>CM040126.1:120522575-121129475 GCA_022559845.1 Amorphophallus konjac | reverse complement strand
TTTCCTTGGAACCACTCAGAGTTGTTTCACTTTGAATCTTGGAAAGATTTCAAATGCTTAGTGTCTGAGGCGTGTCCCATCACACCTTGGCGTCTCCTTATCAGTTCGTTCCACTTCAATCCTTTCATTACACTTCATTCTATTTCCGTCTCACTCCCTTGCAAAGCAGACGCCAAGGCGGGGCAACTGTAGACACGCCAAAATTGACATTTTGTTGATCAAATCTCATGTTATTATGTAAACGCCCCAAGTGGACTTCAATATTCCTATAATATAAAGTTTTTCTATTTTTCATGAGTTTTCTGCATTTTCTTGCATTTTTTTGTGAATCACGGCTTGACTAAGGGCGTTACTTGATAAAGTAACGACCTGTGATAAGGCGTTTTAAAAGAAAGGACGACCGTATGTAAGGGCGTCAATTCCTGGTATTATCCTTTAATTTCTGGAATTATCTATTTTCAAAATAAAAGGCTTTTTCTGAGTAACGCCTTTCCTCAGGGCGTGTTTTGAAGAAACGCCGTTTTCGCAGGCGTGTTATCTCAGTTTCCAAACGGAGGAAGTTTTCATTTCCAAAATTAAACCCAGGAAGAAACGGCCTTTACTAGGTCGTGTTTCAAGAAACGCCTCTGTGCAGGTCGTCAATTCATAAAAAGACGCCCTGACGCAAGACGTGTTTTCACTCCAGAGTCCTTTTTTTCTCCATCTTTCCCCCACAGTTCCCTGCTATCCTTGGACTCTTGCTCGATCTTAATCCTTCCTTGGATGCCTCATTACCTATTCTTATCATTTCCTCGTTTGATCACATCCGATTGAAGCTATAAAAGAAAACTTCATTCGCTCGTAACAGAGGTTGAAGATTTGAAGTATTCAATAGGTTGAAGATTTGAAGTATTCAATAGGTTGAAGATTTTACGTATTCAATAGTCACCCTGAGCATTTAGAGGTTAAGACGCGAGTTATTAAGCAAGCCCGCAGAGCTTCCTCCTTCGAGCATTGATTTTTCTTCATCCCTCTGCATCCGTTCAGCGTCTTCCCGGTTCCCTTTACTCTTGTCAGGGAGAGCAGGGTGATATATATATATAGCTTGTCTGTTGTTCATCACATTCTTATCATCACTATTGTTACCTGTCGTTAGTTCTTTTATCGCACTTAGCATATCATATTCTTCCCTAGTTCTCTGCTAGGGGTTTACAAAACAAAAAAGAAGGTGCGCATGTTGATGTCTTTTCATCATTTTTATGTTGGTTCTTGACTGATACTATTGCACTTTGGCTGATCCCCTTCTCTTTTCCTTGTTTTTCATTGTCTTCTTTTACAAGGTAATCAATCGAGAAAACCCACTTCATCGGCCGGCCGATTGGAGTTGGAGGAGGAGACCCACATTCATCCCGCATCCCACTTTTCACTAGGTACACGCGATCTCATTTCTTCTTATTGAGGTAAACCCTCTGGCGATCACAACTCCCCTTTAGCACCTCGTGCTATATTCTTTATCACATCTTATACATGTTATCATCATCGTTATTCATTTTTCACTCCCTGGTATTTGAGGATTTTTAATCCGATCTACAGGGACCCCTTTCCGTTGAATTTGTCGAATTTGGGCGGCTTGTTGACCCCTGGGGGAAGCCGTTTAGCCGCATGGTGTTGTGGGTAGGGCACCCGATAGGCATCAAATGCGACGTAGTCGCCTTCACTCTTCTCTGCAAGCTTCAGCTCGATCATCCTTTCCACCATCATCCGGTTCACGACCGTGGGGTCGACTGGCTCCGGATAGAAGTGCGCTGGCTGAAGGTATGGGGTGACCAGGGTGGTCGCCTGTGGAGGATGCAGCAGCGGGGGTGTCGGATGCGCCTGGGGGAGCACCGGAGGTAGCAACGGCTGAGGCTGTGGCGGCCGCTATTGCACTGTCGCCATGCTTGGCTCTGATGGCTGGGATAGTGTATAGAGTGGTGGAGGGTCATCACGACGAACCGCTCCCCGGGATGATTCACCCTGGACTTCGGGTGGTTTAGAAGCTGATGAATGCTCAGTCTTTTCTATCAGCTGTTTCTTCAGAGAATCTATCTCCCGTTGATATTTTTGCAGCATCATCAGAACTGATGGATCTATAGTGGTGGGGATACCCTCTGTCGTTTCCCCGGACGTACCTTCAGGCAGGATGTCGAGGAGGACGTCGTCTTCTTCTTCTGTCGTCACCACATTAGCGGTCAAGACGGGGGCCTTATCATCCCAGCGGGGATAGACATGGGGTTGTTTCCCTCTCATGGTCGCCAGAAGCTCTCTTGCCGCTTCTGTTCTGCAGGTAGCTGGCCCGGGCCGTACGGCCAATTGAGCCAGTTCTTGGAAGTCTTCAGGAAGCTCCCCATATCGACTGGATATACCAGCCATGTTGCAAGTAAAGACCTGCATCCTTCTTCTCTGTCAATGGACCCTCCGTCTGGCTTGTTGCGGAAAGGTCAACCTCTCGAACATAGAAACTCTTCTTTCTTCTTCCCGCTCGGGGAAGGCTTCATCGGCTTCGATCTCGAAACCGTCGTTGTACCCATTGTCGTCAACTGACGACACCATCATTCTATCTTCCATATCTTCTTCATCCGCCACTGACGGGAAGTAGTCTTCGTCAGTGGCGACTATCTGCATTAGTCGCTGCTGACCCAGCGAGGGGTTGCCCAGCCCTCGAAAGTAGTTCCTGATCAAACAGGTTACCTCCTCTTGACCCTGCTCTTGATAGAGTACAGGGGATAGTTGTCAACCTCCGGCAGGAGGGATATAGGCCAGCCGAGCTCTGTCGGTCGGATGTTGGAATCTTCATCCCGTGACTGGGACGTTGGCTTGGCGGGCAGCAGCCCGGAAACTTCTGTGGCGCGGGGGATCCACAACCACTTCTTCTTCATTCTTCGGGGACAAGCCCCTTTCTCTTCTCACTCCCGCCTCGTCGTTCATAGGACGGCGGTGGATGGGTGTCAGATGGTAGGCAGGTCGGGTCCGCTTGGGAACCCACACCTGTTTAAACATTTTTGGCTTGAGTGCCGAGCTTCCTTGGCCATAGGGGCCGGCTTCTTCTCTTTCTGCTCTTCTTCCAGCGAGAGCTTGATAGGTATTGCGGATAGGGATGTTGGGGATGACTCGGTCTGGGGTCACCCGGGCCGTGCGTCCATCGAGGAAGACGTGCATGCCTCCAACAAGCATAGATTTCCCAGACTGCGATAGGGTTCCGGTGATTGCAGCAGCATTCTGGCGGACCTGGCGACGCTGGCGTCCTCCAGGGTGCTTGTTGATGACACTGGGGTGGGTCCCACGTATGACGTGGTGCACCAAGCAGCTAGCGGCCGGGGCCGGGCTTTCAGGCAAGTCTTCGCAGCAGGGAACCTTCAGAGGCTCCATCTTCTCCGCGACTTCCTTGGCAGGCTCTGGGGCTTCAACCTCCAGGATATCGACGAAGGCTAACCCCAAAAAGTTGGGGAAGCCTACAGCGGCAGGGAAGCTGCCGAATTCCATGGGTACCGCCAGGTACCCTTGCGCGTGTCCAGCAATGATCGAATGATCGAAATCGACGCCAGTTATCCCGTGGATCGTCATCGATCTGCCTGCAAAGACAAACAGGGAAATAATCAGTAGCCTTTGAGAGGGCTTCAAAGCCCGAATATCTCGGCAAAGAGATGAAAGGTGACACTAGTCCCACCGGACGTGCCAGACTTGTTTGCGACGTTTTTTTTATCCGACCGTCTTGTCGTTCTTACCTTATTTCGTGTATATATGTGTATACGTACATATATACGTGTCTTATTTCACGTATCGATCAGCCATTTGACTAACTGGTAGTCAACTGACCGATTGACGACGCGGGTGTGCTAGTCACATGAGTGACGATTTTATGGTGCGCTCATTCTGACCCATGTCGGGCGAATGTGAGGTTCGGTCAGGACCAGCAGTCCGCCATACCATAAAGGATATGGCGTTAATTACATCCCCCACGAGGAGGGAACACCTTTGATTAATTGCTAAGATAGCGGGCTGTCAAAGCCAGAATAAAGGATACAGAGCATGCGAGTGATCATGCAAGATGCTACGATTGACTACACACGATTTATTAGGGTGGACCCTGGTACATGGCGGAGGACTTAGGCTCGAAGGCCACCTTCACGCGTAACAAGGCTTCCAATTAGGCATAACCTGACCTTCTGGCAATATTATTTGATATACCAAGGATGCACATATTTAGGCATACATTAATGCGATATGAATGCTTGGACATGCTAATTTTATTCAGTTTATTTGGTCGAGGAGCTTGTGTCCTTCTATGATTAGCATAAGAAATCATCCCATGAGCGGGAAAAGGGTTGGAATGACGCGACGACACGATTCGGAACGAAACTGGTGCAGTGCATGCGAAGGAAGGGGCTAAAACGCTTGAAACGGCGCCCTGAAACGTAGGTAAATGGCTTAAAACGGCGCCAGAACCGTAGGTAAAGAAAGAGGTTTAAAACGGCGCGGCCCTGATTGGGCGCGCCGGGGAGAGGCACGCCGGGGAGGGCGCGCCGTGGAGAGCGCGCCATTTTAGAGCGCGCCATTTAGGCCGCGCCGTAAACGGATGGCGCCAGTTTAACTTAAAACGAGAATTTGTTCATTTTTTCTTGGGTTTATTGAAATACTTTGGAGAACTTTGAGAGTTTATTTGAGCTATTATTTCACAGGGTCGACCCCAGGGCATCCGGGAGTCGAGTCACGGGCCCGCGCGAGGTTCGTACTCGAGCGCGGCGATCATTCCGAGTTATACTCGTTCGAGCCAAAATTTCGGCAGCATCTCCCCATCCCGGAGGATTTATCGGGGAGAAGCGGGGATTACTCACGTAGTGGAGCAACCCCTAAGAGCCGGGTGGCACAACGGCGGCAGGCAAAAACCCGAACGGAGAGGAAAAACCCCGAGGTCAAACCTGCTAGGGGCACCAAATCCGTGGGTAACAGTGAGTGAATGAGGTGACTCAATGTGGGAGCTAAGACCCAGAGGGCTAGCCTACGAGGGGCACGCAACCCGAGTCACCACAACACTCGGATCGGGATGACCGATATGGGAAGGAAACCCCGAGGGCAAGCCTACGAGGGGCACGCGACCCACGGCCACCACGAGGCCCGTTAAGGACCGTGGATTTGGATCTGTTGGGACAGGGCCCTGTTGCTGTGCATTCAATAGCCTGCTGGGATATTCATCATTGGTGGACGAACCTTCCGTCGGCAGAATGACTAACGTGGAATATCGGGGAAATGTCCCCCTCCCCGGGCACTGGAGTGATGCTACAGAGCATACCCCTGTTAAGATGCGATGCACAACGCCGTTCGACGGCAAGTGGACAAACGAGCTGTTAAGCTTATGTTAGAAACATGAAACCGACGGGCTAAATGAGTGGATCCTTATATATTATCTGTTTAGCATGGAGACCTGGGAAAGGGGCATGTATATTATGCCTGTAAAATAGCCATCGAGGGCTCGGCACAGAGGCGATCCTCTCTTTCCCTCTGGCCTATGAGGAAGGCATAGGGAAGGTAGAGGGTTTAACCCTTAGACGGGAGTGGGCAGAGATACACACACGAGTGTGTCCCTGACCGCGAGGCTCGTAACACGCATAATGCAGAACTCGATCATCGCATCGGAATAATAAAAGAAGAAACCCCGGGGAGGGGGGAAGCAATTCGTATAGCCCAAGGGCATATCCCTGGCCGAGAGGCAAAATCCGATAAACACAGACGGAGAGAGAGAGAAGAATGGAGGCAGACGGGAGGGACGATCACAGCGCCGTGCACACTCCTTCCCCCTCGTTCTGCACACAAATCATTGGAGAGGCATGCTCATAATAACATCACCCTCCACGGCGCCGGCGTTGTCACACGGTGCCATTTCACCGACTGTGAGGGAGCATAAGATGAAATAAACGATACCTTCATTCAATCCGTGAACAGAGGAAACAGACGATGCATACATCCATTCAACATATGAACACAAGAAAGGGAGGCACGCAACTGTCATTCCGGTGCCGGCGTTGTCACGCAGCCACCGTTTCCATTGATGATGGAAAGGGAAAATTACAGAGTACGATATAGGGGATCGCAGAAACGGTGAGAAGGAGGGGGAAAACCAGGCTCATATCATCGCCCCTCCCCTCCCTCACTTACATTGTATCAGGGGAAGAAAATCAAAGAAGAATAGGGGACTCAACAGGAAGAAACCACGGAGACCCACCTAGGTAGACAAGAGACAAATGCTCTCCTTCTCCGATTCTGGGAGGCTCGGATGGAGCAGAGCGGCGGCCTCCGAGAGACTCGAACGGAGGTTTCTTCCGATTGAAGAACCCTCGACTCCTTCTCCTTGGACCTCCCCCCTTTCTTTCTAATTCTCTTTTCTTTTTTTCTTTCGATTCCGCCTCTCCCTTCTTTTTTCTCTCTGGTCTATCCTTCTCTGGCCGAAGGCAGGCTATATATATAGCTTCTGTTAATCCGGTGCCCCGGGAAGGGGGGCGCGCCGGATTTGGTGGCGTCGGGAAGAAGTCCCGGATTGGGCTTTTGCGCGCCGGTTTGACGGCGCCGGGGAACACGCCCCTGTTGCTCTTGCCGCGCCGGTTTGACGGCGCCGTTTCAGCTTGTTCTTGGTGTGCTGGGTCCGGTGGGTCCGGAGATGATTCCAGAAGCCCCCGTTGACTATTCCTCTCGCCCTGGCCCTTGGAAAACCTTGATGAGGTGTTGACACAGCTCTTGGTACGACGAGTGGCCTTGATCAGACCTTCGCGTGTGTCTGGTCTGAGCACACGGACGTCCTGCTGGTACAGCCTTCGGCACTGTGACTTGTGCTCCTGGTTGAGACGGACTCGTGCTCAAAGCTTCTTTGCAGGATGGTGTTGCATCCTGGATAATTCCACCTTGAACGGTGCTCAATCGGCCGCTAATGGGCCCACTATGGCGAGAAGCCGAACCCGTGTCGGGTAATCGGGACCCTCTGTTGGCAGAACCCTTGGCCTCTTGTTGTGGGCGGCCGAGGATATTTTTCCTCCTTAGGAGAGTCATTGGGTAGACCATCATCCTTGGTCGGGCAACGGATGTGGGATAGCGGCATGACGAGGTCGATGCCGGATCATTGGGCAGGCTTGATCGCGTTGCCGGTTGGTTGTGGGTTCGTTCCGACTCTCCTAAGGTGAAGTCCCCGGTGCTCCCTTCAAGGTGGCTCGAGGCTCTGGCAACTTGAAGGGCCTTTAGTAAGCTAGTCTTCATCGGCTTCTGTGCTTCAATGGGCTGTATCATTCGTCTTTGCAGCTTGATCGCCGAAGGATCATATTTTGAGTGCCAACAACTACCCAGCAGATGAAGGATATTGTCGACAATTCTGGCCAACGTCAGACTTCTCTGAAGACTCGGATTGCTAAGCTCCGTGTCGAACTTAGCCGGGCTGAAGCAGAATTAGCATCGTCCGATCAATTGTGGGTTCAGCACACAGAGGCGGTTGAGCTGGCAGAAGGGCAAGCCGCATCACTTGAGGAGAAATTGGTACTACTGCAGGATGAGGATAACCACCTACAGGAGCTGGCCCGCTACTCGTCTCTAGGGCTGTCGAACTTCGAGGACATCTTTCGCCGTTCGCTGCAATAGCTCCATCATTTTGTCTTTTCTCCCCCTTTTTGTGAACTTTCATGTATTCTGGGGGGTGTATGCCCCAGGTAACATGTACCTACCTTTTTGTTGTTTTGAATGGAAAGTTTCATTCCCTTACTTTGCATATCTACTTGCTGAATGGATTCATTTAGTCCAGAGTATGTCAGTCGCTAGAGTAGGAGAGCGCTCACACCTTCAGGGAAGGGTCAAGGGGTTTGCTCCACCATGACACAACTTCTTCTCGGGACCACTGATCCGTCTGGGCCGAGTACCGTGGAATAAGGAGAGAGGTTTATGGGCCACCAAGGGCCGAAGGGTAGAAATAGGGATTTATTTGTGGACTTTGCCGAAAGTGGCAAAGGTTCATAGTAAAGGGAAGTTTGCCCAAAAACACGGACGTAAGGTCCGGGTTGAAGGAAACACCGACCGATCTTGTCGATGATGACAAGGGTCAAAAGTAACTCGTTCATCGGCATTGGGTGGATGCCGAGGTAAAGTAGGTTAGCTCCGGGTTAAGGGAATATTGACCGGTCTTACCGATGGTGACAAGGGCCAAAAGGGAGTTTATCGATCTTGTCGATGGTGACAAGGATCAAAAGTAGCTAGCTCATCGGCATGGGACAAATGCCGAAGCAAAGGTAGGTTCACAGGCGCAAAGCTTACACGAGAACCTTTGTCGGAATAAAGTAACAAACGAGAGGATGACATTATTATTTCATCATCATCACTTGCTCTATTTTTATTCATCATTCATTTTTTTTCACATTACTGACTTAAGCGCCCTTTCGGGTTTTCGCCGAAGCCAGCCCCCTCTTACTTTTACCCACGCGCCCTTGCGTGTTTTCACGTGGCGGGGTACCCGATTTTACCTGCGGTGCCCTTTCGGGTTTTCACCATAGCTATGGTTAAAGCCATTTTTGCCCTTACTCAGGATATCCGAGTAAGTCTGGCGAGGCACCTCTATTTTAAGCCTCATTTTTTTTATTCATCATTTTTTTTGAACTTGATTACTGGAACAACCGTCGGAATGGATGAGAAATAATGGGATGTTGGCCAGTCTTGTCGATGGTGGCAAGGGTCAGGAGAAACTCGTTCATCGACATTGGCTAAATGTCGAAGCAAAGGAAGGCTTAGTCATTAACGAGGATGAAAGGTCCAAGTTAAGGGAAACGTCGACCGGCCTTGCCGATGATGACAAGGGTCGAACAGAGGCTTGCTCATCGACATTGGTTAAATGTCAAGCAAAGGAGGGCTTATTCATTAACGAGGATGAAAGGTCCAAGTTAAGGGAAAATGTTGACCGGCCTTGTCGATGATGGCAAGGGTCGAACATATGGAAACGTCGACCGGCCTTGTCGATGATGACAAGGGTCGAACAGAGGCTTGCTCATCGACATTGGTTAAATGTCAAAGCAAAGGAGGGCTTATTCATTAACGAGGATGAAAGGTCCAAGTTAAGGGGAAACGTTGACCGGCCTTATCGATGATGGCAAGGGTCGAACAGATGGAAACGTTGACCGGCCTTGCCGATGATGACAAGTGTCGAACAGAGACTTGCTCATAGACATTGGTTAAATGTCGAAGCAAAGGAGGGCTTATTCATTAACGAGGATGAAAGGTCCATGTTAAGGGGAAACGTTGACTGGCCTTTTCGATGATGGCAAGGGTCGAATAGATATTTGTTTGCCGGTGGGACTTTCAAAGGAAGACTCCGCTCTGACCCTGCAAAGGGTCCCCTGGGTGGAGGATGTATCATCATTATTCGTCATTTATCATATTACTAACTTCAGCGCCCTTTTGGGTTTTCACCGAAGCCAGCCCCCTTTCACTTTTGCCCACGCGCCCACTCGGGTTTTCACGTGGCGGGGTACCCGATTTTGCCTGTGGTGCCCTTTCGGGTTTCACCGCAGCTGGGTTAGAGCCATTTTTGCCCTTGTCCTGGTATAGGATCAAGACTGGCGAGGCACCTCTATTTTAAGCCTCATTTTTTTTATTTATCATTCTTTTTTTATTATTATTTTTTTTGAATTCAATTCTCGGGGTAAAGCCGGGCTTGAGGAGATGCTGGCCGACCTTGTCGATGATGGCGAGGGCCACGAGAAAGTCGACGGATCTTGCCGATGATGACAAGGGTTGCAAGGAGGTCGACCGATCTTGTCGATGATGACAAGGGTCGCAAGGAGGCTGATCGATCTTGCCGACGGTGACAAGGGTTAGGAGTAAGTTGACCGATCTTGCCGATGATGACAAGGGTCGCAAGGAGGCTGATCGATCTTGCCGATGGTGACAAGGGTCAGGAGTAGGTTGATCGATCTTGCCGATGATGACAAAGGTCGCAAGGAGGCTGACCGATCTTGCCGATGGTGACAAGGGTCGTAAGGAGGCTGACCGATCTTGTCGATGGTGACAAGGGTTAGGAGTAGGTCGACCGATCTTGCCGATGGTGACAAGGGTCAGCAGTAAGTCGACCGATCTTGCCGATGGTGACAAGGGCCGCAAGGAGGCTGACCGATCTTACCGATGGTGACAAGGGTCAGAAGTAGGTCGACCGATCTTGCTGATGATGACAAGGGTCACAAGGAGACTGATCGATCTTGCCGATGGTGACAAGGGTCAGAAGTAGGTCGACCGATCTTACCGATGATGACAAGGGTCGCAAGGAGGCTGACCGATCTTGCCGATGGTGACAAGGGTCAGGAGTAGGTCGACCGATCTTACCGATGATGACAAGGGTCGCAAGGAGGCTGACTAATCTTGCCGATGGTGACAAGGGTCAGAAGTAGGTCGACCGATCTTGTCGATGATGACAAGGGTCGCATGGACGCTGACCGATCTTGCTGATGGTGATAAGGGTCGCAAGGAGGCTGACCGATCTTGCCGATGGTGACAAGGGTCAGGAGTAGGTCGACCGATCTTGCCGATGGTGACAAGGGTCAAGAGTAGGTCGACCGATCTTGCCGATGATGACAAGGGTCGCAAGGAGACTGACCGATCTTTCCGATGGTGACAAGGGTCAAAAGTAGGTTAGAGAAAGATCTCCGATGGGGATCGTGGTGATCACCCTTTTAGAGTTTCACTAGAATGAGGGTGAGGCGGAACTTAAATTACCACATTACTGACTTAAGCACCCTTTCGGGTTTTTGCCAAAGTCAGCCCCCTCTTGCTTTTGCCCATGCGCCCTCTCAGGTTTTCACGTGGCGGGGTACCCGATTTTGCCTGCCGCGCCATTTCGGGTTTTCATCGTAGCCGGATTATAGCCATTTTTGCCCTTATCCTAAAGTAGAAACAAGGCCGGTGGGGCACCTCTATTTTAAGCCCCCATATTTGTTTTCTTTCCCTTTCTTTATATATATATTTTTATATATAACAAGAAGACGTTGAGAGGGTCAGCTAGGGCACGAGGCCTTGCGCCGAGAAAGGGTTTATTCGTTAGCAAGAAGGTAATGCTAACGCAAGGGATAGATTTGTGCTGATTCGGGCGTAAGGCCCGCAATGGCAATGTCGTAGGAGGGTCGGCTAGGACACGAAGTCTTGCGTCGAGAAAAAGGGTTTATTCGTCAGCAAGAAGGTAATGCTAACGCAAAGGACAGATCTTGAGCCGATTCGTGCGTAAGGCCCGCAATGGCAACGTTGTAGAAGGGTCAGCTAGGGCACGAGGCCTTGCGCCGAGAAAGGGTTTAATCGTTAGCAAGAAGGTAATGCTAATGCAAGGAATAGATTTGTGCCGATTTAGGCGTAAGGCCTGCAATGGTAGTGTCGTTTTGCACATTATATATATATACACACACACATATATTTTAGAGCTCGGCCAGGACGGAGTGCCACTAGGCCAAGGTAGATAGAGCTCAGCCAGGGCAGAGTGCCACTAGGCCAAGGTAGGTAGAACTTAGCTAGAGTGGAGTGCCACTAGACTAAGGCAGGTAGAGCTCGGCTAGGGCGGAATGCCACTAGACCAAGGTAGGTGGAACTTAGCTAGGGCGGAGTGCCACTAGACTAAGGTAGACAAAACTTAGCTAGGGCAGAGTGCCACTAGGCTAAGGCAGGTAGAACTTAGCTAAGGCATGGTGCCACTAGACTAAGGTAGGTAGAGCTCGGCCAGGGCGGAATGCCACTAGACCAAGGTAGGTGAAACTTAGCTAGGGTGGAGTGCCACTAGACTAAGGTGGGAAAAACTTAGCTAGGGTAAGGTGCCACTAGACTAAGGCAGGTAGAACTTAGCTAGGGCAAGGTGCCACTAGACTGAGACAGGTAGAGCTCGGCCAGGGCGGAATGCCACTAGACCAAGATAGGTGGAACTTAGCTAGGGCGGAGTGCCACTAGACTAGGGTAGGCAAAACTTAGCTAGGGCAAGGTGCCACTAGACTAAGATAGGTAGAACTTAGCTAGGGCAAGGTGCCACTAGACTAAGGTAGGTAGAGCTCGGCTAGGGCAGAATGCCACTAGACCAAGGTAGGTGGAACTTAGCTAGGGCGGAGTGCCACTAGACTAAGGTACGCAAAACTTAGCTAGGGCAAGGTGCCACTAGACTAAGTCAGGTAGAGCTCGGCCAGGGCGGAATGCCACTAGACCGAGGGTAGGTAGAACTTAGCTAGGGCGGAGTGCCGCTAGACTAAGGTGGATAGAGCTCGGTCAGGGCGGAATGCCACTAGACCAAGGGTAGGTATAACTTAGCTAGGGCGGAGTGCCGCTAGACTAAGGTGGATAGAGCTCGGTTAGGGCGGAATGCCACTAGACCAAGGGTGGGTATAGGTCATTCTAGGAATGTCGGTTGAACTGTGTGATACAGCTTCATATGTTTTCCATTAAGAGGAGAGAACTGGATGACTCATTTGTGATCTACAAGGACATACGCACCCCCTTCATATACTCGACGGACGACATATGGTCCGATCTAGTTTTCAACCAACTTCCCTTTGGGGTTGGAGGCCATCACTTCTCTTCTTTTAACCATTACCAGGTCACCTTTCTTGAATTCTCATCCTTTGACCAGCTTATCGAAAGCACAGGCCATGCGGGCTTGGTAGAGTTGGATATTTTGTTGCGCACGGAGACGCTTTCCTTCGAGCTCGATGAGCTCCTCCAGTCTTCTTTCTATGTTTGTCTACTCGTTGCTTGCCAATCCATGCTGGATGGCGATTCGCAACGAGGGGACCTCTATTTCGATTGGCACCACAGCCTCCGACCCGTACACGAGGGAGTAAGGTGAGCAGCCAGTCGAGGTTTTATAGACTGTATGGTAAGCCTAGAGTGCTTCGTACATCCTTTCATCCCAATCTCTTTTGTTAGCCTTGACAGTCTTTGCTAGCAGAGTGCATAGCGTCTTATTGAAGGCTTCTGCAAGTCCGTTGGCTTGAGGGTAGTAGGGAGATGATGCCCTCCAATCAATCTTGTACTTGTCGACTAGTCAGTACACCTTTTGATTCTTGAAGTGACTGCCGTTGTCAGAGATGATTCGGCTGGGTACTTCAAACCGGAATATTATATTTTTTCGGAAGAATCTGGCGACCAGTTCTCCCGTCACTTCTCTCAATGCTACTGCCTCTGTCCATCTGGAGAAGTAGTCTGTAGCTGCTAAGATATATTTACATCCTGATGAAGATGCTGGTAGTGGTCCTACCACGTCGGTACCCCATTGAGCAAACGGCCAGCTTGGAATGGTAGGATGTAGTGGCACAGGTGGCCTTTTTGACACAGTGGCATGTTCTTGACACCTTTAACAGGCTTTGGCAAACTTGCAACAATCATCAAACATAGAGGGCCAATAGTAGCCCAGTTTCTTTATTTCAATTTTCAGTTTCGGACTGACCCGGCATGGACTTCGTGCATTACCTGCATGGCTTCCCCTGGGGATAAGCAGCGAAGTAAGATCTTCTTGTGGGCATCTACCATTATCTGAAACAACATTCCATTCCTCATGTCATAAGAGTCTTTGACTCTAAGGAGTTTCATTCTCTGTTCTTTCTCCTTCGGGAGTTGCTGGCACTGAAACCAATGCAGGAGGTGCTCCCGCCAATCGGACTGCTGGATTCCTTCTACAGCTCCCACTTCATTTGCTTGTTCATCGGCTAGAGCTTCTGTCACACTAGGGACCTGCCGCCGGTTGATTACCGTTATATTCAGGCTTGTATCAGGCAGGACTGCCAAAGAACTGGCCAGCTTTACGAGGGCGTCAGCTTGAGCATTATGTCCTCGGTTGATGTGCTTGATGCTAATAAAATAGAATCTTGTCATTAGGCAGAGAGCCAGATGGTAATAAGGAATGAGTTCTTGCTTTCGTACATCGAACTCCCCTTCCAGCTGTTTTATAACTAGCATGGAGTCCCCGAATGCTTCTAGCATTTGAATCCCCATGGACAGAGCAATTTGTAACCCGATTATGAGGGCTTCATATTTTGCTTCATTATTTATGCAAGGCTTGTTTATTGAATAGGATGTATGTATGACTTCTCCTTCTGGAGATTTCAGAACTATGCCTACCCCCGCCCGGACTCTGGCTGATCCGGTTGCTGGGGTGTCAATTCTGGAGGCGCCGTCAAAATATAGCTGCTATAGAGAGGGCAGCACCTGGCCGACCTCTAGGGTTTCATCTTCAGGAAGCTCCGGTTCTAGGGGGCAGTTTTCAGGTACTGGATGCTCAGCAAAGAAGTCTGCGATAGCTTGGCCCTTGACGGCCCTTTGCAGTACATAAGAGATATCATACTCCATAAGAATCACCGCCCATTTGCCTAGGCGACATTTGAGTGCCGGTTGGGACATGATATATTTAAGCGGATACTCCCTGGAAATCAGCTTAACTTCATGTGACAGCATGTAGTGTCGAAGCTTTTTGACCGCGAAGACCAGTGCCATGCAAATCTTCTCGATGTAGGTGTACCTCTCCTCAGTTCTGACCATTCTTCGACTGAGGTAATAGAGGGCTTGTTCCTTCCCTTCTTCATTATTCTGGGCTAACATTGCCCCCAAGGAGTTATACGTGGCTGCTATGTAAAGGATTAGTGGCCGTCCCTTCACCGGCGCACCCAGCACTGGAGGAGTCTTCAGATAATCCTTCAGCTTCTCAAAGGCTATCTGGCATTCTTCATCCCAGTAGAAGGGAACATCTTTCATCATTAGCTTATGAAAGGGGTGGCATCGCCCTGACAAGTTGGATATAAACCGCCGGATGTATGCCAGGAGGCCTTGAAGAGATCTCAGCTCGGAGAGGTTCCTCGGAGAGAGTAACTCCTGAATTACCTTGATCTTTACGGGGTCTATTTCAATTCCCCGATATCTGACAATGAAACCCAAGAACTTTCCGCTTGAAACTCTGAACGCACACTTCATAGGGTTCATCTTTAATTCATACTGCCTCAGCCTCTGGAAAATAACTCGGAGGTCTTCCAGATGGTCTTCTTTCATTCTGGTCTTGACTACCAGGTCATCTATGTAGCACTCGACCTTATGGTAGAGTAGCTCATCAAATATTCTAGTCATCGCCCGCTGATAAGTTGCGCCGGCGTTCTTTAATCCGAACGGCATTCTCTTGTAATGACAAATGCCTTTGGGGGTTCGGAAGGAGGTGTGGACCCGGTCATGTTCCACGATCCATATCTGGTTGTAGCCGGACAACCCATCCATGAATGATAGGGCCTCATGACCAGTTGTTGCATCTATCATGACCTCCGTTATTGGCACTGGGAAGTCATCTTTGGGGCAGGCTTTATTTAGATCTCGGAAGTCAACACATATCCGAATCTGTCCATTCTTCTTCTTCATGGGCACAATATTGGCTAGCCACGTGGTATATTGATTTTTCTCGACGAAACACACATCAATGAGCTTGTCGACTTCCTTGCATATTTGAGTGATGAGCTCTGGCCTCATGCGCCGCGGCGGCTGCTTCACCGGCTCGGCTTTAGGGTTTATGGTTAGCTCATGCTGTGAGACTGTGGGGCTCAATCCTGGCATTTCCTTGTAGGTCCAGGAAAAGCAATCCCGATATTCCTGCAGCAGCTGGATATATAGCCCATGTTCTTCAGTAGATAACTGGGCACTGAGGAAGGTTGGCCTGGGGTCGTCCTCGTCTCCTAAGTTGACTTCTATCAGTTCATCGATTGTTGCTTGGCCTCCGTCCTCTATCTCCGGGGGTGCAGGCTGCAGGTCGACAAAGTCTGGTATATCATCTTTGAGGTCGAGGACCTCGATATCTTCATTTTGCCTTATCTGAGGTTCGTCAGGAATCTTTGGTTCGGCTGGTAGCGGCTGCATGAATTGCTCCGCTAGCAAATCTACATCGATAGCAATTTCGAGGGACGAGTCAATTGCCTTATCCCTGGCTGAGGGGGTTGCAGTCGTTAGGGACTGGTGATTGTTTGTTATTGAGTTGGAGTAACACTGCAGCTCCATGGCACAGGGTAAGAAGGTCTCACTCCCTTGGATCACCATATCTTCAGTGGAGGTAGCTTTTTCTTTTCTTGCAACATCTATCTCTTGATCAGGCTTGGGAGAAGCTTCCTTGACTAGTTCAAGTAGTGCTAGCATCATCATCAAAGGAGGGCTACTGGAGGGAGGCAGCCGCACTTCTTCAATATCTTCAGCTTCACTACTTCTAGCTGTGTTGAATTTGGCTTGAAGAGCTACTTCTTCAGGGTAGACCTGTTCCCAGCACTGGCAGGGGAATATGGCCTCTGATTCCAGACTTCTTAGTTGAGCTGGCTCAGCGTATTCAGCTTCTGCTGGGTGTTCATTAAAAGTTGCCCCCAGTGAGTTATCCTCAGTTGGGTACAAAGCGGAAATGGTATCCACTTCATAGCGTCCGCTGTAATAGTATTCCTCGAGGGTGAAGCCCAACCCTGGGTGTTGAGAGATACGTCTCATTTCTTTATCCAGGTTCGGGGGATACCACAGCTTATGGAATGCTTCTTTCTTCTTGCGAGGCTGGTCAGAGGGGATGTGTTGCTTCTGGAACATATTGGCCATTCGACTTGTTATAAATGCCAATCCATGTATGGGAACTGACGGGTCTTCTATATCTTCAGGCAGATGACAATCAATATCCTCTTATGTAGGGTGCTCCTCAGCTGTGTAGAACAAGCTGCTAGGGCCATCCATTTGCGCCACCTCCCTCCCAAGCTTTGAAAGGTTCGACAATGATATTATCGAGATCGAGAATTGGCTTGGTAAGGCCCTCCGGGATCCCGACGTGGTCATGTTGCTGGTCGACCCTGGCTTCATTAGCTTCGGGGTAGATGGCGGGAGGTGCTACCCAGCCCCCATTCCCGGTGACAGTGATGTGCGAGACCGTCTTGGGATTAACATATCCACGCGGCGACGGAGGGAACCATTCAGCTCTGGAGGTGCTTTTTGTTGTGCCAGAAGAGGTCTTGGCTTAAGGGGCCTTCTGCGACCGTTCTACATATAGAGGGCCATCCTCCAAGTGGCACTCGAACACTTTAAACGGGTGAAGATCAGTAAATACTCTTTCCTCCTTCCCTTCCCGGTTATATTTGATGCACTGGTGGAGCATGGAAGGTACCACCATGTTCTCGTGTAGCCAGGGGCGGCCAAGCAGCGCCTTGTATGAGGTGAGAGAATCGATGACATGAAACTGCACCTTCGTGACAAAGTCCGCTAAAGTGAGTGTGAACTCCGCTACTCCTAGCGACACCTCACACTTTTGGTTGAAGCCGGCAATACGCATATCCCCGACTTTTTGGAGACGCACGTTGAAGTAGTGCCTCTCGCATATCCTATAGGGTAGGATGTTGACAGTTGCCCTGGGATCCACCAGGATTCTGTTCAACTCCCGGCCATTCAGATGCCCCCTCATATATAGAGGTATGTTGTGGCTAGTAGTGGGGAGCAACATGTCCTCCTGAGTGAAGGTCATGCTGGCCTTTGATAGCGCCTCAGCTAGGCAGGTCTCATATTGAGCAGGCGTCTGCAAAGCAGTAATAATTGTCTATTGGGATAGTGAATCTTGCCGGGAGCTTTTTCAACAGCTTGACCACCCGACTTCCTACTCAGACATTGGATAGCTTCATTTCTTCTGCCCACCTGGGCTTGGAAGAGTCTTGGACTGTGGCCCCTGATGGGCCTGCTTCATCGGACTCGGGGACTGCACCCTTTTGCTTGGGGTCGTCTCCTTGCTATCCCTCACTAGCTGCTGCCGGGCGAGCTTCTACTTCTTCCGACAATTCGAAAGATTGCTGGAGTTGCGAGTGAATGCCCCCAGTTGCTGGTTCGACCTCCCGGCATAGCTGCTTCCCCTTTGACATCTTCACAAATTCTAGGAAGGAAGGAGCGGGAGTGTTGCTCCCACTCTGGTTGTATAGGCCTGACGGAGGAGGGATTTGGACTCCCCTAACCTCCGGAGGGGGTAGTTTATAGGGTTGTTCCCCCTTAAGATAATGTTGTGGTTGGCGGGCAGTTGACGGCCCCATCGTTGGCCTGACCGAGTTGCATTGCAACAGTTGCAGCTTCGGCCTAACTTTCCTTGGCGGCGGGTGTGAAGCATATCTCTTCTTCATCCTCCTCACCAGGCAAATTGAACAGAGCAGAGAGGGTGTTGGAAGAAAGGATTATACCCTTTGTAGCCCTGTTGGCCCTTCTTTTGTTTCTTCGTCTTCTTTTCTTTTCTTCGGCTGGCGCTTGCCCCCAGAACATGCTGTTATCCTTGTCTGATGCTTTGTCAGCTTCCTCTTCCTATTTCAGTGAAAGTTGTTCTAGCTCCTACCACGGGACATGATCCCGTACCAGTAAAGGTTCTAGCTCAGGCTATACATACTCATCTAGCCCATTTATGTAGTCCTGTAGCCGTCGGGCTTCTGGACTAATTTCCTTGACTGCCGGCAATGGAGTTTGCCTCCTCCGGTTGTGGGTAGGTATTCTGATGACTGCAGGTGGGTTGGTCCACACAGGTGTTGCCACTGGCAAAGGGGGTCGTGGTGTGATGCCACGAATATGTGCCCCTGCTGTTGGGCGAGACGTGCCCTTCTTCTTGGTTCTTGCAGGGACTTGCTGCCATCCCTCTTGTTCTTTCATTGGGGCTAGAAAGCAGACTTCATAGGTGTGCTGAGTACTGGCTTTTGCAGTTTCCTCAGGCAATGCTTGATATAAAGAGACCATGTTGACGACGGCTCTTCTTAGAGGCGCTTCATGTGGTTATGGAGGGTCAACCTTGTACTCCCCCAACTCTATTTCTTCTTTCCTCACCATGCCTTTGATAATATCCTTGAAAACATAACAGTCTTCAATCGGATGTCCCAGCATCTAGTGGTAAGGGCAAAATCTTGGGCTGTCTCTTCTCTTCAGGTCCTCCGACCTCTTTGGCTCTGGCAGGGTGATCTTATCATACTGGGTAACCTAGTCAAACAAGATCCGGGTCTTCTCTTCAGGGAAAGAGTAGGCCTTCTTCATCTTATCCCGGAGTGATGGGCCTTCTTTGCCATCTTCGGTCTTAGCAGGCTGAGGAGCAGCTGTTTTCTTGCCTTTGTCTTTTTGTTGTTCAAACGCCTTGATATCAAGGGTGTTTGCTTCTTTAGGTGCCTGGCGCCGCTCTGCTGCCTTGCCCTTTTGTGCAGTGGCAATATTTGATGTCGGGGTAGGTTTTGCCAGGAAGGCTGCTACCTCGGCCACAACATTATTTAGGCAGTCGAACGACCGAATTTCCATGCCAATCATCTCATCCAGCACCTCTCTCCTGAGGTTCTGCTTGTAGATCTATACAGCGTCCTCCTGATGCGGGGGACGCTTGCATCTCATTCCGAGGTTCCTCCACCTCTTGATGTAGTCAAGGGCTATCTCATCTGCCCTCTCTCTTGTTGAATAGAGTTCAACCACTGTGACCTCCCTCTCTGTGACATGAAATTTTTCTCTGAACTTCCTCTGCATGTCCGACCAATCGCTGATCGACCCGGCCGAGAGGCTGGAGTACCATTCAAATGCGAGCCCCGTGAGTGAGGACCTGAAAAATTTCAGCAAATATGACTCGTCGGTGGCTAGATCGCCCATGACGGTCATGTAGTAGGCGACATGTTTCTTCGGGGATCCCTTCCCGTTGAACTTGTCAAATTTTGGGAGGTTGCAAATCCCGGGAGGGAGCCGCTTGGCAGCATGAAGCGGCGGGTATGGAACCCTGTATGCATCGAATGTGACATAGTCGCCTTCACTTCTTTCAGCGAGCTTCAGCTCGATCATTCTTTCCACCATCATCTTGATCATGACGGTCGGATCAACCGGTTATGGATAGAAATGTGTCGGTTGCAGGTAAGGGGTGACCAGGGTGGTTGCCTGCAGAGGAGGATGTAGCAGTGGAGGTGTCTGGTTCACCTGTGGTAGTACCGGCGGCATCAGCGGCTGTGATGGGCGCTGTTGAGTTGTCACCAAGCTCGGTTCTGCCTGCTGAGGTAGGGTGTAGAGTGGTGGGAAATCATTTTGGTTGGCGGCTCCCCGTGATGACTCGGCCTACATATCAGGCTGCTTGGAGGCCGAAGACTGCTCTGTCTTTTCTATCAATTGCTTCTTCAACAGTTCTATCTCCTGGCGGTACCTTTGGAGTATCATTAGTACGGCCAGATCCATAGCTACAGTGCTGGGGATGGTCTCTGTCGTCTCGCCAGGTGCACCCTCAGGTAGGATGTCAAGCAAGACATCTTCTTCTTCTTCTGCCGTCACCACATTTGCGGTGAGAATAACGGCCTTATCATGTTGTTGGAGGTGAGCCAGGGTTTGCTTCCCCTTGGTTGCCGCCAGCTTTTCTTTTGTGGCTTCCACCCTTCGAGTACTCGACCCCAGCCTTGCGGCCAGCCGGGCCAGCTCCTGAGGCTCCTCAGGCAGTCTTCCATAGTAGCCAGACATCCCAGCCATGTTGTAGGTGAAAATCTGCATCCTTCTTCTCTGTCTGTAAACCCTCTTTCTTGCATTCTCTGGGAAGGTGAGCCTTTCAAATACAGAGACCCTTCTCCTTTCCTTCGATGGGGAGTAGCTTCATCGGCTTGAATATCCAAGCCGTCTTCATACCCGTTGTCATCGACCGATGACGTCATTCTTCTGTCTCCATCTTCTTCCACTGCCATTGATGAGCAGTGATCTTCTTCAACCACGACTGCCTGTAACAGCCGTTGTTGGCCCAAGGAGGGGTTGCCTAGTCCCCTAAAATAGCTTCTGACCATATTGGTCATCTCTTCTTGCCCTCGGCCCAGATGTAGGGTTGGGGATAGTTGTCGACCTACTATCGGAGGGATGTAAACAAGCCGAGCTCTTTTGGCAGTTTGCTGAAATCTTCCTCCCGCGGCGGGGATGTTGGTCTGTCGGGCGCAGGCCCTAAAGCTTTCATGGCGTGGAGGGTCCACGACCATTTCTTCCTTCTTCAGGGCAAGGCCCCTCTGCTTGTTCTCATCCGCTCCAATAAATCTGGAGCGGTACTGGACTGGTGCATCTTGGTAGGCAGGCTAGACCCTCTTGGGGACCCAAACCTGCTTGAATCTTCTTGGCTCGGGGGCCAACTTTCTCTGGCCATGGCGGCCGGCTTCTTCCTCCTCGGCTCTCCTTCCAGGAAGAGCCTGATAAGAGTTGTGGACAGGCACTACGGGGATCACTCGATCCGGGCTTACTCGAGCTTTACGTCCATCCAGAAAGATGCGAACTCCCCCGATCAGCATAGACTTGCCGGAGATGGAGAGATGTCCAGTCACAGCAGTAGCAAACTTCCTCCAGGGGTACCGGTGTCGGCGCCTCCCAAAATCCTTGGCAGGGACGGGGTGGATCCCGTGAGCAATATGATGCACAATGCAGTTGGCGACTTGAGTTAGGCTCGTAGGCGAGCCAGCACAGCGTCGAGCCTCTGGGGCCTCGACTTTCTCTGCGATCTTCTCCTCTGTAGGCTCTGAGGGTTCCGCCTACAGCATGTCGGCAAAGGCAACCCCAAGAAGTTGGGGAAGCCTACAACGGGTGGGAAGGAGCCAAAACCATGGGTACCGCCAGGTACCCATGTTCAGCGTGGCCGGCGACAATCGTGGGGCCGAAGTCAAGACCGGTGAGTCCCGATGACGTCATCGTTCACCTGAGATAAATAGACAAACAGTCAATATTCTTGGGGGAAGCCCCCAAAGGCAACCCCTCTTGGCAAAGAGATGAAGGGAGACTCAAGTCCCACCGGGCATGCCAGATTTGTTTTGATGGGAAATCTTTTTGTTAGGGGTTTATTCGCTTAGGGCATGCCAATCACATACGTGACAAGTTTATTACGCGCTCGATCTGACTCGGTCAGTCGATTGTGATGTTCGCGTCGGGACTCGGAGTCTGCCATACCATAAAGGTTATGACGTTAATTACGTCCTCTAAGAAAGAGGACAGCCCTTGATTAATTGCCAAGAAAGGATGCCTCGGGGAATAATGCGAGGGCATAAGAAGTACTGACTGAATACAGTAAGTAGATACTATGAAGTGTGGTCATTCGGTTGACCGTCCATGCGAGATACAACGGTTTGTTAATTGGTTTATTCAAGTGATTGGAGTTGCGATTATGGTTGCTTAGATGGCAATGTATGCCAATGCAGATGCATGCTCATGTTTTTGAGATGGACATTTGATGCAATCGAAGGTGTCAAAACCCCCTTTACTCCTTTATTTAGCTAGGTTTATTGAGCCAACTAGGGCTCTAACATTAGGCATCAAAGGCTGACACACAAACAATCAAATGCACATGAGGTTGATGCGTGTATAGATATGATTGGCTTAAAACGGCGCGGTGGCTATGTGGAGGTTAAAACGGCGCGGTGCCAACTGAGGGCTAAAACGGCACGGTGGCCAAATGAAGGTGAAAACGGCGTGCCCAGGGCGCGCCGGGTGGAGGCCAAAGGGACCAAGTGAATAATGGTCTAGTGTTAAAACGGCGCGGGGGGGGGGGTGGAAATTGGTGCGCCGGATTAGGGCCACGCCGGATTAGGGGATTTTGGCTTATTTGAGCTCTAACTAAACTTCAGGCAGGTTTATCAAGAACTTGGTGTTATTTTAGAAGATTGGAAGACTTATTTAGGCCCTAGAAGCACTGCAATTGAGACAATTATAGACTTATGTGAGGTTCCTACTCGAGCATAGTCTTCAATGAACATTATCAATGCATATAAACTACAAAATAGACCAAGTCATCAGTCTAAATTTAGGCAGCACCTCCCCATGATTGGAGGGTTGCAGGGGCGAAGTGGAGATAGTCCCACAAGATTGGGGTACGCTTTTTAAGGCCGGGAGTGCAAAACGGTGACTGACAGACTTCGTTAGAGGGAAAAGACCCCGAGGGTTAGCCTGCTAGGGGCATCCATCTCCACGAGTCTGAAATCATAAAGGGACGGCTGAGATGAGAAGACACCTCGAGGGCCAGCCTACAAGAGGTTATCTTTCCACAGCCACCACCACTCCCAAGAGGAGGTGGATTTCATGTCGGGCTAAAGCCCTATTAATGTTCACCTGGTGAGTCATAGGGTTCACATCATTAGGGGATGTGACCCTACGGCTCTAAAGTGACTAAGGATGATGGGGGATGTTCCCCTCCCCGGGTAATGAGTTCTTCGAGAGGACGAATCACTAAGGGCCATTACAACCGGAATACATTTGATTGGGGAACGGACAGTCGATGACCATATACACACATATGCATCGAAGGGACATGCTAAAAGGGAAGCCAGTAGGCTGGACTTAAGACCAGAAGGTCAGCCAGCAGACTAAGATCCTGAAGGGGCAGATGGCCGAATAGCTCGACAGCATCTGCAATACGCACAGATACAAGACAGGAACTGCGGAGGTGTCCATTCTCTTAACCCTGAACCGTGAATAGGGATACATTGGGGAGCCACCTACAGGGGCGAAGGGTAATGCACTGACATGCATTCCTCCGGCCGGGAGGGGACATGCGAGCATAGCGACTCATTCGATGTTGTTTATACGACAGAAAGAACCCCGGGGAGGGGGATTATTAATGTTGCCTCGAGAATCAATCAGCCGTATTCGGCGGTAGAAAACCAAAACAAAAAAACCCACAAAGATATAGGAGATGGACTGCAATCTAATAAGAAAGGCAGCAGCGAACATACATCTATTCATTCATTCGATCCCATATTGAAAGCATTACAAGCGCATTTTGCATCACTGCGGCTCGGCGTTGTCGCATGAAGCCGACCTCATTCTCGAAAGAGAGGGGAAAACAGAGAGAAGACAGAAAGGGGAAGCTCGAGGAACCCCGAGGCTCATATCATCGCCCTTTCATTACATCGCTCCATGGAGCTATTCTAGCAAAAAGGGGGGAAGAAAACAGCAGACGAAGACACGATGACTTCCGCCAACCCACCTTGGAGCTTCGCAGTAGAGAAACAGAGTATCGGAATCGACGGGCTCTCCGCTCCCCTTCTTCCTCTCCAAGCCTCCCTCTCTATCTCTTTCTTTCTTCTATTGTTGTTGTATCTGCTGTCTATCTCCTTCTTTCTTCTCGAACATAAGTCCTCTTATATAGGCGATCCCTCGAGCAAGCTTAATCCGGCGCGAGGTTTAGCGCGCCGATTTAAGGCATTCCATGTGCATCGGATTTGAACTGAGGGGGGCGCGTCGGTTTAGGAGGTTGCCAAATGCACAGAGGGCGCGCAGGTTTAGGAGGGGCGCGCCAGTTTAAGAGGAGCGCACCGGATTCGAGCCGCTTCGTCGTTACCCTGACACGGGTCCAACAGCGGGCTCCGGACTAACCCCGAGGGTTGCTGTGATCCTTCATCTCTCCATGGTCTCATCGGAGCATAGGGGGGAATGTAGGCGAGGCTTCTGGGCCACCAAAGGGATGCTTTTGGAACTCGTGTTCCTTCAGCTCAGACACGCGGGTTTTCCGCTGACACGGCTCTCGGCACAACGGTTCGTGCTGCCGGCTCGCCTCGACTTGCATTGGTGGCTTCCACGAGTAGTGGTATGCTGCCCGGGGTGTCTTCGCCTCGACTGGGTAATCATATGGCCGCTGATGGGCCCAATAAGCTGAGAAGCCGTACCCGTGCCGGGTAGTCGGGGTCTTCTGCTGACAGAGCCTTCGGTCCTTTATTTTGAGAGGTTGAGGGCATTCTCTCACCTGGAGAGGATCTTTCATTCAGGCGGCGCTCCGCCAAGTGTACCTATGTCCTTGGTCGGACAATGGATACACGCTCGTCCTTGGTCGAATGGCCGGCACATCCTTGTCCTTGATCGGACGACAGATATGTTCTCGTCCTTGGTCGGACGATGAGGGCATGCTCGTCCTTGATCGGACGACGGGTACATCATCGTCCTTGATCGAACGACGGATATATTCTCGTCCTTGGTCGGACAACAAGGGCATACTCATCCTTGGTCGGATGACGGATAATGCCTGCTTGTGGTGTGTTCTTCTCGATCCTCGTCAGGTGAAGTCCTCGGCATCCATAATGGGTGACCTGAGGCCCTGGCAGCTTGAGAAGGCTTCAATGTGTTGGTCTCCTTCAGCTTCTCGCTTCAGTGGGCCGCATCATTTGTCTCTGAGGCTTGATCGCCATCGAGTATATTTTGAGTGCCAACATAGCTCTCAAGGGAAGTGAGAGCAATGAAGAAGGTAGCGAGTATTTTGAAAACCTCTCAGACTTAGATGACTACCAACAGGCTCTTCTGACCAGACACTTTCAAAAGCTCCTAAAATCCAAAGGTAAATTTTTTAGGAAAAAGAGGCCACAATAGAAAGGTAAGTCTTCTAACTTCACGTTTGATAAAAGTAAAAATTCTGATAAGATCATTTGTTATCAGTGTAAGAAAGCATGTCACATAAAAGGAGAGTGTCCGGAACTACTGAGGAAGAACCCTAAGGGAAAGAAGAAGAAGCCTCAAGCTATGATGTGTACATGGAGAGACGAAGAGGAAATCACTGAAGGGGAATCTTCTGAAGGAGAAGAAGAAGTAATATGTCTGATGGCTCAAAGTGATGAGAAGGTAAGCAATTTCTTCAAAAACTTTTTGATTGATGATTGGGAAGATGCTTATGGTGAACTCCTTAGTAAGTTTAATTATCTAAGTAAAAAACATAGAGCTCTAAAAAGGAAATTGAATTCTACTGTTGAGAATAATGATAACATTCAAAAAGAGAAAGACAACCACTTCATAAGAGATGAAATTTTAAAGAAAACCTTTGAATTGATTCTTGTAGGCACAACACATCAAATTGTAGATATTTTCACTAAGCCACTGGATCATGAAAACTTTTTCAACCTTGAGAAGAGAATTGGGTCTTTTCAGACCAACCTGAGCATGCAATATCTCTTAAGTTCAGTCTGTTGTTAGTCTTAGTCTATAGATGCAATAAGTGAGAGGGAGCTAGCCCCACTGTCTACTTCTAGAATGTTAAATCTTATCTCTCTTTCCATCACTGGTTGCTAATCACCCTATGGTATATCAAATGGTCAGTTGTCGAAGGGCAGGTAAGGCCTGTCTAGAAACTCTAACTAAGTGTGAGGTGGTCCTCAGACCTAAGTTCTCCACCAAGTACCAAGGGAAGTAGATGCATCTAGTAAGGGGGAGATAATGGTCTTTGATTCCATGTCATCAAAATTGTTCAAATTTTTGTGTCAATAAATTCTGATTGTCAGGGGGAGTAATATCAATCACTTCAATAACTCTTTGTCAGCCACTTCAATTCTTTCTCTATCAGTCATCTTAACTATTCTAGACATTTGCATAAAATTCCTTGTGAGATCATTCTGAGTCTTCAACAGTCTTTTTACATACTAAAATATTTTTGCATTCTAGACATTCCTAAATAGACCAAGATTAAATATGTTGGCCATGCTAAGTCTAGTGGTTTAAGATTCATAACCCTGCAAGATCAAAATAAAAGATTTCTGAAGAACACTTCTATATAAATTTAATGGGTTAAGAACAACTTTGAAATACTGTGTCCTAAATTCTTCTAAATCATGAAATTCAATAATAAGGGGGCAACTTTGGTTGAAAATCTTCAAATTAAGTATTGTCTTCAAACACTTAAAATAATCTCATAAATTTAAAAATTGAGGAAACAATATTTCAGAGCAATGGTCTTGGTTTACTGAGAAACCAATTATTCTTCAATTTGAAGTGAAGTACATTGTGTCATGAAGTTCCAAGCTAACTCTGATTAAAAATTATGATTCTGAAAAATCATGATAGAGCAATGACTTAGTATGGTGAGTAACTGGGTCACTTCACCTAAGACATGTTGTGCCTCATGTAAAAAGCCATTACTCTTGTTAACTCTGTCAATTCAAAAGGTAAAACGGTTAACACACTGAGTAACTGGGGATTCTTACATCTAAATAACGTGTTTCCTCACGTCAAAAGGTGAGGATTAAACCAGATTGCTCATATAAAGAAAATTAAGTAGCCAAAGGCCATTTGAAAAGAAAAATCACAAATAGTGACCCCCAACAATAAATTCAATATGGATAGGTTTCAGGTGTTTGTCCTCAATACTAATTATAGATCTTTCTAGAGAAGTCCCTGAACCATTGATCAGTAAAGCTACAGATAGATTGCCAAGACACTTAAATCAATTTGTTCATTCTGCATTACTTGTGTATATAATGACTTCAGATTTTTTTTCTCTTGTGTCTTTCTTAGTTATCAGTCATAAACCATGCAACTTGCTTAAGCTAACACACTGATCTCTCTAAAGGATAATTTTTGAAGGCAATCAGATTCATGGTCTGTAGCACTACTATTTTTGGCACTCAAACCTTCATCTCATTCGTGCAGTTCTCTACACTACATCCTCCCCATTGTCTCTCTTTTTTGATGATGTCAATGGGGGAGAGTTTTTGTGTTTGTGAGTCATTGTCATTGCTGTCATTGTTGCAAATTTGCAAATTATTACATACTTTGCATATTGTATTGCATAGTCATTGCATCATTCTCTCACTCAATGTCATAAGGCTCTCTCATGTGAATTCCTATCAATGTCTCATATTTTCACCAAGTTGGTAATTCAACCCAGTTGGTACCATGTTTTCACTCTCATTGCATTGTTGATCCAAATGTCTTTCTCAAGAATCACTAATTCTTTTAAACAAATTTGCATACAGTAAGCTCAATGACTCATGTGGTTGCCATCAACAAAAAGGGGGAGATTGTTGGGTAAAGTTTTTGTCTTGATGATGTCAATCCTACATGAAGTCATTTAGTTGATTTAGTCTGAAAACACATAAATGTAATTCTGCATAACTTGTTCTTCAATGTTCCGCAAATATTCTATTGATTTTTAGACTACTATTATTCAACAAATAATGTTTTCAGGGAAGATGAAAAAAAGTGTAAGAAGAAAGATTAATGAAGAGGAAGTTGACTTGAGGAATCATGAAGTCGACTTGAGCTCTGCCAAAACAACCGCTAGTTGAAGATAAAGTGTTTTCAAGAAAAGGAGTCGACTCCAGATGCAAATAGAGCCGACTCAAGCTCACCCGCTAGCTGAAGAAGTTAAAGGTGACAAATGACTACACACGGGCGACAAATATGAAATAAGGGTGACAAATAAGTCACTAGCGGTGACAAATAGGTTGGCTTGGAAGAAAAGGAGTTAAGAAGAAAGTGTCTTGAAGATGGCGTTAACGAAAGGCTCCAACAGCGTCGACGCAGCCAGAACGCCAGAGCCAACTACTAGTCAAAGCAACAAGGGCGACGACTGTAGTCGATTAAGGGTGAAAAATAGGTGAGTAACTGTGATAAATAGGCTATAAGTCTGACAAATAACTCACCAAGAGTAACAAGTGAGTGGCATGGTTGAAAAGCATGAAAAGAGAAGAAGCTACGTTGACGTAGTGCTCAATGGTGTTAACGTAGTCAATGGAAAAATTCAAAGAAGAGACAAATGCTCTACTAAGGGTGAAAAATAGACATTAAGTCTAACAAAGGGATGATAAGGCTGTAGAGCATAAAGAAGAAGAAGAAGGATCGACCTTGTTACAAAGGGAGTTGACTATAGTCAAGATTATCAGTCAAAGTCAACCTTAGTCAAAGTGACTCCAGTTAACTCCAACTTCAGTCGAGTGGACTCAAGTAAGAGTCAAAGTCAAGAAGAGACAAAGTCAAAAGCTCTTCAGAAGGATCTGCCAGATGAAGAAACGTAAGGGTGAAAACTATTCAAGTAACGGTGACAAATGAGCATGTATGGGTGACAAATGAGGTACTAGTGGTGACAAATGACTTAGCGCGACGGGTCAAGAACAACTGTGAAAAAGCTAAGGCGACGGCTCTCAGTCGTAAGGGTGACAAATAGTCGATATGTCTAACAAATAGCCGTTCAGGGTATAAAATAGGTTCCCAAAGGTGAATAATGGCTAAGGAGCATGGAGAACTTAAGGGAGTCACGTGCCTTCATCTCTTAATCATTGGCACATGATCCCAAGCACCTGACAGGTTCTGTACTAAGTTGAAATGTTACCATTTTTCCTCCAAAACTGTTGGACGAATGAAATTTCAAATTAAAGCGAAGATTCAAATGCTAAACTCTATATATACTAGTGCTCACTCTGTCCAAGGCAACGAAGGTGGGAGAGCTAACATCTGAATCTGCTGTGAACTGAGAGGCTACTCTTCGAAGGAAAGAGAGAGAGTCAATCAGAGAGAAAGAGAGCCAATTCGTGAGCTACAGAATGAGAAATAGTAAGAGAGAGAGAAAGAAGAAGAAGAAGAGAGATTGAAGCAGCTCGAGAAGGTTTTCCAGAGAAAGCTCTTGAACCAAGTTTAGAGCTACATTTGGTTTTATCTACTGCTGTATTTTGCCTTTCGTTCTTTGTATTTTTCATTTGTATTTGATTCTATTCATATTGTAGTTCTCTGATAGTGCATTGGTGCACTGATCGGAGGTGTGATCGGTGGTTCACTGGTCATGTTCTGGTTTGCATACCAGGGTGTGAGGGAGTTCCTCGTGGGCTGCCATAGCGTAGTGGTTCTAGCCCTACTGGGTAGAGTTAGGGGTGTGTTCAACAAGGTGTTGGACATGGTTTTCCCTCTGGGTTGTCAGAGGAAGGGAGGAGGCTGTTCCTCCGGAGTCAAGCTGTGTATCAGTTGGTGTAGCGGACTAGTTCCGTGCTTGCTTGTCCAAGGGAGCCTCATCTTGTCTAGGTGATGGGTGGACATAGATTGCTGGAAGCAATCGAACCACCTAAAAAATCTCGGTGTAGTGTGTTTGATTTTCATCTCATCTACCCCGTTCTTATCTGGACTAGGTATATAAAAAGGTGCTTCACCTTGCGTGAGGAAGTTCTTGGGCTTGTCCTCTGCCTCATACCAGTCATAGCATATTGTTTCGCTATGGGTGCATCTTAAGTGTTTGTGAGTGTGTTTGTCTGATAGCCTTATCTAAACACGTTATATAGTCTTCTTGTTTCCCTCTACCGAAACCGAGCTTGGCGCGAAGGTTTTAAGCTAGTTCATTTGAAAAAGTGGCTTGTCTATTCACCCCCCCTCTAGATCCGCATTGCCATTCTCATCAATTTCAACATGATATTAGATCATGGTCTTGAGCCAAACCCCATATCTTTCCACCTCCACTCAATTCATCTTTACGACCCATCTTGGCCGTGATGGGGAGTGTTAGAACTTAGGCATTAGGTCCACATCAATTTCTAGGTTGAGTTTCTTGTGCATATGATTGGGTTGAGTTTCATGTGCATATGAGCAGTCAACACTATACAACCCTAAGTGCATAGTACAATGTTGAGCAGTTAAGTATAACACTATGGTGAGTACCTTTGTTAGTGTTGTATCTATTTACTTAGTGTTGTATTTGAAACTGCCAAAATAGGTTGAAGGCATGAAGGGAATTGACTTGAAAGATCACAAGGATGTGTTATAATTTCCTATCGGAGACTGTTGGCTTGCATTGAGAGGGCACAGACTCATCAATTATACTATTTCCTTCTCTTCTCTTTGAGGAAGTACTCCCTGTGGATTTTTTTTCCTTCACTATGAATATTAAATGTTGAAAAATTGAGTAATTTTCTTGACGTACTTTATAGACAACACCATGAACGATGTGATGAATCAAAGAAAGTGTTAATGTTGTGGTTTCAGACTTTCTACCACTTACATTTCAACCATTAAATCGGATGATTGAGTTGAATAACTTAGATCAAAAATCTCAAACTCATGATCATAAACCTACATTCAGTACTTTTCCATCATTTGATTTTCAAATCAGAGGGGAAAAGATGTAATTAAAAAGATGGTATCACATGTAACATTTCTCTCGAAGAGAAACAAACCATCTCAATGAATGATACAAGACTACCTCTACGATGTGATGTTAGGGATGTTAAAATAACATGTAATGTGTCTTATAAGATCTAGAATGATGGAGCGAAGTCAAGTTGCACCTAGAGAGAAAAGATCGGTGAAGATTTCTCTAGAATGATGGTGCATAAGATACATATAGAAAAAGTTTCAGGTCTCTTTTCACCGACCTCTGGAATCTATAAATATGACCATTGGGGCAGTCCCATGAGAACAAGAGAAAGTCATTCCCTGCCTATTCCAAAGAAAACCCACAAAAGCCTTTTTCCTTTCTCCCCTCTTCAAGGTTACGTAGAAGCCCAACACACCTTTTCCACTTTTAATGTGTAAGAGCATTTAATGCTCACCTTTTCACTTACATCCCTTTATATATTGTATTGATATCTCTTACATCTTATTGATATCTCTTACATCTTATAAGTAATCATATTATATTTATATCCATCTCTCAATACAAGTTCCTTTTTACTAATCTTGTGTCCATTTCACTTCCGTTGCTCCAACAAATTTGATATCGGAGCCATAGTCTCTATTCCCTTAAGTTCCAATCATTGCATCACCTACCACCACTCTTGTCACATCCCGAGATTATGCAGTGGAAACAATCGAGAATGTGAACAGCCGACTAGTACGTCTCGAGCAAGCAATATAATCAGAGCGCAAGAACAATCACACAAAGTAATTGCACAATTATTTAATCAAACCTTCATCTTTATTTCATATAAAATACTTAAAATCCAAGTACATGAATACTCAACTTTCTCTAGACTCAATAAAATAAAAGTACATATATGGACTCAATCTAGACATAATTGACACTCTAAGTCTTCTCTCGAATCCGTAGACTTTCAATCGCTCTCGGACCCGCTACATGAGTAATCCGAATCTGATTCACTCGCACTTCTTTAAATATTGAGAAAGTAGGTAATGAGCACACTTGCCCAATAGGTATCTTCGTATCAACATGATTGGCAAATTTAAGTAATTAGCATCTTAGCTCTAAAGGATAAGATAAATCATACAAATATGATGAAACATGCGAACAAAGTCAAAGTAACAAGATAGATTGAGAATATGATTGAGCAAGTATGATCAAGTAAGAATATAATTATGGCCTTTCATGAACAAGAATGTAACAAGAATGTACTTTTCATAACCTTAAAGGCTATGCACTAGAAAGTCATGTAACAAGTAAGAATGTGTTCTTCACTTAGTAACAAGTACTTCGTGAATTCATTTGGATATTTATCTATGTTCCGTGACTTTTCACTTATTTATAAAGAAAGTACTCTCAGCGCACTGCGACGCCAGTAGCATCATACCCCATGGTTTATATAGTATGTTTCCGACAATTAGTCGAGGGGACTAGCATAGATCCCTTGAACACAATCAGTGCTCGAACTACATCTTCAAGTATAAATCAAGCTACTTCCACGTTTATAATAATAATATGGCCAAGAATGTACATTTCAACTATAGTTCCATGATAAGGTAACCAAAAATAAGAATGCTTCTATTGAGAATAAGAGATTTCAATAAATGTATTTAATAACTAAGTTACGCTATGAAAATAAATCGGTAGCATAACGGTACATTCTTTAATCTCTCAAAATTACTTAGGTATCTTTAGAATAATACAACAAGTTCTAGATAATCAATTGGACCATCTAGGAACTTAGGAAAACCAACCCTTGAGCCAAACCCCGGGTTAATCAAATTTAGGACGCTAGCGGTCATTTAATGGACTGTCTCTTGTCCCTGGCGGTCTAGTATAGAACCGTTAATGATAAGACAATTCAATTTTTGAAAACAGAACCTCTGGAGCTTTAGCGGTCTAGCAGAGAACCGTTTAGGATCCGTTAGCGGTCAAATGTAAGCCCGCTAGCAGTCATTGGTGGTCAACCAGAAGGCCGCTAATTCCAAAAATATAAAACATCGGTATAAGTGCCTTCTAGTCAATTGGGCTTTAATGGTACAACTAACTCGGCGTCCTAATGGGAATCCGAGCCTCGCGGAGAACTACGGAGGCCTTAAAATAAGATTTCCTAGTCCATTGGAAGGAATATCCAAAAGAGAGATCATCAAGTCCAAGATTGTATTCCTAATGTGTAAAGTGTAACTAATGGTCACATACCGGAGTATATGTCATGTACTTAAGAAAATGACACTTAGATAAGAAAGAGAATCATGTAAAACCATGTTAAAACAGTAATCATGAATCATCTATTCCTTTGAACATTTATTTATTACAAGAATATATGATTTTGGTCATAAATTAGCATAAGTTAAAAATAATACCAATGTACTTGAAACATGAAATCCATTATGCCAATCAATGAAATCAACTAAGTATATAAAACAAGTGCTTAAATCAGGCTTAAAACTTAGTTGACTAGGCTTAATATATATTAACTATGGTTAATTCTGTAATATGGTTCGGATTACCAATATTACAAAATCATAAACATAAAGCGGTCAAATATAGGACCGTTAATCCATGGCTAGCGGTCTATCGTACGCCCGCTAGACTTCCCTGGCGGTCGAGAGAAAGGCCGTTTCTTCCTGTGTAAAATCGAGTTCAATGAAAATAATATAAAATGCTAATCTTAGATACATCATGCATTGAAATCAACATGTATAAACTTCCATAATCATGATAGATCATATATAAGCCAACTATATGCATAGGTTTGTATAAATAACAAGAAATTTCATTTTTTTCTTTTCATTGGGCTAAGTATTATGCATGAAGACTAAACTAGATGTATAGTCCCAAGTAAAACATGAAATTCGCAAGATATAATGTATGAAAATGAATGAAACAAGAGGGCTTTTATTCCTGACATAAAATTTGAGCCTTTCATGAGATAACCTACCTTTAATAATGCTCCTAGACTTCGAATTTCTGATTGGAATCAAGCCATAGTTTCTGCACATTCTTGCTCTAAATTAGCAACTTCACATCCCTCTATCTCCTGATTCTCTTGACCTATGGACGTGAAATTTTGAGGGTAGATAGACAATATGAAGGGGAACATAAAGTTCTAAAGACACTTTTGCTAAATACCTTATTTAGGACTCTGAATTCCTTGATCTTCTTGGGTCGGATGCCCTAATTCCTGAGTTCTTAAGGTAGAATCAGCAACTTTAGAAGACTCTAACTTCCAGTAGGCTTGATCTCCTTTCACGAAAATTGGAGAGTAGTTAGTTCTAACTAAAATAAACATATTCCTAGAAGAAACTTATCACTAATTCATTCTCCTTACCTGAGTTCCACCCGTGCCAAAAGTAAGGGTCGCACAGGCCAAATCTGGAATCTATTTATAGGTTTTAACTAGGGTATGAAGATTAGAACGAACTTAGAGTCTCAACTAGACTTTCAATTCGATCTTCAATCCTTCTAGACTTATCTAATTAGCTGATAGGGTCGATCCTAGATGATTTGGATGCTGAAAATCTAACATTTTCACGTTTTCTTCCTCTCACGGAATCTGCAGGTCGTTAGCGGTCCTTTGGCGACCGTTTTATTCCGTTAGCGGTCTCGCGATAGACCGTTTTATGCTGTGGGCACCGAATTTGAAATACTTCAAACTCTTTTGATATTATCCCCAATATTATCCTTCTATTTATATCCCAAGGAGTAATTATCTCATTAATTCCGTGATTAAGTTCATTCCTAGCTTATAGAACATGGGCTAAAGTTCAAAACAATCTTTTTGGACCTATTGAGTTTATTGGATGGGCTTAATCCTCTTGGATTAATGTAGGGCCTAATTAATTAGATTTAATTCCCCATAATGCATTTAATAGCCCATTAAATACTTTAATCATTAATATAATTATATTTTAAATCTGAAAAATTTTAAAAAAATTCTCGGGCGTTACAACTCTTTTCAACTATTCTCAATCTTATCCCCATTTTTGATAGAGAAAATTATGATTTTTGGAGTCTCCAAATGAAGGCTCTCTTCATCTCTCAAGATCTCTGGGAGCTCATTGAAGACGAATATGAGATACTAGAGGACTCGACAACTCTTGCATCATGAACGTCAGTAAAACAAAAGGAGTATAAAGAAAACAAGAAGAAATATATAAAGGCATTATTATTCATCCAATAAAGGGTAAGTAAATTTATCTTTCCCCATATTATACCGTTCGCAACTTTGAAAAATGCTTGAGATCATCTAAAACAAGAATTCCAAGAGTCATAGAAGGTAATCTCCCTTAAGTTGCTATCATTATGGAGAGAGTTTTGATAATATTATGATGAAAGATAATGAAACTATTCAAAGATTTTTTACTCGAGTAGCCAGCATCATAAATCAAATTAGAAGCTATGGGGATAAAATTGAAGAAAAAAATAGTTGGGAAAATCTTGAGAAGTCTTTCGATCAAGTTTGATCATACTGTTGCTTCCATTGAAAAATCTAAAGATTTACCAAAATTTTATATGCATGAACTAATGGATTCTTTGGAGTTGCATAAGCAAAGAATGAACAAATTTTCTCATTAGAATTTGGAGCAAACATTTCAATCAAAGGTATTATTATCAGACAAAAGAGGGGAGTTAAAGGAGAACATGAAATGTTATTCTTCATAACAGCAACAGTTCGACAGAGGTAATTTAAGGTAGAAAAAATTCATGAAACAAGACCATGACAAAGGAATAAGGTATAAGAAAAATCGTTTAAAAGGTATGTCTTCCTCCTAATGCCGAATTTGCAAGAAGTTCAGACATTTTATGGAAGATTATAGATTTAAATGCACCAAATGTAAAAATGCTAATCACTCCCAAAGGGACTGTTATTATCAGCAAATAAATAAAGCTCATTATTCAAAGATGGATCAACTATTTTGATCATGCTTTACTAGTCATTCAGATTCTAGCGATACATGATATTTGGATAGTGGCCGTAGTAATCATATGATAGAAAATGAAAGTAACTTTGTCAAATTAGATGAAGAGATAGATTCCCAAGTAAACCTCGGAGATGACAAGCTGCATAAGGTAAAAGGCAAGGGAATGATAGCGGTGCACACAAATGGAGATTTCTTGGCCTAGCTCAAAATTTATTAAGTGTTGGATAGTTAATGTAAAGGGTTATTCAGCCAATTTTAGAAAATATGATTGCATTGTTATAGAAGACAAAAATAAGAGGATCGTAGCAAAAATTAAGATGACTCCTAATAAGGCGTTTCTGCTAAAAATGTCACTAGAAAATATGGCTCTAAAAATAGAATGAGAAGATAGCTCTCTCATATGGCATTAGAGATTTGGTCATTTGAATTATAGAACTCTCATGCTATTAAAGAAGAAGAGAATGGTTATTAGATTGCCATTTCTAAAAGAAGAAGAAAACAAAATTGTGAAGGGTGGATCTATGGAAATATGCATAGATTACCATTCATAAAAATATCATGGAGAGCTAAAGAGCCATATTACAATTGGTACAAGCTGACATTTGTTGTCCAACAAAGATCATCTCACTTAATGGTTCACGATAATTTCTGTTATTTGTAGATGATTATATCCGAATGATGTGGATATATTTTTTGAAGGAAAAATCAAAGGCATTTACTATGTTCTTACATTTTAAAATATTTGCTGAGAAACAAAGTGGTAAAAAACTCAAAGTTTTAAGGACTTATGTGGAGGAGAGTTTACTTCTAATGAATTTCAAGAATATTGCAAGAAGGAATGAATAAAGAAGGAGGCTAAGAGTATGATATACGTCTCAGCAAAATGGAGTAACCGAGTGAAAAATAGGACAATGCTGGAGATGACTCGGAGCATGCTAAAAGGTATGAATCTCCCCAACAGTTTTTGGCCTAAGGCTAGCTATACATACTACAATTTACATCTTAAACAAGTCTCTGATGAAAGCAGTTCCAAACAAAACACCATATGATACTTGGTTAAAGAGAATGGCCAATGTAAGTCATTTTACAATATTTGGATGCATCACATATGGTCAGATTCCTTCTCAAGTTAGAGAAGAAAAAAATTGATGAGAAAGAAAATATATATATATATTCATTGGATATAGTGAAGAATAAAAAACATACAGATTGCTTGAGCCTTCGATAAATAAATTGGTTATATCTAGAGATGTGATATTTGATGAAACAACATCATGAAAATAGGAAGAAGAAGAAGAACAAAAACAAGTACCTAATATTATAAAAGAAAAGGAAGTGGAAGATTAATAGCTCCTTCTCTTCCACAAAGTCTAATAGAGCATGGAGAGTTAGGTAATGACTCAAACACACCATGACGAAAGGAATGTTCTCTCAAAGAAATATATGAAAGAGATAATGTGGCTTATTTTTGATGTGAATCACAAAGATTTGAGAATGTGGTTAAAGATGAGAAATGGATAAAAGTCATGGATGAAGAAATAAATATGATTGAGAAAAATTACACAGAGGAGCTAGTTGAACAACCGAAATATAAAGAAGTTATAGGTTTAAAATGGATATATAAGATTAAGTATAATGAGGATGACTCCATTCATAAATATAAGGTAAGGCTTATAACAAAGGGGTATTCTCAACAACTTGATATTGATTTCAATTAGACATTCGCGCCAGTTGCAAGGATAGAAACTATACAGACTATCATAGCATTGGCAACATAATTGAAAGTATCGGTAATTTATCTTAGTGTCAAATCTACATTTTTGAATGGCAATCTAGAAGTAGAAATTTATGTGGAACAACCTCAAGGCTATAAAGTTAAAGGACAAAGGGATAAAGTTTATCACCTGCACAATACATTATATGGGTTAAAATAAGCCCCTCGAGTATGGAACAACATAATTGATCTATATTTTTAATGAGAAGGTTTCTACGATGTCTAAGCGAGCCCTCATTATATATAAAGAAGAAATGTACGAACTTCTTCATCCTTTGTCTCTATGTTGATGACCGGCCCAACAACGATGGGCCCAAACCGGCCCTGCATCCACAACACGCCCAAGAGGCGCTCTGTAGTTGCGGCCCATCTAAGCGCGGCCCATTAGGATTCAACATCAGATTCGACAGCACAGGAAAGCTACGGCCCAGGCGCGATGATCGCTAGAGAACCCTCCGATGATCGACCGTTACCCCCCATGACGTCGGCCTCGGCCCCACAACGGGCGAGCACGCCCCACGGGCGCCATAAGACTCGCCTAGGGACCAACCAATGCTGGGGTAATCGCCCTCCAACGGGAAACTCCCTCCAAAATCGCTGGAGACGTGTTGACACCTTGAAAATGAACAAGGGTGGAAGCATAATTGAAAAGAGGTCGGACCAGCAGTGAAAGACCATTGATGAAGCTCGTCAACCATTCACCCGGCTAAAACCCTTGTCGGCCAAGCTGATGCCCGGTGCCGATGTCACTTAGACGGCAGCACTGGTAAAGCAGCAGTCACTCGACTGATGAGACCTTCTAGCCCACTCTAATGCTAGCTGTACTACAGCTTCGTCCAAGAATCCACGGATGATGTGTCAGGGTAAGTCAGATGTCGGCTTATCGAAAGATGTAATATGAGATAAAGATGAAGCTGGTACCGGCAGATGAAGATTGTAAAGGCTTTTGCAAAGTCAGAACAGAAGAAGAATCGTCTCCACAGATTATACACCCGGCTGAAGTCTTTCCAGACTAAAGCTGATGTCCGAGCTCGTCACCATTCGGGTGACGATATCGATAAAATAACACCCGGTTTTGTCATCATTCAGATGACAATATTGACGAAACTTCTATCTACGGACTGATGAAAACCTTAATAATGATCTCGATGCAAGATATGTCGTCAATGAAAGGCCCTCTTGGGTGATGGTGTATTTGAAGGACTAGCAAAGCCCTAGTCTAAAAGGCTTAATTGGGCCTGTGAAAGTGGCGCCGGGAGCTTCTTGTCGAAGCCCAAAAGCTGCACAGAGAGGTCGAATGCCTGCGTGCCGGGAAGCCTCAGTTGAGGCGCGCCGTGATGAGGCCTGCCGAGAAGGTAAAAATGGGGGGAAGATGGTTATAAAACCCTGATCCCTTCGATGAAACAAGCGACGAACAAGAAAAAGGAAAAAAAGGAGAGGGATCAGAAAAAAAGAAGAAGAAAAAAGAAAGAGAAGAAAAGAATCGAGAGGGAGTCCTGCCAAGAGAGAGAGCCCCCCCCTCGGCCGATCGAAGAGAAGAAGCAGAAGAGAGGAAGAAGCAGACAAGCTTCAGGTGGGCTGCTCCGGGGAGGGAGAGGAGTCAATGCTCCGCCCTCCCCATGCTGTCTTTTCTTTCTATTGATGTAATCTAGCGAGTTTTCTTCTCGATTTATCAAACGTAGCTAGCGAGTTTTAGGTCTCGAGCTCCGTCTCTCTCTCTATTTTGCATTTCTCTTTTACAATCAGTGTAAGGCTTCGAGCAATGCAATGAAATATCAACGGGACCCATTTAGGGATCTTCTGATTGAAATGTCTGTTCCCCTCTGATGGAGATATCTGCTCTTCGTTCCTCCGTGTATGCTTATAGTCTATGCGAACTGTCTAATGATTCATACGAATCTTCTCTTCAGAGGCATGGGAACAGAACCCCTACCCTTATCTAATGGGTTACTGGGTTCTGTCACCTTCCCCCTTTCTGTCTCGAGAGCAGATCCATCGCACCCTTTCGAGCTTTCTCACAAGGCCCCTTAAGGCTCCTCTTCGTGCCGTTCAGGGCCAGAGACATCAATCTCTTGGATTCCTGAACTGCGGCTATACGAGAGGACATGCCGATTCTACAGACTGCTGCTATCCCTCCGATTCTGGCGAATGACGATCTCGATCTCTCGACCCTCCATTCTAACCCATTGGATGACTAGGGTCTGGAGTTTCGATGCTAAAGGTTCCTCAGTCACCGGTTTTTAGATGCTATTGGGTTCGTCCAGGGGATCAGAGACAGTCATCTCTTGATCCCCAGACGGCCGGCGGCAGAAATAAATAAAGTCTTCAGAGAGCCAGACGATGGTCTCGTTCCCCATCGATTCTACCCTCCAGATCCCCCTTGGCCCTTTCTCAGGGAAGCATCCATGAAATCCCCCCTCCTGCACTTCAAATTCGGCTTCAATCGCAGCCAGAAAGCTCAGGAATCCCAGAAGCAGAGTATCGTTTGAGCTCTGTAAACCCTGAAACCCTGTCGCAATTCCACCTTCTCGGCGTACAAAACTCCCCGCCGAGAACTATCCCGCCGAGAGGCCGTCCTCTTCTTTCCCATTCAGCTAAACGACAAACCGTGGCCCTGCCATTCAAACCCCATTCACATGAGTCTCCCGGTGCCAGGCTCCCGGCGCGGCCAGGAGCGTGCCGAGAAGCTTCACGCGGAGACCTCCCTATAAGCCAACTCCCCTTTTTATGCAAACCTCCCAGCCCTTCCTGGCGCCACCTTCCCGGCGCGGTAATGGGCGCGCCGGGAAGTCCCACGCCGAGAGCCCCTACATGCCAACTCCGCCCATGCCGAGACCCCTCATCTTGGCCAAATGAAGTCCAGTCAGAGGCCCATCTCTGCACTACCAGTTGTCAGCCTTCTGATCTCTTCACATATATGTCCCGGGGATGTTCAGAGACCGTCATTAATGGCTTGAGAAGACACATTATTGGGGAAGACCTCCCCTACAGTCCTCATTCCCGATCCGGATTTCACCCTCATGAACCCAAAGGGCCATGTCGTTACATGAGTTCTGAGGGGTTTCGAGAGGATATTAATCGATGGTATAAATGCAAGCGATGTCCCGGGGCCCGGTGCCCATCCTCGTTCGGTCGTCATCCCGGCACTCCGTGGATGATGACCTATCCTCTCTTGGCATAATCCAAGTTGAGGGGACATGCTGCCGAAATTTACACATACCTTGCCAGGTAGCTGTGATGTTCTCTCTCTCAACCCCGTCGGCCCACGGAGCTATGTCCCTACATGCTCTCCGATGGTCCTTCGAAGGGGGATATAGATGCGCCACCGCACCCACATGGAGCGTGTCATATCACGCCAGCACTTACTCGGATTCTGGGTCAATTATGCCCGATCTTTTACGGATCCCACCCTGCCGCTGCATGGGTGGTTTCCTATTCCCCGCTTGGCATGGTCCAAGATGGTGGGAATATGCCATCGAATTTATCCCAAAAATAACAAACTCCTGCTTTGTCAAATCCATTTAACGTCTTACAAGAGAACGAATTCCGTCTCTTTTGAGCACGCGGCTTTACCGCTGTCATCCTCCTATCTTTAGCGTTTAATCAAGGGTTGTCCTCCTTAGGGGGGGACGTAATTAACGTCATAGCCTTTATGGTATGACGGACTTCTGGTCCAGACACGATCACTCACAATCGACTGACCAAGTCAGATCGAGCGCACAATGAAATCGTCACACATGTGACTGGCACGCCAATAAATCAAATAATAAACAAAATAAATAAATAAATAAATAATAAAAAATCCGCGTTCCCACAAGTCTGGCACGCCCGGTGGGACTGAGTCTCCCTTCATCTTTACGCTAAAGTAGGAGGCCCAGCGGGCCCCCCTCAAACCTCTGATTCCGTCCACTTTCCTCATTTTCAGGAATCTACAATGACGGCTGGAATCATGTCTGTCTGCTTCGACCAGCAACCGATTGACATGCATGTGCGAGAGGGCTACCTGGCGGTACCTCTTACATTCGGATCAATGCCGCCTGCTGTCGGGCTGCCCAACTGCCTGGGCCTCGTCTTCACCGACCTTCTGCAGGTCGACAACGATGAGCAAGGCACTGCCGCAAGTGCCCCGACGCAGACCACTGATGAGAAAGCTAGCTTACTGAAGAAGACAGCTTCCACCGTTGTCTCCTGCTATGTCCATCATGTCCAAAGGAAGGACATGGTCCCCGCTGCTGCCCAGAAGGGGAAAAGAACCAACCGGAGAAGCCGGTGTGCCGCTGCTAACCGTCGTCTTTCCAATTCCGGGAAGACGATGATGATGGGTGATATTAGGGCGAACCTTGACGGCCGCCCCAGGGAGATCCGTCCGGACAGGATTATCCCGACCATCCCGACCAACAACAAGTTCCAAGTTCTGGCCACCAGGAGGGCCAGCCGGGAAGCTGATGAAAGGAAGACGCTGGCGCCCAAGCCAGCAAGATACAAACAGGTCTGGCGGCCGAAGAAGATACAGAGCTGGGTCCCAGCTCGAGACAGAGAGAATCTTGCTGATGTCACTATTGCCCGCTTCAGAGCAGGGGGCAGAAGGGAAGAGAGAAAAGACAAAAGAAATGCTACTGCTGTCTACCCCAGGACCCGGGGGAGGAGAGATGAGACTGAGGGTCAAGGAAGGAATATGACTGCTGCTTGCCCCATGATGAGGGGTAGAAGGTATGAAAAGAAGGAGGACTTTACTGCCACCCGCTCCGGGGCCGGGGGCAGAAGATGGCAAAGAAAGAACCATGATGCTGCTGCCAACTACTGCCAAGTTGGCGATGTGAGAAGAAGTGAACCAATCACTGTGGTTGCTGCAAGAAGACCAAGGGCCTGTGCCAGACAGGCTGATATCTTCAGATACTCCAGAACCGAGCATTTGAATGCTCAGGTGGCGAGACTGGCTTATCAGCAAAAGAGCCAGGACAGATTGATACTCCAACCCGAGCCACAAAGGCACAAGCCGGAGGAGATGAAGCAAGTGGTCCAAGACTACTTCCATTACCTAGGGAACTCTGCCCTAGGTCAACAAAGATTGTCCCGTGCTTTGGGCACCGTGGATGAACAAGAAGGAGAAGCCCTTCAAGAAATGATGTTCGGAGCCTCCTCCTCCGATTCAAATGATTATGAAGGAGGCCGCGAGGCCGGATATGATGAAGAAGACCTATACAGAGAGGAAGCTGAAGAAAGAGTATCGGTCTTCGACCGACTCAAATACCCTGACCAGGCAAAAAGAAAAGTTTGCAAGCAGAAAGGAAGAATGCAAATCTTCGCCTGTAACATGGCTGGAATCGCCAGGGGGCAGGATATGCTACCAACTCAGCCAGATGAACTGCTCAGGCTGGCTACCAGACCAGGCCCCGTCACAAGAAGAGGCCAGGCTGCAAAAGATAAGATGAAGAATGACGAGGAAACCCGCAAGATCACCACCATGACAGTCAATGTGGTGACAACAGAAGAAGAAGACAATCCCTTCGTTGATGATGCTGAAGGGACTTCAGAAGATATACAGATCCCATCGACTCTGGATCCCATGATCCAGATGATGTTCAGAAGATATCAACAGGAGATCAGTGCTCTCAGAAGACAGCTAAATGAGAGGCATGAAGCCACACCGGTCTCCAAACTAGCCGAACCTGTGGGGCAGACTTCCAGCTCAGCAGAAACGGCTGTCCCGACTAATCCTCCTCCAGCTGATAAGGGCAAAGCACCGAGCCAACCTACTCCACAGCAGACAGTGGCTCAGCCCTCTATATCTCAGACGCAGCCTGTCGCGCCCATCTTGCGCGCAACTGTGATGACGACTCCTCACAGCCAGCAACAAGCTCATTTCTTCCCAGAGGAGATAGATCCAGCCATAGCCCACAAGCTGATGATTGAGAAAATTGTGGAGATGAAGCTGTCGGAGAAGACTGGTGACGATGGCAGCACCTACGATGTGTACAAGGTGCCGTATCCGCCCCAGTATGCGGCTAAAAGATTGCCTCCGGGCGTCAGTAAGCCGCCAAAATTTGAGAAGTTCAATGGCCAAGGCTCCCCCAGGGAGCACATAGCTTACTACACCACAATTATGGGTGATTTGGCAGCCGACGAAGCTTATCTGCTCAAATTCTTTGGCTCATCCCTCACTGGGTTAGCCTTTGAATGGTATTCGAGCCTGCCAGCTGGGTCGGTGGTTGACTGGCCTGATATGCAGAGAAAGTTCCGTGACAGATTTCATGTCACAGAAAGAGAGATCACTATAGCAGAACTGTATGCAACCAAGCAGAAACAGGATGAGACAGCACTGGATTACATCAAAAGGTGGAGGAACTTGGCTATGAAATGCAGAAGACCTCCCCATCAAGAAGATGCAGTGCAGATATGTAAACAAAGCCTCAGGAGAGAGGTGCTAGAAAAGATGATCGGTGCAGATGTTAGAACATTTGACCGACTGAACAATATAGTAGCGGAAGTCGAGACGTTCTTGTCCAAGCGTCCGACCGCCAATGCTCCCACTATGCCGAAGGGAAAATCCAATGATCGACGGCCATCACACTCTGAGGCCAACGCCGTCGATTTTAGAACCTTTGAGCAACAGAAAGGGAAAAAGGAAGCAGATGAAGCTCCCCCGCCTGAGCGTGCGACAGAAAGAAAGGATAAAGTCTCTCTGAGAGACAGAATGAGAAGGGCTTACTCTTTTCCCAAAGATAAGACATCAGCATTATTTAACTGGGCATATAAGTTCAACAAGGTAACATTGCCTGAACCGAAGAGACCCGCAGATGCGGAAAAGAAAGATGATCCGCTGTTCTGTCCATTTCACCGTGCGCTGGGGTACGCGATTGAGGACTGTTATGTCTTCAAAGATATCATGGAAGGAATGGTTAAGAAGGGTGAGCTGCAGTTGGGAGATTACCAGGTGAAGCCGCCTCGTCCACATGAGCCTCCGCCCTGGAGGCTGGCTGCCAATATGATCTCAGTCTACCAACAGCTGCCCAAGGAAGCCGCTGAAGAATGCACCAGGCATACCTATGAAGCTTGCTTCCTCACCCCACAGAAGGATCAGGAGGGATGGCAGATGATACCCATAAAGAGCAGAAAGAAGACTCCCGCAGCCAGTACCAGCGGAGCAGTTATCCGGGGTGTCACCCCAAGGCCCGAGCCGCCTCCAATAAAGCCAGTATGGCGTACAGCTGAGACCGGACCAGTCATCCGGATCCCTACTCACAACCGGAGGAGACAAACTCCCCTCCCTGCACATAAAGAAGTAAGTCCTGCAGCCAGGCGTCTACAACAGTATATCAATGAGCTCGACGAATATGAGCAAAAAGAGCCCAAGCACCTGTTGGTGAAAGACTGTATACTCTGGGAACAGCTCGAGGAATTGAAAATTGAAGAGCAGCCAGAGGCAGAACAAAGAAAAGATGAGACTGAGCCCTTCTGGGGGCAGGAGCCAGCAAAGCCAAATTCCCAGAAGAAGAAGAGACGACCCAAGTCCAAAAAGAGAATAAAGTCACGACAGTACAATGTAACACCCTGTCGGTACTCTTTTCCTTGCCCGGGGAGAATGACGAGGATGAAGCATCAAATGCCCCGCTAGAAGCCAACCATGCTGAGGCCTCAACCTCGGCCCATGCAACACGTTCTGGGAGAAAATGGGGGCGCCCACCACCAGCTAACCATAACATCATGTTCAGAGGGGAGCAGCCCTATCAAATCCCGGAACCAGAGATGCGAGGCGTCCAGGTTCCTCCCCCTGCCAGTTTATACCAGGAGGGAAGAAAAGCAGATGAAGCCCCCTCATTCCTGGAATTTCTGTCCAGTCTGGAGAACGAACAGTCAGTGCAGGTTATGCCAGCTACAAACAACAAGTGCCAGCAGTCGGCAGATAGAAAGCAGAAGCAGCATGAAGAAGATGAAAGATGTAACCCTTTAGCAAAGCCAAGGGCCGTTGCTACAGAAGAAACATCCCAGGGAATCGACCTAGAGGATGAAACTGGCGCCGGGCATCAAAGGCCACAGGCACCACATGAACCTCCAAGACCCCGTTGGGTGGAGGAGATGAGGCTATCCAATGTCCGGGTGGGTAGCCGGATCATGAAAATGTTGAAGAAGCTCCCTACCAGGTTTTCCATCTGGGAGATCCTCTCTCTGAGCGAAGAAGCCCGCCAAGCCATCATTGATGCCTTGCAGTCGCCGGCACAATATGAAGCACTCTTGACAGAAGTGAATTCTGGGCCCTCGATCACGTTCACAGAAGATGATATGTTGATCCCAAATTCCAGTCATAACAGACCGTTGTATATGAGGGGTTCCCTGAACTGTCAGCCATTGAGCAGGATATTGATAGATCCAGGGGCTGCTGTGAATATTCTCCCATACCGCATCTATCAGAAATATTACTTTGATCTGCAGCTCACCAAGGTCAGAGACATGAAGATTGCAGGATTCAACCAAAAGTGTGAGACACCTCTTGGGGTAGCTGATTTCAACCTCACATTGGGAGACCTCACTACCGTGGTACGATTCTATGTGATCGACTCCAATACCACGTACAAAGCCCTGCTGGGAAGGCCATGGCTGCATGAATATCAGATAGTGCCGTCCACGCTACACCAGTGCATCAAATATTGCCATGAAGGAAAAGAAGAAAGGGTGTTTGCTGATCTGCATCCTTTCGAAGTGTTCGAGTGTCAAATGCTCGATGCATCCTACTACACCGAGGTATCGCGAAGTGCTGAAGTAAAGAGGCTGTGATCAGCCAGAAAAGCCCGCTACAGAGGCAAAGGATTGGTCTCCACCGCCACCAAAGGGCTATGTTAAGAAGCATAATGTATCTCATATCTCTTATGCCGGTGACTTTGCTCGGGTTACCCCTCCTAGCGTCCACCCGGATGATGCCGATGAAGAAATGAAACAAAAGTACACTCAGGTGGAGGTGCCGCAGGGTTTATTTAAACCCATCGTCAGTCTTGAGTACCAAACGGTGCTACCACTGAAGACTATAGAAATCCTCGCTTCTGCGAGCCCCCTATTATATTCTACACCGGGGAGCCAGTCGAAGAAGATGATCAAGACTGTATGGCCCCTGAAGAAGCAGCAAACCGGATGGTACCGATTACAGGCTTGGATTACACTACCCAAAGGGTTTCACAAATGTTCTCCAAGATGCAAATGCCATCAATGCAGCCTGCTGCTCAGAAGAAGGCATTCAAGGAGTTATGGGATCCACCTCGGGACAACAAAGAACTGAGGAAGATCACTCAGCACCCAGGATTGGGTTATACCCTCCAAGAATACTATGAGGCTGAGGTAGACGTCATATCTGTCTCCTACCAGCATGAAGACCCTCCCAAGGTGGGATATGACAAATACCCCTCAGAAGATGAAGAAATCATTTATCAATCCATAATAAACAATGAGGCCCCAGGCAGCCTATCAGAAACAGAAACACCTGATGAGACAAAGAAAGCTTGGTACTGGGAGGACTTATCTTCCAATGAGGATCTGTTCCAGGCTGAAGCAAAATTTGATACGGGAACCCCGGATGAAGATCAAATAGCCAGAGAGCTGCAAGAGTGTTTGGAGTTCGGGCGCATCCTAGAAGAATTCCGGGCTCTACAGAATGGTGACCTTTCAGGCGAGCCCACATCAGAAGAGCCTCTAAGAACGGAAGAGTCTACTCCTGAATTTCCCGGTGAACCAGCCTCGTCCTCGGGACAGGCTGAACAGAGTCCAGTAATATTGGCCCTATATGATGCACCAGCATCCGATGATGACCAGTATGATGAAACAAAGGAGCATGAGACTGAAGAAGATTATATCCCGGGAGGCTTTATTGATTTGCAAGAAGCCCCGCCCGAAGTCGAAGACGGAGGTCAAGCCACCGTCGATGAGCTGATAGAAATAAATTTGGGGTCCGCAGATGAACCAAGGCCGACATTCCTCAGCGCACTGCTGGAGCCAGATGTCAGGGAACAATATATACAGTTCTTGAAAGAATTCCGAGACTGTTTTGCATGGACGTATGACGAAATGCCGGGACTGAGCTCTGATGTGGCACAGCACCGATTGGCAATAAACCCAGAGGCCAACCCTGTAAAGCAGCCTTCCAGGAGAATGCGTCCTGAATTGATAAACCAGATCAACAAAGAAGTTGACAAGCTGATTGATGTAGGCTTTGTCGAAGAAAACCAGTATACTACATGGCTGGCTAATATAGTGCCCGTAAAGAAGAAGAATGGGCAGATTAGAATATGTGTTGATTTCCGGGACCTTAATAAGGCTTGTCCGAAAGATGATTTCCCAGTGCCAATCACTGAGGTGATGATCGATGCAACTACTGGCCATGAGGCCCTATCATTTATGGATGGGTCATCTGGATACAACCAGATCTGGATTGCTGAAGAAGACAGAGTGCACACTGCATTCCGCACTCCGAAGGGAATATTTCACTACAAAAGGATGCCGTTCGGCCTCAAGAATGCCGGCGCTACTTACCAAAGGGCTATGACAAAGATCTTTGATGACCTGCTCTTCCAAAAGGTAGAGTGCTACATTGATGATCTGGTGGTAAAAACCAGCAGAAGAGAAGATCATTTGCAAGACCTGAGGATAGTATTCCAGAGGTTGCGCAGATATGAACTCAAGATGAATCCTATGAAGTGCGCCTTTGGCGTGTCCAGTGGGAAATTCCTCGGATTTATTGTCCGGCATAGGGGTATTGAAATTGATCCATCCAAAATTAAAGCTATCCAGGAGCTCCCTCCACCAAGGAACCTGCACGAGCTGAGATCTCTGCAAGGGCGTCTGGCCTATATCCGACGATTTATATCAAATCTGTCGGGAAGATGCCACCCCTTTCACAAGCTCATGATGAAAGATGTACCGTTCCTCTGGGACGATGGGTGTCAGGAGGCCTTTGAGAAGCTAAAAGAATATCTCAAGACCCCTCCAGTGCTGGGGGCACCAATTAAAGGCAGGCCCTTGATACTGTATATCGCAGCCACATACTGTTCCCTGGGGGCAATGCTGGCACAAGTAAATGAAGAAGGCAAAGAGCAAGCCCTGTACTACCTAAGTCGGAGGCTGATTAGAACCGAAGAAAGCTACAGTTATATAGAAAAGACATGCTTGGCACTAGTCTTTGCTGTTAAGAAACTCCGACACTATATGTTGTCACATGAAGTCAGATTGATATCTGCAGCAGATCCACTCAAATACATATTGACTCAGCCGGTACTGAAAGGCCGGTTGGGCAAATGGGCAGTGATTCTGATGGAATTCGATATTACCTATATACCCCGAAGGGCGATAAAAGGACAGGCCGTGGCTGATTTCTTCGCGGAGCATCCTGTGCCAGAGAATGATATGTTGGGGACCGAATTACCCGATGATGAGACACTCGAGGCCTGTCAAGCTCAGCCAGTTATGTGGCAACTGTTCTTTGATGGAGCATCCAGAACGGAGACAGATTCTGATGGAAAGACCAGGATACGGGCTGGAGCCGGTATTGTGCTGAAATCACCAGAAGAGGAGGTTGTGCATACTTCCTGTTCTATAAACAAGCCATGCACCAACAATGAAGCCGAGTATGAAGCTCTGATAATCGGACTCAATATCAGCCTCAACATGGGTATCCAAATGCTTCAGGTATTCGGGGATTCAATGTTGGTGATAAAGCAAATCCAAGGGGAGTTCGAAGTGCGAAAGCCGGAACTAAATCCCTACCACCAAAAGGCTGTGAGCCTCATGGCGAAATTCTATCATATTGAACTCAAACATGTGGGCCGTGGACATAATGCCCAGGCCGATGCACTGGCGAAACTGGCCAGCTCACTAGCAGTCCCGCCAAATGAAACATTGAACATTGTTGTTATGAACCGGCGGCAAGTCCCCAGTATGCTAGAAGGGTGCCCCGAAGAAGAAGAAGTCGCCACTATCAGCGCAGTACAAGCGTCTGATTGGAGACAGCACTTGCTACAGTGGTTTCTGCACCAACAGCTGCCACAGAAAAGGGAGGAAAAGATGAAACTCCTGAGGATCAAAGATTCCTATGAATTCAGAAACGGAACTTTATTCCGAATAATGGCGGATGCACGCAAAAAGATTCTACTCCGCTGCCTGTCCACTGAAGAAGCTTGGCAAGCGATGAAAGAAATACACGCTGGGACAGCAGGCGCCCACCAGGCTGGCCCCAAGATGAAGATAGAAATCAAGAAGCTGGGCTACTATTGGCCTACCATGTTTGAAGACTGCTGTAAATTTGCAAAGTCATGCCAAAAGTGTCAGGAGCATGCTACTGTGCCTAGAAGGCCACCTGCAACTCTGCACCCTACAATCCCTAGCTGGCCGTTTGCACAATGGGGAACTGATGTAGTCGGGCCATTGCCAACTTCCTCGGCCGGACATAAGTACATACTGGCCATAACAGATTACTTCTCCCGATGGGCGGAAGCTATAGCATTAAGAGAAGTGACTGGTGAGCTGGTCTCCAGATTCATCAAGCAAAACATTATCTTCCGGTTCGGGATCCCCAACCGAATAATATCTGATAATGGAAGTCATTTCAGAAATCAGAAAATCTATCGGCTTGCCGAGAAGTATAAGATTGAATGGAGAACCTCCACTCCCTACAATCCACAGGCAAACGGGTTGGCAGAAGCTTTTAATAAGACCTTGTGTACATTGCTGGCCAAAGTCGTCAGTTCCAACAAGAAGGATTGGGAAGAGAAAATGTATGAAGCTTTATGGGCATATCGCACCGTCTTCAAAACACCTACAGGGTGCTCACCATACTCATTGGTGTACGGCTCAGAGGCAGTGGTCCCGCTGGAGCTGGAAGTCCCGTCACTCAGAGTGGCGGTCCAATATGACCTAGCCCTGGCGAACAAACAAATGCTGAAAGAAGGTTAGAAGAACTGGCTGAATTGGAAGGAAAGCGCCTCCAAGCTCAGAAGAATATCCAAATGTACCAGGTCCGCATGGCCGCCGCATTCAATAAACTCGTAAAAGGACGAGAATTCAAGAAAGGTGACCTCGTCATGGTCAAGAAAAAAGAAGTCATGGCGTCCAACCCAAAAGGAAAGCTGAATGCTAATTGGGAAGGTCCTTATGTGATACAAAGGGTCTACGAAGGAGGGGCCTACGTAGTTGTTAACCATCGAGGGGAAATTCAGTTCTCGCCGCTCAACGGTAAACACCTCAAGCTGTATCATGCTGCACAACCAATATTCCTCGAGTAATCGGGCAGATACACCCTTTCCTTGGTTTAGTGGCACTCCGCCCTAACCAAGCTACCTTCCCTTGGCTTAATGGCATCCTGCCCTAGCCAAGATACACCCTTTCCTTGGTTTAGTGGCACTCCGCCCTAACCAAGCTACCTTCCCTTGGCTTAGCGGCATCCAGCCCTAGCCGAGATACACCCTTTCCTGGATTAGTGGCACTCCGCCCTAACCAAGCTACCTTCCTTGGCTTAGCGGCATCCAGCCCTGGCCGAGATACACCCTTTCTTGGTCTAGTGGCACACCGCCCTAACCAAGCTACCTTCCCTTGGCTTAGTGGCATCCCGCCCTAGCCGAAGCTACCTTCTTGGTCTAGCGGCATCCGCCCTAGCCAAGATACACCCTTTCCTTGGTTTAGTGGCACTCCGCCCTAACCAAGCTACCTTCCCCTGGCTTAGTGGCAACTAGTCGAGATACACCCTCTCCTTGGTTTAGTGGCACTCCGCCCTAACCAAGCTACCTTCCCTTGGCTTAATGGCATCCCGCCCTGGCCGAGATACACCCTTTCTTTGGTCTAGCGGCATCCAGCCCTAGCCAAGCTACACCCTTTCTTGGTATAGCGGCACTCCGCCCTAACCAAGCCATCCCTCATCATGATCTAATGGCATTTCGACTCGTCACCCTCCCAAAAAGAGGGGAAGAGAGAATAAAGAATAAAATAAATAAATAAATAAAAAGATGGGGTTAAAAATACAGATACCCCGCCGGCCTTGTTCAGGCTTTCTGAGCAAGGGCAAAAAATGGCTAAAACCCAGCTGTGGTGAAAACCCGAAAGGGCACTTCAGGCAAAATCGGGTACCCCGCCACGTGAAAACTCGAAAGGGCGCGTGGGCAAAAGCAAGAGGGGGCTGGCCCCGGCGAAAACCCGAAAGGGCGCTTGAGTCAGTAATGTGGTGATCCTAAAGAAACCTCACCTCCCGCCATAAACTTCTCGTCGATCGACTGGCACCTTGCCCGATCAACGATCAAACCCACCCAGTACAGACCCTACGTCTGTCCGGATAAAACCCTCATACCTTGCCAAAGTCCCACCATGGTGAAACCTGCGTTGATCGGTTGGCGCACTACCCGTTCAATGATGAAACTTATCCGGCTTAGACCTTACGTCTATCCTGATGAAACCTATGAAATCTTTGCATTGGTATAAACCCAATACCGATGATGAAACCTGCGTTGATCGGTTGGCGCATTACCCGGTCAATGATGAAACCTATCTGGCTTAGACCTTACGTCTATCCCGATGAAACCTATGAAATCTTTGCATTGGTATAAACCCAATACCGATGATGAAACCTGCGTTGATCGATTGGCGCACTACCCAGTCAATGATGAAACCTATCCGGCTTAGACCTTAAGTCTATCCCGATGAAACCTATGAAATCTTTGCATTGGTATAAACCCAATACCGATGATGAAACCTGCTGTTGATCGATTGGCACACTGCCCGATCAACGATAAAACCAGCCCAGTGTAGACCTTACGTCTATTCTGATAAGATTCATGAGGTCTTGCATTGGTATAAACCCAATACCGATGATGAAACCCACCTTTGATCGATGGGCACCCTGCCCGATCGACAAAGAAACCCTTCCTATTAAACTTGCATGTCTTTCGACGTCCCGTCGTGATGAAGCCTACCATTGGTCGATCGGCACCTTGCCCGATCAATGATAAAACCTATCCGGCTTAGACCTTACGTCTATCCCGATGAAACCTATGAAATCCTTGCATTGGTATAAACCCAATACCAATGATGAAACCTGCTGTTGATCGATTGGCGCACTGCCCGGTCAATGATGAAACCTATCCGGCTTAGACCTTACGTCTATCCCGATGAAGCCTATGAAATCCTTGCATCGGTATATACCCAATACCGATGATAAGAGCAGCCACTAATGAAGCAGCACATCGCATGATCCGTGCTGAAGTCCCAATTCAAGAATATATATACGTATATATAAATAAATAAAAAAATGGGGTTAAAAATAGAGATACCCCGCCAGGCTTGTTCGGATATCCCGACAAGGGCAAAAATGGCCAAAACCCAGATGTGGTGAAAACCCGAAAGGGCACTGTAGGCAAAATCGGGTACCCCGCCACGTGAAAACTCGAAAGGGCGCGTGGGCAAAAGCAAGAGGGGGCTGGCTCCGGTGAAAACCTGAAAGGGCACTTGGGTCAGTAATGTGGTAATTCAAAAGTTCCATGCCAACCGGCATGCTACCTTCACCTCCCCTTCACTGATGAAACCTCCCGTCGGTCAGACGGCTTCATTCCCCACTGATGATAAAACCCTTCCGAGGTAGACCTTACGTTTACCCTGATAAAATTCACATACCCTCTTTCAAACGTCCCACCGACAATGAAACCCATCACCATTCTGATAAAACCTCTCCAGGAAAGACCTTACGTCCGTCCTGATGAAATCGACACACCCTCTTTCAAATGTCCCACCCGCAATAAAACCTGCTAGAATAGACCTTACGTCTATCCAGACGATTCCTACGCCTCTACCTACAACCAACTGTTGATCGATTGGCGCCTCACCCGATCAATGATGAAACCCTGCCAGTTTAGACCTTTCGTCTATTCTGATGAAACTTATAAATCCCTTTGCATCGATATAAACCCAATATCGATGATGAAACCAACTGTTGATCGATTGGCACCTTGCCCGATCAATGATGAAACCCTGCCAGTTTAGACCTTTCGTCTGTTCTGATGAAACTTATAAATCCCTTTGCATCGATATAAACCCAATATCGATGATGAAACCAACTGTTGATCGATTGGCACCCTGCCCGATCAATGATGAAACCCTGCCAGTTTAGACCTTTCGTCTATTCTGATGAAACTTATAAATCCCTTTGTATCGATATAAACCCAATATCGATGATGAAATCAACTGTTGATCGATTGGCACCTTGCCCGATCAATGATGAAACCCTGCCAGTTTAGACCTTTCGTCTATTCTGATGAAACTTATAAATTCCTTTGCATCGATATAAACCCAATATCGATGATGAAACCAACTGTTGATCGATTGGCACCTTGCCCGATCAATGATAAAACCCTGCCAGTTTAGACCTTTCGTCTATTCTGATGAAACTTATAAATCCCTTTGCATTGATATAAACCCAATATCGATGATGAAACCAACTGTTGATCGATTGGCACCCTGCCCGATCAATGATGAAACCCTGCTAGTTTAGACCTTTCGTCTATTCTGATGAAACTTATAAATCACTTTGCATCGATATGAACCCAATATCAATGATGAAACCAATTGTTGATCGATTGGCACCCTGCCCGATCAACGATGAAACCTTACCCAGCTTAGACCTTTCGTCTATTCTGATGAAACTTATAAATCCCTTTGCATCGATATGAACCCAATATCGATGATGAAACCAACTGTTGATCGATTGGCACCCTACCCGATCAACGATGAAACCTTACCCAGCTTAGACCTTTCGTCTATTCTGATGAAACTTATAAATCCCTTTGCATCGATATAAACCCAATACCGATGATGAAACCAACTGTTGATCGATTGGCACCTTGCCCGATCAATGATGAAACCCTATCCAGTATAGACCTTACGTCTATTCTGAAACCCCTCCTTGCGTCGATATAAGCTCAATATCGATGATGAAGTCAACAGTTGGCTGATCGGTACATCGCCCGGCCAATGGTACAATCTGTCCAGTTCGTACTTTATGTCCGTTCTGATGAAAACCCCATATCCTTTTTCAATGTCCCACCTGCGATAGTCTCTACCCAGCCTAGACCATACGTCTACTCTGATGAGACCCCCTCATTTACATTCCGGCAAATCGTCTCCCTTACGACACACATGGCCAATAGGATGTTTGCTGCCACCAACCAAAATTCGGTTAAAGCACCCCTTGGGATGCCGTCACGCGGTGGAGCGGGTTCCCCATCCTTTCTCTGAAGGGGTGGACGCTCTCCTGCCAGGTACGAGCCATTCACATGAGGGATTGTTAAAACCGCTACCCCACCTCCCAAAGTGATAAAACCACATGCAGAATAAGATGGATACGCATGAAGCCATGAGATTCCTTTCCATTAAAAAGGGCATACATAAAGGGCCCCGAGGGGACACCATATCACAAAAGAGAATAAAAAGAAAAAGAAGCGATAAACAATTTATGGCCGCCGAAATATATCCTCGAAGGCCAGAAGACCCACATAAGGAGCGGCCCCCAGCTCATGAAGGCGCGCCTCCTCCTCCTGAAGTCCAATCGACATGTCTTGGAGAGACATCACTCGTCCCTCCAGCGAGGCTACCTCCTCCTCGGACCGCGGTCGGGTAAAGGATAATTGCTGCAATTCGGCCCGAAGTCCAGAGAGCTCCGTCTCCAAGATGGCCATCCGGTCCCGCACAGCTTCTTCCTGCTGAATAGCACCTTGTAGCTCGGCTCGGCGTTCATCAAGCATAAGCGTCAGCTTTCCCAGCTCAGATTTATATTCTGACCTCTGCAGCTTCAACGCCGTTAGCTTATCAACCATAGTCCGTGCTAGGAAGTCTCTCCGATGCACGAATTTCAGTAGAAGCAGCACCCGCTGAACCCATGTGTCCAAAGAGCAGCCCATGGCCTGCAAGCCAGCAGTGAAGCGGTTGGCGATTTCCTTCAGTTGTAGATACGTCAAGCCAGGCTGGGATTCTACCAACTGACGTAGCATGTCCAGATGCTGCCAGACAAAGTTGTCAGAGGAAGCGAAGCCGAAGGAAGCAGAGGGGATGACTTCAAAGGTCACCTCGCCATCGATATCTTCCCACAATGCAACGTCCGGCTGAGAGGACGAAGACGGCAGATCTGCTGTAGGGGCTGGCCAGTCCCTCTCTGTGCTCTCCTACTGAGCTGAAGATTCCTCCCCTATCGCTGTAGCGAAAGCTATAGTTTGAACATCCACAGGAGGAGAATCGATGAAGGATGGAGCTGCCTCTTCATGAGTCTCTTGAATAGGGGTTTCATCTTCAGCTGCTCTTTCTGGTGACAGGGAAGGTGCTGCTATAGGCGGAAAAGGCAGAAGTCCAGTCTCTATAGCCACTATGGCAGGGACTGCTGACTCGGGCGCAATTGACATTACTGCGGCCGGAATAAAAGCGGAGCTTCTAGATGGATCGGCTTCAGCTCTGAAATCTGAAGCCCTGATAGGGATGCAACTCTCTCCTGGGGCCCCTAGGTCCAACGATGCTAAATCTGTCGAAGACTATATCCGCGCTGGCATAGGGCGAATGATCCCAGGAACTCCCGTGCAAGTTAAAGGCAGAAAAGGGACAATAGCCCAGTTTGTAGAAGAAATGTCCATGATAGCCGCAGTTGTGTCCGAGCTAGCAGTGGCAATGCCCTGAGACCAAAACAAAGCAACTTTAGTGCTAGATAAAAAAAAGGGGGGCAGATGAAGCAACAAACATGAAAAGGAACCCACCCTTGAAGCGGGGTCCACATCCTCGAAGTGGGGTGAAAGTGAAGGAAGCTCCGTAGTCGGAGTGACAAATGGTGGAGTTATGTCAATCTCGGTGTCGAGCCCGGCAAACTCCTTTGGCAACTCCTCCTCAGACGATAGCACCAGCAGCTTAGCAGGCTGAAAAGGCAGAGCACCTTTTGCAAATACAAGCGGGGCCTCTGGTTCAGGAGCATCCCCTCATTGCCACTGAAAGCCGCTTCCTCCTCGTCAGAGACGGTCTTAGAACTGCCTGAGGATATTTCCACACTAGCTACACGTTGTAGGGCCACCTCTAAAGCATGTCGGGATGTAGACCGGGTAATTATGCGCCTGGTCGGAACAGTACTCTGCTTCGACTGAGTCTTGTGACCCTCTTGGGGTTGAAGCAATTCTTCTGTCACCATAGCTTCAGTCTGCTCCTCTCCTGCCACTGCTGCAAAAAGAGACCTCTGAGAAATATAGCAAAGAAAACAATGCAGGTATGAAACAGGTGAGAAAATACACTAGTCGGCGTGGGAGAAGGCAACCTGGTCTCCACCACAGAAGGTGCTATGACCGTCTCTTGGGCTGTGCAAAAGGAAGGGGGTCAGATTCAAGGATTTCTTTGAGATTCTGCAAAAGACAATGAAGAACGCAAATGCAAGTTTTTGATGTTACCCTGAAACGATGTCTCAGTAGTCGCCCTTTGAGACTCGAACTCATCGAAGGAGGGGATATCAGGGAGAGGGGTCCCGGTGTCCATAGCCACCGAAGCCGACTGTTGAGCGTAAGCCTTCTTGGCCTTCCTGGCCTTCCCAACTTCAGCCTTAACTACAGAGGCCTTTCTCTTCTTGCCAGGAGGCAAGGGAGTGGTAGTCGGTGCTGCTGCAGGGATTTCAAAATAAGTGGGCTTCTCAGCCTGCGCAATGATTTTTCTATAAAGCCCCTGTCGCTTTATATCAGGCCTGTCTGTCTAAGATGTCAAAGAGGCAATGTGATCAGTGGACGCAGAGTATGAATACTGAGCAAAAAGCACTGCAGTCAAAAGAGAAGAGAGCATACCTGCTGGACCGTCGTAAAAGACAGAAAGCGGCCAGTACAGATAAGCCACCTCCTTGGAGCGTGAAGCAGCCTCCTTGATAAGCCAGCACACATCGCCAAGTACCTGGCACTTCTCCACTAAAGCTGCCAGGTCACTATGACCATGAAGGTCAAGACACCGAAACAAGTCGAGGTGGTCCATACCCCAGCCGTCGACATAATGGAAAGAGATAAACAACGACTTGTTCAATATGCCGGCTATCGGGTTTTCTACAGATAACCCATGTAAATTCAGCAAAATAAACAACCAGGACGTCTGCTTGTAGTACGTCTGGGTTCTATCTTCCCGGCGCACAAACGTCCTATACGGGTGAAATCTATCTGTCGGACCCCTCCAAGAAGCTACTGCCGAGAGCGGCTCTTCGACAGAAATGGATATTGTTGCGCCTCCAAGCGAGCGCCCCTATACATGGCTCAGATGTTTCAAACTCTGCATGAAAGTGTCCTCGTTGATAGCAGCGAAGACAGGAGCAGGCGGGTCGGAATTCTTTTCCTTCAAAGCCCGACGCTGGGCCAGATAGTTCTCAGCCTCCCTCTGGTGCTGTGAATAAAGCTTTCTCAAGTGGGCCTCGGGGATGTCAAATACTGGCCCAGGCTGTTGTTTCAGAAAGGAACGCTCGGCCACGTCCCAGAATGCACCTCTACTATCTCTGTAGAAGCTGGTTCGAATGTTCCACCATTTGATATATTCTGATGTTACCCGGGGAACACGGTTAGAAACTGTGGGAACTCTGAAAACTGCACCGTCCTGGCGATGGTAGAAATCCCACCACAACCGGCCGTCACCGACAATGGTGGACCCATGCTTAGCCCGACTGTCCAGGGAAATTGAGCAACCGTTGTGGGGATATGCTGGTCATAACCAAAGTTCCGCCCAAAGCGGAATGGATAGTATGGTTCCAGAAGGAGCAGGCCACCCTTTCTGAAAACTAAGACGCTAGGCCGAATGGCCATGGCCCACCTCACCAGCTCCGGTTCCAGGATTGGCCGGGCAGTGTTAACCCCTGAGACAGGATGGATATATGTCTCCACCTCCTCCAGCTTGCACTCTCTCTGAGGATCAATCAAAGGAGCTGAGCCTGCCACCAGGCTCCAGAAATGAATGCTGCCAGGGGCATCCACCGGCACCTTTATCAGTCGGCCCCTTATTTTGAACAGCTGATCATAAAAAGGACCAGGTTCAGCACTGGCAAACTCAATCATTCTGGGCATCACTGTATCTGCCTGCAAAGTTATGGGAGCCAACTCAGGAAATAAACTGCAGACCCAGGCGTTGAAGAAATGAAAGGGACCCACGGTCCTCAAAGAGCGGGGAGTCCGATGCTTGTACAGATCCCCCAAAGACTTGTATATCAGACACAGGGCCACTGGGCAGAGCGACAGCCTCATTCCCCATGCCATCTGACAGGCCGGATATATAGCTTCTGGCCGAATGATTGTCTCGTCCCCTTGAGGGAGAGCGAAAGTGCACAGCCAGAATGTGAAATAAGCCGCACAGTGTGTGATGGGGTCTACGCCCGCTGGGTTGGGACCACTGCTGCCTGCACGACGCAATGAAGCTGGCAGCGCCGACTTATAACGGGGAGCCCTTACCTGCTTGCTAGCAGTCGGACCCATGGAAGGAAAGTCTGAATATTTCAGCGGGCCGTCAAAGAAGTACTGAATCCACTGCCCTACCCGGATCCGCAGCTTGCTGCCCTTCTCCCGGGGATGATAACCTTTGGAGGACCCTCTACTGTATGCCAGACAAATGGAGCGATATGCCTTTATCAGATACCGGTATGAGAAGCCGATGGAATATCTGCCTTCACCATCAGAGCTATCCTTCTCAGAATCTGCCAAGCAGACTTCTTCATATGGCTCGCTGTCAATAGGCAGTCCGAAAAGCTGTGACAGACTCTAGAGGTCAAGAGATGTCTCACCCTCTGCTGTATAGAATATGTTGAATAAGGGGCAGAAGACCTCGAACATCCCACAGCATAACCCTCGGGATATAGGGTACCGAAATCGGGAAGTAAAAACACTATGATATACCCCGGCTCTGATCAGTAGAGGGGCATATTCCTTCAGAACAAATTCAGTAAATTCCACGGCTCCTACTCGAAATAGGTGGGCGTCAGTGATTTTGGTATCCCCAAACCAACCAGCGGCCAATTGATACTTGAACTGAATGGCCGAACAATTCAGCACAAAGGGCTCCTCGCGGTACCCCCACTTCACTGGCGCCAGGAAGAGACCATAGCCGGGCTTCTCCCTATTGACTCGGCCGCTGGCATTATCCCACTGAGCAGGTGTGAACTCCGGGGCCCGGGTCAACATTTTCTTTTCCGGCTCCAGCTCCGATAGGCCAAGGACTGCATCCCAGTCACGCTTCTCCCCGGGAAGATATATAGCCTTTCCGCGATACACCGAATCTTTCAGGCTGTCTCTCTCAGCTAGAATTGCGGCTTCAACTGTACGGGCTATTCGGTAGTTCCGCATTCCGCCCACGGTGAAAGTCCGGATGAACGGCATCAAATGTCGATCCTTCGGGAGATCTGGCCGATAACTATCATCCCGCCTGAAGCATGTCTCGGTCGCCGTGGAGTATACCCGGGCCGTCGACACTGTGTCAGTTTCAGAGTCAGATGACTCGTCAACTGAAGCTATCCTATCATATTCGAAATCCAGGCTGTGCACATTCAGCCAATTTACTGTGGCCCGACATATGTCTGGCTGAGCCGATGAGCTAGCACCAACAGCTCCGGAAGATGCAGCATCAGAACTGGAAGCCATTACAGTGCCTGCAGTCGGAGAAAAAGTGTGAATTAAAAGCCAGTCTTATAAAGATTGTAACATGAGATCCTATGAAAATTTCGGCAGCACCTCCCCTTATTCGGGGTCTGCCCAAGAAGAATAGGGAATCACCAACAAAGAGGGGGTGATCCCGAAAGAAAAAGGGGATTAAATCCCAAATAACGTCCTACCCGGGCGAAACCCAACTAAACGGGAAGAAAACGGGAACGGCCGAGACAAGGAACTCGCCACCGCCGAGACAAAAAAATAGAAATGAAGAAAGAGAAAGAAGATGTAGAAATGAAGAAAAAACCCTCTCGGGGGGGTTAAATAAGAGAAAGGGGGAGAGGCTTCTCGGTGCGAAACAATGCGCGCCGAGAGCCCCCCACGCCGAGAACCCCAGGCGGCCAAAGGGCGCGCCGAGATCCCCTCACGCCGAGAACTCCAGGCGGCCAAAGGGCACGCCGAGAAGCCCAGGCCGAGAGCCCTGCCCAAGGCGCGCCGAGAAGTAACGCGAACCCCGCGCCGAGAAGCTCCGTGCCGAGAAGGCTCGCGCCGAAAAAGCTCTTGCCGAGAAGCCTATGGCCCCGTGCCGAGAAGCTCCAAATTGCTGAAAATAAAGAAAATATGAAGAATGGAAAATATGAAAAGGAAAGATAAGTGTGCAAAATATTGTTGCAACAAGATGATCAGATCTGAGAACCGGCTTGAAGACAAATTGAGGAAGATACCCTCGAATGATGAAAGACACCTGCAAGCCCCGTGCCGCTTATTCTGTGCTTACGTCGCCCGCAGGTGGGGGGCATTTGTTGACACCTTGAAAATGAACAAGGGTGGAAGCATAATTGAAAAGAGGTCGGACCAGCAGTGAAAGACCATTGATGAAGCTCGTCAACCATTCACCCGGCTAAAACCCTTGTCGGCCAAGCTGATGCCCAGTGCCGATGTCACTCAGACGGCAGCACTGGTAAAGCAGCAGTCACTCGACTGATGAGACCTTCTAGCCCACTCTAATGCTAGCTGTACTACTGCTTCGTCCAAGAATCCAGGGATGATGTGTCAGGGTAAGTCAGATGTCGGCTTACCGAAAGATGTAATATGAGATAAAGATGAAGCTGGTACCGGCAGATGAAGATTGTAAAGGCTTTTGCAAAGTCAGAACAGAAAAAGAATCGTCTCCACAGATTATACACCCGGCTGAAGTCTTTCCAGACTAAAGCTGATGTCCGAGCTCGTCACCATTCAAGTGACGATATCGATAAGATAATACCCGGTTTTGTCACCGTTCAGATGGCAATATTGATGAAACCCCTGTCTACGGACTGATGAAAACCGTAATAATGATACAAGCTGTGTCACCAATGGAAGACCCTTTTGGGTGAGGATGCCCTTGAAAGACCCAAATGGGCCTGTGAAAGTGGCTAAAGTACTTTAATTGGGCCTGCAATATTGGCGCCGAGAGTCACTTGCCGAAGCCCAAAAGGTGGCGCCGAGAAGCTGAAGGCAGGCGCGCCGGGAAGCCCAAAGGGCGCGCCGTGATGAAGCCTGCCGAGAAGGGGGGGAAACGGTTATAAAAACCCCTGTCTTCGAACAGATAAAAAAGAGAAAAAGGAGGAGAGGGATCGGAAAAAAGAAGAAGAAAAAGAAAGAGAAGAAAAGAATCGAGAGGGAGTCCTGCCAAGAGAGAGCCCTCCTCGGCCGAGAGAAGAGAAGAAGCAGAAGAGAGGAAGAAGCAGACAAGCTTCAGGTGGGCTGCTCCGGGGAGGGAGAGGAGTCAATGCTCCGCCCTCCCCATGCTGTCTTTTCTTTCTATTGATGTAATCTAGCGAGTTTTCTTCTCGATTTATCAAACGTAGCTAGCGAGTTTTAGGTCTCGAGCTCCGTCTCTCTCTCTATTTTGCATTTCTCTTTTACAATCAGTGTAAGGCTTCGAGCAATGCAATGAAATATCAACGGGACCCATTTGGGGATCTTCTGATTGAAATGTCTGTTCCCCTCTGATGGAGATATCTGCTCTTCGTTCCTCCGTGTATGCTTATCGTTTATGCGAAGTGTCTAATGATTCATACGAATCTTCTCTTCAGAGGCATGGGAACAGAACCCCTACCCTTATCTAATGGGTTACTGGGTTCTGTCACCTTCCCCCTTTCTGCCTCGAGAGCAGATCCATCGCACCCTTTCGAGCTTTCTCACAAGGCCCCTTAAGGCTCCTCTTCGTGCCGTTCAGGGCCAGAGACATCAATCTCTTGGATTCCTGAACTGTCGGCTATACGAGAGGACATGCCGATTCTACAGACCGCTGCTATCCCTCCGATTCTGGCGAATGACGATCTCGATCTCTCGACCCTCCATTCTAACCCCTTGGATGACTAGGGTCTGGAGTTTCGATGCTAAAGGTTCCTCAGTCACCGGTTTTTAGATGCTATTGGGTTCGTCCAGGGGATCAGAGACAGTCATCTCTTGATCCCCAGACGGCCGGCGGCAGAAATAAATAAAGTCTTCAGAGATCCAGACGATGGTCTCGTTCCCCATCGATTCTACCCTCCAAATCCCCCTTGGCCCTTTCTCAGGGAAGCATCCATGAAATCCCCCCTTCCTGCACTTCAAATTCGGCTTCAATCGCAGCCAGAAAGCTCAGGAATCCCAGAAGCAGAGTATCGTTTGAGCTCTGTAAACCCTGAAACCCTATAGCAATTCTACCTTCTCGACGTACAAAATTCCCCACCGAGAACTATCTCGCCGAGAGGCCGTCCTCTTCTTTCCCCTTCAGCTAAACGACAAACCATGGCCCTGCCATTCAAACCCCTCTTGCACACCTCCCAGCCCACAGGCTCTCGGCGCCAGGCTCCCGGTGCGGCCAGGAGCGCGCCGGGAAGCCACCCGCCGAGATCCCCTTTTTTTTGCTAAGGAGCGCGCCGAGACCCCTTTTCTTAAGCCAATAGACCCACGCCGGGAGCCTCTCCCTTTTGGCCAACTAAAGCCACCGCCGAGACCCTTTATCTTGGCCAAATGAAGTCCAGTCAGAGGCCCATCTCTGCACTACCAGTTGTCAGCCTTCTGATCTCTTCACATATATGTCTCGGGGATGTTCAGATATCGTCATTAATGCCTTGAGAAGACACATTATTGGGGAAGACCTCCCCTATAGTCCTCATTCCCGATCAGGATTTCACCCTCATGAACCCAAAGGGCCATGTCGTTACATGAGTTCTGGGGGGTTTCGAGAGGATATTAATCGATGGTATAAAGGCAAGCGATGTCCCGGGGCCCGGTGCCCATCCTCGTTCGGTCGTCATCCCGGCACTCCGTGGATGATGACCTATCCTATCTTGGCATAATCCAAGTTGAGGGGACATGTTGCCGAAATTTACACATACCTTGCCAGGTAGCTGTGATGTTCTCTCTCTCAACCCCGTCGGCCCACGGAGCTATGTCCCTACATGCTCTCCGATGGTCTTTCGAAGGGGGGTATAGATGCGCCACCGCACCCAAATGGAGCGTATCATATCACGCCAGCACTTACTCGGATTCTGGGTCAATTATGCCTGATCTTTTACAGATCCCACCCTGCTGCTACATGGGTGGTTTCCTATTCCCCGCTTGGCATGGTCCAAGATGGTGGGAATATGCCGTCAAATTTATCCCAAAAATAACAAACTCCTGCTTTGTCAAAATCCATTTAACGTCTTACAAGAGAACGAATTCCATCTCTTTTGAGCACGCGGCTTTACCGCTGTCATCCTCCTATCTTTAGCGTTTAATCAAGGGTTGTCCTCCTTAGGGGGGGACGTAATTAACGTCATAGCCTTTATGGTATGATGGACTTCTGGTCCAGACACGATCACTCACAATCGACTGACCAAGTCAGATCGAGCGCACAATGAAATCGTCACACATGTGACTGGCACGCCAATAAATCAAATAATAAAATAAATAAATAAATAAATAAAAATATAAAAAATCCGCGTTCCCACAAGACGTTACTTCACTACGCATGGCCTTCCCCGCTAAGGGATAGGGCTCCTTCTCCAGGACAGCCCCCTATAAAAGGGACATCGACAGAGAAGAGAAGCACGATGGTTCATTCTGCTAAATCGCTACCCAAGAGCACAGAGCTACTAGCCTACTTACAGAAAGAGAGAGGTCACGATCAGAGAAAAAAAGCCCTCCTACACGGCCTTACCACCCAGCGAACACTCTTTGAGTGGGCACTGGGAGCGGCGAGCACTCGTTTTGGAGGATCTCCAGGGCTCCCCGATCTCTCCTTTCTTGACCCTTATCTCAAACTCTCTCTAGCTCTTCTCTACTCTCTATTAGTCCGTTACTGACTTAAGCATCGGAGAGTTGTCCCCTAGGGTCACACCCGGGACTCCTTCTGACGCCCTTTTGGCTTATGGTGTGTGTAGGCTTCCACGGGTGCCGGACGACTTCCCCACTCAATAAATAGAGAAGGTGGTACGTGGCATAGAAACCAAATTTCAGCCTCTACACTTCTTGGTGCCGTCTGTGGGAAACAAAGTGAAAAGCCATGGCACCACGTGGGAGTCTCTGCAACGCCAGCAACCGAGGGCGCGGCTCCCATCAGGGACCCAACTCTCACCATAGGTTGCAAGAAGTTTCCTCTGCCCACCTGCGGCAAGAAGTCACGCCAGGTGACCTCGACAAGATCCGCCAGCAGATCCGAGCCCTGACCGGAATATGTCAAGAACTCCTCAACCGGCCTGCGGCCCCCCAGCACGTCCCGTCGGAACGGCGACAGGATGAGAGGGTCCGGACTGGGGAGAATTCACGCCAAATGTGGGAAGCCTCCCACGCATCGATTGCAAGGACCCGATGATCGCGCAGCTCACCCGCCCCAAGGGTGCGCAGCCCACTGCATTCCAACCTAGAGATGGATCGCCGACTTCAATGCATCGATGAGATAAAGGACAAAGTTCGGTACTTGGATGATGTCCTCTTAGCCACCAAGAATCACGGCCTTATCGACAACGACCAGGACTTTCATGCTCCCTTCTCCAAGGAGATCATGGAGGCTCCCATCCCGCCAAAGTTCCAGTTGCCGTCATTCTCTTCCTACGACAGCACCACGGACCCAGTCGACCATATGCATAGTTTTGAGTTCCACCTGGTCTTTCACCGGGCCTCAGATACTGTGAAGTGCTTGGCATTCGTCACGACTCTGCGGGAGAACGCCCGGGCCCGGTTTGAGTCTCTGTCGACCAGGACCATCTCCTCTTTCCAACAGCTCAAGAAGCTGTTTAAGGAGAACTTAATCGGCTGCCAAAAGGTAGCTAAGTCAGCGGTGACCCTGCTCGCTCTCAGGCAAGGGAAAGAAGAAATGTTGTGGGACATCGTCTCCCATTTTCGCATGGAGGCACTTCGGATCCCGCATCTCGACGTCAGCATCGCTGCTACTGCACTCACCTAGGGGAGGTGGGACTGTATCCTCTGACGTGCGCTCGGAGTCGAAGCCCCGGCAACCCTCACTGATCTGCTCGCCCTAGCGCAGAAGCACGCATGTTGCAAGGAGAACACAGTGGCCCTAGGCCACGCGGCCAGTACCAATCGGTCTGACTGGAAGAGATCCGCCAACTCGCCACGAGAAGGATGGAACAAGCGAGAGCAACGAGACCGTCACGACCGCCCAGAGCGGGAAAGGGGAAATTACCGCAACTACACGCCCCTGATGGCTCCCCCCGACTAGATCCTGATGGAGATCCGAAGATGAAGTCAGATCCGAGCACAAGGAGCAAATAGAAATTCTGCCACTACTACCGTGACCACGGCCACGACACGGCCGAGTGTATCAGCCTAAAGGACGTGATCGAGGACCTCATTCGTTGAGGACTCCTCGATAAGTTCATCGCAAGGGCCATGGATAAACGACAACGTGAGCAAACACCCCCGCCCCTCGACAACTGACCAAATGGAAAGGAGATCATGATGATCTCCGGAGGGCCGGTATCAGGCGGGGACAGCTCCAGGAGATGACAACAGTACGCAGCCGCCATCAACGCCACCGGGCACAATGATACCAACGGGCGAGAAGCTGTCACTCGGGAGCACCCAAAGGATCCCATCATCTTCTCCGATGATGATCTCGACGGTGTAGCTACTCCACATTCTGACGCCCTGGAGGTCACAGCCACCATAAATTAATGTACTATCCAACGGATCCTGGTTGATAATGGAAGTGGCCCTGATGTCATCGCGTACAACTGCCTTGTGCTCATGGGTGTGGACTTGTCTAAAATCACACCATTGCACACACCACTACATGGCTTCTCTGGTACAACAGTCCACCCGGAGGTGCGCATATCACTCTCGATCACATTCGGGACCGCGCCAAAAGAAGTAACCTTCCTCGTGGACTTCACGGTCGTCCGCGCGATGACCGGGTACAATGCCATTATTGGGCGAGGAATCCTCGGCACCCTCCGAGGCGTCTCCTCCTCCTATCACCAGAAGCTCAAGTTTCCCACTCTGCGAGGAGTGGGGGAAGTCTGAGGAGATCAGAGGGAATCCCGGAGGTGCTATCTCATCTCAACCCGCGATCAGCAGCCCGAGGAGACACCACCCGTGAAGAAGGCAAGAATAGGAGACCCAGGGCTAAGCACGAGCACTCCTGTGGAGGACCTATACCTCATCCAAGTGGGAGAAGATCCAAGCATAATTCTAAGGATCGGGGCTACCCTATCCGAGCAAGAGAAGAGGGCTTACACAAACTTCCTCACAGCCAACCAGGACGTGTTCGCCTGGTCCGAGGATGAGCTCCCCGGAATCCCACCAGCTCAAGCTGGATCCAACATGTTGCCCGATCCAGCAATGCCAAAGGTGTTGTAACCCCGAGCGATAAACCATCATCAGGGAACAAGTAAGTGAGAAGTTGCGCTCATGGCTACTAAGGCCCACTCGGTACCCAGATAGGGTGGCAAACGTGGTCCTGGTTCTCAAGAGCAACGGGAAGTGGAGGATGTGCGTGGATTACACCGACCTCAACAAAGCTACACCTAAAGATAGCTTCCCCATGTCTCGAATCGACCAACTGGTCAACACAACGGTCGGACACGAGATACTGAGTTTTCTGGATGCCTACTCCGGGTACCATCAAATTAGCATGCACGAGCCCAACCAGGACAAGACAGCGTTCATCACCGACCACGGCTTATATTGCTACACGTGCATGTTGTTCGGATTGAAGAATGCGGGAGCAACTTATCAGCACTTCGTCAACCATATGTTCAACTCGCAGATCGACCGCAACATGGAGGTCTACATCGACGACATGCTTGTAAAAAGCATCTGTACGGCCGAGCACCTGGATGACCTGGCAGAAACGTTCGTAGTGCTCAGGAGGTACAATATGAAACTCAACCTGAGTAAATGTGCGTTCGGTGTAAAGTCTGGAAAATTCCTCGGATTCCTCATCACCCACAGAGGGATAGAGGCTAATCCAGATCAGATCTGGGTAGTTCTAGAGATGAAACGACCGAGACGAGTGAGAGACGTACAGTGCCTCATCAACCGTATTGTCGCCCTGACTCGGTTTTTGTCCCGAGCAACTGAGAGATGCCTTCCTTTCTTCCGACTACTCAAGCAAGCCAACAAGGCACTGGAGAAGAAAGGATAGATCGATTGGGACCAAGAGTACAAGCAGGCATTAGAAGAACTGAAGTAATACATGGCCTCTCCTCCCGGCCTCTCCAAACCACAGAAAGGAGAGCAACTGCTCCTATATCTGTCGGTGACGCCGAGCACGATGAGTGCCGTGCTTGCCCAAGAGGAAGTGGGTGTCATGAAGCCCGTCTACTACGTCAACCGGGCGCTACAAGGGCCGGAGTTCCGATACTCGCAGACAGAAAAGTTCACCCTAGCCCTAGTCATGGCCCCCCGCGAGCTGCGACCATACTTTCTGGCTCACCCAATCGTCGTCCTCACCAACCAACCCCTACGTCAGATCCTCCAGAACCCTGACGCCTCAGGAAGATTGGTCAAGTGGGAAATTGAGCTAGGGGAGTTCGACATCAAGTTCCTCCCGAGGACTGCAATAAAGGCTCAGGCCCTCGCCGACTTCATTGCTGAGTGCACATTACCTGCTGAGGACCTGCCCGAGCAGTCCTCGAGACCTACATGGGAGCTGTTTGTCGACGGATCATCCTGCGCAGTTGGTAGCGGGGCAGGACTGGTCTTACTATCGCTAGAGGGGATAGAGCTCCAATATGCCCTCCGCTTCAACTTCCCAACCACGAAAAATGTAGACGAGTATGAAGCATTACTCTCAGGGCTACGAATGGCTAAACACCTGGGAGCGACCAGTATAAGGGCATACAGCGACTCTCTGCTCGTCGCTAGTCAAGTTCAGGGAGAATTCGAGGCGCACGAAGCATCCATGATTAAGTATCTGGAGAAGGCCAAGGCCACGGCGAAAGAGTTCTCCCACTTCGAAGTGGTTCACATCCCTAGAGAGAAAAACGTCTGAGTAGACGCCCTGTCTCGTTTGGCGTCTGCCACCACGATTTCCAGCTCCAGATCAATCTTGGTGGAGGAGCTAGTAGCATTGAGCATTGAAGAACCAACACCTCAGGTGAACGCCATCGACTATGAGCCTTCCTAGATGGATCCCCTATTGGACTTTCTCCGGCGACAACAACTCCCAAGCGACCGCGCCGAAGCCCGTCGCACGTGAGCACGAGCAACCCACTTCACAGTGGTAAATGGTCGGCTGTACCGTCGATCCCTCTCAGCCCTACTACTAAAATGCTTGTTCCCCTAGGAAACCAAGCAGGCTGTCCAGGATGTCCACGAAGGGATCTGCGAAAGCCACGTGGGGGGGGGGGGGGGGCGAGCACTCACACGGACACTGATCCCGCAAGGGTACTGGTGGCCTACTTTGCAAAAAGATTGCCTTGAGTACGTCCGGAGGTGCCCTCAATGCCAGAAATTCTCCAATCTACACCACCAACCGGCTACGCAACTACACACCCTGATGGAGCCTCGCCCATTTGCTCAGTGGGGGATGGACATATTGGGCCCCTTCCCCGAAGCACAAGGGAGGATGAAATTCCTCATGGTCGCTATTGACTATTTCACCAAATGGGTCGAGGCTGAACCATTAGGAAAGATTACAAGCAAAGCAACATAGAAGTTTGTGCTACGAAACATCATCTGTCGGTTTGGGATCCCAAGAGTTCTCACGACCGACAATGGCAGACAATTTGCGAGCACCGCCTTCCAGGAGATGTGCTCAGAACTGGGGATCTGGAATCACTATACTTCAATGGGGCACCCTCAAGCCAATGGATTGGTGGAAAACGCCAATAGAGCCCTCCTCCACGACATCAAAACTCGGCTAGACCAAGCAGGCGACTCATGGATCGACTCTATCCCGAGCATCTTGTGGGCTGTAGACGCGCTTTTCGTTTTATTTTATTCTTTTATTTCTATTGTTTATTTATTGGCGTGCCAGTCACATATGTGACGATTTCATTATGCACTCAATCTGACTTCTAATCAGTCGATTGTGAGTGATCGTGTCTGGACCAAAAGTCCGACATACCATAAAGGTTATGACGTTAATTACGTCCTCCCTAAGAAGGACAACCCTTGATTAAATGCCAAAGTCAGAGGAGACCGGCGGCAAAAGCCCAAATGAGAGCATGCTAATTTATCTGCAAGACATTGAGTAGATCGGATAAAGCGAGGGTATATCAGGTGCGGAGCAAATCCGGCAGCATATCCCTATTATCTTGGACTATGCCAAGTGGGAATAGGAAACCATCCATGCAGCGGCAGGATGGAATCCGTGAAAGATCGGGTATATTTGACCCGGAATCCGAAGAGGGACCGATGTACCATGATACACCATATGCCGGGGTGATGTTTTATTGCTATCCCCCTTCGAGGGACCATCGGAGGACATGCAGTGGTAGAACTCCGTGGGCCAGTGGGGTTAGGAGAAAATAACGTAGTCACTCGGTGTGATGTGGGCGAATTTTGGCAGCATTTCCCCTTATCTTGGATCATGCCAAGGAGAGATAGACCATCATCCACGGGATGCCGGGATGAAGGCTGGAAGAGAAGGGCTCTAGGCCTGGGAACACTGTTTGCATTTGTAGCACCAGTTGATATTCCCTTGGAAACCATCGGAGCACATGCAGTGGCAGAGCTCCTTAGGTTCATAGGATTACAGACGGATCTGATTCGGGACGATGTAATGTAGGGGAGGCCATTCCCCGTTGATTTATTTCCTAGGGTGTGCATGATGACCTCTGGACATCCCTCAGACGAGTACAGTGGGGTGGCCGGGAGTTGGAATGAGGTGCGGATGAAGGTTCTCGGCGCAGCTTTCATATGAAAAGGGGGTTCTCGGCGCAACAGGTTCTCGGCGCGCAAAGTGCCGCACCGGGAACTATTCATCCCGCCGGGAAGGTTTTGTGCCGAGAAGGTAGTGTAGAAGGGCTTCTCGGCATGGAGGCAGGTGGGTTCTCGGCGCGTTGGGTTGAAGGGGGGCTTCTCGGTGTGACTTTTAGCATGTTCTCGGCACAGCTGGAGTGGGCTTCTCGGCCGGCTGGAAGGTGAGGGTTCTCGGCGCGCCAGGTTCTCGGCGCGCAAAGTGCCACGCTGGGAACTATTCACCGCGTCGGGAAGGTTCCACGCCGGGAAGGCAGGGGCGCCGGGAAGCCTTCTAGGCTTTTCAGGGTTTCTACGGAGCTCTGTTCTAAGGGTTTTGGGGTCTAGATTCCGATTGGGGTAGGATTTATGACACAAATGGGAGGCTGAGCCAAGGGCTTTGCTGGAGTAATACCAAAGAATCACAGGGAGGTAGGGTGTATCGAGGGATTGAGGTCATCGGCAATTTGAAACCCTCTGGAAACAGGTTTTCTTTTTATATCACCGGTCGTCTAGGGAAATCAAGAGATAACTGTCTCTGATTCCTGTGATGACCTTGATGTCTTGGGAAAAGAAGATTAAACGAGAGATAGGAGGGCTTCGTGGTATCGGTATCACTGAAGGGGGGGAAAGGATAGAGTCGAGGAACCCATGGAAGCTAGGATCGGGACTCTACCTTCGCTGTTCCTCCAGGAATGGCAATCAGAGAGCAGAAATCATCCGAAAACCCCAAGCATCAGAACGACTATTCAATACATCGAAAAGCATTCATCCGAGAGAGATAGAGAAAGGAAGACTTCATCATTTCACATTCAACCAAGCCATCATAGCACTATATCTCATCATCTCATTTCATCGCTTACATCATTTACAAGAAAAGCGGGAGGAAAGAAAGAAAAGCGCAGAAGCTATAGTATCTTCCCAATAACAGAAGGACTTGAATGCCTTAAACGTAAACATGAATACATATAAAGAAGAAGAAGAAAATGGGGGAGGGCGGAGCATTGACTCCTCTCCCTCCCCCTCTGCCCACCTATGAGTTTCCTCCTAGGACACTCTCTTCTCTTCCCACGATCTCTTCTCTGGCCTCTCTTCTCTCTTTTTTTTCTTGTTCTCTCTTCTCTGCTTCTTCTTCTATTGCCGCTTCTCCTCTGTTGTTGTTACCTCTCCGTATATCTCTCTTCTGCGTATCTCTCCCCTCCTCCATCGAGAGAAAGGGGGTTTTATAGCCCCTGATGAGTATCTTCTCGGCGGGCATGTCTCGGCGCGCCTCCGTCAATGGGATACCTCCCGGCGCGCAAGAGTCCAGCTTCCCGGTGCCAGCTTTGGGCCTTGGTGAGGAGATCCTGACGCCACACTTATGGGCCCATTTAGGGCTTTTGACGCTTCAATTCCTCTTATCAGCGGGTTCAAGCTGTAAAAGCTGTCCAACATGTCTTTTTGTTCGTTAACCCTTCTGAGTTTGTCAGAACTGACGAAGGCCTCTTCGTTGGTGAGTTGGTATAGTTTCATCATAGCATTTCTGGAGGTTTTCATCAGTCAATAGACTACAGTTTTTATCAGTACTGTCATCAGGGCGATGACAACGCCGGACATCAGCTTGGCCGGGGAAGGCTTCAGCCGGGTGAATAGCTTTAGTGACGGCTCTTCTTTAGTTCTGACTCTGCAGGAATTATAGAGGTCTTTATTACTGGTTCTGTTCTCATCTTGGACTCAGCTCATATTTCATCTGTCAACAAATGCCCCCCACCTGTGGATGGTGTAAGCGCAGAATAAGCGGCACAGTGTCCGAAGGTGCATCACTTAGCATCTGAGAGTATCTTTCTCAGCCTTTCAATACTGGTTTTCTTTGATCTTCAGCCTGATAGCTTTACTGTAATGGCTTCAGTATATTCTTTTTCTTTGTTTTCCATATTTTCTAACAATTTTCTGCTTCATTAATAGCTTCAGATGGCTTCTTGGCGCATAGGGCCTGGTTCTCGGCGCACCACAGCTTCCCGGCGCGGAGATAGATGGTTCTCGGCGCACCTGGGTTGAATGAGCTTCTCGCCGAGCCCCTTGAGTGTTATCGGCGCGCCTCAACCAAGGGAAGAGGCTTTTCGGCGCGCAAGAGTCCAAATGGACTTGATTGAAAGGATCCCGACGCCATACTCATGGGCCTATTTAGAGCTTTTTTGATGTTTACATTCCTCTTGTCAGCGGGCTTAAACTATCAAAGCCGTCCACCCTGCCTTTTCATCTATTTATCCCTTCGAGTCCATCAGAACAGGCGAAGGCCTCTTAATCAGCGAGTTAGAATAGTTTTTCATTAGAACATTTTGGAGGCTCTCATCAGTCGGTAGATTGTAATTTTCATCAGTACTGCCACCTGGGCGATGACAACACCGGACATCAGCTTGGCCGGAGAGGGATTCAGCCGGGAAGATGACTAATAGTGATGACTCTTCTTTAGTTCTGACTCTGTAGAAATGTCAAGGGTCTTCATTGCTGATTCTGGTCTCATCTCTATCTCTGCTCATATTTCATCTGTCAACAAAATGCCCCCCACCTGCGGATGACGTAAGCGTAGGTGCATCACTTAGCATCTGAGAGTATCTTTCTCAGCCTTTCAATACTAGTTTTCTTTGACCTTCAGCCTGATAGCTTTACTGCAATGGCTTTGAAGTTGCAGAAGGTAGAGTGCAAATCTGAGCTGGGAAGATGAGCTCTATCCTTCAGGAGCGCCGAGGCCAACTGCAGTCTCTGACACAGCGGGAGCAGTTTATATGCAACCGGATAGCATTCTAGAAGCGGAACTGGCTGATCTCCGAGCTGAACTGCCGCAGATAACAACCTCTCGGCCACAGTTCGTAGAGGAAGTAGCTCTGTTGGAGGGGTAGGTTGTGACGACCCGAGAATCCGGTTACCGGGAAGGCCCGATGACCCGAGACTCGAACCGCCGCCCACGAGCCGGGAGGGCTCGGAAGGGCTAAAAAGGAGTGTGGAGGTACAAGGAAATAGGAAATAAGACAGGACAATTCAACAATTAAAAGAAATAAATAAACAACTACAACAGAGTCCAGTCCAACAGAAAGTACAGTCTAAAGCAGTAAAACGTACCACATGCCAAGTGAACACTCGACCCGGCAAGCTGGCAACTAAGAACCTCCACGCAACGCCCTCGAACCTCGAGGAAGAACCGCCGCACCTGAAACGCACGGGTGAGCCTCCTGTCACTGGCCCAGTAGGGATCCCGCGGAACCCCAACTGAGAAACAACGGTAGAAGGAAAGCTACAATAGTAACAGCAGGAACAGCAAACCGGTGGCCAGTAAAACCTCGGCTCTACAGCTACTCCTACTGTACCAGCAAACACGACCTAGTCTCCCGTCGGGGGACAACCAAGCCACGCACCCGACCACCCGATTCCACGATCGGGGACCACTAAACACGAGCCGCCCTAGCCACGCTACTAGGAGAACACCACGATACCTCCGAAGCGGAGGCCTGCCCTCACAAAAAGGGCCCAAGCCAAAACCACACAGTCAGGGAACACGGTCACGATCTCACCGTCATGAATACAACGCTGTCTGAGGAAAGGCCCTCAGTGACACCCACCGGCAACCCCAGACCTCGACTCCCGGAACACTCCTGAAACCACTCACGAAGTCCCGTCTCGCGGACGGAAACAAAAAACCCGGTACACGACAACTCACGTCACGTGACAGGAGCACCACCCACTAGAAGAACGACCGGATGCGTCCCCTGACGTCTTACACCGCGTCACAAGTGTCTAGCTACAGCGCCCCAAGTGGAGACTCAGACACACACTCAGTAACCAGTACCACTGAACAAGGACTAGTTGGGGTCACACCTGCCGGCGCCGTCCGACGCCCCCAACCTCGTGTGCACACTTAGACCATACGCCCTAGGCCTGTCCTCTAGCTGGTAATTCCCCCTAAGCCCGGACTCGGCTGTACGTGGGGGCCCTACGGTAACCAGCCTACTCACCGTCTCTCTCGGGTCAACCGCTCTACCACTCCCAGGTGGGTCAGCACACGCGTGCCATAAGAAGGCTACGACTAGTGGACGTGTCACAGAACGTGGACACAGGAAACCACGCACACACCCATTGCGAGTAACACGGAGTAACAGGTGGCACGACGCCACCAGGCTCTAGATGGTCCACTAGACCTACTAAACTCAACGGTCTTTGAGTCACAAGACTCTGGGTCGAGACCGTTGCGCATGACAGCACCGAGCCGTCAACCTGGCCTAATCCCTAGGTCCAAAACCACGATGCGATAACTCACGAGGCAGTTCACAACCGCCGAGACCCATCCCTCGGGGAGGGACTTAAGAAACCTCCAGCCCCAGGCTGGGAGACTGGACTCACCGTTCAAGGCCACACGCTTGGCCCACTCGGAAGCCACCTTACAGAGAAGCAACGACCTGCGGGGAAACCTCACCACACTCACACCGATACACGGTGACTCGATCTAGCAAGAACCCGGAAGCCCGGAACACCTGGGGTCACCCGGACCCGCAAAGACCACGGGCTTGCTTATCGAGGTAACACGGTACTTCCAGACACCCCAAAACACGGTAACGAAACCCACGAGGTGTCCGGGACACTCACGAGGCCAAAGATCGACCATTGGGTCACAACCGGGTCGACCGGAGACCAACACAACACAATCGGAACGCTAGAAGGTCACCCAGACCCTTAAACTCACGGGGACACTAATCAAAGTAAACAGACCTCCGGACACCCAATGACACGGTCACGGAACTCCATGGGGTGTCCGGGACACACACGGCCCAAGGGGAGCACGATCAGCCGCAGACCCCCCGCCCCGGGCATCCCGGCTGGTCACCTCCAAGAACGCGCTATATGTCCCTAGCGCGTTCAAGCAGGACGCGCTAGGATCCTATAGCGCGACAGTAATGAACGCGCTATAGGTCCATAGCGCGACCAGGCCAGGTCGCGCTATGATCCTATAGCGCGACAATCCAGAATGCGCCATAACCCTATAGCGCGACAGGAACCGCCATACTGTTCATCTTCTCCGATGAACACGCCCTATCGGGGCGGCGCGACCCTCAAGAACGCGCTAGCCGAGACTAGCACGTTCTCAGTCCGCGCCCGAAAACGGTGGAAATCACGGGAAAAACCATTCCACGCCCCGTCCACCCCCAGGTGAAGAGGAAACAAAAGGGGAAACCATCCCCAAGCCCCTAGGCATGCATCTAAACCCCTGGAACGGCCAAAAATACCGTAAAACGGGAGATCCGGCTCACACACCCAAAAACATGCATTTTTCCCAAATCGCCCTGTTTAGCCCGCTCGGCTCACCACGACCTACAAAACTCGCGGGAAAAGAAGTACGCGAGTCGAGGGTCCATCTCCCTACCTCCACCGAAGAAACGACGCGCCGTGGACGCCGGCCCACGAAGAAAACACCGTTGAAGCCTCGCTGTTCCACGAACCCACGGCCGAGCTTCACCGCGCCTCCACCACCTCGATCCTCATCCATCTTCGCCCGTGCCTCGCCCGCGCCGTCCCCGCCTCGCCCACACTCCACCCCGTCGGCCGCCGGAGAGAGAGGGAGAGAGGAGAGAGCGTGAGAAGAGAGAGGGAGAGAAGAGAGAAATGAGAGGGGAGAGAGAGAAAAGGTTATATATATATAAGAAAATCTGGAAATTCTCAAAAATACCAAAAAATAGATAATCACGTTTCCGCGATCCTCGGAACGCACCGATCGCAACGGTACCACTCGCGCCCTGGTGAACGGCCCGGTTCACCCGCAACGAGGTTCCGAAGGAATTACCGAAACACACACCGGGAATCAGAAAACACACGCGGAAAAGCCGCGGAACGCTTCCGGGCCTCCGAAACGACTCCGGATCGCGCCGATCCGAACATGAAAGATGTCCGAAATGAAATTTCGGACACAACGGAGTCGGACACTCCGAGAAACCAGATCCGGGACCCACGAACAAGGATCCGAAAAATCTGGGGCATTACAGCCCTCCCCCCTTAAAGAAATTTCATCCTCGAAATTCAGGACTAGCACCAAGTCACAGGGGAAGAATGCCTCCACCAACTGACAACGTTGTCAGGGCCCCAGCACAGAAAAACCTCGATTCACGAAAAAGCACAGATCATGAGGGATACAGCCAGTCCATAATCACGAACAATGCCATGCTCCGCACACCGCGTACACACCGGCCACCAGAGCAGGTATAACACAAGGGCACAAGTCTGGTATCACCTCGGACACAACGGAAACCAACATGCACCGCTGCCACCATCTCACCCATCGAGGAAACACACCCTCGACACGAGAAATAGCTACCGATCCATCCAATGGTCGGCAGACAAAACACACATCAACTTCACAACCAGCTGACCGGTCGCACACCCTTCTCAAGGGAACAACTAGAACAGAGCCTCCACCAGCTCACGCAGCCATCTCAGCAGACTGCAACCAGAACAACAGCTCAGCACCGAGAGTCACCTTAGCGCTGAGAGTCACCTCAACGCAGATCCCGTCCGGAAAGGCACATCTCGGAAATAGCCATCCTAGGTCTCGTTAGCACACGGCTGTCGCCACGCTCGAGCCCCAACAACCATCATCTTCTGTCTCTGAAAAGACCATCCGCTGGTCACCAGACATTTGTCAACAGGAAACCTCCGCTTGCTCAGGTTCTTCCTTCTTTCCTGGTCCTCCACCAGATCCGAAGGGAACATTCCAAACCTCGGCAAGCCATCTGTTGACTCTCGCACAGACCACCACTATATCCAGATGGATCCCCGCGCCAACTCTACCCTTCAGGGGAGCACGGCGAGACCCAATGACTCCATCTCTCCTCGGTCTTCACGTCACTCGACTTAGACTTACGGGGAATCCTCCCTTGCTGGTCGCAGACGGAGGATCAATATCCCACGTCAACGTCTCATCAGAGACCACTCTCTGACGCCAATCTCACGAAAAAGGCCTCCGCCCACAAGCGTCGCTCTTCTATCTGGTCTCATCAAATCCTTCGATCAATCCAAATGGACACCTGCCAATCTCGACTCCCGCCCTTATCACAGAGCCACGGGACACACACCCTCTTACAATCCACAACACACTTCTCCAAAACACGATCTCATCCGCGAACGCAACCTCCAACACAAAAATAGGGTACTCATGCGGTGACCTCGCCAGCACATTTCCCCAACTCTCCACCTGCCAGTGCCATAAACCACAATATCTCAAGCAACGGCACGGCAAAAACACGTCTCACGCCGCCGGAGACAACACACACCGATGAACCAATCCTCCGTTGCTCTACACTTCCTCAGAAATCCACCCGCAGCAACCAACGCTACGATCCGCGCACTATGATCCACATACACAGTCACCACAACGCCAACTCGGGATCCACCATCCCGACAACCATCTGCAACCCCGCAGACTCCGATCCTCCGCACATCGGGAACCACAACACCAATCGTAAATCTCAAAATACCGCCCAACCGGCACTAGTCCTTCCGGAACAGCGCCAACACCCTTACACATCAGGGAGCGGACAACGCTTCTCACAGGCAACCACCTTGCCAAAACACGGAACACGTCTCGCACGGACTTCATGGCACACCGAGGCCAACCAATCCGGACACGCAATGCAAGACGACGAACCTTAGCCAAACACAATTCTCTCCAACCAAAGGAGAACAATCAGCAGCTCAACACAAGATCCTCTGCTCGCCAAAGCACAATTCTCGACCAGAGCACCCGCTCCAACACCTCAAACCACAACCTTAACACCGCAAGGGCTGGGTAAACCTCATGCTGAAGTGGCCAACTCGATAACAGCTCTCTCAGAGCACGCTCACGGCCACTTAACGACGAACGGTCCTCGCCAGCCACCTGACCTCGCTGTAAATTCCTCGAACGTAGCACCACCGCAACACACCCTGCCGGCAACCTCTGCCCAACGCAACATGACCAGGGCCACCAACCAAGGGAGAAGCCCTTGACCTCGATCCGCAGACCCCACGCCGGCACAAAAGCCGCGAACAGCAACCACCCTCATCGCGCCATACAGTGCACTCAAACTCTCAAGCGAGAAACAAAGCGAAAAACATGCACGAAACCCTATGCCAACTGCTTACTGTACTGGACCTTACAGACTCTGATCACTGTAATATCTCGAATTCCCATGTACGTCCACAACCACGCTCTGATACCAACTGTGACGACCCGAGAATCCGGTTACCGGGAAGGCCTGATGACCCGAGACTCGAACCGCCGCCCACGAGCCGGGAGGGCTCGGAAGGGCTAAAAAGGAGTGTGGAGGTACAAGGAAATAGGAAATAAGGCAGGACAATTCAACAATTAAAAGAAATAAATAAACAACTACAACAGAGTCCAGTCCAACAGAAAGTACAATCTAAAGCAGTAAAACGTACCACATGCCAAGTGAACACTCGGCCCGGCAAGCTGGCAACTGAGAACCTCCACGCAACGCCCTCGAACCTCGAGGAAGAACCGCCGCACCTGAAACGCAGGGGTGAGCCTCCTGTCACTGGCCCAGTAGGGATCCCACGGAACCCCAACTGAGAAACAACGGCAGAAGGAAAGCTACAATAGTAACAGCAGGAACAGTAAATCGGTGGCCGGTAAAACCTCAGCTCTACAGCTACTCCTACTGTACCAGCAAACACGACCTAGTCTCCCGTCGGGGGACAACCAAGCCACGCACCCGACCACCCGATTCCACGATCGGGGACCACTAAACACGAGCCGCCCTAGCCACGCTACTAGGAGAATGCCACGATACCTCCGAAGCGGAGGCCTGCCCTCACAAAAAGGGCCCAAGCCAAAACCACACGGTCAGGGAACACGGTCACGATCTCACCGTCGTGAACACAACGCTGTCTGAGGAAAGGCCCTCGGTGACACCCACCGGCAACCCCAGACCTCGACTCCCGGAACACTCCTGAAACCACTCACGAAGTCCCGTCTCGCGGACGGAAACAAAAAACCCGGTACATGACAACTCACGTCACGTGACAGGAGCACCACCCACTAGAAGAACGACCGGATGCGTCCCCTGACGTCTTACACTGCGTCACAAGTGTCTAGCTACAGCGCCCCAAGCGGAGACTCAGACACACACTCAGTAACCAGTACCACTGAACAAGGACTAGTTGGGGTCGCACCTGCCGGCGTCGTCCGACGCCCCCAACCTCGTGTGCACACTCAGACCATACGCCCTAGGCCTGTCCTCTAGCTGGTAATTCCCCCTAAGCCCAGACTCGGCTGTACGTGGGGGCCCTACGGTAACCAGCCTACTCACCGTCACTCTCGGGTCAGCCGCTCTACCACTCCCAGGTGGGTCAGCACACGCGTGCCGTAAGAAGGCTATGACTAGTGGACGTGTCACAGAACGTGGACACAGGAAACCACGCACGCACCCATTACGAGTAACACGAAGTAACAGGTGGCACAACGCCACTAGGCTCTAGATGGTCCACTAGACCTACTAAACTCAACGGTCTTTGAGTCACAAGACTCTGGGTCGAGACCGTTGCGCATGACAGCACCGAGCCGTCAACCTGGCCTAATCCCTAGGTCCAAAACCACGATGCGATAACTCACGAGGTAGTTCACAACCGCCGAGACCCATCCCTTGGGGAGGGACTTAAGAATCCTCCAGCCCTAGGCTGGGAGACTGGACTCACCGTTCAAGGCCACACGCTTGGCCCACTCGGAAGCCACCTTACAGAGAAGTAACGACCTGCGGGGAAACCTCACCGCGCTCACACCGATACACGGTGACTTGATCTAGCAAGAACCCAGAAGCCCGGAACACCTGGGGTCACCCGGACCCACCAAGACTGATGGGGACATCGCTTACCACTTCTCACTTCTCCACGGGACCGGATGATTGCCATTATGTTTAGCTTTATTTCCGAAGTCTAGCTATGTATTTTTTATCTTTCCTTGAGTCATTTTGATGTACTTATCTTTATTTTGAGTCATGGTCCTAAGTCGTCACATTATCTATCTAAGTATGTTAGGCTAGGGAGTCGTTTGGGCCCAATTAGATGGGCCTGGCCCATGGGCAACCTCTTCTTTCCTCAACCCCCTTGCTTATTTGCTTTTAGTAGTTTATCCAAGGACTTTTTGTAAATGTTGGGATTCCTATAAATAGGACCCCAACTCCACTTGAGTTCAGTAATGAAGTATTAAGCAAAATTTGAGCCACTGAGTGCATCTCTCCCTCTCTCTCTAAGTCTCTCTCTCTCTCTCTCTAAATTCGGAATTCCCCTCTCTCCTCACCTCTTGCCACCTCACTTGCCACCTAGGCAAGCCTTTTCACCTCCCAAGACTCCCATTACTTCACCATTAACCACTCCACCTCCCCAAGCACCCTTTCACCTTCCCAAGGCATCCCTCCCCCTTCCCTAAGCAACCTTCCACCTCCCAAGAGCCCTTTCCCCTTCCCTAGAACCCCTTTCACCTCCCAAGGTCGTCCACCACCTTCCCCTCCCTCCTAGGGTCGACCCCTCCACCCCATTCCACCTCCCATTGCTTGGCCGACCACCTCCTTCCCCTCCCTCCTTGCTAGTCTGCAGGTAGCAGAACTGGGTACGTGTTGCAGAAGCTGCCCCGAGTTCATACGACAACGTCTGAGGGCGTGGCATACCTTTCTGGAAAGGGCTCCCAGTCCTCTTCCCAGGCGAAGTGGAAGCACTCCGTTCCAAGTTCGTGGCCACCCGTGAGAGCTGATCTCCTCCGACAGAGTCTGGAACTAGCTGCAGAGCACCAGAGTCCGACTAGAAGCTCAACCACGGTCGACAGCGACAGATCCAGACTGAAGTTTCTTCTCCAAAGATCTTCCTCTCCCTATCCCCGATCAGGAGCAAGAAACGGAACCCCGTTCGGCCTCCGGGAGATAGAGTTCCAAATTTTCTCCCACCGTCGTTCGGGTCTGCCTCCTGCTGTCTGCTGTGACCAGATCCCACTCAACGGATCCCTCCTGTCCACCCCGACCTCAGAAGGAGTCTCCGTCAGTTTTTCTATGCAGAGGACTTGTCCATGGATCCAGAAACTCTGACGGATCGAGATTCTGAGTCCGGAAGCCCCAGGTACAACTTCTGCATCCGGCTGCATCCATTCTGAAGCTGCCAACCCCAGATTCCGACGTCCTGTTCGAGTCTCCACCACGACCACCAGCAACGGCAGAAGAATTTGACATAAATCTGAGGCATCCCTGTACCTGTTACGAAGCCATCCTCACTGATCTCGTCATCGGAAAAATTCCTGAGAGCAAGCTACGACTGCAACAGCGACCTCCTGTCCCCTCCAACAACAAGTGGGCAGAACCACGTCGGCGCCCGTTCCGTCGTCCTCGGTGGAATTCTCTCTCTCGCCTGGCCGGCTTAGCGCCCCTCCCTGCGTGGAGGTAGTGTTTGATGTAATTGTGATTACCCCACCCCTAGTTCAACCCTCCTGCGTGGGGTGTAGTTCATGTAACTAGCAGCCCAAGCTTCATCGGCGCAGTGTGCGGGGATCACACTTCCCCGCTCGCCCACGTCTCCAAACGGGGTTGGTTTCTTCAAACCAACCAGGTGAGCTCTAAAATTTTGCTCCAGCAATTTTAGTGTTGTTCATCTAATATCCGTAGACTTAGCTCCATTGCGCATGTGCGTGAGTGCTCGTTCCCGCAGCCACCATTATAGTGTGGTCACCGTGGTGATAGTGAGGGAGTGGGACCTAGTGCCCCAATTGGCACCGGCCAGCCCCAAAGGTGTGGGCCACATACCCTCGGGAGGGCAACCCTAGTCCTGCTGGCACTCTACCAGCAAGGGTCTTGATCCATCACCTCTTTCTAGCATCATATAGTCACCCGGGGCTCGCGTGTGTGCGACGGTGTTTCGGTCCCGATTTATCATCTTAATTGCTGTGTGTTTGTGAATGCGGATTAGATCTTAAGTTTTTTTGTTTGCTTGCTGCCTACCCCATATTGGTGTCACATCAAATTGGTATCAGAGCCAGGTTCTAGACTTTTCTCTACTAAGTCTTGTCCTAGGGCGCATAAGCTTTTAGAGTCTTCATTGGGCCACCCCGTGCATCATCATGTATACTCCCCATTGGTCAAGTCCCCCCAACATGGCCTTCCACAAGGATCCGATTGACCCTCTCCTCATGGACATCATCCTAGAAGGGGACCTTAGTTTTGATGGATCTAATCCCAATGCCTACCTAAAATGGGAGACTACCATGGATAAACACTTTGATAGGACTTGGATCTATGGACATGCTAGAGTCCGCAGGGCCACGGGGTGTCTTCGGGGACAAGCCAAGAAGATGTGGGAACACAAAGAGAGGTTCAGAAGAGTTTGGGGGCAAGAACCCATTCACTCATGGGATGACATGAAAAAGGAACTTAGGAAGACCTACGCTCCCCGACCCGACCACTCCTACCATGAGGACTACAACCTGAAGAACACTCCCACTACCCCGTTTCCGCCCAGTCTATCTAGAACCTCCACTAGGACCAACACTCCACCACCCAAAAGACCCCAAGATTCGCTAGAAGAACTAAGGATTGAGTTTAAGGAGATCTTCACCTCCCTCAGGGCTCAAACTCCACCACCCCAAATAAGTCCAACTTACACCACCCCATCGCCAAAAGGCCTTCCCATTTCCTTAGAGAGCAAGACCCCTACACCACAAAGGGATGAGATTGAGGTTGAGGAATATGAGGCCTCCCCCGAATGGGAAGAAGAATATGAATCACAAAACCATGGGTTAGGCCAAGAAGTTCCCATCCCAAGAGGAGAAAGCATCATGGCTCACTCCACCCACACCATTCCAACCCATGTGGACCCCATGTCCACTTCCCCTAGGCCCATGATGGCCACCACCCTCCCTCCCAAAACTGATCAACCCAGTCCGTCTCAACCCATCCATCTTCCACTACCAACCCCTATCCAACCCCAACCTAGGCCTCCACTTCTCCCCTTACCGACCCCAAACCAAGTTCCCCTTTACCTCCCACCCCGGGGGTACCACACACCTACCCTCATCACTCCACCTTCAAAGGACCATCCCACCTCCTTGGGAGAGGAACCCATGACTCCCACACCCGACATCATAGTGGTGGACACCCTAGAACCGCTCCACACCTTGGAGGAAACCCTTGCCCAAACCAAGGGAAGAACTTCACCTTTTACACCACCCTCTCTAAATAGGAGTGAACTCGTCATAAGTGAGCCCCTGGCTAAATGGCTAGAGGAAAGTCCGGTTCACCCTATCCTGCCCCATGTCAACCCTCCCATGGAACAACACCTCCCCATACTACCCTTCTCCACCTATCACACTACCATCCAATCCTCTTACCAAGTGGAAACTCTAGGAGACCTCCTAAAAGGCCTCGCATGGCAAGTAGAGTTGACGGCTATGTTGAACCCTATGGTCGACCAACCCATGAGCCTTAGTCTTCTACACCCATGTGTTGGGTCTTTCACTTCGGTCTGCACGGTTGGTTGCTACACCAGCGACCTCCTTCTCTTTCTTCCCACACCCGATGAGCCCGAGGCCATCCTTAAATTGGAGCTCCTCATTTCAGGGAGAAAACCCAATCATCCTTTCAAGGCTGACCCACCCACCAACAACTTTTGCCCAAAAATCTCAATAGAGGTGACAGACCCCCACCCACATGTGGACCTTGAGTTTCTAAGTGACCCATACCATGACACATTCGATCCCTTCCTATACCCACCCACCATACCCAACACCATCATTTTCCTACCACAACCTACCATTTTAAGCCAAGACTACCTCTCCCAAGACCATGAGGACCAAGAGTTCTCTCCCCTAGATGACCCATTCCATCCCTCCCAATGGAAGCCAAAGAACCCATGGGACCTAGTCTCATTACCCACCCCCACCCACCTTTTCCTACCCTCACACACCATGACAAACCTAACCCACCCATTCCAAAACTTAGCCCACACCATAGGAGCCATGACCAAGGGTGACATCCACCTAGGAAGTGAGGAATCTACCCATCCCAAGATGTCCACTTTCTGGGACCCCTTTGATCCCCATGAGTGGAAACCCCCAAATCTCACAGATAGGACCATCTTGATAGGAATCCATGTGTCACAATCTTTTACATCATGTGGTCAGGCTAGTCACCTCATTTGTGTCACTCACGCACTAGGACTGATGCATGATAGGTTCACATATGGGTGTCTAGGCCCCCCCTTTGCAGTCAACCATGTTAGGGATCACTCACAAGTCAGAACCCCATTTGAATATCCAGGACCCCCGGCATCGAACACTCCTTTACATGATAGTCTCATCTATGGATGTCCCGGTCCCCCTAGGTCCATCAGAGTCTACATAACACCATTACATGATATGTCCCTATTTGGTTGTCCAGGACCCCCTTTATCCACTAGTGAACCAACATCCACAAGGTTGCATGAGGAAATCCGCAAACGCATTAACAAAAGCAATGAGGTTTATAAAAAGACGGCCGATTCCCACCGCCGCCGCCAGGAGTTTCACGTAGGTGATTATGTGATGGTAAGAACTGAGAGGCTTTCCCCTAGGAATGTCTCCAAGCTGAGGTCGCGTGGATCAGGCCCCTTCCAGGTCCTAAAGAGGATTGGCACGAACGCTTACGTGTTGGACCTCCCCGAGGAGTACGGAGTAAGTCTCACATTCAATGTGGCTGACTTGGTGCCATATAGGGGTCCCACGGTGACACCTAGTGAGAATGTTGAACCTGTTCTACTTCTTGAGAGAGTCACTACCCATAAGAGAGTTCCACCCACCCAGAGGGGCCAACGTGAGCAATTGGAGCGGATATTGAATGAACAGGTTACTGTCGTCTGGAGCAAAGGGATGGGCACTACCTTGCTTGGTGGAAAGGACCAGCTACCTTTGGTGGACTTGAGAGCAACCTCGCTATGGCTTCCTCCGCATACGATGGATTTTTACTCAACAGAGTCGAGTTCTCTGCAGCCCGGGAGTATGATGGGGACATCGCTTACCACTTCTCACTTCTCCACGGGACCGGATGATTGCCATTATGTTTAGCTTGATTTCCGAAGTCTAGCTATGTATTTTTTATCTTTCCTTGAGTCATTTTGATGTACTTATCTTTATTTTGAGTCATGGTCCTAAGTCGTCACATTATCTATCTAAGTATGTTAGGCTAGGGAGTCGTTTGGGCCCAATTAGATGGGCCTGGCCCATGGGCAACCTCTTCTTTCCTCAACCCCCTTGCTTATCTGCTTTTAGTAGTTTATCCAAGGACTTTTTGTAAATGTTGGGATTCCTATAAATAGGACCCCAACTCCACTTGAGTTCAGTAATGAAGTATTAAGCAAAATTTGAGCCACTGAGTGCATCTCTCCCTCTCTCTCTAAGTCTCTCTCTCTCTCTCTAAATTCGGAATTCCCCTCTCTCCTCACCTCTTGCCACCTCACTTGCCACCTAGGCAAGCCTTTTCACCTCCCAAGACTCCCATTACTTCACCATTAACCACTCCACCTCCCCAAGCACCCTTTCACCTTCCCAAGGCATCCCTCCCCCTTCCCTAAGCAACCTTCCACCTCCCAAGAGCCCTTTCCCCTTCCCTAGAACCCCTTTCACCTCCCAAGGTCGTCCACCACCTTCCCCTCCCTCCTAGGGTCGACCCCTCCACCCCATTCCACCTCCCATTGCTTGGCCGACCACCTCCTTCCCCTCCCTCCTTGCTAGTCTGCAGGTAGCAGAACTGGGTACGTGTTTCAGAAGCTGCCCCGAGTTCATACGACAACGTCTGAGGGCGTGGCATACCTTTCTGGAAAGGGCTTCCAGTCCTCTTCCCAGGCGAAGTGGAAGCACTCCGTTCCAAGTTCGTGGCCACCCGTGAGAGCCGATCTCCTCCGACAGCGTCTGGAACTAGCTGCAGAGCACCAGAGTCCGACTAGAAGCTCAACCACGGTCGACAGCGACAGATCCAAACTGAAGTTTCTTCTCCAAAGATCTTCCTCTCCCTATCCCCGATCAGGAGCAAGAAACGGAACCCCGTTCGGCCTCCGGGAGATAGAGTTCCAAATTTTCTCCCACCGTCGTTCGGGTCTGCCTCCTGCTGTCTGCCGTGACCAGATCCCACTCAACGGATCCCTCCTGTCCACCCCGACCTCAGAAGGAGTCTCCGTCAGTTTTTCTATGCAGAGGACTTGTCCACGGATCTAACAACTCTGACGGATCGAGATTCTGAGTCCGGAAGCCCCAGGTACAACTTCTGCATCCGGCTGCATCCATTCTGAAGCTGCCAACCCCAGATTCCGACGTCCTGTTCGAGTCTCCACCACGACCACCAGCAACGGCAGAAGAATTTGACATAAATCTGAGGCATCCCTGTACCTGTTATGAAGCCATCCTCACTGATCTCGTCATCGGAAAAATTCTTGAGAGCAAGCTACGACTGCAACAGCGACCTCCTGTCCCCTCCAACAACAAGTGGGCAGAACCACATCGGCGCCCGTTCCGTCGTCCTCGGCGGAATTCTCTCTCTCGCCTGGCCGGCTTAGCGCCCCTCCCTGCGTGGAGGTAGTGTTTACCCCACCCCTAGTTCAACCCTCCTGCGTGGGGTGTAGTTCATGTAACTAGCAGCCCAAGCTTCATCGGCGCAGTGTGCGGGGATCACACTTCCCCGCTCGCCCACGTCTCCAAACGGGGTTGGTTTCTTCAAACCAACCAGGTGAGCTCTAAAACTTTGCTCCAGCAATTTTAGTGTTGTTCATCTAATATCCGTAGACTTAGCTCCGTTGCGCATGTGCGTGAGTGCTCGTTCCCGCAGCCACCATTATAGTGTGGTCACCGTGGTGATAGTGAGGGAGTGGGACCTAGTGCCCCAATTGGCACCGGCCAGCCCCAAAGGTGTGGGCCACATACCCTCGGGAGGGCAACCCTAGCCCTGCTGGCACTCTACCAGCAAGGGTCTTGATCCATCACCTCTTTCTAGCATCATATAGTCACCCGGGGCTCGCGTGTGTGCGACGGTGTTTCGGTCCCGATTTATCATCTTAATTGCTGTGTGTTTGTGAATGCGGATTAGATCTTAAGTTTTTTTGTTTGCTTGCTGCCTACCCCATATTGGTGTCACATCAAAGACCATGGGCACGCTTATCGAGGTAACACAGTACTTCCAGACACTCCAAAACATGGTAACGAAACCCACGGGGTGTCCGGGACACTCACGAGGCCAAAGATCGACCACTGGCTCACAACCGGGTCGACCGGAGACCAACACAACACAATCGGAACGCTAGATGGTCACCCAGACCCTTAAACTCACGAGGACACTAATCGAAGTAAACAGACCTCCGGACACCCAAAGACACGGTCACGGAACTCCACGGGGTGTCCGGGACACACACGGCCCAAGGGGAGCACGATCAGCCGCAGACCCCCCACCCCGGGCAGCCCGGCTGGTCACCTCCAAGAATGCGCTATATGTCCCTAGCGCGTTCAAGCAGAATGCGCTAGGATCCTATAGCGCGACAGTAATGAACGCGCTATAGGTCCATAGCGCGACCAGGCCAGGTCGCGCCTATAGCGCGACAGTAATGAACGCGCTATAGGTCCATAGCGCGACCAGGCCAGGTCGCGCTATGATCCTATCGCGCGACAATCCAGAATGCGCCATAACCCTATAGCACGACAGGAACCGCCATACTATTCATCTTCTCCGATGAACACGCCCTATCGGGGCGGCGCGACCCTCAAGAACGCGCTAGCCGAGACTAGCGCGTTCTCAGTCCGCGCCCGAAAATGGTGGAAATTGCGGGAAAAACCATTCCACGCCCCGTCCACCCCCAGGTGAAGGGGAAACAAAAGGGGAAACCATCCCCAAGCCCCTAGGCATGCATCTAAACCCCTAGAACGGCCAAAAACCGTAAATTGGGAGATCCGGCTCACACACATAAAAACATGCATTTTTCCCAAATCGCCCTGTTTAGCCCGCTCGGCTCACCACGACCTACAAAACTCACGGGAAAAGAAGTACGCGAGTCGAGGGTCCATCTCCCTACCTCCACCGAAGAAACGACGCACCGTGGACGCCGGTCCACGAAGAAAACACCGTTGAAGCCTCGCCGTTCCACGAACCCACGGCCGAGCTTCACCACGCCTCCACCGCCTCGATCCTCATCCATCCTCGCCCGTGCCTCGCCCGCGCCGTCCCCTCCTCGCCCACACTCCACCCCGTCGGCCGCCGGAGAGAGAGGGAGAGAGGAGAGAGCGTGAGAAGAGAGAGGGAGAGAAGAGAGAAATGAGAGGGGAGAGAGAGAAAATGTTATATATATATAAGAAAATCCAAAAATTCTCAAAAATACCAAAAAATAGAAAATTACGTTTCCGCGATCCTCAGAACGCACCGATTGCAACGGTACCACTCGCGCCCTAGTGAACGGCCCGGTTCACCCGCAACGAGCTTCCGAAGGAATTACCGAAACACACCGGGAATCAGAAAACACACGCGAAAAGCCGCGGAAAGCTTCCGGGCCTCCGAAACGACTCCGGATCGCGCCGATTCGAACACGAAAGATGTCCAAAACAAAATTTTGGACACAACGGAGTCGGACACTCCGAGAAACCAAATCGGGACCCACGAACAAGGATCCAAAAAATTCGGGGCATTGCATAGGTGGTGTCTCTTCAGGACGAGTCCGCTCGGCTACAGGAGGTGGAGGCTCGTCTACATGATTTGGGGGCTACTCCGTATGTGGGTCTTCTGACTTTCGAAGACATCTTCCGGCGCCAGTGAACATCTCTTCTTTTTTCTTTTTTTTTTCTCTTTTTGTAATACAATTCCCCCTTAGGGGCTCCTCTTGTACTCTTTTTCTTCTTTATATAGTGAAAAGGAATCTTTATGCTGGTCTCATATGTGGCTGCTCCTCATTTATTGCATTATCATTACTTCATGATGATTCGGTAGCAGTTTTAGCAATCCTCATGCGAATAGCCCGTATTTAGCAAGAGAGCGTCCACCCTTTCAGAGAAAGGATGGGGAATTCGCTCCACCGCGTGACGATATCCAGAGGGTGCTGAAACCAAATTTTGTTGGTAATAGCATATGCCCTTTTCGGCCATATGTGCTGCAAGTGAGGTTGTTTGTAGAAAAGTAAATGAAAAGGTTTAGAGCATCATCCGGAACAGACGAATGGTTCATCCCGGGTAGGTTTCAAAGCCGGTCGGGACAATGTGCCAATCGACCAGTGAATGATTTTATCATCGATATTGGGTTTATATCGATGCAAAGAAGTTTTATAGGTTTCATCAGAATAGACGTAAGGTCTAAACTGGGTAGACTTTATCGTAGGTGGGACATGAAAGGGTATGTGGTTTTCATCAGGACAGACGCAAAGTCTGAACTGGACATGTTTCTTCATTGATCGGGCAAGGTGCCGGTCGACCAACGGTCGGTTTCATCATCGATATTGGGTTTATATCGATGCAAAGGAATGTTAAAGGCTTCATCAGAATGGACATAAGTTCTAAACTGGGTAGGGTTTTACCATTGATCGGGCGATGTGCCGGTCGATCAATGGTTGATTTTATCATCGATATTGGGTTTATATCGATGCAAAGGAATTTCATAGGTTTCATCAGAATAGACGTAAGGTCTAAACTGGATAGGGTTTTATCATTGATCGGGCAAGGTGCCAGTCGATCAATAGCTGGTTTCATCATCGATATTGGGTTTATATCGATGCAAAGGAATTTATAAGTTTCATCAGAATAGACGTAAGGTCTAAACTGGATAGGGTTTCATCATTGATCGGGCGAGGTGCCGGTCGATCAACGGCTGGTTTCATCATCAATATTGGGTTTATATCGATGCAAAGGAATTTCATAGGTTTCATCAGAATAGACGTAAGGTCCAAACTGGATAGGGTTTTATCATTGATCGGACAAGGTGCCGGTCGATCAATAGCTGGTTTCATCATCGATATTGGGTTTATATCGATGCAAAGGAATTTCATAAGTTTCATCAGAATAGACGTAAGGTCTAAACTGGATAGGGTTTCGTCATTGATCGGGCGAGGTGCCGGTCGATCAACGGTTGATTTCATCATCGATATTGGGTTTATATCGATGCAAAGGAATTTCATAGGTTTCACCAGAATAGACGTAAGGTCTAAACTGGATAGGGTTTCATCATTGATCGAGCGAGGTGTCGGTCGATCAACGGTTGATTTCATCATCGATATTGGGTTTATATCGATGCAAAGGAATTTCATAGGTTTCATCAGAATAGACGTAAGGTCTAAACTGGGTAGGGGTTTCATCATTGATCGGGCAATGTGCCAGTCGATCAACAGTTGATTTCATCATCGATATTAGGTTTATATCGATGCAAAGGAATTTCGTAGGTTTCATCAGAATAGACGTAAGGTCTAAACTGGATAGGGTTTCATCATTGATCGGGCAAGGTGTCGGTCGATCAATAGCTTGTTTCATAAGAGTGGTGATGGGTTTTATCGTCGGTGGGACTTTTGAAAGAGGTATCGCTGATCGAGCAAGGCGCCGAGCGACAAATGGAAGGTTCTTGTAAATGGTGGGAGATGAATGTAGCATGTCATTGGCATGGAACTTTTTAAATTACCACATTACTGACCCAAGCGCCCTTTCGGGTTTTCGCCGGAGCCAGCCCCCTCTTACTTTTGCCCACGCGCCCTTTCGGGTTTTCACGTGGAGGGGTATCCGATTTTACCTGCAGTGCCCTTTCGGGTTTTCACTATAGCTGGGTTTTGGCCATTTTTGACCTTGTTTAGAATGCCTGAACAAGTCTGGCAGAGCATCTCTATTTTTAGCCCCATTTTATCTCTCTCTCTTTTTTTCTCTCTCTTTTTTTTCTTGTTGAACTAGGACTTTGGCTTTGTAAATTGTTAATCCATGTGCTCAACTGTGTATGCATCGTCATTGGTGTGGGTGTTAACATCAATGCAAGGGGTATGAGGTTTCATCGTCCACCCAGGCGGAAGGCCTGGGTCGACTTGAGTGTGTTTTATGGCTTAGGTGCGAAGCCGTTCACCGAGAGCATGACTGTAATCGTTAATGTGGGGATTGACATTAACGCAAAGGAATGAGATTTCATTATCCATCCAGACGGAAGGTCCGGATTGACTTGAGGATGTGTGTAGCAGCTTAAGCACAAAGCCGTTTGCTGGGGATGTAGATTTCATCGTTAATGTGGGGTTTACCATTAACGCAAAGGAATGGGATTTCATTATCTATCTAGACGGAAGGTCCGGATTGACTTGAGAATGTGGGTAGCAGCTTGGGCACGAAGCCGTTCGCTGGGAATGTAGGTTTCATCATTAATGTGGGGTTTACCATTAACGCAAAGGGATGGGATCTCATCATCTATCCAGACGGAAGGTCCAGATTGATCGAAAGAAATGTGTGTAGCAGCTTGGGCACGAAGCCGTTCGCTGGGGATGTAGATTTCATCGTTAATGTGGGGTTTAACATTAACGCAAAGGAATAGGATTTTATCATCTATCCAGACGGAAGGTCCGGATTGACTTGAGAATGTGGGTAGCAGCTTGGGCACGAAGCAGTTCGCTGGGAATGTAGGTTTCATCATTAATGTGGGGTTTACCATTAACGCAAAGGGATGGGATCTCATCATCTATCCAGACGGAAGGTCCAGATTGATCGAAAGAAATGTGTGTAGCAGCTTGGGCACGAAGCCGTTCGCTGGGGATGTAGATTTCATCGTTAATGTGGGGTTTAACATTAACGCAAAGGAATAGGATTTTATCATCTATCCAGACGGAAGGTCCGGATTGACTCGAGAACGTGTGTAGCAGCTTAAGCACGAATCCGTTCGCCGGGGTTATAGATTTCATCGTTAATGTGGGGTTTACCATTAACGCAAAGGAATGGGATTTCATTATCTATCCAGACGGAAGGTCCGGATTGACTTGAGAAAATATGTTGTGTTTTTATCAGAGCAGACGGAAGGTCTACCCTAGATGGGTTTCAGCATCGACCAGGCAGTGTGCCGCTCCATTAGTAGCTGATTTCATCACCGGTATTGGGTTTATACCAATGCAAGGAGTTCCATAGGTTTCATCGGGATAGACGTAAGGTCTAAACCGGATAGGTTTCATCGTTGATCGGGCAGTGTGCCAATCGATCAATAGCAGGTTTCATCATCGGTATTGGGTTTATACCAATGCAAGGATTTCATAGGTTTCATCGGGATACACGTAAGGTCTAAACCGGATAGGTTTCATCGTTGATCGGGCAGTGTGCCAATCGATCAATAGCAGGTTTCATCATCGGTATTGGGTTTATACCAATGCAAAGATTTCATAGGTTTCATCGGGATAGACATAAGGTCTAAGCCGGATAGGTTTCATCGTTGATCGGGCGGTGTGCCAATCGACCAATAGCAGGTTTTATCATGGTGGGACATATGATAGGTTTCATCAGAATAGATGTAAGATCTAAACTGGATAGGTTTTACTGTGGTGGGTCTCGGGAAGAAAGTGGAAGGGTTTTATTAGAACAGACGGAAGGTCTATTCCGAGATGGGCTTTAGCATTGATCGAGACGATATGCCTTGTGATCGATGGGGTTTCATCATCGGTGGGACATGCGATGGATGTGCTACCGAAGGAGATTCATGAAGTGAACTTTTTATATTTCCACATTACTGACCCAAGTGCCCTTTTGGGTTTTCACCGGAGCCAGCTCCCTCTTGCTTTTGTCCACGCGCCCTCTTGGGTTTTCACGTGGCGGGGTACCCAATTTTGCCCGTAGCGCCCTTTCGGGTTTTCGCCACAGTCGGGTTGTTTGCCATTTTTGCACTCGTCCAAGATGTTTTGGACAAGTCCGGTAGGGCACCTCTATTTTAAGCCCCATTTCTTGTCATTTATATATATATATATATATATTGACTCTCATGTTGTTCTCTGAGCATGTGCCATTCATTGATGTGGGGTGAACATCAACGCCAAGGAGAGTAGGGCTTCATCATGCAATTCAGACGGAAGGTCTGAACTGAAGTTGGTGGACGGCGGCTTGGGCACGAAGCTGTTTGCCGGGAATGTGGATCTTATCATTGGTGCGGGAATAAACATCAACGCAAAGGAGAGTTGTTTCATCGTGTACTCGGACGAAGGGTCTGAGTGACATTGTCATGTAGCAGCTCAGGCATGGGGCCATTCGCTGAAAATGTGCATAAATTTTATCGTTGACGTTGGGCGAACATCAACGTAGAGGAGAATGGGATTTTATCATGCAATACAGATGGGAGGTCGAACTGATGTTGATGTGTAGCAGCTTAGGCCTGAAACCATTCGCCAAAAAGGTGGATGAGTTTTATCGTCGATGTGGGGTAAACACCAATGCAAAGAAGAATAGGGTTTCATCATCTAATCCGGAAGGAGGGTCCGGACTAATGTTTAGTGTGTAGCAAAGGAGCGACCCTCATGATTGTCATCAGTCTTCATTCATCTGTCCATTCGCCACTCCCCCAGTAGGCAGTGGTGCGGCATAATAGAGTTTCAGATGTTTCCCATTGAGGGGTGAGAATTGCACATCTCCACGGTGGTTAACGACCATGTAGGCTCCGCCTTCGTAGACTCTTGGTACTACGTAAGGACCTTCCCAGTTAGGGGTCAACTTTCCTTTTGGGTTGGAGGCCATGACCTCCCTCTTCTTGACCATAACGAGGTCTCCTTTCTTGAATTCTCGTCTTTTCACGAGTTTGTTGAAGGCATTTGCCATGCGGGCTTGGTACATCTAGGTATTCTTCTGTGCATGAAGGCATTTTCCTTCCAGTTCAGCCAATTCTTCATATCTTCTTTCAGCATTTGTTTGCTCATCTCGGGCCAAACCGTATTGGACAGCAACCCTGAGCGACGGAACTTCCAGCTCGATAGGAACCACTGCCTCGGAGCCGTACACGAGTGAGAAGGGTGAGCAGCCTGTAGGGGTTTTGTAGACGGTATGATAGGCCCATAATGCTTCGTACATCTTTTCCCCCCAGTCCTTCTTGTGAGAGCTGACGATCTTCGCCAGGAGCGTACATAGAGTTTTATTGAATGCTTCAGCCAACCCATTTGCTTGCGGATTGTAAGGGGTAGAGGCCCTCCAATCAATTTTGTATTTCTCGGAGAGCCGATATATCTTATGATTCTTAAAATGACTTCCATTATCAGAGATTATTCTGTTGGGAACACCAAACTGGAAAATAATATTTTATTTGATAAATCTGGCGACCAGCTCGCCAGTTACGTCTCTGAGTGCTGTGGCTTCCGCCCATCTGAAGAAGTAATCTGTTATAGCCAAGATGTACTTGTGTCTAGCTGAGGAGGTTGGCAAAGGACCGACCACATAAGTTCCCTATTGGGCAAATGGCCAGCTGGGAATTGTTGGGTGTAGTTGTACAGGAGGCCTCTTAGGCACAACATCATGCTCTTGGCTCTTCTGACATGATTTCGCGAACTGACAACAGTCCTCGAACATAGTGGGCCAGTAGTACCCTTATTTCTTGACCTCAATTTTCATCTTCGCTCCAGCTTGGTGTGCCCCGGCTGTCCCGGCATGTATCTCTCTCATCACTTGCCAAGCTTCCTCTGTGGATAGGCAGCGGAGCAAGATCTTTTTGCGAGCATCCACCATTATTCAGAATAATGTCCTGCTTCTGCATTCATAGGAATCTTTGATTCTTAATAGTTCTATCCTCTCTTCTCGATTTCTAGGTAACTGCTGATGGAGAAACCATTGTATCAGATGTCGTCTCCAATCAGGATGCTATGCTTCTTCAGTTGTATTGACTTCACATTCTTCTAGGCAAGATTCCCGTATACTGGGAACTTGTTGCCGATTTATCACAACAATGTTGAGTGTTTCATCAGGTGGGACTGCTAGTGAGATGGCTAGCTTTGCTAGGGCATCAGCTTGAGCATTATGCCCCCGGCCCACATGGTTGAGTCTTATATAGTGAAATCTTTCCATAAGGCACATAGCTTTCTCATAGTAAGGGCTAAGTTCTGGCTTTCGCACTTCAAACTCCCCTTGCACTTGCTTTATTATCAACATTTAGTCGCCAAACACTTGAAGCATCTGAATTACCATGCTGAGAGCGATCTGAAGACCGATTATCAAAGCTTCATACTCTGCTTCATTATTGGCACATGGCTTGTTTATGGAACACGAAGTGTGTACCACTTCTTCATCTGGTGACTTCAGAAAAATGCATGTCCCCGCTCGGACTCTGACTTGTCCAGTTGAGGTGGTTTCTGTTCTTCATGCCCCGTCAAAATATAGCTGCCACATAATTGGCTGAGCTTGGCAGGCTTCCAGAGTCTCATCATCAGGAAGCTCAGTTTCCAATGGAGCGTCTTCTGGTACAGGATGTTCTACAAAGAAGCTAGCTACGGACTGACCTTTTATCGCCCTTTGAGGCACATATATGATGTCAAACTCCATCAAGATTACAGCCCATTTGCCGAGTCGACCCTTGAGTGCTGGCTGAGTCAGTATATACTTGAGTGGGTCTGCTGCAGATATTAATCTGATTTCATGGGACAGCATGTAGTGGCGGTGCTTTTTGACAGCGAAGACCAGTGCCAGACAAGTATTTTCTATAAAGGTATAGCTTTCTTCAGTCCTCATCAACCTTCTGCTGGGGTAATAAAGGGCCTGCTCTTTTCCTTCTTCATTTGCCTGAGCTAGCATTGCCCCCAGCGAGCAATGAGTGGCTGTTATGTAGAGGATCAGAGGTCTACCTTTGATTGGTGCCCCCAATACCGGAGGAGTTTTCAGATACTCTTTCAACTTCTCGAAAGCTTCCTGACATCCATCGTCCCAGAAGAAAGGAACATCTTTCATCATCAGCTTGTGAAACGGGTGACACCGACCCGACAGATTTGAAATGAATCGGCGCATGTATGCCAACCGACCTTGGAGGGACCTCAGCTCGGACAATTACTTGGCGGAGTGAGCTCCTGAATAGCTTTGATCTTGGAAGGATCAATTTCAATGCCCCTGTGTCAGACAATGAATCCAAGGAATTTCCCGCTGGAGACGCCGAAGGCGCACTTCATGGGGTTCATTTTTAGCTCATATTTCCGAAGCCTCTAAAATACCACTCTCAGATCCTGCAGATGGTCTTCTTTCTTCCTGGTCTTTACGACCAAATCATCGATATAGCACTCTACCTTTTTGAAGAGCAGATCATCGAATATCTTTGTCATGGCTCTTTGGTAGGTAGCACCGACATTCTTAAGGCCGAACGGCATTCTTTTGTAGTGGAAAATTCCCTTTGGGGTGCGGAATGCAGTGTGGACCCTGTCTTGCCCAGCAATCCAAATCTGATTATATCCGAACGAGCCGTCCATAAATGAAAGTGCTTCATGGCCTGTAGTGGCATCAATCATCACCTCGGTGATGGGTACAGGAAAATCATCCTTCGGGCATGCCTTATTGAGGTCCCGGAAGTCAACATAAATTCTGATCTGCCCATTTTTCTTCTTCACGGGCACTATATTTGCTAGCCAGGTAGTATATTGATTTTCTTCAACAAACCCTACATCAATGAGTTTATCGACCTCTTTGTTAATTTGATTAATCAGCCCAAGCCGTATCCGTCTAGAGGACTGATTTACTAGTTCTGCATTCGGATCAATCGCCAGTAAGTGCTATGCCACATCGAGACTTAATCCCGGCATTTCATCATAGGTCCAGGCAAAGCAATCCCTGAATTCCCTCAAGAACTGTATGTATTGCTCCTGAGCTTCTGGTGTTAGCAGGGCACTGAGAAAGGTAGGCATGGGCTCTTCTTTGGTTCCCAGATTTATTTCTATCAATTCATCGATGGTGGCCTGGCCGCCATCTTCGACTTCAAGCGGAGCTTCTTATAAGTCAACAAAGCCTCCCGGGATGTAGTCCTCTTCAGTTTCAGATGCTCCCAACTCTTCCGATGGGACGTTGGCTGATGCTGAACCATCATGTCCCGTGGTAGCTACTGGGTTTTCCATCAGGTTCTGTTCAGCTTGGCCATGTGGTGCCACTGGTTCCGCTTGTGATTCTGAGGTGCAGACCTCGGCTTGCAGGGAATTTGTTGACACAGACTCTTCTGCCAGGCTTTCTAGTTATTGCATAGCTCGAACTTCCTCCAAGATGCGTTCGAACTCGAGACATTCCCTTGCTTCATCGGAAGTCTGGTCTTCATCGGGCGTCCCCGTATCAAACTTGGCTTCAGTTTGGAAAATGTCTTTCTTAAAAGATAGCTCTTCCCAGCATCGGCAGGCTGCTATTTCATTTTGCTCTTCTGCGCCTTGCTGGCTGCCAGAGGTTTCATCACCAATAACAGAATGGTATAAAATCTCTTCCTCCTCGGAGGGGTAGTTGTCATATCCTGCCTCGAAGGGGTCTTCATGTGAAAAGAAGGTGGAGATGACGTCCACCTCTATTTCATAATACTCTTGCAGAGTATAGCCCAGTCCCGGGTGACGGGTGATTTTCTTCAATTCTTTATTATTGCAGGGAGGATCCCAGAGTTCCTGAAATGCTTTCTTTTGATCAGCTGACTGTAACAGAGGCATCTGTATTTTGGAAAACATCTGCGTGACCCGTTGCGTAGTGTAGTCCAGGCCTGCAATTGGTACCATCTGGCTGGACAACTCTTCGGGGATCCGACAGTCTTGATCATCCTCACTGGTAGGCTCCCCGATGTAGAATATTATAGGAGGCTCGCAGAAGTGAGGAACCTCCATGGTCCATAGTGGTAGCACCGTCTGGTATTCCAAGCTTGCAACGGGTTTGGCCAATCCCTGCGGGATTCCGATCTGTGTGAGTTTTTCATTCATTTTCTCATCGGCTTCCCCAGGGTAGATGTCCGGGGGTGCAGCCCGAGCAAAATCCCCGATCTGAGAAATGTGGGAGACTTCGTGTTTCTCCACATAGCCCGGAGGTGGAGGTGGAAGCCAGTCATCTGCCTTTGACTCTATCTTCTTCTGGCCTACAACGGCCTCTTTCTTCCTTCTTGATTGAGAAATCTCTATGTAGAATGGAGCATCGAGCATATGGCACTCGAAGACTTCAAAAAGGGTGCAAGTCTGCAAAGACCCTTTCTTCTTTACCATTGTGACAGTACTTGATGCACTGATGCAATGTAGATGGTACTATCTGGTACTCATGCAGCCAGGGCCGCCCCAGCAAGGCCTTGTATGTGGTATGGAATTTATTACATAGGATTACACTATAGTGGTGAAGTCCCCCAACGTAAGGTTGAACTCTGCCACCCCGATCGGAGTTTCGTACTTCTGTTTAAACCCGCTATCCTCATATCTTTCACCTTGGTGAGGTGTAGATCAAAATAGTATTTCTAATAAATCCGATATGGCATAATGTTTACAACAGCCCCTGGGTCTATCAATATCCGGGTCAATGGCTGACAGTTGAGATACCCCCCTCATATATAGGGGCCTGTTGTGGTTGAGGTTAGGAACCGGCATATCTTCTTCTGTGAATGTAATGGCTGGCCCCGAGTTAACCTCTATCAGGAGAGCCTCATATTGAGATGGCAATTGTAGAGCATCAATAATAGCTTGGCGAGCTTCCTCGCTCAAGGAGAGAATTTCCCATATGGTGAACCTTGTAGGGAGCTTTTTCAACATCTTCACAATTCTGCTGCCCACATGGACATTAGATAGCCGCATCTCTTCTACCCAGCGGGGCTTCGGAGGTTCATGGGGGGCTTGTGGCATTGACTGCCTGTCTCTTGCCTCTTCTTTCCGAGGAGACAACTGAGGGGTTTCCACCGGGGGAGTAGCCTCTGGTGCCGAGGGAAAATCAGTGCCCATTGTGCCTTTCTTCTTGAGCACTGGGACATGCGGTTGATGGTGCTTGTTGCCCTTATCTGTAGCAATCTGTGCAGGTTTCTTGCCTTCCAGGATAGCCTGAAATTCGACAAATGATGGAGCTTCATCAGTTTTCTTTGTACTTGCATAGAGGCTTGTTGGAGGAGGAACTTTTGTGCCTCGGACTTCAGGTTCTGGTAGCTGGTAAGGCTGTACTCCCTTGAAAATGATATTATGGTTGGCCGGAGGTTGGCATCCCCATTTTCTCCCAGAACGGGTAGCATGCACTGGGGCTAAAGCCTCGGCCTGATTGGCCTCCAGTGGTGGAGTAGAAGACTCCCCTTCCTCATCCTCGCCTGGCAGGGTGAACAGTATCGACAGAGTGTTACATTGTACTGTCACGGCCTTCTTTTTGCCTTTAGACTTCCTTTTTCTTCGGGATTTCCCTTTGGCAGGCTGGTGCCCCCAGAAGAGTTCAGCTTCAACTTTCTCTTGTTCTTTTTCTACTGTCTCTTCGATGGTCAGTCCTTCTAGCTGCTCCCAGAGGACATGATCCTTCACTAGTATCGGCTTAGGCTCGGACTGTTCATATTCATCCAGCTGGTCAATGTACTGCTGCAGGCGCCTCACCTCGGGGCTTATTTTTTTTATGGGCAGGTGGAGGAGGTTGCTTTCTCCAGTTGTGAGTAGGGATCCAGATAACTGGCGGTGACTCCGCGGTTAGCCATACCTGCTCTATTGCTGGCAGAATTTGCTTCGGAGTAACACCCCGGATGGAGGCCCCTGGTGCTGTCTGGGCTGAGGGCTTTCTTCTGGTTTTAGCTGGCACTATTTGCCACCCTATCTGCTCCTTAATTGGGGTGAGGAAGCAGGCCTCGTATGTGCACCGAGTGCATTCTTCAGCAGCTTCTTCAGACAACAGCTGGTATAAAGAAATCATATTAGTGGCCAGCCTCAGCACTGGGGGCTCATGGGGTCGTGGAGGATCCACCAGGTGTTCCCCTAGTTGTAGCTCACCCTTCTTGATCATGCTTTCCATAACATCCTTTAAGACGTAGCAGTCTTCAATAGCATGTCCTAGTGCCCTGTGATAAGGACAAAATAGAGGATCATCTTTCTTAGCTGCATCATCGGGTCTTTTTGGCTCGAGCAATGTGACTTTGTTGTATTTGTATGCCCATTCGAACAGTGCCCGGGTCTTTTCTTTGGTGAATGAGTATGGCTTCCTCATCTTGTTTCTCAAAGAAACACCTTCTTTCCTCTCTATAGAACCTGCTGGTGGAGGGACAGCTGCTGTTTTGGCTTTTTCCTTCTGCTGGTCAAGAGTTCTGAACTCAACAGTGTGCGTTTCTGCTGGCGCTGATCGCCGCTCTGCAGCTTTTCCTTTCTGGACAGCAGGGATATTAGTTGCTGCGGGATGTTTAGACAAAAAGGTTTCAACATCGGCTACTACATTATTGAGCTGGTCGAATGTCCAAACGTCTTCCCCGATCATCTTTTCAAGCACCTCTTTTCGGAGATTTTGCTTGCATATCTTGGACGGCATCTTCTTGATGGGGAGGTCGACTGCATCTCATGGCCAAATCTCTCCATCTTTTGATGTAGTCTGATGCAGTCTCATCCTGCCTTTGCTTAGTGGAGTACAACTCGGCCACTGTGATTTCTCTTTCTGTAACATGAAATCTTTCACGAAATTTCCTCTGCATATCGGGCCAGTCAGCTATGGACCCGGCCGAGAGGCTAGAGTACCATTCAAAGGCCAACCCTGTGAGGGATGAGCCAAAGAACTTCAACAAATATGCTTCATCAGTGGCCAGGTCTCCCATCACTATTGTATAATAGGCGATATGCTCCCTGGGGGAGCCCTGTCCATTGAATTTTTTCAAACTTCGGCGGCTTACTGACGCCTGGGGGTAGTCTCCTAGCAGCATACTGCGGTGGATATGGTACCCGGTAGACATCAAAGGTTCCGAGGTCACCATCAGTCCTTTCGAAAAACTTCATTTCTATCATCTTTTCTATCATCAGTTTGTTTACCATAGCAGGGTCCACAGGTTCTGGAAAGAAATGTGCATGTTGCTGTGTAAACGGGGTCGTCACGACCGTTGCATGCAGACTGGGCTGGACTGCTGGCAGGGTAGACTGCACTTGTGAAGTTGACGGCTGTACTATTTTCTGTTGCGGGAAGGGCTGACATGGAGCCTTCCCGTGACTTGCTTGGTGTAAGATGGGAGGTATCACAGCTTTTGCAGAGTCGGAGATCTCCTTTGCTGGCTCAGCATGCTTGGACACAGGGGTCTGTTCATTCTTTTCACTCAGCTGTCTTTTAAGAGACTCAATCTCTTGTTGGTATCTTCTGAACATCATCAAGATGGTTGGGTCCAGAGGTGCAGCCATAGGCATCTCCTCTGTCACTTGACTGGAAGTTCCTTCAGCCGAGATCATTAGCGGCACATCTTCTTCTTCTTATGTTATCACATTTACAGTTAAAGTGGCGATATCAGGTAACTCTTCAGCTGCTGCGAGCTTTTATTTTACCGCCTGGCTTCGCCTTGTTACGGGCCCAGACCTTTGAGCTAGTTTGATAATTTCTTCAGACTGGTCGGGCAAATCGCCATATCCTCCGGTGATTCCCGTCATGTTGCAGGCGAAGATCTGGAATTTTCCTTTTTGTCTCCATGCTTTTGTTCAGGAATGATCGGGGAAGGTTAACCGGTCAAACACAGACACTCTTTTCTTTTCTTCCTCCCTCTGAGGGACATCGTTCGAATATCTGGCCTTTTGACCGTCTTCAAACTCATTGGAGCCCGAACATGAGACTCCTTGCATCATCTTCTCATTTTATCCTCCTTTTCTTCTTCGGCGCCCATGGCATGGAGCAATCTTTGTTGCCCAAGGGATGAGTTCCCGAGGCAATGGAAGTAATCCTAGACTACTTTGCTTATCTCTTCTTGGTTTTGCCTCCGAGGATCGGCTTTGGGCAGCAACCTTTCTTGAGTCTTCGGCTGGTAGGCCAACCTTTCAACTTGAGCAGTCAAATAATCTCTTCTGGAGTATCGGAATACATCAGCCTGCCTGGCACAGGCCCTTGGTCTGTATGGAGCAGCAGCGGGGATAATTTCCCCTCTTTCTTCCTCATCTTTCATCTGAAATCTTTCGTCCCTTCTCTCGGGGTGAATGACAGCAATATCTTGCTCCTTCTTCTCCCAGTCGGCCTTTCTGGTGGCCAACACCTTGAACCTGTTGTTGGTGCGGACCGATGGGGTGACCCTGTCAGGCCGTGCATCTATGGGGCGGCCGTTGAGGTTCACCCTCATATTCCCGACCATCATAGTCTTTCCCGAGGCCGAAAGGCGACCTCCAGTTGCAGCAAACCGGCTTCTCCAGTTGTTTCTTCCTCCCTTACCAGCAGTGGCAGGGGCAGCAGTCTTCTTCTCCAGGTGATGGACAAGGCAAGAAACAATGGTAGGAGCAACCATCGTCTTCTTTCTCTTTAGCTCTTGGTGCCACCGTGGCCTTTACCGTGGCAGTGTTTCCCGCTTCATTGTCGACTTGCAGCAGGTCGATGAACACTAGGCCCAAGTAGTTGGGCAGACCCACTGTCGGAGGCATGGATCCGAACTCCATCGGTACCGCCAGGTACCCTCCGTAGATGTGGCCATCGACCACTTGCTGGCCAAAGTGAACAGCGGTTAGTCTAGTCTCCATTGAGGTATAGATAAACTTAACACACAGTTAGAATTTTGAGAGAAGCCGCCGGGCCCCTTATTTTGGCGTAAAGATGAAGGGAGACTAGGTCCCACCGAGCGTGCCAGACTTGTGGACGCGCTTTTCGTTTGATTTTATTCTTTTATTTCTATTGTTTATTTATTGGCGTGCCAGTCACATATGTGACGATTTCATTGTGCGCTCGATCTGACTTCTAATCAGTCGATTGTGAGTGATCGTGTCTGGACCAAAAGTCCGTCATACCATAAAGGTTATGACGTTAATTACGTCCTCCCTAAGAAGGACAACCCTTGATTAAACGCCAAAGTAAGAGGAGACCGGCGGCAAAAGCCCAAATGAGAGCATGCTAATTTATATGCAAGACATTGAGTAGATCGGATAAAGCGAGGGTATATCAGGTGCGGAGCAAATCCAACAGCATATCCCCATTATCTTGGACTATGCCAAGTGGGAATAGGAAACCATCCATGCAGCGGCAGGATGGAATCCGTGAAAGATCGGGTATATTTGACCCGGAATCCGAAGAGAGACCGATATACCATGATACACCATATGCCGGGGCGATGTTTTATTGATATCCCCCTTCAAGGGACCATCGGAGGACATGCAGTGGCAGAACTCCGTGGGCCAGCGGGGTTAGGAGAAAATACCGTAGTCACTCAGTGTGATGTGGGTGAATTTCGGCAGCATTTCCCCTTATCTTGGATCATGCCAAGGAGAGATAGACCATCATCCACGGGATGCCGGGATGAAGGCTGAAAGAGAAGGGCTCTAGGCCCGGGAACACTGTTTGCATTCGTAGCACCGGTTGATATTCCCTTGGAAACCATCGGAGCACATGCAGTGGCAGAGCTCCTTAGGTTCATAGGATTACAGACGGATCTGATTCGGGACGATGTAATGTAGGGGAGGCCATGCCCCGTTGATTTATTTCCTAGGGTGTGCATGATGACCTCTGGACATCCCTCAGACGAGTACAGTGGGGTGGCCGGGAGTTGGAATGAGGTGCAGATGAAGGTTCTCGGCGCAGCTTTCATATGAAAAGGGGGTTCTCGGCGCAACAGGTTCTCGGCGCGCAAAGTGCCGCATCGGGAACTATTCACCGTGCCGGGAAGGTAGTGTAGAAGGGCTTCTCGGCATGGAGGCAGGTGGGTTCTCGGCGCGCTGGGTTGAAGGGGGGCTTCTCGGCGTGACTTTTAGCATGTTCTCGGCACAGTTGGAGTGGGCTTCTCGACCGGCTGGAAGGTGAGGGTTCTCGGCGTGCCAGGTTCTCGGCACGCAAAGTGCCGCGTCGGGAACTATTCACCGTGCCGGGAAGGTTCCACGCCGGGAAGGCAGGGGCGCCGGGAAGCCTTGTAGGCTTTTCAGGGTTTCTACGGAGCTCTATTCTAAGGGTTTTGGGGTCCAGATTCCGATTGGGGTAGGATTTAGAACACAAATGGGAGGCTGAGCCAAGGGCTTTGCTGGAGTAATACCAAAGAATCACAGGGAGGTAGTGTCACACCCCGAGCGCGGAAGAAACCCAGAGAGCGTGACGAGTTTATAATCATTCACGTCAATCAGAGCAATAACAATTTCGACGACAACGACAGAGCGCGCTAATAACAAAAATAATTTATAAAACTGACACCTTCCACACTAAATCATCAATACATAATGTCAATTTAACAATGACTCGTTTAAATAAAGGTGACTTAATAACAATAACGGAAAGACACGACGCAACCAGACTTGGCACGGTGCTTAGGGACTTCTACACTCATCACTCTTGGTCATTCCCATCTTGTCGCTATTCAGAGTCCAAATTACCTGAAAAATTATTGGAAAGCACTTGATGAGCGAACGCTCAGTAGGAATTATATCTTCAGACCCAGACTTGCTTTACGTGATTAATACATTATGCAGTATGGCATGATTATGTATAAAAAAAATGCGAGTGAATAACGAGAGTGGAATAACAATAAATATTAAGAACAAGCTAGCAGGGTATCATGTATATCAAGTAAGTTTAACAAGGGTACCGAGCAAGTAATATCAAGTCAGGTCACGAGATAGTGGCTACACATTTGTTCGAGGACTGCCCAATCAGGGCCACGCAAGTCAAGTGTATCAAATCAAGCAAGAGAGAATTGTGGAACGTCATCAATCAGGCTAGTCATGTACTCCGGTGTAATGCCACACCGTAATCATTCAACTCCCATGGACACAAGTACTTTCGGGTGCTCCTCCCAGGACCAGATTGGGCCTATATGCATAGGCATTGGTCATATAAATTGACATCCACTATAGTTTTGTAGCCATTGGGAATTCCAAAGAAAATAGCTTATTGTAGGATGTTAAGGCAGATTAATGGAATTTTGGAATTCAAGGCCAGAGATTTATGTAGAGATGACTTAACTAGAAAATATGTATAAGACTAGGTAATTGGAGTCCTTCTAGGAAACCGTAGAATGGAATTGGCGTCCTTATTAACGGGCGCTAATTCTGTAAATATGATATTTAAGCAAGAATAAATAGCGTCGGTTATAACAGGCGCAATTTAACTTATTATTATTTTTTTCCACTTAATATAAATGACGTCCTTATAGGTGGACGTTCATTTCTCGTATTTTTAATTAAACAAATATTTACGTCTTTTTTTAAAGACGTTATTTCATTTAATATAGAACATACCATTTAAAAGGACACATATTATTTAATAAGAACTTTTGAAAATAAAGTATATGATAATTAGGAGAAAAATTCAAGGATTTCAAATATATATATTTTTTAATTTATGTTGTCTAGTTTAATAGATATAGAATTTCAAGGTATGGTTATATATTTATATACATATTCAAATGAACGTCATTACAATTGTATGCTACGGTTCATCTCATGGATGAACAGTGATACTTTTTATTTATTGAGTTTTTATAGAAACTAATTACATGATAAATAGGAGAAAATTTTAAGGATCTTAACCCTGAAATATCATGATTTTATTGTATCAGGATAAAAAGATAAAAATCGATGAAGATGGTACGTGTGTTACGCATATGAATAGTGACCCGTTTCAAATACTAATCTTTTTCCAAACAAATTACATGATAAATAGGAAAAAGATCTGAGGATCTTAACCCTGAAATATCACGATTTTATTGTATCAGGATAAAAAGATAAAAATCGTCAAAGATGGTACGGGTGTTAACTACATGAATAGTGAACCGTTTCAAATACTAATCCTTTTTTGAAACTAATTACATGATAAATAGGAAAAAGATATGAGGATCTTAACACTGAAATATCACGATTTTATTGTATCAGGATAAAAAGATAAAAATCGTCAAAGATGGTACGGGTGTTAACTACATGAATAGTAATCTATTTTTAATACTAATCCATTTCTAAAACTAAACAACCAGAAAAGTTTATAATGTGATCGTCTAACCATTTAACTAAGCATGTTTTTAAGAGTTTTCATCTGGGGAGAGGAGACCTACCTTAAATGATGACCTGAGAATGAATAGTGAGATATAATAAGAAGAAGACGTCTCTGCAACTTCCTTCACTTTCCACCACCACAGGAAAGGGAATAAAGATGATAGCACCCTTCTTGTGCAATAGCAAAGAACAAGAAATGGAAGAGGAATAAGAGTGTTTAGGAGAAGATGTACAACAACTTTGCACAAATGAGAGCAGGGGGATTTATAGGAGAGGTGTGGTTCGGATGGGAAGGTTCTAATGGCTTCCTGTGTGAACAAATTCCCAGCCGTTCAACAGCCGAAAACCATTTTCATTTGGACACTAATCCGAGTAATGACCAACCCCTCTACTTTAATGATGTCGACTGTCCCCATTTGTCACGTGTTAAGATTAGGTGGTTGGGTAGGTGGCAGATAACACGTTTTGGGTTTTTTAATGAAAGGCTTGAATAGTTTGTATGAGATAGCACGTTGGGTTTTTAAGAGAAAAGGACTTGTATGGGCTTGTGCATATACACGTGGTTATTTAGGTTGGGGTTAGCCCATTGGGAAACTTACATGGGTTTGGGCTCTTTGATGTGGGTTTGTAAAACCTCCAAGGCCCATTTATATATTTTTAGGGGAAACAATAATATGAGCCCACTAAAGTATATATGTAGATGTGGGTTTGTAAAGCCTTCAAGGCGCATTTATATTAAGGGAAAACAATAATATGAGCCCACTAAAGTATACATGTAGATGTGAGTTTGTAAAGCCTTCAAGGCCCATTTATATTAAGGGGAAACAATAATATAAGCCCACTAAGTGTACATGTAACAGTTTGTAAAGCCTCCAAGGCCCATATATATTAAGGAAAACAATAATATAAGCCCGCTAAGTATATATATGTAACAATTTAGGTTTGTGTAAGGCCTTCAAGGCCCTTTTGTTTAATTATTTATTTATTTTTACACTAGTTTATTTCTAATTAGAGTACATGTTTTTCTTTAAACTTTTGAGGGGTGCTACACCCTCCCCCACTTAAAAGAATTTGGTCCCCAAATTCAATTGCATAATTGGAGACATAGAGGGTATAGGGTACTTACAGTCTAGAATAGCTCCGGATATCTCCTTCGCATGGACTCTTCAGTTTCCCATGTAGCTTCTTGTTCTAGGCATTTGTTCTATTGTACTTTTACCATGGGAATGGTCTTACTTTGTAATACTCTAACTTCTCGATCAAGAATCCTCATCGGCTTCTGTTCATATGTAAGGTCCTTTTGACTCACCAAGTCGTGATGATCGATGATGTGGAAAGGGTCGTGCACATACTTCTTTAGCATAGAAACGTGGAACACGTTGTGCACTTCTGACAGTTGAGGAGGCAAAGCAATGCGATAAGCTACCTCGCCAACTCTTTCTAGCACTTCGAATGGACCAATAAACCTTGGTGTAAGTTTACCCTTGACACCGAACCTTCTAATACCACGACCAGGAGAAACCTTGAGGAAAACATGGTCCCCAACTTGAAATTCCAGGTTTCTTCTTATGTTGTCAGCATAGGACTTCTGCCTGGACTGAGCTATTTTGAGTCTATCTCTGATGAGTTGGACCTTCTCATTCGTGTCTCGAACCATATCTGGTCCTAGTAGTTATCTTTCACCAACTTCATCCCAGCATATTGGAGATCGGCAACTTCTACCATAAAGTGCTTCGAATGGAGCCATTTGGATACTAGCCTGGTAGCTGTTGTTATAAGCAAACTCGGCCAGGGGCAAATGGTCATGCCAACTTCCACCGAAGTCAATGACACATGCTCTTAACATATCTTCCACGATCTGATTCGTCCTTTCTGTCTGCCCATCCGTCTGGGGATGAAAGGCAGTACTAAAGTTGAGCTTTGTCCCCCATTGAGTGCTGTAAACCCTTCCAAAAATGAGAGGTGAAACGCGGGTCTCGGTCAGACACAATAGTTACAGGTACACCATGTAGTCTAACAATCTCCTTGGTGTATAGTGCTGCTAGGACGTTAATCGACCAACGGCTCTTGATAGGTAGAAAGTGAGCTGATTTGGTGAGGCGGTCTATTATTACCCAGATACCATCATGTCCGCCTTGAGACTTAGGCAAGCCCATGATGAAATCCATTCCAATATCTTCCCATTTCCACTTGGGAATGTCCAGAGGATGTAACTTTCCAGTCGGTTTTTGGTGTTTCGCCTTTACTTGCTGGCACGTAAGGCAACGAGATACAAAATCTGCTACCTCTCGTTTCATGTTGGGCCACCAAAAAATTCTTCTCAAGTCTTTGTACATCTTGGTTGCTCCAGGATGGATAGTGTATCTAGAGCGGTGAGCTTCTTCTAGTATTTTTTTCTTCAATTCCGGACAGTCTGGTACACAGGTCCTTTCATGGAATAACAGTCTACCATCAATTGCTGACTGAAAATCAGGTCTTTCACCTAGCTTATCCTTTATCTCCATAAGTATAGGATCTTCTTCTTGTAGTCTCATGATCTCAGAAAGTAGGTCCGGATGCAAACTCATGTGTGCCAGAGTAATGCACATTTCCTCCTTCTTCATATTTATGTCAAGCTCAGAAACTTTCTCCAATAACTTCCATTCCTGGATCATCAAATTGGACACTAATGCTCTTGGGTTCCGACTTAAAGCATCTGCGACAGAATTACCCTTGCCAGGGTGGTATTGTATGGTAAAGTCGAAATCCTTGAGGTATTCCAGCCAACGCCTTTGCCTCATATTAAGTTCCTTCTGAGAAAATAGGTACTTGAGACTTTTATGATCAGAGTACACGGTGAAAGGCTCTCCATAGAGATAGTGTCTCCAAATCTTTAAAGCAAACACTACCGCGGCTAGTTCCAGGTCATGTACCGGGTAGTTTTCTTCATGTTTCTTCAGTTGCCTGGAAGAGTATGCAAAAACTCTTCCTTGTTGCATCAGCACACACCCGAGGCCAATACCGGAAGCATCCGTATATACCTCGTACTTTTCTCCTTCGATAGGTAGGGCCAAGACCGGAGCAGTAGTCAAGTGGTCCTTTAAAGCTTGAAAACTTCTTTCACAATCCTCGTTCCATTCATATGATACTTCCTTGCGAGTTAGCTTGGTGAGTGGTACTGCGATTTTCGAGAAGTCCTTGACAAAACGCCGGTAGTAACCAGCTAGACCCAAGAAACTTCATATTTATGTTGCATTTTTAGGTCACTCCCATTTCCTCACGGCTTCAACCTTTGTAGGATCCACAGAAATTCCATCTTCGAGACTATATGGCCTAGAAAGGATACTTCTTCTAGCCAAAACTCGCACTTGCTGAATTTGGCATACAATTGATGGTCCCTCAATATCTGTAACGCTATCCTCAATTGTACTTCATGCTCCTCTTCAGACTTTGAGTATATCAGAATATCATCAATGAAAACCACAATGAATTTATCCAGATGTTGTCTAAAAGTGCTATTCATGAGCTGCATAAACGCTGTAGGGGCATTTGTTAGTCCAAAAGGCATAACAGTAAATTCATAATGCCCGTACCTGCTTCGAAATGCAGTTTTGTGAATATCCTCTTCTTTGATCCTCAGTTGGTGATAACCCGACCGAAGATCAATCTTTGAGAAGTACTTTGCTCCAGAAATTTGATCGAAGAGTTCATCTATCCTCGGTAGTGGATACTTATTTTTAATGGTAAGGTGGTTCAACTGACGATAATCAATACATAGCCTCATCGATCCATCCTTCTTCTTGACAAATAACACCGGTACTCCCCATGGGGAAGTACTCGGTCTGATGAAACCTTTCTTTAATAATTCCATCAGTTGCTCCTTCAATTCCTTCAGTTCTGCGGGGGACATTCTATAGGGTGCTTTGGAAACAGGTCCGGCACCCGGAACAAGATCTATGGTGAAAGAGACTTCCCTCTCTGGTGGTAAACCAGGTAAATCTTCAGGGAAAACATCGAGAAATTTCCGAACTACTTGAATGTCTTCAAGTCTGGCCACCTTAGTTTCCAGGACAGTTACAAATGCTAAGAATGCCTCGCAACCTTTGCTGATAAGTTTATGGGCTCGAAGAGCCGAGATAACTAGTGATCTCTTTTGCGGAGTAATATAAGTTAACTCCGGGTAATCTACAAAGGTTACTTTCCCATTCCAACAGTCTACAGTTGCCCGATGGGTGGAAAGCCAATCGGCACCTAGAATGACATCATACCCCTGTAGATCTAAGCATATCAGATCAGCAGGTAGATTGTGGCCTTTAATCCTGACCTCACAGTTTTGGTAATGGTATGTGACTTCGGAATCATTCCCTAACAGAGTAGAAATTACTAAGTTCATACGTTCAGGTTCCATAGAGAATGAAGCAGAAAATTTCTTCGAAACAAAAGAATGGGTTGCGCCAGTATCGAACAACACTTGAGCAAACTTGGAACAGATAGATAAGGTACCTTCCACCAGTCCACCTTCAGTTGGTTTCGTCTCTTGCAGAGCTTGGAGACGTCCTTGCTTCTTTGCTGGGCATTTTTCTTCTTTGATTATTGATTCTGCCCGTTCATTCAACAGGGGGCAATCAGGGATTCGGTGTTCCCGACTCCCGCATCGGAGGCATGCTCCCAATTTTCTCCAGCATTCATCGGCCTTATGGCCAGGCTTGTCACAATAATAGCAATTCTCCTTAGCTGGCATAGTGATGGAGAAAGGCTTGTGGATTTGCTTGGGCTTCTTATCCTTGGAGTACTCTCCTCCAACATTGGGTCGCTTCTTGTTGAAAGAAGGTTTGAAGTTGCCGGAGGTAGTAACGATCTCCTTCTTGTCCTTACCACGGATTTTCTCGGACAACTCCGTGGCATCTTCCAGCAGTTGAGCATGTCGAACAATCTCCGGATATACTTGGATATCCATTGGTGCCAATTGAGTGATGAATTGGGGCCTAAGCCCATTTAAGAAACGCCGGGCTTTCATCTTCTCCGTACACACCAAGTGAGGTGCGTATCTTGATAGCCTAGAGAACTGGGCCTCATACTCAGCCACGGTTAAGGTTCTTTGCTTGAGAGCGGCAAATTCTGCGGCCTTCTTCTCTTGGACGCGGTCGGAGAAATATTTATTGTTGAAATGACCGACAAAGTCAGTCCATGACACATTGTCTTCCATTCCACCAGCACCTTGCATCTCGTTCCAGTTGAAATGTAGCTAGTAGGACCTTTTCATCATCCGTGCACTGCATGACACGGAATATTCGCTCGATCTCCTTCAACCAATTTTCAGCATCATCCGAGTTAGAAGAACCTGTGAACTTAGGTGGGTTCATATTCCTGAAACCTCTGTGGAGATCTCCCGCTCCACGGTTGGCTCCACCTTGCGCTATCTGTTGTAATGCCTGGGTAACGTCCTGGACAGTACGCTGCATCTCACGCCACTGGGCAAGTTCCGCAGCCATAATCCTACAATAGTTTAAATTTGTCTCATATTTATTTATAAGGATGGTCACCCTATGATGACTTAAATCCCTTGGATCTACCCAATCTCACGAGTTTAAGGGTTGACCTATCCTTGGACTTGGGGTTACCTAGGAGTTTAAAACCCTAGGCTCTGATACCACAAAAACTGTCACGCCCCGAGCGCGGAAGAAACCCGGAGAGCGTGACGAGTTTATAATCATTCATGTCAATCAGAGCAATAACAATTTCGACGACAACGACAGAGCGTGCTAATAACAACAATAATTTATAAAACTGACACCTTCCACACTAAATCATCAATACATAATGTCAATTTAACAATGACTCGTTTAAATAAAGGTGACTTAATAACAATAACGGAAAGACACGACGCAACCGGACTTGGCACGGTGCTTAGAGACTTCTACACTCATCACTCTTGGTCATTCCCATCTGGTCGCTATTCAGAGTCCAAATTACCTGAAAAATTATTGGAAAGCACTTGATGAGCGAACGCTCAGTAGGAATTATATCTTCAGACCCAGACTTTCTTTACGTGATTAACACATTATGCAGTATGGCATGATTATGTATAAAAAAAATGCGAGTGAATAACGAGAGTGGAATAACAATAAATATTAAGAACGAGCTAGCAGGGTATCATGTATATCAAGTAAATTTAACAAGGGTACCGAGCAAGTAATATCAAGTCAGGTCATGAGATAGTGGCTACACATTTGTTCGAGGACTGCCCAATCAGGGCCACGCAAGTCAAGTGTATCAAATCAAGCAAGAGAGAATTGTGGAACGTCATCAATCAGGCTAGTCATGTACTCCGGTGCAATGCCACACCGTAATCATTCAACTCCCATGGGCACAAGTACTTTCGGGTGCTCCTCCCAGGACCAGATTGGGCCCTATATGCACAGGCATTGGTCATATAAATTGACATCCACTATAGTTTTGTAGCCATTGGGAATTCCAAAGAAAATAGCTTATTATAGGATGTTAAGGCGGATTAATAGAATTTTAGAATTCAAGGCCAGAGATTTATGTAGAGATGACTTAACTAGAAAATATGCATAAGACTAGGTAATTGGAGTCCTTCTAGGAAACCGTAGAATGGAATTGGCGTCCTTATTAACGGGCGCTAATTCTGTAAATATGATATTTAAGCAAGAATAAATAGCGTCGGTTATAACAGGCGTAATTTAACTTATTATTATTTTTTTCCACTTAATATAAATGACGTCCTTATAGGTGGATGTTCATTTCTCGTATTTTTAATTAAACAAATATTTACATCTTTTTTTAAAGACGTTATTTCATTTAATATAGAACATACCTTTTAAAAGGACACATATTATTTAATAAGAACTTTTGAAAATAAAGTATATGATAATTAGGAGAAAAATTCAAGGATTTCAAATATATAATTTTTTTATTTTATGTTGTCTATTTTAATAGATATAGAATTTCAAGGTATGGTTATATATTTATATACATATTCAAATGAGTGGGTTCGTATGAACGTCATTACAATTGTATGCTACTGTTGTGGCACTTTTTATTTATTGTGTTTTTATAGAAACTAATTACATGATAAATAGTAGAAAATTTTAAAGATCTTAACCCTGAAATATCACGATTTTATTGTATCAGGATAAAAAGATAAAAATCGATGAAGATGGTACGGGTGTTAAGCATATGAATAGTGACCCATTTTAAATACTAATCTTTTTCCAAACTAATTACATGATAAATAGGAAAAAGATCTGAGGATCTTAACCCTGAAAAATTACGATTTTATTGTATCAGGATAAAAAGATAAAAATCGTCAAAGATGGTATGGGTGTTAACTACATGAATAGTGACCCATTTAAAATACTAATCCTTTTTGGAAACTAATTAGATGATAAATAGGAAAAAAATATGAGGATCTTAACACTGAAATATCACGATTTTATTGTATCAGGATAAAAAGATAAAAATCGTCAAAGATGGTACGGGTGTTAACTACATGAATAGTAATCTATTTTTAATACTAATCCATTTCTAAAACTAAACAACCAGAAAAGTTTATAACGTGATCGTCTAACCATTTAACTAAGCATGTTTTTAAGAGTTTTCGTCTGGGGAGAGAAGACCTACCTTAAATGATGATCTGAGAATGAATAGTGAGATATAATAAGAAGAAGACGTCTCTACAACTTCCTTCACTTTCCACCACCATAGGAAAGGGAATAAAGATGATAGCACCCTTCTTGTGCAACAGCAAAGAACAAGAAATGGAAGAGGAATAAGAGTGTTTAGGAGAAGATGTACAACAACTTTGCACGAATGAGAGTATGGGGATTTATAGGAGAGGTGTGGTTCATATGGGAAGGTTCTAATGGCTTCCTGTGTGAACAAATTCCTAGCCGTTCAACAGCCGAAAACCATTTTCATTTGGACACTAATCCGAGTAATGACCAACCCCTCTACTTTAATGATGTCGACTGTCCCCATTTGTCACGTGTTAAGATTAGGTGGTTGGGTAGGTGGCAGATAACACGTTTTGGGTTTTTTAATGAAAGGCTTGAATGGTTTGTATGAGATAGCACGTTGGGTTTTTAAGAGAAAAGGACTTGTATGGGCTTGTGCATATACACGTGGTTATTTAGGTTGGGGTTAGCCCATTGGGAAACTTACATGGGTTTGGGCTCTTTGATGTGGGTTTGTAAAACCTCCAAGGCCCATTTATATATTTTAAGGGGAAACAAAAATATGAGCCCACTAAAGTATATATGTAGATGTGGGTTTGTAAAGCCTTCAAGGCCCATTTATATTATGGGGAAACAATAATATGAGCCCACTAAAGTATACATGTAGATGTGAGTTTGTAAAGCCTTCAAGGCCCATTTATATTAAGGGGAAACAATAATATAAGCCCACTAAGTGTACATGTAACAATTTGTAAAGCCTCCAAGGCCCATATATATTAAGGAAAACAATAATATAAGCCCACTAAGTATATATATGTAACAATTTAGGTTTGTGTAAGGCCTTCAAGGCCCTTTTGTTTAATTATTTATTTATTTTTACACTAGTTTATTTCTAATTAGAGTACATGTTTTTCTTTAAACTTTTCAGGGGCGCTACAGGTAGGGTGTATCGAGGGATTGAGGTCATCGGCCATTTAAAACCCTCTGGAAACATGTTTTCTTTTTATGTCGCCGATCGTCCAGGGAAATCAAGAGATAACTGTCTCTGATTCCTGTGATGACCTTGATGGCTTGGGAAAAGAAGATTAAACGAGAGATAGGAGGGCTTCGTGGTATCGGTATCACTGAAGGGGGGGAAAGGATAGAGTCCAGGAACCCATGGAAGCTAGGATCGGGACTCTACCTTCGTTGTTCCTCCAGGAATGGCAATCAGAGAGCAGAAATCATCCGAAAACCCCAAGCATCAGAACGACTATTCAGTACATCGAAAAGCATTCATCCGAGCGAGAGAGAGAAAGGAAGACTTCATCATTTCACATTCAACCGAGCCATCATAGCACTATATCTCATCATCTCATTTCATCGCTTACATCATTTACAAGAAAAGCGGGAGGAAAGAAAGAAAAGCGCAGAAGCTATAGTATCTTCCCAGTAACAGAAGGACTTGAATGCCTTAAACGTAAACATGAATACATATAAAGAAGAAGAAGAAAATGGGGGAGGGCGGAGCATTGACTCCTCTCCCTCCCCCTCTGCCCACCTATGAGTTTCCTCCTAGGGACACTCTCTTCTCTTCCCACGATCTATTCTCTGGCCTCTCTTCTCTCTTTTTTTTCTTGTTCTCTCTTCTCTGCTTCTTCTTCTGTTACCGCTTCTCTTCTGTTGTTGTTACCTTTCCGTATATCTCTCTTCTACATATCTCTTCCCTCCTCCATCGAGAGAAAGGGGGTTTTATAGCCCCTGATGCGTATCTTCTCGGCGGGCATGTCTCGGCGCGCCTCCGTCGATGGGATACCTCCCGGCGCGCAAGAGTCCAACTTCCCGGTGCCAGCTTTGGGCCTTGGTGAGGAGATCCCGGCCCACACTTATGGGACCATTTAGGGCTTTTGACGCTTCAATTCCTCTTATCAGCGGGTTCAAGCTGTAAAAGTTGTCCAACCTGTCTTTTCGTTCGTTAACCCTTCTGAGTCTGTCAGAACTGACGAAGGCCTGTTCGTTGGTGAGTTGGTATAGTTTCATCAGAGCATTTCTGGAGGTTTTCATCAGTCAATAGACTGCAGTTTTAATCAGTATTGTCATTAGGGCGATGACAACGTCGGACATCAGCTTGGCCGGGGAAGGCTTCAGCCGGGTGAATAGCTTTAGTGACGGCTCTTCTTTAGTTCTGACTCTGCAAGAATTACAGAGGTCTTTATTACTGGTTCTGTTCTCATCTTGGACTCAGCTCATATTTCATCTGTCAATATGGGCCCACAGGACCACTGCCAGAGCCACTACGGGTGAAACGCCCTTCCACCTCACATATGGGACGGAGGCAGTAGTTCCAGTGGAGATATCCAACCCCTCGCTACGAGTAGGACACTTCGATGAGGTCAGAAACAATCAGGCAATACGAGAAAACTTAGATCTACTCGAAGAAGATAGAGCAAGCGCCCAATTAAAACTCGTAGCATATCAACAAAAGCTGGCCCAATACTACAATGCTTGAGTCAAGGAACGACACTTCTTCCCCAGAGATTTGGTACTACGACGAGCAAGCATAGCAGACCCCAGGGGAGCTGCTGGAAAGCTCGCACCAAATTGGAAAGGCCCATATATGGTAACTGAAGTAATCAGCAAAGAAGCATACAGGCTGGCAATGCTGGGGGGGCAAGAGGTACTCAGAACATGGAATTCTGTCAATCTCGGGAAAATTTTCCAGTAAAGCGTCACCAGTCGTATTCAACCAAGGTAGCCTATGGGTTCCCTAGAAGCGAGCACTGCTCCCCTTGAAAATGATTAGGTAACCTACGGGTTCTTTAGAGGTGAGCACTGCTCCCCTTGAAAATGATCAAGTAACATACAGGTTCCCTAGAGGTGAGCATCGCTCCCCTTGGAAACACTAGGGTAACCTACGGGTTCCCTAGAGTCGAGAACTACTCCCCTTGAAAATGATCAGGTAACCTACGGGTTCCCTAGAGACGAGCACCGCTCCCCTTGGAAACACTAGGGTAACCTTCGGGTTCCCTAGAGCCAAGCACTGCTCCCCTTGAAAACGATCAGGTAACCTATGGGTTCCTTAGAGGCAAGCACTGCTCCCCTTGAAAATGATAGGGTAACCTTCGGGTTCCCTAGAAGCGAGCACCGCTCCCCTTGAAAACGATCAGGTAACCTACGGGTTCCCTAGAGGCGAGCACTACTCCCCTTGAAAACGATCAGGTAACCCACGGGTTCCCTATAGGTGAGCACCCATCCCCTTGAAAATGATGGCAGCAAGCAAACAGAAGACACAAACACTGCGAAGCATGCACAACGGAAAAGCCACCCAAGAGCACGCGGGAGTCTTCCATCAAAAGGTACACATCGACATGAACCCAAACTAGAGAATTTTATTTCTTTAGTCAGAATACAAGCTGCCAAAATCTAAAAGCAATCAGGATACAAGCTGCCAAAATCCCAAAAAACTGCTCTCACACAACTGCTATGCAAGCATACAAGAAAATGAGACCACGAAAGCACGATCATGTCCCCAGCTCCTTGTACCACCTCAAGGTGGCGGTAACAGATGACCTCCCCTCAGCCTGCTTGTTCTGAGGTAGCAGACCAACAGTAGAAGTCGCCTATGCCAGAGAAGAGGGCTGAACTCTCCACGCCAGAAGACCACACCGAGCATCCCTTTTGTTCCGCAGAAGCGGGCCAACTAGGGACGCCGCTGGCAAAGAGGCCTGCACCAGGAAGGAAGACCGGATGACCCGTCCACCCCCGGTTGACGGGGGGTAGTGGAGCAACAAGGCCCACCTATGATGAAGGCCGACGCAGCACGCTGGCCATGGTTGCAAACTGGCAAGCAAGGATGACTGCCCTACCTACCGTCATCTTCGGGCAGAGAAACACTCCCCTTAACTCGAGAGGGAGCCTCGTCATGCACCTATAGGCCAAGAAGCACAAAGGAAAATAGTCACACACCATGAAGGTAGAAGAAGGGGGGATCTTATTCAGAGTAGAGGGGATAAATACAAAGATCTCTCCCATCCCCTTAAGGACGGAACCTATCCGGTTCAAGAAGTAGAACCCCCCTGCCACCATACAAGCGGTTAACCTTATCCAAGGCCTCCCGCCAGCCGTCCAAGTACCCGGTCAGGTATTGCTCAGAGACGGGGCCATTTGCTCCTGGCTCCGACCACGGCTGCCCCGGAGCCGGCGGAGGGTCCCTCTAGAGGATCAGGAGTTGGCGACGAGCCTGCAAAGATTCATCATCCGACGAGGTACCATACTCTCTCGACGACATCCTACAGGGTCTCCTCCTCTGAAGCCTTTGCAGCATGAGGCCATGATGGGGGTTGCTATTTATAGGGAGAGGTGAAGTCCCCAGAAGGTCAGAGGACTCCTACCGTCTTTTCAAAATCATAGAATCCGAAGCGACAGATCCCGAAAGTCGCGCCCTTCCAGAGTAACACTCGAAGGCGTTGTTCCGTATCCCCAGGGGATTTCATAGCTGTCAAAAGAAAGGGGAAATACATGGAAGAGATTTCAGAATTTGCGAAAAAAATGAAAGTCTTCTATTTAAAGGCCAAAATCTTACAGGGGAAAGGCAACTACCTCAACAAAGACATAAAGAAATTTGAAAGAAACAGCTAGGGGCGCCCTCCTAAGGGTTCGCCCCAGCAACATAGTCACGTGATCCGGCCTCCTCGGGCTCGCATGCGACATCGGCTCCGGAGGGAGGTAAGTCCTCGGCTGAACCCACCACGCCTTCCTCCACTGCTGGGACATCAGCAGGTGCTCGCTCATCAATGCTCGGCCCCGATGCCCGCTCCTCGGCCCCAGCCTCCTCATCGCCAAGCTCCTCCCCTCCATCACTAGCCTTCGGGCCATAAGGTGTTGACGGAGGAGGGAGAGATGGTACCGAAGGGCCAAGGTGTAGCAACTTGAAATTTTTATATGTATTCATATGCAAAAAAATAAATAATGAAAGATGAAAAAAAATAAATTATGAATATTTTACATCATAGAATACATAAACATAAATATTATTCCACTTGTTAACACGAACGACGAGATTCACGGCACGATTCTGAGAAGGCGAAGATGTCGGTACTGTAGCAGTACTATAGCATCCGATTTAAGAGAGAATTAGTAGCTTTAATCTAATCATAACTAATGGATGAGGTCATTCTTACATCATTAAATAAATGAGGTCATAGATTATGTCATCCACATAGTGGAACGGAGTTGGTGTAATGGGGTTGGTGTAATAGTGGAATAAAGTTGGTGTAATGGGGTTGGTGTAATAGTGGAACAAGGTTGGTGTAATAGTGACATGGTGGAATGAAGTAGGTGGGAGATTTTGGCCTATAAATAGGGCTGGGCTCTTCCTACTCAAAGCACAAATCTATTGAGAGGAATTGCTGGTTGGAGAGAGGGAGAAAGCTCGAAGTTGGAGGAGTGTTCGAAAGCATTCTTCGTTCTTAAATTTCTTCTATGATCTTCAACGAGGTAGGTTTTCTCTCAGGCGAAAACTTAATTAGGTCTCCATATATATTTCTTTGCATGTGTATTTTGATTCTATGTAAAATTGTCATGATCATGTATTTATAGTTTATTTTAAGATTTAAAGTTTAAATATGGAGTTTTCATTATCATAACGTGTTTCAATAACGTGGATCACATATAGACCATGATTTGAATATGGTAACCATGCCCGATTTACATCGTTTATGTGCGTTATTTCAAAACATAAATTTTTAATTTTAAAATCATGTTCTTACCTTAAGAATACTATTAACAAGGAAATGACTAGGTGAATGAACTTGTAAAGCCATCGTTAATTGTTCAAACAACTATGCTCTAATTTTCGTACAATTCCTATACATGATTGACCCTATCTCTTTTATCTAAGCTCCATCTGAAAGCTTGACATCTCCGTTCAACTTCTCTTCATACATGAACATATTATGCAATTGGAAGCTTGACATCTTTTTCAATGTCTTTTCCTTCATTGAAATTCTTTCACAAATGAACATGTTAGAATATACAAGAATGATTTCCGTTCGATTTACGTATTTTCGTGTCTCCGAAAAATCGTGTAGCTAGCAAGTTCACCAAGAAAAATCGGTGTCTAAGGCTAGAGGTCCACGGCCAAACACTTTAAGTGGATAAGTGGTTACTTAATTAGGACCTCGTGAATACGAGGGGAGCATCCCACTGTCTCACCTCTTACCTGGACGCGTTTTCTTTGGTTTTCTGCTAACTACCCGACTGAGAAAAACTTGATCTAAACTTATTTTACAAGATTTTTCACGAGAGTTGATCGCACCTTGACCGAAAATTCATTCTCTTTATTATCTTAATGTTGTTAAACATGATGCCTTAAATCATCCTTGAACTTCTCATATAAACTTCATTTATTCTTCATTCTACATGCCCTTTCTTCATACTACATGTCCTTGAAAATGAAAATTTTGCTAGATCTGTACTTTAGCCATAAACTACCGTTTGGGAGTGTAGGAGGTAAGTGCCATGCAGGGCAAAGTGCTACGTTATGGGAGCCACCTCTTGAGGCCGGAATGGCGTAAAGTGCTACATAATGGGAGCCACCTTTTGAGCCTGTAGGGGCCACCTCTAGAGTCCTCTATAACTAAGTGACTAGTTGTGTGCTATACTATGCTTCTTAAGCTTTTCTTGAAACTCGAATTGGCTATAATTATAAATGAATTGTTCTGGAAATTACATGGGACTTTAGTCCACCTGATACTCAATGCCTGATAAACATGGGGGCCCTGATCTGGTCCTAGGCGAGTAAAGTCTGAAGTACTTGTGCCCGAGGGAGTTGAATGATCAGGTGTGGCATTGCACCAACTGACATGCAAGATTGAACTAGGCAATTCACTTATTACATGCTTGACTCGTTACATGCTTAACATCCTATACATGACATTTTTGACCGGAGTGGTTAATATCCTTATTACATGGCCATATTTACAATTCTATACTTGTTATTGATCTTCATGCTTACACTTGAGTTCTACAATATCTATTCTTGAAATTTTTGACTTCCTGATCTTGTTCTCTATTTTTCATTTATTTTATTACTTGTTTTATTCGAAAGCATATAGATGATCCAAAATGCTAATTACTTAAAGTGACGTGGTAAAGAGATATATGTCCTACTGAGCTTTCTAGCTCACCCTGTGTATTGTTGTAAATTTTCAGGAAATCCTGGAGATGACGGGAATGGGCTGGAGTGATGAGAGAGATGATAGTTTTTAATAAGTTTATTTTCCAGTCTGTCTACTTATAAATGAATGTATCGAGTTTGAATAGTATTGTTAGTCTTTGAAGGATATTTGTTGGAAATGTCAGATTATGAAATAAAAATGTGATTTTGTCCATTTGTTGTTCATACTCATCATCTGAGTCTCTTGATCGACCTGCATGTATAACTGTTCACGCCTTGATAATTCCGCCTTGTTCGGGACGTGACAGTTTAGTTGGTATCAGAGCCTATGGTTAAAAAGAGTCTAGGACATCAAGGCTTAGTTATTGAAAACCCTAAGTTCTTCACACTATAGGACAAACGATAGCTATACTTGACCCGCGAGATTGGGTAGAGACTTGGGCTAGGTATTAAGATATGTAGAGATAATACATTTAATCCCCATAGCTTCTTTTGTAGAAATTCTTAGCTGTTGAAAATGTCCGTTGAGCGTGCTCAATGGAGAGAAATGTAAATGACCATCCAAGGGCTAACTCAAGCCCTACAACAAGTGGCTCAAGGAGGAGTTAATCACCATGGTGCGAGAGACCTGCACCGCAACTTTAGGAACATGAATCCTCCGAGGTTCAACGATTCCACTGACCCTGATGAAGCCGAACATTGGGTGAAGGAGATAGAAAGAATATTCCGAGTCATGCAATGCTCGGATCAAGATAGAGTTTTGCTTGCAACTTTCTAACTTGAATGGGATGCAAGAGCTTGGTGGGAATCCGTAGAGGCGACCTTGCCCGATCCCCATATCACTTGGGAAGAATTTCTAGAATATTTCAACAGCAAGTATTTCTCGGAGAGAGTCCAAGAAAAGAAGGCAGCAGAATTTGCCACCCTTAAACAAAGAATTCTCTCTGTAGCTGAATACAAGGCCCAGTTTTCTCGACTATCCCATTATGCTCCACACCTCATTAATACAGAGAGAATGAAGGCCAAGCGATTCATGAATGGGCTAAGGCCCCAATACATTCCCCAACTGGCGCCTATGGACATCCAAACATATGCCGAGATGGTCCGGAAGGCCCAACTGCTAGAAGATGCCATGGAGATGGCTGATAGAATCAAGGGAAGAGTCGTGAAAGAACAAGTTATTGGCGCCGGAAATTTTAAACCCACTTTTGGAAAGAAGGGGCCAAATGAAGGAAGAACCCCTCAACAAGATAAAAAGCCTCGAGATGAAAATAGACAAGTCATCCCTTATACATCTACAAAAGATATCTGCAAGTATTGTGACAAGACTGGTCACAAGACTGAAGAGTGCTGGAGAAAGAAGGGAGCATGCTTGCGCTGTGGAAGTGGGGATCATCGCATTTCTGATCGTCCCCTTATGAAGGAATCTCTATCGGAGAAGAAAACACAATAAGGACCAAGGCGTCAAGGAAGACTCTAAGCTCTGATAGAACCTACACCTATTGAAGAAGGAGGAGCGGTGGAAGATACTCTTACCATCAATTCTAGAACCGCTTTTGTTCTATTTGATACTGGAGCTACCCATTCATTCATATCCCAGAATTTTGCTTCCACCTTACATGAAAAACCTATTCCTTTGAAAACTGAACTTGTTATTTCAACACCTTTAGGGGCAAGCACTGAGCTTAAACATTATTTTCCTTCTAGTGAAGTGTTGATTAGTGGTCATAACTTAGCCACTGATTTGATATGCATGAATATGGAGGGTTATGATGTAATCTTAGGTGCTGACTGATTTGGCCAAGTATAATGCTAAGGTGCATTGCAGACAAGGAAGTATAACCTTTGGTGAATCGAGATATCCTGAAGTGTCTTTCTCTAGAAATAGCCATCCTAGACACCCTCTTATCATCTCTTCCCTTCAAGCTCAAAAAATGATTAAGAAAGGATGTGTTGCATTTTTGGCTTCTGTCCTTATAACCGAACCCAAGAACCCCATTATGAAAGAAATATCTGTTGCTAAGGAATATCCAGATGTATTTCCTGAAGAATTACCTGGCATACCACCTGAGAGAGAAGTTTCATTCTCAATCGATTTGATACCAGGAGCAGCCCCTGTATCCAAAACTCCTTATAGAATGTCACCTACTGAGCAGAAGGAACTAAAAGAGCAATTGATGGAATTATTAGAGAAGGGATTCATCAGACCTAGTGCATCACCTTGGGGAGCACCTATTCTTTTTGTGAAGAAGAAAGATGGATCTATGAGGTTATGCATTGATTATAGGCAGTTGAACCAATTGACTATCAAGAATAAGTACCCTCTGCCAAGAATTGATGAACTATTTGATCAAATCTCCGGAGCTCATTATTTCTCTAAGATTGACCTCAGGTCGGATTATCATCAAGTGAGAATCAAGGAAGAAGATATTTATAAGACAGCATTTAGGAGTAGATATGGACACTATGAGTTTGTTGTCATGCCTTTTGGGCTGACTAATGCCCCTGCAGCTTTTATGCAACTCATGAATAGTGTGTTTCGACCCTATTTAGATCAATTTGTGGTGGTATTTATTGATGATATATTGATCTACTCCAAAATCAACGAAGAACATGAAGCACATTTGAGGATTGTCTTGCAGATATTAAAAGAAAATCAGTTATATGCTAAATTGAGCAAATGTGAGTTCTGGTTAGAAGAAGTTTAATTTCTCGGTCATGTGATCTCTAAGGAAGGTATTTCAGTTGACCCTTCAAAGGTAGAAGCTATCAATAACTGGGAAAGGCCTACAAATGTGACCGAAATCCGAAGTTTTCTAGGATTGGCCGGTTACTATAGGAGATTCATCAAAGACTTCTCTAAAATTGCCGTGCCATTGACTAGACTAATAAGGAAGGAAAATTCTTATGTATGGGCCGAGGAATGTGAGAAGAGTTTTCAAACTCTAAAGGAGCGCTTGACAACGGCACATGTTCTTACTCTGCCTATTGCGGGAGGAGGATTCGAGGTATATGCTGATGCTTCGGGAATTGGCCTAGGTTGTGTATTAATGCAATAAGGCAAGGTGATAGCCTATGCATCTAGGCAACTGAAAACCCATGAACTTAATTACCCTGTGCATGATATAGAATTAACCGCAGTAGTCTTTGCTCTAAAGATATGGAGGCATTATTTATATGGTGAGCAGTTCATTATCTATTCTGACCATAAGAGTTTAAAATATCTATTTTCTCAAAAAGAGCTCAACATGAGACAAAGAAGATGGTTAGAATATTTGAAAGATTTTGACTTTTCTATTCAATACCATCCTGGAAAAGGTAATGTTGTGGCTGATGCTCTTAGTAGAAAGCCGAGGGCTCTATTATCAAGTTTGATGATTAATGAATGGCGCTTGCTAGAGCAATTTATAAGATTAAATTTAAATGTGGAATCAAAGGAGGAACGAGTCTTGATTGCCAGTATAAGGGTACAACCTGGAGTGTTCTCTGAGATAAAAGAGCAACAAGGTAACGATCCTTTATTAGTTGAAATTTTTGGAAATTTGAGCCAAAGGCCTGATTTTCAACTCGCAAATGATGGAAGATTATTATTTCGAGGAAGAACTTGTGTGCCTGATAGTAACAAAATCAAGAAGAAGATAATGGAAGAAGCGCACCAATCCAGGTATACTATTCATCCTGGTGCTACAAAAATGTACCAAGATCTCAAAAGAACCTTTTGGTGGCCTGACATGAAAAGAGAGGTAGCCGAGTTCGTGAGCCGATGTTTGGTCTGCCAACAAGTTAAAGCCGAACATCTCAAACCTGCTGGTAAGCTAAAACCTCTAGAGATACCAGAATGGAAATGGGATAGTATTGGTATGGATTTTATAGTTTGGTTGCCAAAGACCCGAAGTGGATTTGATGCTATATGGGTGATTGTGGACCGACTAACTAAGTCTGCTCACTTCTTGCCCATCAAAACCAAATGGACCGTGGATGTTCTAGCTGCCCTATATATCAAGGAGGTTGTAAGGCTGCACGGTATTCCAACCTCTATTATTTCGGATAGAGATCCGAGATTCACCTCTCACTTCTGGAAAGGTTTGCAATCATCATTGGGTACTAGGCTGAATTTTAGTACGGCTTTCCACTCTCAGACATATGGACAAACCGAGAGGACGAATCAAATTATCGAAGATATGTTAAGAGCTTGTATGATAGATTTTGGGGGAAGTTGGCATGAATATTTGCCATTGATTGAATTTGCATATAACAACAGTTGTCAGTCTAGCATCCAGATGGCACCTTTTGAAGCACTGTATGGTAGGAGTTGTAGATCACCTCTATGCTGGAGTGAGGTTGGAGAAAAGGGATTGATGGGTCCCGATATTATTCAAGATACAACTCACAATATTCAGTTGATCCGTGAAAGGCTGAAAATTGCTCAATCACGGCAAAAGTGTTATGCCGATAATCGAAGAAGAGACCTTGAATTTCAAGTGGGGGAGCATGTCTTCTTGAAAATTTCACCCACGCGAGAAATTAAAATGTTTGGTATCAAAGGAAAACTGAGTCCAAGACATATTGGCCCTTTTGAGATTTTAGAACGAATCGGTGAAGTGGCATACAAGCTGGCTTTGCCTCCACAATGGGCTGGTGTCCATGATGTATTTCATGTATCCATGCTAAGGAAATATATGTATGATCCATCGCATGTGATTCAATTCGATGACTTGAAGCTACAGAAGGATTTATCTTATGAAGAAAGACCGATCAAGATCTTAGATCAAAAATTTCACCAGCTACGGAATAGGGCTATACCGATGGTAAAAGTCCAATGGAGTAAGCGTGGATTCGAGGAGGCTACGTGGGAATTAGTAGAGTCAATCAAGAAGAAGTATCCAAATTTGATCTCAGGTTAGAATTTTGAACCTCCCATTTGAATTCTTAAATTACTATTACATGTTGTAAATTTGGAGGACCAAATTCTTTTAAGTGGGGGAGGATGTAGCAACTTGAAATTTTTATATGTATTCATATGCAAAAAAAAAATAATGAAAGATAAAAATAAAATAAATTATGAATATTTTCATCATAGAATACATAAACATAAATACTATTCCACTTGTTAACACGAACGACGAGATTCACGGCACGATTCTGATAAGGCGAAGATGTCGGTACTGTAGCAGTACTATAGCATCCGATTTAAGAGAGAATTAGTAGCTTTAATCTAATCATAACTAATGGATGAGGTCATTCTTACATCATTAATAAATGAGGTCATAGATTATGTCATCCACATAGTGGAACGAGTTGGTGTAATGGGGTTGGTGTAATAGTGGAATAAAGTTGGTGTAATGGGGTTGGTGTAATAGTGGAACAAGGTTGGTGTAATAGTGACATGGTGGAATGAAGTAGGTGGGAGATTTTGGCCTATAAATAGGGCTGGACTCTTCCTACTCAAAGCACAAATCTATTGAGAGGAATTGCTGGTTGGAGAGAGGGAGAAAGCTCGAAGTTGGAGGAGTGTTCGAAAGCATTCTTCGTTCTTAAATTTCTTCTTTGATCTTCAACGAGGTAGATTTTCTCTCAGGCGAAAACTTAATTAGGTCTCCATATATGTTTCTTTGCATGTGTATTTTGATTCTATGTAAAATTGTCATGATCATGTATTTATAGTTTATTTTAAGATTTAAAGTTCAAATATGGAGTTTTCATTATCATAACGTGTTTCAATAACGTGGATCACATATAGACCATGATTTGAATATGGTAACCATGCCCGATTTACATCATTTATGTGCGTTATTTCAAAACATAAATTTTTAATTTTAAAATCATGTTCTTGCCTTAAGAATACTATTAACAAGGAAATGACTAGGTGAATGAACTTGTAAAGCCATCGTTAATTGTTCAAACAACTATGCTCTAATTTTCGTACAATTCCTATACATGATTGACCCTATCTCTTTTATCTAAGCTCCATCTGAAAGCTTGACATCTCCGTTCAACTTCTCTTCATATATGAACATATTATGCAATTGGAAGCTTGACATCTTTTTCAATGTCTTTTCCTTCATTGAAATTCTTTCACAAATGAACATGTTAGAATATACAGGAATGATTTCCGTTCGATTTACGTATTTTCGTGTCTCCGAAAAATCGTGTAGCTAGCAAGTTCACCAAGAAGAATCGGTGTCTAAGGCTAGAAGTCCACAGGAAAACGCTTTAAGTGGATAAGTGGTTACTTAATTAGGACCTCGTGAATACGAGGGGAGTCTCCCACTGTCCCACCTCTTACCTGGCCGCGTTTTCTTTGGTTTTCTGCTAACTACCCGACTGAGAAAAACTTGATCTAAACTTATTTTACAAGATTCTTCACGAGAGTTGATCGCACCTTGACCGAAAATTCATTCTCTTTATTATCTTAATATCGTTAAACATGATGCCTTAAATCATCCTTGAACTTCTCATATAAACTTCATTTATTCTTCATTCTACATGCCCTTTCTTCATAATACATGTCCTTGAAAATGAAAATTTTGCTAGATCTGTACTTTAGCCATAAACTACCGTTTGGGAGTGTAGGAGGTAAGTGCCATGCAGGGCAAAGTGCTACGTTATGGGAGCCACCTCTTGAGGCCGAAATGGCGCAAAGTGCTACATAATGGGAGCCACCTTTTGAGCCTGTAGGGGCCACCTCTAGAGTCCTCCATAACTAAGTGACTAGTTGTGTGCTATACTACGCTTCTTAAGCTTTTCTTGAAACTCGAATTGGCCATAATTATAAATGAATTGTTCTGAAAATTATATGGGACTTTGGTCCACCTAATACTCAATGCCTGGTAAACATGGGGGCCCTGATCTGGTCCTAGGCGAGTAAAGCTTGAAAGTACTTGTACCCGAGGGAGTTGAATGATCAGGTGTGACATTGCACCAACTGACATACAAGATTGAACTAGGCAATTCACGTATTACATGCTTGACTCGTTACATGCTTAACATCCTATACATGACATTTTTTACCGGAGTGGTTAATATCCTTATTACATGGCCATATTTACAATTCTATACTTGTTATTGATCTTCATGCTTACACTTGAGTTTTACAATATCTATTCTTGAAATTTTTGACTTCCTGATCTTGTTCTCTATTTTTCATTTATTTTATTACTTGTTTTATTCGAAAGCATATAGATGATCCAAAATGCTAATTACTTAAAGTGACCTGGTAAAGAGATATAAGTCCTACTGAGCTTTCTAGCTCACCCTGTGTATTGTTGTAAATTTTCAGGAAATCCTGGAGATGACGGGAATGGGCTGGAGTGATGAGAGAGATGATAGTTTTTAATAAGTTTCTTTTCCAGTCTGTCTACTTATAAATGAATGTATCGAGTTTGAATAGTATTGTAAGTCCTTGAAGGATATTTGTTGGAAATGTCAGATTATGAAATAAAGATGTGATTTTGTCCATTTGTTGTTCATACTCATCATCTGAGTCTCTTGATCGACCTGCATGTATAACTATTCACGCCTTGATAATTCCGCCTTATTCGGGGCATGACACAAGGCTTCTAGCTGTGGCCACGACGGTGGCACTCCAACCCTCCCGAAAGCCACGATCGCGTGCCGGCCCAAGGAACAACAGAGCAACCGCGGTCAGCTCGTCTCGATAGGCCGAAGGGGAGCGAAAGTTCTCCACTGCCTCCTCGCCAGCAGCGGACATCGACGAGCGCAGCTTGGCAAGCTGCACCTTCACCTCCTCCGCTCGGGCTTTAGTGACTTATACCTGCACCGCCAACTTGGCTGCGCGGGCTTCAGCCATCTCATACTTAACACGAAAGAAGTCTCGGTCTCGTTCCATCCCGGCGAGGACCAGTTCCAGCTGATGTAGTTGATCATGAAGCCCAGAGTTTTCAGCCTCAGACACCTTCAGGCTCTCTTCCAGCACCTCACAGTTGGCCGACAGCTCCACCTGAATGGTCTGATTGGCCTCCAGCTCCCGGGCAAGGCCACCGAAGTGATGCCTCCACAAGCTGAAGGCCCTAATGACCGAGCACACACTCCTCGTAGCTAAGTCTATCAACTCCTCTTCACCCCCAGAACTAAACACACCGGAGCACTCACACCACCGAACACTCTTGCTCGCAAGGTTTGTGACCGTCGCAATTCCCGCCTGCCCGAACGTAGCATCCTCAGGCGGAAAGAACAGAGCGCGCGAGGGGACCTCCGGTAGCTTAGGATGATCAGCGTCATCAGCAACGAGAGCTTTGCCCATGTCACGCCCCTCTACCATAAGGGTGGGCATGGGGGAAGAAATTACTGACTCTCCAACCGGTGGCGGCGACGAAACCTCAGGTGGAGGTACCTCGGACGACGGCGGTGGTGGGGCCTGACTTCGAGCCGGAGCAGAGACCCTACCCCTCTTCCTCGAGCGACTTTGGTTGTCCAGCGTTGCCATGATGTGGCACGGCCCAGGGGACAGTGGAGATGCAATGACGGGCCCTCGGACCTAGACGCGCAAGCACCCAAGCGAAGGTCGGTACCCGATTTCGGCGGACTAGCTCACTCATCGCGCGACCCTTTCCCAGGGTGACTCGGGGATGGTAGATTGAGTACGAGGACCAGACCCTTGCTGGTTGGGGTTAGGGGCAATGTTGAGTGGGAATTGCACCCTTAGGTTCGGAGGTTCGTGTGGCAACGGGGAAGACCACGCGCCATGGAGGGTGCGGGTACACTCACACTCACTCTCTGCGATGACCACTCAATGTGCCGGGTCGGCCGGGGCCGGGCGCTCTCTTCCTCACCGCGGAGCTCAGAAATGATAAAGGGATGATAGAAATAACTAGGAGGGTGTGAGGATGGGGTTTTATTTGTCACTTTTATTTGTTTGATTTATTAGTTTTATTAGCTTACCGCGTAGGCGTGCCAGTCACTAAGTGACAAGTTTATTGTGCGCTCGATCTGACTTGGTCAGACGAAAGTGAAGTTCGTGTCGGGATCGGTAGTCCGTCATACCATAAAGGCTATCACATTAATTACATCATATTAAAAGGAGGAAGACCCCTGATTAATTGCCAAGATAGTGGGCCCCCGGGGCTGAATGAATATAGACATAAGCCGGAGTGGATTATCAGAAGTCAAAAGAAAATATGGATATGCAACATTAATGAGCAAACATTCATGTATGTACAGATGCATGGCAGAAATAGACCCGAAATAGCTTACGATCGGGAGCCATCAATGATTTTTTTTGTTGATTAATTATGGAGCATTCATGAATTAAGTGAGATAGAGAAATGGGGGGGGGGGGTAAATTGGTTGGTAGAAGTATGAGTGTAGGATTAAAACGGCGCGGGGTGTGGTATATCATAATCCAATGTGAGGGAGCGTAGGGATAGGTCTAAAACGGTGTGGGGTACTGTAGGAAAAGGGGTGAAATGGCGTGGTCCCATAAGGGGCTTGAACGGCGCTGAGAGGGGACGGGTGCGTTGAATTAGGTCGCACTGGGTGAAGACCGTTGAGGTTTTGATGGTATTTGAGTGTGGAGCTAAAACGGCACGGGGGGCATGGGCGCCGGATAAGGGCGCGCCGGATTTGGGCAGAATTATGAGCTTCAGGTAAATTTGAGCTACATCATGACTTTGTTCATCATTTTTTCTTTTTTATGTTAGTTAGGGTTGATTACTAAGTGGATTCAGGTTCCAATTGTACTGCAGTCATGACGGATTGAGATTTGTGCGAGGCTCCTACTCAAGCACGGTCTATCTTTATTTTGAAGTAGGCTCATAGTCCTTATAACTCAAGTTCAATCAGAATTCAGCCTAAGTGATTAGACAAAATTTTGGCAGCACCTCCCCATACCCAGAAGGTTGAGGGGGGAAAGTTGAGACATTCCCACAGAAACTGGGGTAAGCTCCTTAAAGCTGGGAGACCAAGACGGTGATCGGCAGACCCAGATGGATGGAAACCCCGAGGGCTAGCCTATGAGGGGCACCAATGTTCCACGGGCCAAAGAGATTGCTCAAAGGGACGGTTAGAATGAGAGGAGTCCTCGAGGGCTAGCCTACAAGAGGTTCCTTAGCCACGGCCACCATCATTCCCTCAAAGGAATGTGGATTTAATGTCAGGTCAGTAAACCCATTTCTATTCACCTTCTATGGCTCATAGTGCTCCACGCCACAGAAAGGCAGGATCCCATGGCCTCGTGGTGATTCAAAGAAAGAGATGGCGTGAGTGTTTGATGGGGATGTCCCCCCCCCCCGGGTCACTGGACTGTCATCGTCGAGAAAACCAAACGGAGCGACTGTGGTAGCATCTTGATATCACCCGCGTAGGAGGAAAGAGGGATGGGCCACATCGAATAGACCCTCACCTTATCCTTCTCAGGGGAGGCAAAGAAAATGCAGTGCCAATCATTCGGCCATTAAACTGGATGGTAAACTGGGCACATAGAGGCTAATTTGTCAGCGTCTGGGGGGTTGCCCCTGAGCGCGGGAGACACGGGGCTCACAGAGAGATATGACGTATAGGTAATCGTATGCAGCAAAGGCTCGAGCAGTTAGCAGGCGGTCTGCAGGAATGTAACTATGCCATTAGACGTGCTACGCCCAGATTATAGGGACAACCGGAGACACATAGAGATGCGCCTGTTGCAGTAGAACATATAACCAGTCCATTGGGAGGAGCCCTGGGGGGATTGATATAGCCCTTGGTTAGCCCAGGGCGTGTTCCGTATCGATAGAAGAAATCAAGCAACGGTAACGGGCGATATGAAAATAAATGCAACAGAGAAGATGGATAAGCTCAATCATACATTATTGTTCTCATTCAAACCCAGATGCCATCACATAGGTAAAGAAGGGGTAAACCCCAAATGAAAATGGACAGACGCAGACTGGCGTTGTCGCACAAAAGCCAATTGATTACATCGCTATACTAGAAGAGGAAGAGTAAATACATGGAGCAAATGCTAAAGAAAAAAAAAGGTTTAATAGGGAAAGAACTATGGGCTCATATCATCGCCCATTTCATTACATCACTCAGCATAGATATTAGCAGAAAGGGGGAAGAAGAAAAACGAAGCGATCTCCACACACCGATCTTTGTTCTTCACGATGGGAACAGAGTATCGGAATGCTCTCCCCCTCTCCTCGCTCTGAACCTCTCTCTTCCGTTGATGAATGGCGGATGACAGCCCAAGGAAGCCTCACTCAGCTTTCTTTTTCTCCAAGTCTCTACTCTCTGACTTCTTTCTATTTTTTTCTCTCTTTACACTCACTATATCTGCCTTGCTACTCGCTCCCTCTTCTCTTTCTTCGAATGAACCCTTCTTATAGGTTCAAGCGGTGTGGCTTCATCTGGCGCGGGGGGGGGGGGGTGAAGAGCGCGCCGGTTAAAGGCCTTGCCACATGCGTGCCGGACGTGAAGTGCCAATGGAAAGGAGTGCGCCAAGTAGGGGGCACGCCGATGGCAGTAGAGCGCGCCGGGTAAGGGGCGCGCCGGATTAACCTCTTATTGCGTTTGTTCGGGCCGGTCTCGGCCCCCCGGATCTCGGACTGGCTCCGAGAGTCAACTTGAACTTTCATCTCATCGTGGTCCTGTAGAACTGCTATGAGAAACATCAGGAAAGCCTTTAGGCCACTGAACGGCCAATACCGGCATCCATCGTGCCCTTAGTTCGGATACTCGGGTTTCCTGCTGATACGGCCTTCGGCACTGTGATCTGCGCTACCGGGTTGACTTCATTTGTACTCGTAACATTCCCAGAGGTTGGATCACTCCCCGGGGTGCTTTCGCCTTGGTTGGGTAGCTATTTGGTCACTAACAGACCTGTCTAGTAGGAAGACATACCCACGCCGGGTCACTCCGGTCTTCTACTGATATGACCTTCGACATCTTGTTACGAGGGGCAAGAGACATTTCTTCACCTTAGGAGGGTTTCTTTCCATGTGGCAGACCACCAAGTACATTCTCTCCATGATCAGACGATAGACGGGGTTTTTTTGGCACGACTGAGTCGATACCGGTTCGTTGGGCAGGCCAAACGGCACTGCTGGTTTGTTGTGGATTTCTTCCGACCATCCTGAGGTGGAGTCCCTGACGCTCTTATCAGATGACCTGAGGCTTCAGCAGTCCGAGAGGACCCTTGTGTATTGATTTTCTTCGGCTTTTGCACTTTGGCAGGCTGCATTCTTTTGTCGTTCATGTTGTGCCCCTGTGGTTTTGATGATGGTTTTAATGGTGGTTTTGATGATTGATTTTTGATGTGAGTTAATCACTGTGAGTCATCTTGCTGTGTGTCATCATGCTATTATTTAGTCATTCTCTGATCATAATGCTTTCTTTTATATGCACGATAAATTCATGTTTTATCATGTAAATGTATGGAGTTCATAGGGCTGTCAGATAACATGCTCTACTTAATTCTGTCTACACTCTGTCTACACAGTCTCCATAGCAGTGCGTCAACTCCTTGAGCTGATGCGTCGACTCTTTAGTTCAATCTTCATCTATCTACACTCTGTTTTGGATAGTATGGACAGTGGTGGGTCGACCCACCCTTGCTGATGCGTCGACCCATCAGAACATTGTTCTTTATAGTAAGCCCACACATTGGTCTTCTTGACTCAAAGTCTATACAACGCTAAGTCAATACATTGAACTGTTCTTAAGTCTGTACACTGGCTTCACGTTTTCAATGTCTGTACAGTGGGCAAGGGTGTACATCCACCAGTGAACACATTAAGTCTATACACCGCCTGTGTTCATCTGAGTCTTATGATGTCTTTATATTCATTAAGTCTATACATTGCGTTGTGTATACTTTACATTGCTTTCGCCTTCACAGCAAAGTCTATACAATGCAATGCATATACTTAGAACTAATGACTTCGTTTCATCTGTCTGACAGGGACTGAAGAGGCTAATGAACCCCTTAACGCAAGAGGGCTGAAGACATCCAATTTCAGCTGCTGGAACACACCAATGCGTCAACGCCTTGATCAAGTGGCGTGGACGCAGTAGTTCAAACAATCAAGAAAGAAGCTTACTGGATTACTCTGGTGCATCAACGCATTCATCAAGTGGCGTCGACGCAGTAGGTTAATGGATCGACAAGGTGACCAGAGGGTGGACATAGTTGCACAATGCGTCAACGCACTCCACATGAAACGTGAGAGGGCTGAAGCCATCTAAGTTCAGATGCTGGAACACCAATGCGTCAACACAGCATGCTGAGAGCGTCGACGCAGCACGCCCATCTGCTGAAGACTTGATCACTGGATCACCGATGCGTCAACGCAGCAGGCTGATGGAGTCAACGCAGCAGACTTGAGTTTTGCTGGTCGAATGTCTTTGAAGGCTGCGTCAACCCTTTGGAGCAAGTGTGTTGACGCCACCTCAACTCCAGTTGCTGAGCGTACTAATGAAGGGCACGTGATCCGAGGTGCCTGGCTCGTGAACCAGGATGCTGCCACGTGGTCCGAATTTCTAGGGCAGGAAATGTAGAAGCCACACGTGCCCAGTGTGCCTGCTGCTGCTATATATACGAGTCTTCATCCTCTGTAGAAGACCGATCGAAGAAGAAGCCTGGAGAGCAGAAAGCCCTTCGATCCAGAAAAAGAAAAGAGGAAGAAAAAGAGAAGAAGAAGAAATAGAAGAAGAGTGAGCCGGCAGAAGAAAAAGGGTTGCAGAGAAGAAGGAGAGAATAGCGTGAGAGAAAAGGAGAGTAGAGAGGAAGAAAGAGAGATAGAGAGAGAGAGAGAGTTCGTGGAGAAGAAGGAAGAAGCTATTGAAGATCTGACCTCTGGCATCTGGATTAAATCCAAGCCAGATCTGCTCCTTTGAGTGCTACATTCTTGTTCTTCATTTACAGCCTTCCGATTGCTGTATATTTTCCGTTTCTTATTTTTTCATTTTCACCTGGTTATCTTTGTTTTTTCCGATCCTCTGGTCTGAGGTCGGGTTCCTTCTGAGGGATCAGGAGTAGGGAGACGGGTGTGTCTCCGGTTTGTGCTGGTAGCAGAATACTACTGGTGATAGTTCCCTTCTATGTGGAGGAAGGGAGGCTGGTTCCTCCGGTTTGCAAGCAGCAGGCGGGGCTTCTTGTGGGTTCCCTCCGGGCTAGGAGGAAGAGAGGCTAGGCCTCTGGTGGGTTGCTGGTAGCTGAGTGCTACTGGCTGGTTCACTGGTAGCGGGGCTGCTACGAGTGGGGTTCCCTCTTGGTATAGAGGAAGAGAGACGTGAGTCTCTGGTTTCTAGTGACCGTGGGTTGCTAGAGGTTCCCTCCGTGTAGGAGGAAGAGGGGAGGTTGTTCCCCTGGGTAAGTTGTGTATCAGCGTCTGTTGGCAAGCTGTGTTGCCCAGCTGGTAGTGAAGCCACACTCGGTTTGAGTGTGGGGTGGATGTAGGTCTGGAGGACCGAAACACCTAAAAAATCTTTTGTTCTGTGGTTTGCTTGTGGTGTGCTCTTCCATATCTTCTATCTGTTTCACAGGTTGTTTGAATAGTCTTGTTTCGAGTTACAGTGGTCTTGAGCTTTACATCTTGGTAAGTGAGTCTAGTTTGTATTGTACTGTCATTTGGCATTAGACTTTATCAGGTTCCACTAGTATAGTCAACAGCTCATCTGGTCGATCAAATGTCTATTTGAACTCGATAGCCTTTATTCTGCAACTGTATCTAGTAGCACGCGAATTGTTTTTAATTTGGGCAATTTTCTTGAAGGGGATACATTCACCCCCCCTCTGTATCGATCGCACCGTTCCAACAATTGGTATCAGAGCTAGGTTTGCATACAAGGTCCAGCGACCTGCAGATTCGATATCTAGTTTTCAGTGCTAATTTGTTTTTAGTGCATCAATATTCCTGTTGCATTAATCTGTTGTGTTCTCATGGCTCATCCTCCACTATTCAGTAGTTCAAATATTAAATTCTGGCTATATCGTATGCACAAGCATGTTAACTCTATTAATCCACAATTGTGGAAGGTTATCTCTCACAGTCCATATGAACTTCCTAAGGATAAGTCCAAGTGGACTCATGTTCACAAGTTAAAAAATGATGATAATGTGAGAGCTCTAAATCTAATGAAGGCTGCAATCGGTTATGATGATTGTTCCTCTTTCTCAGGTTGTAGCTCGGCAAAGGAAATATTGGATGAATTGCTTCGCATCCACAATGGAAAGGAAGAAGAATGTCTCATGGCAAGAAGGAGTGATCAATCAGATGAGTCCTCATCCCAGGTAAACTCTGAGACCGAGGATATTAGTCATGATGATTTAGTTGCCATGCATGAGCATCTACTGGAAAAATATGAAAGAGTTAAATCAGAAAAGAGAAAATTAAGAAAAGAGAAAAATTCTGAAGTCAGAAGTCTGAAAGCTGAAAATGAAAACTTGAAATCTGACATGATTAAAGAAAAAGATGAGTTAAACAAGTTGAGATCTGAAAATGAGAATATTAGAAACAAACTCATCGGTGAAAATAATTCTTACATAACATGTGCCATTCTCGAAGACATGATTAATGATTTTGATTCTGATGACAGGTTTCAAAAAGAACAAATCAAATCTTTAAAAGAAGAAAATGTCTACTTGAAAGATCAAAATAAAAAGCTAATGGTTCTTAATACTATCTTCTCTGAAAGATGGTTGTCAATTGAAAAAGGAAAAACTATTGTAAAGAAAAATGAGAACAACATTGAAATAATGATTCAACAAGAAAATGAAACTCTGAAGAACCTGAATGATGCTTTGCAACAACAGCTGATTGTTTGTGAATCTGAGCTATCCAAGTATGAAGTGAGCATTGCTTCATTGAATTCTGAGATTGAAGATCTGAAAAGTTCTTTGTCAAAATTCGTTAAAGGAAAAGATAATTTGAATAAGCTGCTTGGTTCTAAAGTGAATTTTCAGAAAGAAGGACTTGGGTATGTGCATGTCAATAAGAAAGTGAATGAAAAGAAGAAGTCAACTGTATTCGTGAAAAGCTCTGAACAAGCTAATCAATCTAGCTCTTCTATTTTTCAATTCACTGTTAAGAAGGCTGAAAATTCAGATAAGAAACAGAAAAAGATTCAAAAACAAAAGAAAAATGCTGATTTGAATAAGTCCAAATATGTCTCTGATTTACATGTGCATGTTGCTCACTGCTCACACACACATTCACACTCTCATGAGAATATCAATCTTGTCAAACAAGTGAATGTGAATAAAAAGGCTATAACATGTCACTATTGTGGGAAAGTTGGCCATATTATGCATAACTGTATAGCATTGATAAATGATGAAAGAAATGCTGTTAGAAAGTATCCTAGAAATCATCTTAGGAAACATTCTACTGATCAGGAAAAGAAAATTCAATGCTATTGCTGTGGGAAGTTTGGTCACATTGCTGCCTTCTGTTGGCATGTTCAGGGAAAGAAAACTAACTCTGGATTTGTTAATTTCCCTGTTAATAAAAATATTGTTGATAGAAAGAAGTTTGGTTCTAGAAGCAAACACACTGTATGTTTTGAATGTGGAAAGCCAGGCCACAGAGCTGTTAACTGTTGGCTGGCCGGTTATGAAAAGAAAAATTTTCATGTCAATAACAGAATTAATCATGTTCACTCACACCATGTTCACGCCAATGCTGATGTATACAAGGAGAACATGAAATCTATTATTTCTTGTTATCATTGTGGGCAGGTAGGGCATTCCATGTATAATCGTCATATCATGTGTTGTGATGATAAATATGCGAAAAATCCGTTGAGAAAACCTGCTAGGAGTGTCACTGCTAAACCAGGACCCAAGGTTTCTTGGGTACCTGTTACATCAAAATGATGTGTCTACTACAGGTGTGCCTTGGAAGCTGAGGAATAAAAGGGGGAAATAAACCAAGGCACTCAAAGAAAAACCCCTTCTGAAATTTTCAGGTAATTTCTCTGCATTTCTTATTTTGAAACTCATTGCATATCTGATTTAATGTATTCTTGCATATCTGCCATTTGTAGTTGTTTGATAATTGTTGAAATGCATAAACTCTGAAAATAAATTGCATGTCCTTGCATAGCATTCAGTGTTGAGTTTTTGCATACATATAGTGCATTGCATTTCCTTTCATGAAAAATGTCAAAAAGATTGTCTGAATGCATATTGTGAGGGGAGTCAATGCATTGCATATAGGTTGTCAAATGCATACTCATGTGAGAATTCATTGCATATCCTTCTTATTGATTTTGTTGACAGACCTTGAACATATTTTTGAAAACATTGAGCTTCAAAATCTCTCTTATCAATTGGTATCTTTTGGCTTCAGAAATCTATCAGTCTGTCATGAAGATTTCAATGGACTATCTCAATCATAAATCTGAAAAATTCTTGAACTAGAAATCTTCTATTATACGTTTTTATGAATGACTGAAATAACTCATGTGGTTTAAGGTTAATGTATTCAATGAGTTTGGCTTTAAAATCTCTTTAAAATATCTGAAGCATGTTTAATAAACCTTAACCATCTGTTTCATGCTGTGTCTTATAAAATCTTCTGAAATCTGCATTATTGAATTCATGGCTTTAATTGGTTAAGTACATGAAATTATTATTGACTTGAAGCAAAGGAATTTGTCTGAATTGTCTAAAGGGTAATTGTTGTCAGAGCAATGACCTTGGTAACTGAGAAACACATGTCCAAAGGACTGTGTCATGAGGTACCATAGTTAACTTTGATTAAGAATAATTGAAATTCAGGCAGAGCAATGGCATGCACACTGAGAAATACAACTCACTCATCAAGAAATGATTTGCAGTGTGTCATGATGTGTAAATGCTATCTCTATTCATGTAAAGCATGACAGTTAGTCACATTAAGTACTTAGGGATATTGGCCTCTGATCAAGGTATATCCTCTAGTTACAAGGTGTGCATTGAACTAGAGTGCTCGTAAAATTTGTAGCATGAAAAATTATTGAACGAATTGAAATATCTGAATATTGATGCTAAAATCAAATTGCTACAACCCTAGATAAAATTATATGACTTCATAATTGCTTGATCTCAATACTGATGCATATAATTCCGAAAGAAGTCAATAAATTTGATTGTGTAAGAGAAATGGAGTTTTATCAAGATAAATATGAGGGCTTGGTTCATTTTTATTAAACCATGGTTTTAGATATCAATACAGAATTTTATTGATAAACTCTACATACATCATGTTTAAACCATGCTATTCAATAAAGCTCATTCATAAGCTCTTATAATGGAAGACTTTGAAAAACTTATGTTTTGGATTTATGAGATTGATATCTCTCTGAAAATCTGACTGAATTTTCTGAGATTGGAGCTTCTTTAAAAATCTGCTCATTGACCTGAACTTCTCCTTGTTTGCCCCTGTGGTCTCCTTCTCATTCATTTCATAAGGTTCCATTTATTGAGGGGGAGCCTCCTTGTCATATGCATCATGCTGCATAGAAGAAGAAGAATTGTGCTCTTGCATTCATATTTCTGGTATCTGCATCTACATTCATACCCCTTCCCATGATTTATTTTGATTATACCAAAAGGGGAGTTTGTTTGCCAAAGAGGGAGAATATCATTCAATCAGTGCATGCAGGTTTCTTTTGATCATCTCTAACTCATGCTTTTGTTGAAACTCTTAAAGGGGGAGAATCATGTTCTTGCAAGGGGGAGAAATTGACTGAATTTTTATACATGCCATAATTTCTCAAACTATTTTCTTTTTGATGAAGTCAAAGGGGGAGAATAGTTTGAGTCATCAGATTGACTCACTGTGTAGTGTTGCCATCATCAAAAAGGGGGAGATTGTTGTGCCCCAGTGATTTTGATGATGGTTTTAATGGTGGTTTTGATGATTGGTTTTTGATGTGAGTTAATCACTGTGAGTCATCTTGCTGTGTGTCATCATGCTATTATTCAGTCATTCTCTGATCATAATGCTTTCTTTTATATGCACGATAAATTCATGTTTTATCATGTAAATGTATGGAGTTCATAGGGCTGTCAGATAACATGCTCTACTTAATTCTGTCTACACTCTGTCTACACAGTCTCCACAGCAGTGCGTCAACTCCTTGAGCTGATGCGTCGACTCTTTAGTTCAATCTTCATCTATCTACACTCTGTTTTGGATAGTATGGACAGTGGTGGGTCGACCCACCCTTGCTGATGCGTCGACCCATCAGAACATTGTTCTTTATAGTAAGCCCGCACATTGGTCTTCTTGACTCAAAGTCTATACAACGCTAAGTCAATACATTGAATTGTTCTTAAGTCTATACACTGGCTTCACGTTTTCAATGTCTGTACAGTGGGCAAGGGTGTACATCCACCAGTGAACACATTAAGTCTATACACCGCCTGTGTTCATCTGAGTCTTATGATGTCTTTATATTCATTAAGTCTATACATTGCGTTGTGTATACTTTACATTGCTTTCGCCTTCACAGCAAAGTCTATACAATGCAATGCATATACTTAGAACTAATGACTTCGTTTCATCTGTCTGACAGGGACTGAAGAGGCTAATGAACCCCTTAACGCAAGAGGGCTGAAGACATCCAATTTCAGCTGCTGGAACACACCAATGCGTCAACGCCTTGATCAAGTGGTGTGGACGCAGTAGTTCAAACAATCAAGAAAGAAGCTTACTGGATTACTCTGGTGCGTCAACGCATTCATCAAGTGGCGTCAACGCAGCAGGTTGATGGATCGACAAGGTGACCAGAGGGTGGACGCAGTTGCACAATGCGTCAACGCACTCCACACGAAATGTGAGAGGGCTGAAGCCATCTAAGTTCAGATGCTGGAACACCAATGCGTCAACGCAGCATGCTGAGAGCGTCGACGCAGCACGCCCATCTACTAAAGACTTGATCACTGGATCATCGATGCGTCAACGCAGCAGGCTGATGGAGTCAACGCAGCAGACTTGAGTTTTGCTGGTCGAATGTCTTTGAAGGCTGTGTCAACCCTTTGGAGCAAGTGTGTTGACGCCACCTCAACTCCAGTTGCTGAGCGTACTAATGAAGGGCACGTGATCCGAGGTGCCTGGCTCGTGAACCAGGATGCTGCCACATGGTCTGAATTTCTAGGGCAGGAAATATGGAAGCCACATGCGCCCAGTGTGCCTGCTGCTGCTATATATACGAGTCTTCATCCTCTGTAGAAGACCGATCGAAGAAGAAGCCTGGAGAGCAGAAAGCCCTTCGATCCAGAAAAAGAAAAGAGGAAGAAAAAGAGAAGAAGAAGAAATAGAAGAAGAGTGAGCCGGCAGAAGAAAAAGGGTTGCAGAGAAGAAGGAGAGAATAGCGTGAGAGAAAAGGAGAGCAGAGGAGGAAGAGAGAGAGAGAGAGAGAGAGAGAGAGTTCGTGGAGAAGAAGGAAGAAGCTATTGAAGATCTGACCTCTGGCGTCTGGATTAAATCCAAGCCAGATCTGCTCCTTTGAGTGCTACATTCTTGTTCTTCATTTACAGCCTTCGATTGCTGTGTATTTTCCATTTCTTATTTTTTCCTTTTCACCTGGTTATCTTTGTTTTCTCCGATCCTCTGGTCTGAGGTCGGGTTCCTCCTGAGGGATCAGGAGTAGGGAGATGGGTGTGTCTCCGGTTTGTGCTGGGAGCAGAATACTACTGGTGATAGTTCCCTCCTGTGTGGAGGAAGGGAGGCTGGTTCCTCCGGTTTGCAAGCAGCAGGTGGGGCTGCTTGTGGGTTCCCTCCGGGCTAGGAGGAAGAGAGGCTAGGCCTCTGGTGGGTTGCTGGTAGCTGAGTGCTACTGGCTGGTTCACTGGTAGCGGGGCTGCTACGAGTGGGGTTCCCTCTTGGTATAGAGGAAGAGAGACGTGAGTCTCTGGTTTCTAGTGACCGTGGGTTGCTAGAGGTTCCCTCCGTGTAGGAGGAAGAGGGGTGGTTGTTCCCCTGGGTAAGCTGTGTATCAGCGTCTGTTGGCAAGCTGTGTTGCCCAGCTGGTAGTGAAGCCACACTCGGTTTGAGTGTGGGGTAGATGTAGGTTTGGAGGACCGAACCACCTAAAAAATCTTTTGTTCTGTGGTTTGCTTGTGGTGTGCTCTTCCATATCTTCTATCTGTTTCACAGGTTGTTTGAATAGTCTTGTTTTGAGTTACAGTGGCCTTGAGCTTTACATCTTGGTAAGTGAGTCTAGTTTGTATTGTACTGTCATTTGGCATTAGACTTTATCAGGTTCCACTAGTATAGTCAGCAGCTCATCTGGTCGATCAAATGTCTATTTGAACTCGATAGCCTTTATTCTGTAACTGTATCTAGTAGCAGGCGAATTGTTTTTAATTTGGGCAATTTTCTTAAAGGGGATACATTCACCCCCCCTCTGTATCGATCGCACCGTTCCAACAGTTCAGGCGTGATCGCCATTGATCATATTTCAGGTGCCAACAAATGCCCCCCAGCCGTGGGTGTTGCGAGCGAGGAATGAGCGACGCGGGACCGGTGGATGACTTTTGATTGAGCATACTCTTCATTTGGTCAGCACGGACCATTGATTTGATGTAGTCGAGGTGCCGTCCAAATGGCGTGGCTTCATAGCAGCCTTAAAACGGCACGAAGATGGCAATTTGGCTTTAAAACGGCGCGGCCGTGACCATTTGCTAAAACGGCGCGCCCCCCTCAGCTTCGCTATTCCGACATGCTCCCTTAACAGGGTTAATCTGGCACTGCCTTTCATTTGTTGTTAAAATGGCACGGCCTTTACCCTATTAATTCGGCGCGCAAAAGACTTTGAATTTGGGCAGCAATGGCTAAAATGGCGCGCTATCTTCACTCCAGATTAGGCCCATCGAAGTCCCTCTATATATATTCCCCTTCTCTTCTCTCTCCTCATTTCTTCTTCATTCGCAACCCTAATTTTCACTCTCTTCTCCTCTCCTCTTCCCATGGCGGCGAGCATCCTCCTCTCCCTTCAACGAAGATAGCGGCGGTTAATATTCATTTAGGGGATTCAAACCCCTCTTTCTAGGCCCCGAGAGGCTCCTAGTAGGCTTGTCCTCGGAGCTACACCCCTAGGTGTCATGTTTGGCCCCGGTGCGACACCCACGGCCTGTTCAGGGACCGTCCCTTAATGGACGTGTTCCCGCTTTCTTCTGGCAAGCTCCCGGGATGGGGAGACTCTACCGAAATTTTGTCAAAAAATTTTTTCTCGAAAATCCTTTTCTGACTTTATTTTATTTCCTTTGATGCAGATACCATGGCATCTGATTCTCCTTCTTCCTCCCATGCTGTGGTGACCTGGAGGGGCCATGATAAACTGGCCATAGTTGCAGAGTCCCTTGATTCGGACACCGAGACAGTAGATACCGGTCGCCTATTAATCATTGGGAGCGACTCCTTCAAATATGATCACCGTGACGGTTACAAAGTGGACCATCCCAAAGACAAGCATCTGATGTCTTTTATGAAGCGCTTTAATCTTCAGGGGAAGTGGGACTTGCTCCTTGCTCAGAAGGCTGAGGTGGCGCTACTTGCCGAACGCGATAGCTTGACGGACTTCATCGTACGGGGAAAACCCATATATTTTCCAGGTGAGCCCAAGAAGTGGAATGTTGTGCTTGGACTCCAGGAGCTGACTCCACATGATGGACTGTTGACCAGAGCTCCTGAATTCATCCCAGCCAGATGGAATGAGTCTACAGGCCTTGTTGACCGGGAAAAGTCATCTTTCGGTCTATTCTTAGCCCCACTGAAATGGGGATAGAGAGAGGAGCCATTCTTACTGGATTGCTTAGCCGAGCGCTTCAAGCACCAGATTTCTGTAGGCTGGTTTGCCGACTTGAGGGCCACTCACGCCCATGCCTTCCGGGCCAGAGTAGTGGAGTTCACTGATTATGTTTTGCAGCACTACGCTCCTATTTTGATCAAGGCAAGTGTATACCACAGTGTATATGCATCAAGGTATCGCTACCCCATCTCCAAGGGTTTATGCTGCGGTATGATTGAGGTGTTCTGTCCCGAGTATAACACCTTCTATACCTCAGAAGGATAGACATCGCTTGACCTTTGGAGTCTCTCTCAACTAAGCGGCCTCCTGATCGACGGTGAGCCGTACGAGGAAGTCTGTTGGCCGGACTGACTGAAGGATCAGACAGACGGTGAAGTGCGATACTTGACTGGTTTCGCCTACCGCTATCTAATGAAAGCATATCGTACTCTTTGTTGCTCTTCGTACGATACTCAGGAGGCCCACAAGCCTCGGGAGAAGAGGTGCGTGAGGATGGGCACCTGGCTCCAGTATTTCTTCAGAGGGGAGCAGAAATATGAAGAATTCCCTTCGATAGCATCGGCTCCTGTTCAATGGAAGAAGAGGGTTCGGTGATAAACAGCTTTACCTTCCTCATTGCAGGAAGGCCAACCGGGAGGGCCTAATCCCACTGGGGTCGATGCAGTCACCCACTGTGCTGTGTATTTGACTTATTGATTTTCTCCTTCGCTCTTCCACAGGGCGATGAGAGTGTGATCCAGGCAGAAGCAATTTACCCTGCTTGTCTGATGGCATGGGGCATGAAGCTCTCGTTGTGCCCGGTGGCACTATGCTTAGTATATAAAATGTTGGGGGACTTGCATCGTTCTCGTCTTCCCAGGAATCTGCGGAGGGTTGGTCCATTGCACTTTTTCAATGCTTGGGTTTGTACATTATTCCCGGAAGCTGCTCCTCGATCACTCCAGTCGGCACAGCTAGTTCCCAGGATGATAGAGTTTGCCAGTGTTGAGCTGACCCAGACAGCAGACCAGCTCTTTGCTATTTGGGGCAAACTGACCAAAGTTCCAATAGACGCGCCCGGAGTTTTGCATTTTTGGAGCTTGGCCACCCACTCGAGCCCATTAGTGAACAAGATGCGGGAGTGCCGCCTTCATGAAACAGAAGAGTATGTTCACCCCATTTCTAGTGCCAGGTCCACAAGGCCGATTCTGGAGTCGGAGTTAATCGACTGGGCACTGTCAATAAGGCCGAGCGTCTTGGTTTTCCGCAAGAGCGGTATTTTATGGCTGGAGCCTTACTATCCATTCCGATTCAGTCAAAATTTTGGTTATGATCAACACATCCCTGCTTCCTCGGCATAGTTTGCACTGCCAAACAGGGCCCAGGTTGGCCAAGTATCGAATGATGAGGCTCGTGTATGGACGGACTATTTTCATCACCGAGAGGCAGTTTCATTCAGAGTTTCGACCCCAGCACGCTTCCCCCGTGTGACTTCAGAATATATCAAATGGTGGAACGCGCGCACAGACTTTTATAGGAGCTTGAGAAGAGAATGTTGGGCTATTTCTGAACGCCGATTTTTGGACTCTCAGCCAGTGCCAGCTCTAGATGCTGACCCAGCCTATTTGAAGAAATTGAAATTTCAGACAAATGCTGCAGTGGCGGCTTATCTGGAGGCTTGCAAGGCTGCCAAGTAGCTCTCACCCAAGATCGAGCCGAAACTGCCAGAGATCAGCAAGGATGGCTTCTTCAAGACTCTTCAGAGCTTATGCCGCATGAGCGGTGAACGATTGATTCTTCAGCATATTCCTCTTCTAGTGGAGGAGCCTCTTCCCTCTATAGCTTCTTGGCACCCTGAGAGTGACTGGCTATATCCTTACAGGACTTTCATTAGAAGAGAGGACCAACGGCAGACACTTTACAGTAGTACCCCATGGTTATTTGCATTGCTGCGTTCTCATGGGCTTTCAGTGGGTGGCCCTAGTGAAGCCCTATTGGGCCAACCTCTTCTCCTTTATTTTAAATATGCCGACGGATGGGGGGTGGACCACCTCGGCTTATATTATCATCTATCTTCTCGCAGCCATTTAGACTTGGCGTTGCTGGCCGAACAGTGTGAGGTAATAGGAGACATTTGTTGGCTGATACACGAGGCTGCTTCAAGGAATAAAGTGCCTTCACTGTTTTACTGGCCTCTCTCCCCTCTATACATGGGGCCAGCAGGTATCTTTCATTCTTTGCCTTCAGCTTTTTAGTTTGTTTCTCTTCTTGCTGAAGTGTGTGTCATTCTTTTTCACCCTTGTATATGTGCAGTTCGGCTCACAAGGGAGGAGACCAGGCACTTTAGGGAGCTGATTATAAAGGCTCAGAAGCCAACATATTTTGAAACCCCAAAGGCGGCTACGACCACGACACCTCTTCCCCCTGGTGACTCGTGCAAGCGAACAAGGTCTCAAGTAAGAGAGGCGGTCACTCGAGCGAAGCGGGCCCAGAGGAAGAAGACCGTAGACCCGGAACCAGCAGTTGCCCCTCTAGCCGTGGTCTCGTTTGAATAATTCGAGGCTTCTCATGCACTGGCATGCGCAACCTGGTGTATATCTTTCATTCTGCACCCCGCCTCTATCTTGGTAGCATAGGCTAATTCTCATTTTGCAAGTGCAGCTACTTCATCTGCAATGGCTGCGCAAAGGGGCTGCCACCCCTGCGAGAGCTGAAGATGGAGGAGATGGAGTGTCAATAGCTCCCCTTGAAGAAGATTTGCCTTCTCCCATGCCCATCCATGAGATAGAAGGTAATTTCTGGTCTGTTCTATGAGGATTTCTACAATTTATCATACCATTGGCTTACATGAGTGCTTTTTATTCTAGCTTCGGTTGAGATCCGACCGCCTTCTCCCCTTACCCTGGAGTCGACCGAGGGAACTTTTGCTGAGCAGGGGATCATTCCAGGGAGTCAGCCAACTCCTGAAGTTCATTTGCCTGTCGGCCCTACTGTGGAGCTGGCTGAGCAGGCTTTTGTTATGCAAGATGCTCCTGCTGCAAGTCACCCCCCTAAGGAGCCGTCTATTTCAAAGGGGAAAAGCCCGACGCTAGAACAGGGATCGCCTTCAATAGAGCAAGTGGATTATAGTGGTGGCTCCAGTGACGAGGAGTTTTCCATGGTGGAAATAGAGACCGAAGATGCTGGGGGCTCTTCTGCCTACGAAAGTGATTTCATAACTTTCAGTCCACCACGACTGTCATGGAGTAGTTTTAGGCCACCCAGTCCCTCAGTAGGAGAGGGGATCGGGATGATGGGGACAGTAGTATCTGCTACCGGGGACTTGAGCCTAGTGCCGACTATGGTAAGAGTCTCCCCTTTAATCTTGCGCTTATTCTCATTGGTCATTATATCAGCCTTCTGAGATGTTTTATGCTCATCATTTTTGAAGGCTCCTGTTGTTCCGGCCGAAGGGACCCTACCGGCCATGACCGTAAAGATACCTCTTCCGCCCCTTGGCAGGGATCTACCAGCATTTTTGCCTATCTTGAGGCCCATAGCCTTGCGGTATCCAAAGGATTATATTACGATAGTGGGTTTAGAAGCGTCAGGAGTGATAGCCGGGCATGAACAGCCGACCATGGCCTTGGAACAGCAACTTGGCATTGGCAACGAGCTACTTCAGGGTGAAGGGGGTCTTCCTGCAATAGAAGCGGGAGAGATTGTGGAAGAATCTGTCGGTGCCTCCATAATTTTAGCTCTTGCCACTGAATCAGCGTTGGTGGACACTGGACAAGCTGGAGATGGTGGTCAACCCCTCCCTGCTATTGAGACTCAAGATGCGGTGCCTTTGCCAGAGGTCGGGAGAGAAATTGTCGTTATTGATAGTCCCTCTCTTGCGTTAATTGTCAGGGCTGGTCCTAGCATAGGTGCCATACAGGACATACCATCATCATCCTCAGAGCCGAACGACAATGTTTGGGCCACAGTGGACAGCCGTGCAGAGTTCCACCTCCCTGATACGTCATCGCTTGGTTTGCAATCATCAAACGACCTAGTATGGAAATATTTGGAGACACTGAGGCAGACCGTGATGACCTGCCAGGACTTATCTTATGCGCAGCTAAGGGACCTGGTGGAGCACCTCTCCCGCTCGCTGCTAGCTTTTGGCTGCCCCATGGAGGATTGGACGCAGCGAGTAGTCCTACTTCTGAAGCATGTAAATAGAAGGGAGTTCATCGGCTATGGTCTAGCGGACCAGCTGACGGCCATATAATTTGAACGGGCAGAGTGTTAGACTGCCCTTCAGTCATTAAAGGGGATTGCCCGACAGATGCAGGATGCAGCCTGAAGAGGCGGAATCTCGCGCTGGGTCCTGAGCGGGCTGTGGATCACCAGAAGATGAATCTGCAAGAGAGGGAAACGTGTCAGAGGGCCCAGGGGATCTCCCTGGGGCAAACCCTCCGATGGCTAAGTCAGTAGAGCGATGGTGGAAGCGATAATGGGGGGAGGAGAGAGCTGATGCGCGAGAATCCTCTCCACCAAAGGGTGAAGCGAATCGTGCTCAGGAGCTTAGGGTATGTGAATGCCTAGTTCATCTTACCATCTTCCGGAGGATATCCCTTGCTTAAATAGTGCGTCACCTTTTAAGAGTCCGGTGAGCTGAGGGCTTCCCGGCGGGAGTTACGTCTTCAGCGGGGGCTTTCATGGCCTGATCGTGGAGACGTTATCCCCTTGGAGTCCGGCAGCTCCCATGACTCTCCCGCTGGCGGAGGACTCTGAACGGCCGCACCTGCAGATAATCAACCGGTCTTACCGAGCCTCGGGGATGCTAGCTCATGTCCGAGCGATAGGCATGGCCCGGCGAGGGTGGGGTCGGATAGGTCGGCTAGAGCCTGTCTCTCTCGGGTGAGGAGAGGGCTTTTAGACCGAACCTTCCTTGGGACCTGACCGCTGTCTCGGGCCCTCCGAGCCTTGAAGGCCGCCGGGGAGAGTTGGTTCCTCGAGTCTTTATTTATTGGGCTTTTCTTCCCTGAGTGGGCCCAGCGGGCTATCACTCGGGCGGGCTTACCTAGTTGGACCGCGTGGGTCTTGTTGGGCTGCCTTTGTGGTGGGCTACGGAAATCCCCCTCTCCACTTGTCCCCCTCCTACTCCCGAGCCAAGGAGGCTCGGATGAGTAGTTTTTCGAGGCTTTGGACCGGCGTGGCTCAGGTGGGTGGAATCCCGTTGGCATGGTGGAGCCGCTTATAGCGGTCGCCGAGGCCCATAATGATGATCCTGACGGATTGGGAGCGAAGGGGCCCCCCTTTTTCTCGGAGCACGGAACGGCACGCCGCCACCCTCAGGGGTTTTTTAAGGGGCGCTGTTCATCGTTCTAGGCTTCCAGGGTTTTAGGCTTTCCTTGCTTCTTGATGCGCCGTGAGAGCACAGCGGAGACGCGGAGCCTTGCGGCGGCGTTCGAAGAGTTGGCGAGGATAACCGCGGAGGCGATCCGGCAGCTTCCTTCTCCCCCGGAGTCTTCAAGCTCGTGCGAGGGATCGTCTCCCGACTCAATGGCGGACCGGAGCCCGGAGCCTGTGCCGGTGAGGCGGGAACCCGTCCCCAACTGTAGCGAGTTGGGGGAGACGGAGGTGAGGAGGTTAGAGCACCGTTTCCGTCTGCCTCTCCGCTATAGCTCTGTTGCCGCCACTCCGTACGAGACGAGTTTGGATGATCGTGCTGGGTGGATTTGCACCTTCCTTCTGGCTTGGAAGAGCGGATTCCGGCTTCCTTTCGATCCTTACGTGCTGCAGCTTCTCAATTTTTTCCGATTGGCACCTATTCAGTTGGTGGCCAATTCCTATCTTCTTCTTTCGGCCTTCGGGATTCTGTGTCGCCAGCGCGACATCTACCCTTCTCTGGACCTCTTCCACTTCTTCTTCGAGTTGAAAGCGCACCCGCAGGCGGGGAAAGGCTTCTACTTCATCCAGGCGCGGAGGAACAGGAGCTGCATCTCGCTTGCGGCGAAGGACTCCTCGCACAAGGGGTGGAAGACCCAATTCTTCTGGGTGAAGGCGATGGCGACGGACGAGATCTGGAGATGCCGGACCTTGCCCAACTTTCACCCGAATCTGCCCCCTCGCCAGGAGGAGTTCCCTCCCCACGTGGAGCAGCAGGCTGCCCGTCTGCTGGAGAATCGCCAATCGACCGAGGAGCTGGTGACGCCGGAGAACATCGAACGGAGTCTTCTCTCGCGGTTGACGTCGTCAGGTACGGCTCTTGAGGCTCTTTTCTGGGGTGGTAGCTCTCTTTTCTCCTCCTGACCGGGGCTTCTTTTTGCTGCAGACGTGAGGCGGGACCCTCTGGAGGAGGCGGCCGAGGTCATCGATCTGGGAGATGACTCGGCAGCCGATGAGCCTGATGCCCCGGTGGGTCGCGTCAATGCCCGAGATAAGGGCAAGGGGGCGGCCTCCGAGGGGTCTTCTCTATCGACTGGTCTGAAGCGCAAGGATCCCCTGGTGGGGAAACTGCGGGAGGCCGCGAAGGCCAGGAAGAGGGCTAGGAAAGCCGGTCTTCCTACCGCCGTCGGGGGCGACTCTGGCTCGGCGGCGCTCCCCCCTCGGGGGCAGGATGGGGCTGACCCTTCCGGGCTGGCTCTCCCATCCGCCGAGCGAGAGGGGGCCGAGGAGACCAGGGGCCCCGCAGAGGGAGGTGATGGGTCGGCTCTCTCCTCCGTCAGGACAGAAGGGGCCGATGCCGGCGTGGCCGGCGCTGGGACCGAGGGTTCGGTCGGCGCGGATGGGGGTTTGCCCGCGGGGGCGTCGCAACCCCAAGTGCCGGCAGCTTCTGGTGCGGTTGATCCCGCGGCGCCGGTCGAGGGTGGGGGTTCGCCCGGGGAGGTGTCGCAACCCCAACCGACCTTGGCGCGCGGGGCGGTTGGTCTCGCCGCCACAACAGGGCCTTCTGGCGGGGTGCCCAGGGTGGAGCAGTCCCCTTTGCCGGAATCTCTGGTCAGGCTCGGTGTCTCGGGTGACCTGTACCGGCTCTGCCGGTCGATCGCCGATAGGACGAGGGGGGGAGAAAAGCGCAGCACTCCTGCCGGGGTCCTTGACATCTTGATGGAGGGCGGCCTGGTCATAGCTCGGACAGCGGCCGTGATGGCAGAGGCGCACGCCCGGACGGAGGCGGAGCGGTCGAAGCTCGCCTGGACCCTTGGTGGATGCGAGGGGAAACTAGCTCGGCTCGAGGGGGAGCACGAGGGGCTCCGGCGGGAGTTCCTCACATTCAGGGAGTTGGCGCGGTCGAGCCGACGGGAAGCCGAGGTGCTGGCCGAGCAGCTGACAAGGGCCCAAGAATCGCTCGAGAGGAAGAGCAAACGTCTAGAAGACGAGCGTCAACGTCACATCGAGCTGGATAGCCTCTGGGAGCTTGAGCACAGCGAGCTGCAGGATCGGGCGGAGGACGCGGAGCGCCTTCGCGCTGAGGCCGAGGCGGACCGAGCCCGGGCGGAGGGTCGGATGATCGAAGCCGAGCGGAGGATGACCGAGCTGGAGGAGCGTCTGGCGAGGGCGGAAGAGCGTGCGGCCGAGGCGGAGCGGGTTCGAGACGGGCAGGTCGAGGCGGAGGCGATCGAGCGCTATAAAGGCTCGGAAGCTTACTCGGCCGACCTGATTGTAGCTGCCCTACCCTACTACGAGGTAGCGCTCCGCCGGGGTGCTCGAAAGGGGTTCAGGCAGGGCTATCGCCGGGCGATGAACTATGCCAATGAGCACCTTGCCGGGGGTGATTTTCCTTATGGCCAGAGTTATGACTCGGACGAGTCAGATTCCAGCTCCTCATCTTCGGCCGGGGAAGAACCGGAGGAGTCGCCTCCAGCGGGGTCACCAACTCCGGAGGCCTCGGGAGGGCTCACGACCGGGACAGTTCTCGCACAGGCGAGGTCAGTGTCCGGGCCGGCCGTCGCCGAGGGTACCGGGGGTGACGCGTCCCCTACTGCTGTTCCCGAGCTTCAAAGTGGGCCCGAGGCCTGATGTAGCTTCATTTTGCCCCTTCCCCTTTTTGTCTGTCTTTCCTTTTGTAAGAGGTTTTTATGGGAGGCAATAAATGACTTACTTTATTTGATCGCTATCTTTGCTGTGATTTGGTTGGCGTATCGAGGCAGTTGGAAAGTGCCGATATTTTTTGCGCCGTTTTCGCACGTCGATTCGGGAGACTTCTTGCGGGCGTCCTTCCGTATTACCATGCTTTGAAAGTCGAGGTGCTTCGCGAATCCCGCTAGGGTGGGGATCGAGGAATTTGAGGTGATCTTTCAGGGGAGGTCCTATAGCGTGTTTTCGAGGGGGGGAGTCATTTAAGGCGCGTGGCCTCCCTTGGCCTATAAAAAGGACCGAAGGGTGCTCCTTCCCTCTTAACACTTAGGACTCTCGCCGGCGGTCTGCTCTTATTCCCTCGTCTTCGCTCTGCGTTGCGCCGCCGCGATCGGAGCATGAAGGACCCTTCAGAAGGTGACGCTGCAGACGACGGGGAGCGGCCGGTTCCAGCTGTCCTGGAATATCGGTCGGGTCCCACGGTCGCCGCGCGTGCATGAGACGGGTCCGACGGTCGCCGCGCGGATCTGGAGAGGGCTTCGACGTGCGGGGGCACGCCGTTTGCCTCCTCTTGGCTCCGGCGAGGCTTCCGGGCGGACGCCGAGATGGAGGGCGGATGGGGGAGTTAGGGATGCCGACCGCCATTCCCCTCCGTGGGAGGGGAGGAGGCGGCTCCAGTCCCTTCCTCACCCCTGTTCGCAGCCTCTTTCTCTCTCTTTTGTTCTTCATTTCTTTCACTCTTCGGGGGCTGCTTGCTTTCTGTTCGCCTCCAAAGAGTTGGTAGTTTGGCGGAGAGGAGACCTTCACGGCGTTCCTTTTTCCAGGTTGTTGCCAACTTGGAAGGTAGCCTTCCTCGTGTGAAAGGTGGCCTTCTCCTTGCTGTCCCTCTGTCACCTTTGTCACGGTCCACCCGAGCCAACTGGGTCGACCATCTCTTGTTCGAGCCAGTTTCTACGCGAGGTAGAGTCAGTGGCTGGATGCGAGAAGGTCAAGACCGGGTCGGCCGGGTGATGGCCGTTTGCCGCGGTGCTAGATGGATTTTTGCTTTTCACTATGTAATGTATTGGCAGTTGCCTTTCTGATGTACCAACAGTAATCTTGAATGAATGCGAAAGATAAGGGGGTTTATTTTACCCGATTTGTTGATACAGTATTCAGAAATAAAATCTGCGTAGCGTGGTTGCATTCCATGTCCGGGGAATGGGTTCCCCTTCCATTGTGGCTAACCTGTACGCACCTTTCCTGAGCGTCTCGATCACTCGGTAGGGGCCTTCCCAGTTGGGGGATAGCTTGCCCGCCGCCTCCAGTGGTCGAGATGCTTCGGTCTTCCTGAGAACGAAGTCCCCTGGTCGGAATTATCTGCCTCGGACCTTGGCGTTGTAGTACCGAGTGAGGCGGCGCTGGTATTCCGTAGCTCGGACGTTCGCGATCTCTCGGAGTTCGTCTGCCAGGTCGAGGTTCTCGAGTAGCTTCTGCTCGTTTGCCTCGGGCAAAAAGCTGATCACTCGGAGAGACGGATTGGCGATTTCTAACGGAACGACGGCTTCGGTGCCATATACCAGTTGAAAAGGGGTCTCACCGGTTGCCGTTCTGGGGGTCGTTCGGTACGACCATAGTACGCTAGGCAGTTCCTCGAGCCAGCTACCCTTAGCCTTGCCGAGTCTGGTCTTTATGCCCTTCAAGATGGTCTTGTTGGCATTTTCAACCAGCCCGTTGGCCTGAGGGTGGGCGACCGAGGTGAAGTGGTTGCGGATATTTAGGTCGGCACATCTGTCTCGAAAGTATCGAGAGTCGAATTGCCGCCCGTTATCGCTCACTATCACTCGGGGGACGCCGAAGCGACAAATGATCGATTTCCATACGAAACCCCAGACGACTGTCTCGGTGATCCTCGCTGTTGCTTCAGCCTCGATCCACTTGGTGAAGTAGTCGATGGCGACGATGATGAACTTTTTCTGGGATTGAGCCGTTGGGAATGGCCCAAGGATGTCGATCCCCCACCGAGCGAAAGGGTAGGGCTCGGTAAGGGTGACAAGTTCCGTGGCCGGCTGGTGGACCAAATGGTCGAACCGCTGGCAACGGTCGCAATGTTGTACGTAAGCCGTGCAGTCGCGCTGTAGGGTCGGCCACCAGTATCCTTGCCTTAGCAGGATTCTGGCCAGCGACCGACCTCCCGAATGTGCTCCGCACAGGCCTCGATGAATCTCTTCAATAGCTTGGCTCGCTTCGTCGGGGCCGAGACACTTCAGAAAGGGCCTGGAGAACGATCTTCGGTAGAGAGCGTTGTCGAGGATGACGAAGCGCCGAGCCTGGTACTTCATCCGGCGGGCTTCTCGAGGGTCGGAGGGTTCCTGGGAGTCTCGTAGCCAGGATAGGTAGGGGGAGCGCCAGTCGTCGGGAATGGCCGAGTCAATGGCGAGGAGCTCCGAGTCTATGCTCGGGCGCTCTAGCTCTTCTAGGAGGACCGATCGTGTACCTTCCGGGTCTAGGGAGGAGGCCAGTCGGGAGAGGGCGTCCGCCCGAGAGTTTTGCTCCCGAGCTATTCGGACTACCTCGAATTCCTCGAACTGCTGGGCCAGGCTCCGGACCAACTGGAGGTATTTGATCATAGGTGCTTCCCGAGCTTCGTACTCGCCACTGACCTGGCTTGCAACTAGCTGGGAGTCGGTGTGGATCCTGACTCGCTCAGCCCCCAACCGTCGGGCCATGCGGGCCCCCGAGATAAGGGCCTCGTACTCGGAAGCATTGTTGGATGCCAAGAAGTTGAACTTTAGGGCGTATTGCAGCTCTATTCCTTCGGGGGACCTTAGGAGGATCCCTGCGCCGCTGCCGACCGAGTTGGACGATCCATCGACGAACAGCTCCCAGGTTGGCCCGGTTGCTGTCGGAGGCCTGTCCTCGACCGAACGGTGCTCTCGGCGATGAAGTCGGCGAGCGCCTGCCCTTTGATAGCTGATCGTGGCCGATACGAGATGTCGTATGCCCCGAGCATGATGGCCCATTTGACAAGTCACCCCGAGGCTTCGGGGTGGGCCAGAATCTTCTTCAGTGGCTCGCCGGTTAGCACTGTGATGGGATGCCCCTGGAAGTAGGGTCGGAGGCGCCTCGCGGAGGTAACCAACGCTAGCACGAGTTTCTCGGTTGCGGGGTACCTCCGCTCGGCCTCGTTGAGCACCTTGCTGGTGTAGTAGACCGGCCTCTCGACTCCCGAGTCATTTCTGACTAGGACCGAGCTGACCGTTGATGGCGTCGCCGAGAGATAGAGCAACAAGACCTCGCCCGGGACGGGCTTGGAAAGCACCGGGGGCGAAGCCAGGAACTCTTTGAGCTCGGCGAACGCTGTCTGGCATTCCCCATCCCATGCGAACGTGGCAGATGCTACCTTGGGCCCCCTCATCAGCTTGAAGAAGGGCAGGCATCGTTCGGCCGCACGGGACAGGAAACGACTGAGAGCAGCGACACGCCCCGTTAGACGCTGGACGTCTTTAATGCACGCGGGCGGGCGCATGTCCAGGATGGCCTGGACCTTATCGGGGTTGGCTTCGATCCCTCGCTGAGTGACCAGGAAACCCAGGAACTTCCCGGATCTTACTCCAAAGGCGCACTTGGCGGGGTTGAGCTTCATGCAGTACTTCAAGAGGGTGCCGAAAGTCTCGGCGAGGTCGGTGAAGTGGTCTTGGGCCCTCGGGGTCTTGACGAGCATGTCGTCGATGTAGGCCTCGACGTTCCGACCTAACTGTCCCTCGAACATATGGTTGACCAGTCGCTGGTATGTGGCTCCAGCATTCTTCAATCCGAAGGGCATCCGGGTGTAGCAGTACACGCCGTAGTCGGTGATGAATGCGGTCCTCTCGACATCGTCAGGGCTCATTCGGATCTGATGATAACCCGAATAGGCATCCAGGAAACTGAGTATCTCGTTGCCCGAGGTTGAGTCAACCAGTTGGTCGATGCTCGGTAGCGGATAGCAGTCCTTGGGGGTGGCCTTGTTCAGATCGGTGAAGTCTACGCACATTCGCCACTTGCCGGTGGTCTTCGGCACCAGGACGACGTTGGCTAGCCACGTTGGGTATAGGACCGGTCTGAAAAGACCAGTCTCTTGTCCCTTGGTGACCTGCGCCTTGATGATCGCCTGTTTCTCGGCGCATGCTTCCTCCTCCGCTGCTGTACGGGTCTCACGGTGGCATCGAGGTTAAGCTTGTGCATCACAGTTTCCTCTGGTATACCAGGGAGTTGATCATCGGACCAAGCGAAGACCCGGATGTACCCAGAAAGAAACTCCTTGTATTGCTGCTGTTCCTTCGGTGGTAGGTCGGCACCGATCCTTACTCCAAGGGCCGGGTCGTCGTTCAGGAATACCGTTAATAATTCGCCACCGGGCTCGGTGGTCACGGCTTTTCCTTCGACTCCCCTGGGGCCCTTATCCTTCCCGTCCGGCCTTGAGGCTTCCACCGAGATATTGTAGCACCTTCTAGCCGTGGCCTGGTTACCTCGGACTTCCCCCAACCCGTTTTTGGTGGGAAACTTCATTTTTTGGTGATAGGTAGATGGTACGGCCTTTATTCGGCTGAGAAATTTTCGGCCGAAAATGGCGTTGTACGCTATCATACCTTTAATCACTATGAAGTCCACTAAGACCGTAACGGTTTTGGGTGGGGTGCCGATAGTGACCGGCAGGCTTAGGGCTCCCTCGGGGTAGGTGGCCAGGCCATTAAACCCGCTAAGGGGTGTTCGGATCGGGCGGAGCTTGGATGGGTCTTCCCCCATCTTGAGAAAACAGTCATAAGATAATACATCGGGGGCGCTCCCATTATCAATCAAAATCCTGTCTACATTACAGTGATTTATCGTGGCCGAGATAACGAGGGCATCGTCATGCGGGGTGCTCAGCCCTTCCAGGTCTTGGTCGGAGAAGACTATGACCTGGGGCTCCATCGGCGGACCTCTGGGAGGCTCTAAGGCTTGGCTGGCCCGCTCGGCATGACGTTTCCTTCCTCGGCTGGTGTCGCCGCCCGATGCCGCCCCTCCGGAGATGACGTTGATGTGGACCCCTCGGGGGGCGTTGTCGATCTCCTCTGCGGCGTCTCGGTCTTCTTTGTGCCCGGTCGTGAACCGGGCTAGATGCCCCAGACGGATGAGGCGCTCGATCTCGTCCTGGAGCTGATGGCAGTCTCCGGTGTGGTGCCCGTGGTCGCCGTGGAACAGGCAATGCCTGTCCCGCTTGCGGTTCTTCGACCTCATTGGCTCGGGCTGGCGGAGAAGTCCCGAGTCTTTGATGTCTTCATAGATCTCGTAGACTGGTGCGGTCAAGGGGGTATACCGCTCGTACTTTCTCTTGCGCTCTCCTTCTCGATCGCGCTTCTTACTCGAGCCGGGGTTTGGCTCGGAGGTCCGCTTTTTGTCCCCCTCCCGACCCGAGCCGGTTGCGTCTCGGCAGGCGCTGAGTACTTCTTCGCACTCGGCGTGGCGCAGTGCCAGAGTCACTAGCTCGGCGAGGGTCGAGGGAGGGTGGAGGACAAGCTCGCGGCGGAGATTCTCGTCCCGGGTGCCCCCGGTCAGTGCGGTTGTGGCTGAGGCCACATCCAGGCGGGGGATCCTAAGGGCTTCCGATTTAAATCGGTGGACATAAGTCCGGAGCCTCTCCCCTTGCGCTTGTTTGAGAGCCAGGAGCCCCGCTACTGACCTTGGGGGGGCGCTACCGGCGAAGCTCTCCTTGAAAATTCGCCCGAATTGCCTGAAGTCTCGAATGGACCCCGGGGCGAGGGCCCGGAACCATGCCTGAGCGCCTTGGACCAGGGTGGCCGCGAAGGCTCGGCATTTGATGGGATCCGGCGTTCCATGCAGGGTCACCAGGGCGTCGAAGCTATCGTAGTGGTCGGCTGGGTCGCCCTGGCCGTCGTAGAGCTTGAAGGTTGGGATGGAGGCTCTAGGAGAGACCTCTGCCTTCAAGATGTACTCGGAGAAAGGGGATTTCTCCTCGTCCTCCGGGAAAGAGGTCTTCTGCAGGGCGCGGAGAGCGCGCTCTTGCTCTGCGAACCGTCTTTCAAAATCTCGTAGCCGGAGAGACAGTTCCGGCTGTGGCCGCGCCGTGGGGCTGGGGGGGGCGTCGTGGCGATCTCCCGGAGCACTGGTGCCCGGGCGCGGCGGCCTCGCCCCCTGCTTCCCTCTCCTCGGCGTGGAGGAAGCCTCTTGCTCCGCAGGCGGAGCTTGCGAGGGTCCTCCGACGTCGTTGCGGAGGAGCTGTCGGCCGCGGAGGGTGAAGCGGCCTCCGGCGGTGTGCTGCGTTGCACTCCTTCGAGGGGGACTTCCTGACGGGGCGCGGGACCTCGCGTCCCGGGCCGCCTGGGCCCTCATGAGCTCCACGAGGACGTCCATCTTTTCGTTGAGGGCCTGGAAGGCGTTGGCGCCGCCGTCGAGGGGTGCCCCTGTCTCCGCCGGGGGGGGTGGTGGCCCGTTGGTGGGGACGCTGGCGTTGGAGGGGGGGCTCTGTGAGACCCTAGAGGGGGCGCCTCCCGCCGCCGCCACAGCCTTACCTGCCCCGCCGGCGGATCTCCTCCCTGAGCTTTTTCTTACCATCTTGACTCTTCGTGCGTTTCCCACAGACGGCGCCAGATGAAGAGGCGGAATCTCGCGCTGGGTCCTGAGCGGGCTGTGGATCACCAGAAGATGAATCTGCAAGAGAGGGAAACGTGTCAGAGGGCCCAGGGGATCTCCCTGGGGCAAACCCTCCGATGGCTAAGTCAGTAGAGCGATGGTGGAAGCGATAATGGGGGAGGAGAGAGCTGATGCGCGAGAATCCTCTCCACCAAAGGGTGAAGCGAATCGTGCTCAGGAGCTTAGGGTATGTGAATGCCTAGTTCATCTTACCATCTTCCGGAGGATATCCCTTGCTTAAATAGTGCGTCGCCTTTTAAGAGTCCGGTGAGCTGAGGGCTTCCCGGCGGGAGTTACGTCTTCAGCGGGGGCTTTCATGGCCTGATCGTGGGGACGTTATCCCCTTGGAGTCCGGCAGCTCCCATGACTCTCCCGCTGGCGGAGGACTCTGAACGGCCGCACCTGCAGATAATCAACCGGTCTTACCGAGCCTCGGGGATGCTAGCTCATGTCCGAGCGATAGGCATGGCCCGGCGAGGGTGGGGTCGGATAGGTCGGCTGGAGCCTGTCTCTCTCGGGTGAGGAGAGGGCTTTTAGACCGGACCTTCCTTGGGACCTGACCGCTGTCTCGGGCCCTCCGAGCCTTGAAGGCCGCCGGGGAGAGTTGGTTCCTCGAGTCTTTATTTATTGGGCTTTTCTTCCCTGAGTGGGCCCAGCGGGCTATCACTCGGGCGGGCTTGCCTAGTTGGACCGCGTGGGTCTTGTTGGGCTGCCTTTGTGGTGGGCTACGGAAATCCCCCTCTCCACAGCCGACGATTCCACTCAACACCACACTTCCTTGAAGACTCGGATAGCTGAACTACGTACCGAACTCACTCGTGCCAAAGTAGAATTCGAGTCAACTGAGCAGCTGCAAGTCAAGAATATAGAAGAGGCAGAGCTGGCAGAAGGGCAAGCCGCGTCGCTTGAGGAGAAACTGATGCGACTGCGGGCTGAAGAATCCCATCTACAAGAATTGATTCGCCACCCCTCTCTGGTGATTTTGGAGTTCGAGGACATCTTCCGTCGCTCATTGCAGTAGTTCCTTTGTTTTTCCCCCTTTTTATGAATCTTCATGTATACCGGGGGATGCCCCGAGTACTATGTACCCTTTTCTTTATGCCAATGAAATTTCAACATCATTTACTATGCATATCCGCCGTTGAGCTGCAGCTTTCCTTCCTTTCTTTCTTTCTTTCTTTTTTTTTGCCAATCTAGACACAGGTGTGTCACCGATTTATCTAGCCCGGGGTATATTAGCTGCTAGAGTAGGAGAGCGCTCACGCCTTCAGGGAAGGTATGAGGGGTTCACTCCACCGCGGTGCAACTTCTCCCGAGACCAAATTTGGGTTAGCATGGGTGAGAGCTGGAGGATAAAGGGGATTTATGGGCCGACAGGGCCAGAGGGTAAAGCCAATAGTTTGTTCACTAACCTCACCGATGGTGACGAGGTTTGCAAATGACACACTTGTTCGTGGGCTTAAGTGCCAAAGACAAGGAGTGAGTTTATTTCTCGATAGGGACGAACAGTCCGAGCCGATGGTTTGTTGATCAATTTCGCCGATGATGACGAAAAACTGACGGTAGGTTTATTCATCGGCATGGGTTAAATGTCGAAGCAAAGAGGGTTGTTGATCGATGTGGAAGAAAGGTCTGGGTCGATGGTTTGTTCATTGATTTCGCCGATGGTGATGAAAATCGAGGTAAGTTTATTCATAGGCATGGGTTAGATGCCAAAAAAAGAGGTTTGTTGTAGCATAGGCATAAGGCTTTTACCGATGGGACGTGGTGTGTCTCTTCACACACAAGGATTCCTGTGGGACATGAATGGTAAATGAGGTAGCAACAGTATTTTTTTTGAACCACATTACTGACTTAAGCGCCCTTTCAGGTTTTCACCGAGGTCAGCCCCCTCTTGCTTTTGCCCACGTGCCCTTTTGGGTTTTCATGTGGTAGGGTACCCAATTTTGCCTACAGCGCCCTTTCAGGTTTTCACCGCAACCAGGTTATAGCCATTTTTGCCCTTATCCAGAATATCCAGATAAGTCTGGCGAGGCACCTCCATTTTAAGCCTCATATCATCATTTTTTATTTTGAAACATAACCGCCTGCTTTTGTCAAGGCTTTTGGCAATAAGTCGATTTGTACAATTGACGTTGAGGCCAACGGGGGTTTGTCCGTCGGCATTGGCCAAATGTCGAAGCAAAGATGGGTTTATTCATAAACGAGGATGAAAGGTCTGGGTTAACGGTTCATTGATGGAGACAAGAATCAACGCTGGTTTGTTCATCGACATTGGATGAATGCCGAAGTAAAGATAGGTTTAGTCATTTACGAGGATGAAAGGTCCATGTTAACGGTTCATTGGCTGATCTTGCCGATGATGACAAGGATCATTGTTGGTTTGTTCATCGGCATTGGATAAATGTCGAAGCAAAAGATAGGTTTAGTCATTAATAAGGACGAAAGGTCCGGGTTAACGATTCATTGACCGATCCTGTCGATTATGACAAGAATCAGCGTTGGTTTGTTCATCAGCATTGGATAAATGTCGAAGCAAAAGATAAGTTTAGTCATTCACGAGGACGAAAGGTCCGTGTTAACGGTTCATTGGCTGATCTTGCCGATGATGACAAGGATCATCGTTGGTTTGTTCATTGGCATTGGATAAATGCCAAAGCAAAAGATATGTTTAGTCATTAATGAGGACGAAAGGTCCGGGTTAACGGTTCATTGACCGATCCTGCCGATGATGATAAGAATCAACGTTGGTTTGTTCATCGGCATTGGATAAATGCCGAAGCAAAAGATAGGTTTAGTCATTAACGAGGATGAAAGGTCCGGGTTAACGGTTCATTGACCGATCTTGCCGATGATGACAAGAATCAGCGTTGGTTTATTCATCGGCATTGGATAAATGCCGAAGCAAAAGATAGGTTTAGTCATTAACGAGGATGAAAGGTTCGGGTTAACGGTTCATTGACCGATCCTGCCGATGATGACAAGAATCAGCGTTGGTTTATTCATCGACATTGGATAAATGCCGAAGCAAAAGATAGATTTAGTCATTAACGAGGATGAAAGGTCTGAGTTAACGGTTCATTGACCGATCCTGCCGATGATGACAAGAATCAACATTGGTTTGTTCACCGGCATTGGATAAATGCCGAAGCAAAAGATAGGTTTAGTCATTAACGAGGACGAAAGGTCCGGGTTAACGGTTCATTGGTTGATCTTGCCGATGATGACAAGGATCAGCGTTGGTTTGTTCATCGGCATTGGATAAATGTTGAAGCAAAAGATAGGTTTAGTCATTAACGAGGATGAAAGGTCCGAGTTAACGGTTCATTGACTGATCTTACCGATGATGACAAGAATCAGCGTTGGTTTGTTCATCGGCATTGGATAAATGCTGAAGCAATAGATAGGTTTAGTCATTAACGATGACGAAAGGTCTGGGTTAACGGTTCATTGACTGATCCTGCCGATGATGACAAGAATCAGCGTTGGTTTATTCATTGGTCATTGGATAAATGCCAAAGCAAAAGATAGGTTTAGTCATCGACACGGACGAAAGGTCCGAGTCGGTGATTTTGAGAGAAGTAGATCTCTAGTGGGACTAGTGATGAACGTCCTATCCGGAGTTTCATAGGGATGAAGGTGAAGAGGAACTTTGATTACCACATTACTAACCCAAGTGCCCTTTCGGGTTTTCACCGGGGCTAGCCCCCTCTTGCTTTTGCCCACGTGCCCTTTCGAGTTTTCACATGGCGGGGTACCCAATTTTGCCTGTAGCGCCCTTTCAGGTTTTCACCGCAACCGGGTTATAGCCATTTTTGCTATGTCTAGAATGTCTGAACAGGACTGGCGGAGCACCTCTATTTTAAGCCCCTTTTTTCTCCTTTTTTTTCTCTTTTTTTAATGGAAATATCAGGCCGGCGTATGGGGCTCGATCTTGATTGTTTGGTTCGCTTGTATAGTAACAACATATAGTTGTCGGCTAGGGCACGAAGCCTTATGCCGGAAGAAGGTTTATTCATTGGCAAGAAGTTAATGCCAATGCAATGGAAATGGTTTATGCATCGATGCGGACGTAAGGTCCTGCACGGTGATGATGCGTAGATATCGGCTAGGGCATAAAGCCTTCTGTCGAAACTGTGTATTCGCAGGCGTGGGGACAACGCCAGTGCAAAGGAAATGGTTTATGCCCTGGTGTGGACGTAAGCTCCAACATGGTGATAATGTGTGGATATCAGCTAGGGCATAAAGCCTTGCGCCGACATTGTGTATTTGCAGGTGTGGGGATAACGCCAGCGCAAAGAAAACGGTTTATGCACCGATGCGGACGTAAGGTCCAACATGGTGATGATGTGTGGATATCGGCTAGGGCATAAAGCCTTGTGCCGAAAACTGTGTATTCGCAGGCGTAGGGATAACGCCAGCGCAAAGGAAATGGTTTATGCACCGGTGCGGATGTAAGGTCCAACATTGTGATGATGTATGGATATCAGCTAGGGCATAAAGCCTTGCGCCGAAAACTATGCATTCACAGGTGTGGGGATAACGCCAGTGCAAAGGAACTCGTTTATGCACCGATGCGGACGTAAGGTCCAACATGGTGATGATGTGTGGATATCGGCTAGGGCATAAAGCCTTGCACTGAAAACTATGTATTCGTAGGCCTGGGGATAACGCCAGCGCAAAGGAAATGGTTTATGCACCGGTGCAGACGTAAGGTCCAACATGGTGATGATGTGTAGATATCGGATAGGGCATAGAGCCTTGCACCAAAAATTATGTATTCACAGGCGTGGGGATAACGCCAGCACAAAGAAAATGGTTTATGCACCGGTGCGGACGTAAAGTCCAACATGGTGATGATGTGTATAATGGTAGTCCAGTGGGACTAAGTGGGGTTCTCAAGGAGCCCTGGGATTAGTACGCACTGGGGAGGCTTCTACAATTGAGAGCGAACGGCCTCGGAATCGATCCAAGCTGAGTTGGTATTTTTGGAGAGCTCGGCCAGGGCGGAGTGCCACTAGACCAAGGTAGATTTCGGACATTCTTCGAACGCCGGTAGGGCTGAATGATATAGCTTCAAATGTTTCCCATTGAGCGGGGAGAATTGCACTACCCCCTTGTGGTCTACGAGAACGTAAGCACCACCTTCATATACTCGGTGGACAACATATGGTCCAACCCAATTTTCAACCAACTTCCCTTTGGGGTTGGAGGCCATTACTTCTCTTCTTTTGACCATCAGTAGGTCGCCTTTCTTGAGTTCTCACCCTTTGACCAGCTTGTCGAAAGCACGGGCCATGCGAGCTTGGTATAGTTGAATGTTTTGTTGCGCTCGGAGGCGTCTTCCTTAAAGCTCAGTGAGCTCTTCTAATCTTCTTTCTATATTCGTCTGTTTGCCGTTCGTCAAGCCGTATTGTATAGCGACTCTCAGTGACGGCACTTCCATCTCTATCAGAACCACTGCCTCTGACCCGTATACCAGGGAGAATGGTGAACAACCAGTTGGAGTTTTATAGACTGTACGATAAGCCCACAGTGCTTCGTACATCTTCTCTTCCCAATCTCTCTTGCTAGAGTTGACAGTCATGGCTAACAAGGTGCAGAGAGTATTATTGAATGCCTCCGCGAGCCCATTGGCCTGTGGATTGTAGGGGGATGATGTCCTCCAATCAATTTTATACTTATCAGCTAACCTGTAGATCTTCTGATTTCTGAAATGGCTGCCGTTGTCAGAAATGATTCGGATAGGGACCCCGAACCATAATATTATGTTCTGACGGAAGAACCTGGCGACCAGCTCCCCTATCACTTCTCTTAGTGCCACCACCTCTGCCCATCTAGAGAAGTAGTCTATGGCTGCTAGAATATACTTTCACCTTAATGAAGATGCTGGCAAAGGTCCCACTACATCCGTGCCCCATTGGGCAAACGGCCAACTTGGGATAGTGGGGTGTAATAGCACTGGAGGCCTCCTTTGCATGGTGGCATGCTCTTGGCATTTCTGACATGACTTGGCAAACTTGCAGTAGTCATCAAATATAGTGGGCTAATAGTAGCCCAATTTCTTTATTTCAATCTTCATTTTCAGACCAGCATGGGGAGCCCCAACTGACCTGGCATGAACTTCTTTCATCAACTGCCATGCTTCTTCTGTAGACAGGCAACGAAGTAGAATCTTCTTTTGGGCATCTGCCATTATTTGGAATAAAGTTTCATTCCTTAACTCGTAGGAGTCTTTGATTCTGATGAATTTCATTCTCTGCTCTTTCACTTTCGGGAGCTGTTGGTGCTGGAACCAACGTAGGAGGTGCTCTCGCCAATCAGGCAGTTGGACTTCTTCCACAGTCGCCACTTCGTTTTCTTCTTCATTGGATAGGACCTCTGTCATGCTGGGGACCTGACGTCTATTGATGACGTTTATATTCAGGCTTGTGTCCGGCAGGATAGATAAGGAACTAGCCAGCTTTGCGAGGGCATCTGCCTAGGCATTCTATCCTCGATTGATATGCTCCACTTTAACGAAGTAGAATTTCACCATCAGGCGCAACGCCAGTTGGTGATAAGGGAGAAGTTCCTACTTCCGCACATCAAACTCCCCTCCCACTTGTTTTAAAACTAGCATGGAATCCCCAAACGCCTCAAGCATTCGAATCTCCATAGACAAAGCAATTTGTAGCTCGATAACCAAGGCTTCGTACTCTATTTCGTTATTCGTGCAAGGCTTGTTTATTGAGCAGGAGGTATATATGACTTCCCCTTCGGAAGACTTCAGGACTATGCCTACGTCGGCTCTGACTCTAGCTGATCCAATTACCGGAGTAACAATTTTGGATGCACCATCAAAATACAACTGCCACAAAGTGTGTTGCACTTGGTCCGCCTCCAGGGTTTCATCTTCAAGGAGTTCTGTCTCCAGCGGACAGTCTTCTGGTGTTCGGTGCGCAGCAAAGAAATCTGTGATGGCCTGGCCTTTAACAGCTTTCTACGGTACATAGGAGATGTCAAACTCCATGAACATTACTGCCCATTTTCCTAAGCGGCCTTTGATGTCACGCCCCGACGCGGAATATCGGGACGTACAGTTAGAAACGAGCTGGAAAGAGAGAGAACTAATCTAAATATATACAAATGCTAAGAAATGGAAATAACTTATTGACCATTAAACAAAACATAACTGGTACATAATCCTCAAATCAACTCAATACAACTGGGATAACAACTCTAAACCACAATAATATAACTGAAGCACAACACACTCTAAACACAACTAACTGATACACTCAAAACATCACTCCTGCCCTTCCCCATCGGTAAGCGCGTCACCTGAAAAGCCTGGAAAGGGGGGAAACAACAACTATGAGCTAACGCTCAGTAGGAAATAACAGATAGGTATAAGTGATTAGCAGTTTAATTACATTTTCAAAATGTCATGCTACAAATGCTACAAAGGATAATGCAATAAAAGAGTAATGATGATATAATGGAATAAAATTGAAAGATCTCGCAAGGTCAAGAAATATAAAGGAACAAAATGGTAATACTGAAGAGGAATAACAAAGACAAGAATTTACTACAGGAGATAACGATAAAGAGTTGGCCATATCAAGATAATTCAAGTCATGTCAAGCACGTGTGTAGTTTCATTTCCACGTCCAAGTAACAGCAAGTAAGTAACAACAAGTAGAGTATAGAACAGTGAAGAGTGGAAAGTGAAAAGTAGTAGAGAGTAGTAGAGAGTAGTGGCCAGTCCAAGATTTAACCCGTGTCATAGTACTGGTGCCAAATGCCACACCTAGTCAATCACCTCCCCGGGGGTACACGTAGTGTTCGGGCGCTCCTCCCAGGACTAGACCGAGCCCTTAATTGTTTGCCAGGCATTGATTTCTTTGGATCAAAGATCCCACGAATCTAGACTTCCACAATTTATGGCTAGAATTCCAAGGTTTGAACCATGTAGCAATAACAATTTCAAGTAGGAAGGAGATTCATTTCAGAATTTCAAGGTAAGCACAATCATCAAGAAGATTGAAAACCAAGTCACAATAAGAGTTAATCATGCTGCGCTACTGTAGTACAGCAGCTATCCAACAAGCTAATCAACATATTAATCCTAATTATCAAGTTAATATGTCAAAGATTATCCATTATCATTTGCATTAAGACAATTGCCAAAAGCTGATTCAAGATGATAAGGTAAAGGAACAAGCTTGTACAGGAAGGAAAAAGAATGCATTAACAGAGATTTAATTACACCATTAACCACTAATTATGTGGGTTTCTATTTAACCAATGTATACATTGCAATTAAGATGATGAATGACATGCTTTTACATCGTGATAGAACATAGGAACCAATGCAATTTGAGAATCATAAGGTTCATGATTAGGTCACTGGTTCTTCAAAAATATAGTTTTCAATTGGTCTAAGTTCAATGGGTCGATCCCCTAATGATCCGGATCGATCCACGGGTCGTAAAACGATGAAAACCGAGTTTCTGGTATATGGGTCGACCCCTGTAAAAATGGGGTCTGCCTGCTGGATGGGTCGACCCTTGGGGTCGACCCCTGCAAGAACAGCAACGGCAGAACTTTCGGAAAGCACAAAAACTCACCCAATTGTGGTCCAATTGAATTGGAAACATAACCACATGCTATAGGAATCTTACTAGACATATGAGGGTCATAATACATGAGTTTTAAAGCACGAATTTCATCAGAAACCCACTTAATCACAACCGATTCTATGAAGAACACAAGAAGAACTAATTCTTGACATACTTCCACTAAATCTAAAAATTCTCCCAACATACACAACGGAATTTGGGGATTTTGGTGTCAAAAGAAAGCTAACAAGCTACTGATTACATTCATGTATATTAATTAGAAGTTGGGCTGTTATAACCTACGTCAAATCGGAGAAAGACTTCGAAACCCTAGAATGAAGAACAAGTTTGACAGCAGCTCACAAAAAGCTTGATATCTCCACGGATACCTAATGAAATTTGGGGCTTTCAGTCCCATTGGATAGCTCTCGTCGAGCTGATCAAGATACTATATTTACAAGTCTCAATTGGTTAAGGGTGCCTACCTTAATCGACGGATTAAAGGGCTGGAGATGAAGAATGATGAACTACCAACACCCTCCACCAAAACGACGAATGCTCCCAGATCTGGACTCCTCGTCAGCTGACCCAGCTACCAAATGAAACTAGAGTCGCAGAGCTACATTTCTATAGGTCATGGGGCTTCTGGAGCCTTCGGAGTTGGGAGTATTTGGCGCTGCAAGTTTCGTGTTAGAAACGGCGCCGGAATCCTTGACTCGACCAAATCTATGTCGGCAGCACGTTTTAGGGCTAGGTTTACCTCAAATTGATTGAGGGTAAATGTTCCTTACCTCGTGGCCTTCCATTTGCCCTTGATTTCAGATCATTTGGTTGAGTAATAAGGTCGAATTTCACGTTTTAAGTTACGATTAGGTAAAGGATAGGTGAAAGTCAAATTCAGGATTAATCCTCTAATTAGACAAGGTTACGTAATTAATTTGGGTCAAGTCCAGAAGACAAAATTACTATAAAAATGATCTTTTACCTAACTAAAAATTCTCCCAACATACACAACGGAATTTGGGGATTTTGGTGTCAAAAGAAAGCTAACAAGCTACTGATTACATTCATGTATATTAATTAGAAGTTGGGCTGTTATAACCTACGTCAAATCGGAGAAAGACTTCGAAACCCTAGAATGAAGAACAAGCTTGACAGCAGCTCACAAAAAGCTTGATATCTCCACGGATACCTAATGAAATTTGGGGCTTTCAGTCCCATTGGATAGCTCTCGTCGAGCTGATCAAGATACTATATTTACAAGTCTCAATTGGTTAAGGGTGCCTACCTTAATCGACGGATTAAAGGGCTGGAGATGAAGAATGATGAACTACCAACACCCTCCACCAAAACGACGAATGCTCCCAGATCTGGACTCCTCGTCAGCTGACCCAGCTACCAAATGAAACTAGAGTCGAAGAGCTACATTTCTATAGGTCATGGGGCTTCTGGAGCCTTCGGAGTTGGGAGTATTTGGCGCTGCAAGTTTTGTGTTAGAAACGGCGCCGGAATCCTTGACTCGACCAAATCTATGTCGGCAGCACGTTTTAGGGCTAGGTTTACCTCAAATTGATTGAGGGTAAATGTTCCTTACCTCGTGGCCTTCCATTTGCCCTTGATTTCAGATCATTTGGTTGAGTAATAAGGTCGAATTTCACGTTTTAAGTTACGATTAGGTAAAGGATAGGTGAAAGTCAAATTCAGGATTAATCCTCTAATTAGACAAGGTTACGTAATTAATTTGGGTCAAGTCCAGAAGACAAAATTACTATAAAAATGATCTTTTACCTAATTACTATTTTTACAGATTTTTCTAAGGTAGTCGAATTTTATAGGTTCTATTTTCTAATGAATTAAATATTAATATTTTGAAATTCAAACATTAATTCATTTTAATTCAATTTTCAATTAATAAAAGCTCAAGAAAACTTAATAAATAATCAGGGTATTACACCCTCCCCTACTTAAAGAATTTGGTCCTCCAAATTCACTACACTATATACGGAAAGTAGGGAAAAGATAGATCACCTAGAATAGGTCGGGATACCGCTTCCGCATAGTATCTTCCGATTCCCAAGTAGCTTCTTCGGTTCCACGCCGACTCCACTGAATCTTGACCATCGGTATAGACCGATTCCGGAGTTGCTGCTGTTTCCGGTCTAGAATCTTGATAGGTCTTTCTTCATAAGTCAAATCTTCCTTTAACTCAAAATCCACATGCTGAATGATGTGAGTGGGATCGTACACATATTTCCGTAACATAGACACATGGAAAATATTGTGTACGCCAGATAACTGAGGCAGTAATGCCAGTCTGTAAGCAACTTCTCCCACTCTATCTAGGATCTCGAATGGACCAATATACCTCGGACTCAGCTTGCCATGAATGCCAAATCTTCGAATCCCTCTCGAAGGAGAGACTTTCAGAAACACATGCTCGCCAACTTGAAATTCTAATGCTCTTCTCCTTGTGTCGGCATAACTCTTCTGTCTTGACTGAGCCACTTGTAACCGGTCTCGGATAACACGGATGTTCTGTGATGATTCTGAAACAAGATCCGGTCCAAGCCATTGCTTCTCGCCCACCTCGTCCCAACACAACGGGGAACGACAGCTTCTTCCATACAAAGCTTCAAATGGAGCCATTTGTATGCTGGATTGGTAACTATTGTTGTAGGCAAATTCAATCAATGCCAAGTGATTACTCCAACTGCCTCCGAAATCAATCATGCAAGCTCGCAGCATATCTTCCACTATCTGGTTGGTTCTTTCAGTCTGTCCATCTGTCTGTGGATGAAAAGCAGTACTGAAATTCAGACGAGTACCAAGAGACTCTTGCAGTCCCTTCCAGAAATGTGAAGTAAATCTCGGGTCTCTATCAGACACAATGCTGACAGGTATACCATGGAGCCTTACCACTTCCTTCAAATATAAAACAGCCAATACATCAACTGTCCACTTGGACTTAATGGGTAAGAAATGAGCCGATTTTGTCAAGCGATCGACGATCACCCATATCGCATCAAATCCACCACGAGTCTTAGGTAGACCTATAATAAAATCCATGCCAATGCTTTCCCACTTCCATTGGGGTATGTCGAGTGGTTTCAACTTTCCTGCCGGTCTGAAATGCTCAGCCTTAACTTGTTGACAAACCAGACATCTACTCACGAAATCTGCAATTTCCCTTTTCATATTCGGCCACCAAAAGGACCTTTTCATATCCGTGAACATTTTAGTGCCTCCAGGATGAATAGTGTATTTGGATCTATGTGCTTCCTCCAGAATCTTGTTCTTTAACTCAGCTTCTTCTGGTACACAAGTTCTACCCTGGAATAACAATCTTCCATCGTCAGCTACCATGAAGTCGGGTCTGCTGCTCAAACTTCCCTTGATCTCAACCAACTCGGGATCATTATCTTGCAAGGATTTGATCTCCATCAATAATTTGGGCTTAAGTCGAATCTGTGCAATTATAACCCGATCATTATCAACATTTAGATCCAGGCTAGCTAACTGTTCTAATAGCCTCCACTCTTGCAACATGAGACTTGATAATTTAGCCACAGGCTTCCGGCTTAATGCATCTGCCACCACATTGCCTTTACCGGGATGATATTCAATCGAGAAGTCGAAGTCCTTCAAGTACTCCAACCATCTTCTCTGCCTCATGTTAAGTTCTTTCTGAGAAAATAAATACTTCAAACTCTTATGATCTGAAAATACTGTGAATGTTTCTCCATACAAGTAATGCCTCCAAATTTTTAAGGCGAATACAACTGCTGCAAGTTCCAAGTCATGAACGGGGTAGTTCTCTTCGTGCTTCTTCAGCTGCCTAGAAGAATAAGCAATCACCTTACCATGCTGCATGAGTACACAGCCTAAGCCAATACCAGAAGCATCGGTATAGACCACGAAACCACCGTCGCCAGAAGGTAAAGCCAATACGGGTGCAGTAGTGAGGCAATCCTTCAATGTTTGAAAGCTCTACTGACATTCCTCGGACCATTCAAACTTGTTGTCTTTGCAGGTCAATCGAGTGAGAGGTACCGTAATCTTGGAGAAGTCTTGAATAAATCTCCGATAATAGCCTGCCAGGCCTAGGAAGCTTCTCACTTCGGTCACTGTAGTAGGCTGATCCCAGTTCCTTACTGCCTCCACTTTCGAAGGATCAACTGAAATACCTTCTTTGGTGATGATATGTCCTAAGAAGGACACTTCTTGCAGCCAGAAATCACATTTACTGAATTTGGCATATAGTTGATGATCTTTCAATATCTGCAAGGCCATTCTCAAATGTTCGGCATGCTCTTCTTCAGTCTTGGAATAAATTAGTATGTCGTCAATGAATACCACGACCCATTGATCAAGATAAGGCCGGAATGCATTATTCATTAACTGCATGAAAGCTGCTGGTGCATTCGTTAGACCAAAAGGCATAACGACAAACTCAAAATGACCATACCTGTTGCGGAAAGCCGTTTTATAAATATCATCTTCCTTAATCCTCAGCTGATGATATCCAGATCGAAGATCGATCTTAGAGAAATAATGTGCTCCCGCTATCTGGTCGAATAATTCGTCGATCCTCGGCAATGGGTATTTATTCTTGATAGTTAGCTGGTTCAGTTGCCTATAATCGATGCATAATCTCATCGAACCATCCTTTTTCCTGACGAATAATACAGGAGCTCCCCAAGGTGAAGTTCTCGGACGAATAAAGCCCTTCTCGAGCAATTCCATCAGCTGTTGCTTTAATTCCCTTAGCTCCGCAGGGGACATACGGTAAGGAGCCCTAGAAATAGGAGACGCGCCAGGAACAATATCAATGGAGAAGATAACTTCCCGCTCAGGCGGAAGTCCTGGTAGTTCCTCCGGAAAGACTTCGGAGAATTCTCGGACAATAGGAGTGTCCTTTATCTCAACTCGCTGTTCCGGTGTAACATGGACAAAGGCTAGAAAAGCCTCGCAACCTCGCCTCATCAGCTTGTCGGCTCGAAGAGAAGAGATGAGCGATACGGGGTTATGGTGCTTGATCCCCGTAAAAGATAAACCAGAATGTCCAGTAAAAGTCACTGAGCTAGAACTGCAATGAACACTGGCCTCATACTTGGCCAACCAATCTGCTCCAAGGATTACATCATAATCCTTCATATCCATGCAAACTAAGTCGGCTGGAAAGTTCCGTTCATCAATAATAACCTTACTAGAAGGATAGTAATATTGAATAGCCGCTCCAGAACCAATAGGGGTTGATATAACCAATGGAGAATTCATCATAATAGGTTTGACAGATAACGACTTCGCAAATTTCCGAGAAATAAAAGAATGCGTTGCACCAGTATCAAAGAGAACAAATGCGGGCTTGTCGATTATAGTAAGGGTACCTTCGACGAGTCTGCCATCATCAGAAATCCCAGTTTCATCCGCATGTAAAGCTTGGAGCCTTCCTTGCGGCTTCTTGATAACTTGAGATTTTACCGGTGTAGCTTGTTCCGATAGAAGAGGGCAGTCAGGGATGCGGTGTTCCCTACTCCCACATCGTAAACACGCACCTAGCTTGCGCCAACATTCCTCCATCTTGTGACCTGGACGATCACAATACTTGCACTTGCCCTTGAATGGAACAATAGGGCCGGGTTTCTTCTCTTCATTTCTTGGCATCTTGCCTTTCCACGTTCCCGATCCGATCCACGAACTAGACCCACTCATGGGCCTCTTTTTGCTAGTGCCAAATCCGGGTCTAGGAGTTGGTTGTTCCTTCTTCTTGCCTTGCCCACGGATCCTCTCCGTCATTTCTAAGGTATCTTCTAGAACTTGTGCCTTTCTCACCATCTCAGAATAAGTAGAGATCTCCATCGGCGCCAGTTGATTGATGTAGTGAAGCTTCAACCCGTTGAGGAATCGCTTAGATTTCATCTTTTCTGTGGAGATAAGGTGAGTAGCAAAGAGCGAAAGCCGAGAGAACTGTGCTTCATATTCGGCCACCGATAAGCTTCGCTGCCTTAGAGCCGCGAACTCCGTCGCCTTCTTCTCTTGTACACGATCGAAAAAATATTTGTCGTTGAAGAATTCCTCGAACTCTTCCCATGCGACTTGTTGATCGCCTAGAGTTGCCTTGACGGAATCCCACCAAGTACGCGCGTCCCGCTCCAATTGGAAGGTAGAAAGAAGGACACGCTCTTGGTCGGTGCATTGCATGACTTCAAAAATTCTCCCCATTTCGTTGAGCCAATGCTCGGCCTCGTCGGGGTTAGTCGAACCAGCAAATCTTGGCGGGTTCATTCCTCGAAAGTTCCAGTATAAGTCACCGGTGCCATGACCTGCTGCTCCAGCTTGAGCTACCTGATGTAACGCCTGAGTCAGGCCTTGAACCGTGCGCTGCAGGTTCCTCCATTCAGCACGTTCGGCTGCCATCTACACGAGAAATAGATTACTTAGGTCCAATAAAATAGATAATAACACGATTAAGGAATGAACTTAACCCAAGTTTCTACCCAATCTCACCAGGTCAGGTTCTAGACTTTAACAAGGTTAGAGGTCTAATGCACCTAAACACGACCAAAACTCGGTACCTGGCGGAGCTAATCGGTCCGAATACCACTCGCGCAAGTATGCGACCTTCCCGATAGGCGTAGCCTAACGTTTGGACAACACCTTTTGATATACCGATTATTGGGATGGTATGCAAGAAAACCTAAACTTAGGGAACCTAGGAATATGAAACCTAGGGCTCTGATACCAACTAAACTGTCACGCCCCGACGCGGAATATCGGGACGTACAGTTAGAAACGAGCTGGAAAGAGAGAGAACTAATCTAAATATATACAAATGCTAAGAAATGGAAATAACTTATTGACCATTAAACAAAACATAACAGGTACATAATCCTCAAATCAACTCAATACAACTGGGATAACAACTCTAAACCACAATAATATAACTGAAGCATAACACACTCTAAACACAACTAACTGATACACTCAAAACATCACTCCTGCCCTTCTCCATCGGTAAGCGTGTCACCTAAAAAGCCTGGAAAGGGGGGAAACAACAACTATGAGCTAACGCTCAGTAGGAAATAACAGATAGGTATAAGTGATTAGCAGTTTAATTACATTTTCAAAATGTCATGCTACAAATGCTACAAAGGATAATGCAATAAAAGAGTAATGATGATATAATGAAACAAAATTGAAAGATCTCGCAAGGTCAAGAAATATAAAGGAACAGAATGGTAATACTGAAGAGGAATAACAAAGACAAGAATTTACTACAGGAGATAACGATAAAGAGTTGGCCATATCAAGATAATTCAAGTCATGTCAAGCACGTGTGTAGTTTCATTTCCACGTCCAAGTAACAGCAAGTAAGTAACAACAAGTAGAGTATAGAACAGTGAAGAGTGGAAAGTGAAAAGTAGTAGAGAGTAGTAGAGAGTAGTAGAGAGTAGTGGCCAGTCCTAGATTTAACCCATGTCATAGTACTGGTGCCAAATGCCACACCTAGTCAATCACCTCCCCGGGGGTACACGTAGTGTTCGGGTGCTCCTCCCAGGACTAGACCGAGCCCTTAATTATTTACCAGGCATTGATTTCTTTGGATCAAAGATCCCACGAATCTAGACTTCCACAATTTATGGCCAGAATTCCAAGGTTTGAACCATGTAGCAATAACAATTTCAAGTAGGAAGGAGATTCATTTCAGAATTTCAAGGTAAGCACAATCATCAAGAAGATTGAAAACTAAGTCACAATAAGAGTTAATCATGCTGCGCTACTGTAGTACAGTAGCTATCCAACAAGCTAATCAACATATTAATCCTAATTATCAAGTTAATATGTCACAGATTATCCATTATCATTTGCATTAAGACAATTGCCAAAAGCTGATTCAAGATGATAAGGTAAAGGAACAAGCTTGTACAGGAAGAAAAAAGAATGCATTAACAGAGATTTAATTACACCATTAACCACTAATTATGTGAGTTTCTATTTAACCAATGTATACATTGCAATTAAGATGATGAATGACATGCTTTTACATCGTGATGGAACATAGGAACCAATGCAATTTGAGAATCATAAGGCTCATGATTAGGTCACTGGTTCTTCAAAAATATAGTTTTCAATTGGTCTAAGTTCAATGGGTCGATCCCCTAATGATCCGGATCGATCCACGGGTCGTAAAACGATGAAAACCAGGTTTCTGGTACATGGGTCGACCCCTGGGGTCGACCCCTGTAAAAATGGGGTCTGCTGCTGGATGGGTCGACCCTTGGGGTCGACCCCTGCAAGAACAGCAACGGCAGAACTTTCGGAAAGCACAAAAACTCACCCAATTGTGGTCCAATTGAGTTGGAAACATAACCACATGCTATAGGAATCTTACTAGACATATGAGGGTCATAATACATGAGTTTTAAAGCACGAATTTCATCAGAAACCCACTTAATCACAACCGATTCTATGAAGAACACAAGAAGACCTAATTCTTGACATACTTCCACTAAATCTAAAAATTCTCCCAACATACACAACGGAATTTGGGGATTTTGGTGTCAAAAGAAAGCTAACAAGCTACTGATTACATTCATATATATTAATTAGAAGTTGGGCTGTTATAACCTACCTCAAATCAGAGAAAGACTTCGAAACCCTAGAATGAAGAACAAGCTTGACAGCAGCTCACAAAAAGCTTGATATCTCCACGGATACCTAATGAAATTTGGGGCTTTCAGTCCCATTGGATAGCTCTCGTCGAGCTGATCAAGATACTATATTTACAGGTTTCAATTGGTTAAGGGTACCTACCTTAATCGACGGATTAAAGGGCTGGAGATGAAGAACGATGAACTACCAACACCCTCCACCAAAACGACGAATGCTCCCAGATCTGGACTCCTCGTCGGCTGACCCAGCTACCAAATGAAACTAGAGTTGAAGAGCTACATTTATATAGGTCATGGGGCTTCTGGAGCCTTCGGAATTGGGAGTATTTGGTGCTGCAAGTTTCGTGTTAGAAACGGCGCCGGAATCCTTGACTCGACCAAATCTATGTCGGCAGCACATTTTAGGGCTAGGTTTACCTCAAATTGATTGAGGGTAAATGTTCCTTACCTCGTGGCCTTCCATTTGCCCTTGATTTCAGATCATTTGGTTGAGTAATAAGGTCGAATTCCACGTTTTAAGTTACGATTAGGTAAAGGGTAGGTGAAAGTCAAATTCAGGATTAATCCTCTAATTAGACAAGGTTACGTAATTAATTTGGGTCAAGTCCAGAAGACAAAATTTCTATAAAAACGATCTTTTACCCAATTACTATTTTTACAGATTTTTCTAAGGTAGTCGAATTTTATAGGTTCTATTTTCTAATGAATTAAATATTAATATTTCAAAATTCAAACATTAATTCATTTTAATTCAATTTTCAATTAATAAAAGCTCAATAAAACTTAATAAATAATCGGGGTATTACATTTGAGCACTAGTTGAGATACGATATACTTCAGCGGATCCGCCTTGGATATCAGCCTTATCTCATGCGACAGCATATAGTGCCGGAGTTTCTTGACTGCGAAGACTAGCGCCAAGCAAACCTTCTCAATGAAAGTATATTTTTCTTCAATTCTAACCAGCCGTCGACTAAGATAGTAGAGGGCTTGTTCTTTTCCTTCTTCATTATTCTGGGCCAACATTGCCCCCAGCGAGTAGTAGGTGGCTGCTATATACAGAATCAGCGACCGTCCTTTCACCGCTGCACCAAGCACTGGAGGAGTTTTGAGGTAATCTTTCAGCTTGTCCAGAGCTGTCTGGCATTCTTCATCCCAGTAGAAGGGAACATCTTTCATCATTAATTTGTGAAAAGGGTGGCGTCACCCCGATAAATTAGATACGAATCGCCGGATATAAGCTAGACGACCTTGAAGAGATCTCAGCTCGGAGATATTCCTTTGTGAGGGTAACCCCTGGATTGCCTTGATCTTTGCGGGGTCTATTTCAATCCCCAATATCTGACAATAAATCCTAAGAACTTGCCACTTGACACTCCGAAGGCACACTTCATGGGGTTCATTTTTAAATCATACTACTTGAGCCTCTAAAATATGACTCGGAGGTCCTACAGATGGTCTTCTTTTCTTCTGGTCTTGACTACCAGGTTGTCTATGTAGCACTCGACCTTGTGGTAGAGTAGCTCATCAAAAATTTGAGTCATTGCTCGCTGGAAAGTTGCACCAGCGTTCTTTAGACCGAACATCATTCTTTTGAAGTGGTAAATGCCCTTGGGGATCAGAAGGCAGTGTGGACTCGGTCATGCTCCGCGATCCATATTTGATTATAACAAGACGATCGTTCCATGAATGACAGAGCTTCGTGACCGGTTGTAGCATCAATCATGACTTCCGTTATTGGCACCGGAAAGTCATCCTTAGGACATGCCTTATTCAGATCTCAGAAGTTTACACATATCTGGATCTGCCCATTCTTCTTTTTCACGGGCACAATATTATCCAGCCACGTGGTATATTGATTCTCTTCGACAAAACCCACATCAATGAGCTTGTCTACTACATTACATATTTGAGTGATGAGCTCGGGTCTCATGCGCCGTGACGACTACTTTACTGGCTCTGCTTCAGGATTGATGGCCAGCTCATGTTGTGAAACTGCGAGGCTAAGTCTTGGCATTTCTTTGCAACTCTAGGCGAAGCAATCCTGATATTCTTGCAGCAACTGAACGTACAGCTTCTGCTCTTCATAAGACAGTTGAGCACTGAGGATGGTTGGCCTGGGGTCATCCTCACTTCCCAAATTGACTTCTATTATCTCGTCGACCGTGGCTTGGCCTCCGTCTTCTATTTATGGGGGAGCTGGCTGGAGGTCGATGAAGTCTGGAACATCATCCTCAAGTTCAAAAGCTTCAACCTCTTCATTGTATTGCCCCAGAACCCTATTGGGAGCTTCTGGTTCAACCGGTGGCGGTTGTGTGAATTGTTCTGCTAGTGGGCCTTTTGCATTTCCAACTTCAGCTGGTGAGTTAGTAGTCTGGAGAGGCTGACATTTGTTCATTGTTGGCTCAGAGGGATGGTGTTCTGGCTTTACAATGAGTAGGGACAATCTCGTCCTTATGTTGCTTCGGATCTCCGTTGTCACGGCCCGATGCGAAATATCGAGGGCGTGAGCGAGTCGTAAACAAGCGTGTCGATCAGAGCATGCACAATTTCATTTCTAAAGTCAGAAATGAATGGGAAATGATACTTTTATTCCATCAAAATGAAGTTTACAACACTAATTGATAAGCCATAAAGGCAATTACAATCTTCAAATCTAAAATACATCATTCTTGTAAAAACACTAATGACCTACATAAACCTAGGTAAAAGGAAAATCACTCTCTCACTCTTGTCCATTCCCTTGTTCATTTTCATTTCCTGCAACAATTATCCAAAACGTAGGGTGAGTAAAAAGCTCAGAATGATTTTATATCTCTAAAAACTAGGCAATCTTTAAGTATTTATCATTTTGGACATTTCTTCCAAGTAAATCGGGAAGTGTTTAAGATCATGAATAGCAAGTAGGAAATTGTATATAGAATTTTAAGTAATAACATGATAACAAGGTTCCAAGATAATCTCAAGTATTGAATATTGAACATGTAAAGAATATCATGAAAGAATTTGGCCATTTCATGCAAGACAAATATATCATGTAATTTCAAGCAATTTCAAGTAACAAGTAAACAAGTACAATAACGAAGTGTGGAATGTCATAAATAATCTAGTAAGTCATGCACTTCGGTGTAATACCACACCATGGTCAATCAACTCCCATGGGCACAAGTACTTTCGGGCGCTCCTCCCAGGACCAGACCGGTCCCCATTAATGCCAGGCATTGGGTCGGTGGATCAAAAGATCCCAAGTACGTTTAGACATCCACTTAACACTATGGCCAATGAATTTCAAGAATAAGCTCATTTGTAAAAAGTACAGATCTGGCAAAAATCTCAGAAGTAGCAAGAGAAGTGAATAATAATTTTAAGGCATCATGTTTAACGACATTAAGTCGTGGAATTCAAGAAAGAACGGTAACTAAGAAGAAAATTCAAGTAATTAGAGTTTAATAGAATTAATTTGATTCTATGGTTTAATCTTATGTGCATTTAGTTTACAAATATTTAGACATATTTTCAGGAAGTTTTTGTACATTAGAGATGCATTAGTTTAGCCAAAACGGTGATTTATTATTATAAAATCAGAATTTTGTTATGAAAATAGATTTTTATGCCGAAAATAATTCTATCTTGCTAAAAAAAATTTTAACATGCTGAAAATAATTTTCATACGTTACTTTACTGATAAGATGATAAAAATAAATTTTTCATGGGGATTTAATTTTTACATGCTAAAAATTAATTTTTAACATGCTAAAAGTAATACTTAAGCTAAAATAAATCGCACACATTAATTTACTGATAAGATGATAAAGCTAAGTTTACCATGCTGATTATAGAAATGCTCTGATAACAACATAAATTTTATCATGCTGAAAATTATTTTTCTATATTTATTTACTAATTATTTGATAGGAAAATAGAATTATCATGCTGAAAAATAGTTTTAATATACTGAAACTAATTCTAACATGCTAAAAATAATTCTAACATGCTAGAAATAATTTTATCATGCTGGAAGTAATTTTCATGTATCAATTTACTAATTAATAGGAAAATTAGGTTTAGCATGCACAAAAAATAGTTTAAATAGATTTTAACATGCTGAAAATAGTTTTTATATCTCAGTATGTATAAAATAATTTTATCATGTTAGAAGTCATTTTTAACATGCTGGAAAAATTTTCAATGGTTAAAAATACATTTTTACATGCAAAAATAATTTTATTCTACAAAAAATAATTTTTAACATGCTGTAAGAATTAAAACATACTAATATTGCATTTTCTTATTTTTGGTGACTAAATAATTATAATTATTGGAGATTCTAAATGTTATAGTTCATATTGTGTAGTGACTAATCTTTAGTCCCACATTGGATGTTTAGAAAACTTTCATGGCTTTATATGTTGGAGAGCTCACCCTTGGGTCAGGACCCAAGAGGTATAGGATGTGGGCTCGAGATGTGAGTTGAATTGAATGGATATGAAAATCTTAGCATATTTAATTATTTGTGCCGTGCCGCACCGCACCGCACCGCACCGCACCGCACCGAGTCGTGGTGTGGTGTGGTGTGGTGTGGTGTGGTGTATGAGTGTATATATATATTATTATTTTTATATGTCAGGAAAAGTGTCGACCCTTAGGGTCGACTTTTGTTTGCAGGCTGAAAGTGTCGACCTAGTGGGTCGACACTTATTTCCCGTGTGCGGTTTGTTCTTAAAACAGAACGGCCGTGAAAAAATGTCGACCTGGGAGGTCGACACTTTTTAGCCGTGAAAAAGTGTCGACCCGGGAGGTCGACACTTTTCACTAAGTTTCAAGTTTCTGGCAGAAATCTCGATCCCCGAGTGTCGACCCAAAGAGTCGACACTTTTTCAGCTACTTTCGATTTTTCTTCACTAAAATGGCTATAACTCACTCATTTCTCAATGAAATTTGATGAATAAGGTATCAATGGAAAGAGCATTGAAAAAGGAACAATCTAGCATGCTTTAATTAGAATTTAGCCTGAGAGATATCTACCTTTTTACGGATCTAAGGAAGATGTAAGAAAAATCCCCAAATAAGATGAAACCCTTGATTTCTCCCAAATCTTCCTTCAAATCTCCTTCAATCTTCAAACTAGCATAGCTTAGGCCTCTAGGGATGGTTTGTGGGTTGATTGGGGTTCTATTTATAGCCACAACATGTCAAGATTCCTCACCTAATTTTACCTAACCCATTAAGTCCGAATTTAGAAGAAAAATTCAATTTCTCTTCTTAATCTAGCCCATTTTTGGTGTGAATTGGTGTGAAAATAATGTAATTTCGGCTGGTCCAAAGTTGTATGTTAGGTAAGAGTTGATTTTTGAGTCAATCTTCTAGAAATGGGGTTATTTTAATCCCTTAAATGCCATATTAAACATGTGTTACGAATTTTGGTCTAATTATCCTTTAATAAATATTTTAATCCATTAATCCAACCCGTTATGGGTTATCCAATGGGCCAATTGTAATCATAGTCCATTATATAGACTTTTATTGGGCTTTCTATGATTTATCTAAGGGTTAAAGCTTCTATTTTTCAATTTACCTTAAGTAAATTCAAGTAAATGTATTTATCTAGTTTATTACATATAGTAAAAATATAATTTAATTATCTCATGAAAATTTTAATTATAGAATAAAATTAAAAATTTTATTTCTCATCTTTATTTACCGGGTTTTTACAACCGTACCTTCAGTAAAGGTGGCTTGTTCTCTTCTGGTGAGTATTTCTCGATTGGTATCAATAGAAGCTTCCTTGAGCGAGCCAAGGGGTGCTAACGTCGTTGCTAAAGAAGGGTTACAGGAGAAGGAAAGTCTTGTTTCTTTAGTGTCTTCAGCTTCGCTACTGCTGGCTGTGTCAAATCTGGTTTGAAAGGCCGTCTCTTCAGAGTAAACCTGCCCCCAACACCTGTAGGGAGCTATGGCTTCTGATTCAGGGTCTCTCAATTGAGCCAACCCAGGATGTTTAGTCTCCGCCGGGTATTCATCATAAGTTGCCCCTGGTGGACTATTTTTTGTCAGGAAGAAAGTGGAAATGGTATCCACCTCATAGCTCCCACTGTAATAATATTCTTCAAGGGTGAAGCCCAATCCGGGGTGTAGGGAGACACGCCTTAATTCTTTGTCTAGGCTGGCAGGATGCCAAAGCCTTTTGAATGCTTCTTTCTCTTTACGAGGCTGGCCAGAGGGAATGTGCTGCTTTCGGAACATCTTAGCCACTCGATCCATTGTGAATGTTAGCCCTTGAATGGGGACCAACAGGTTCTCTATATCTTCAGAAAGATGACAATCTGTATCATCCCGTGTAGGGTGCTCTTCAGCTGTATAGAATAAGCTGCTAGGCCTTCAGATTGTGCCACCTCTAATGTCTTGAGAGGCTCAACAGTGAGATGACTGAGGCTGGCTATTGGCTTAATGAGACCCTGCGGGATCTCGATATGGCCATGATGCTAGTCAATCTCGGCTTCATTGGCTTCAGGGTAAATGGCAGGAGGTGCAACTCCGCCCACGTTCCCTATAACATCGATGTGTGACACTGCCTTGGGACTCACGTATCCTGGCAGTGGTGGTGGGAACCAGCTATCACCAAAGGTTCCTTTTATTGACTTGGCGGGAGACTTTGTCTCGAAAGTCTTCCAAGGTTGTTCCACGTATAAGGGGGCATCCAGCAGCTGGCACTATAATACCTCAAATGGGTGGAGGTTAGCAAATATTCTCTCCTCCTTTCCATCATGATTATACTTAATACACTGGTGCAATGTAGATGGCACCACTAAGTTTTCATGTAGCCAAGGGCAGCCAAGCAACGCCTTGTACGAGGTGTTGGAGTTGATAACATGGAATTGAACCCTAGTAGTGAGGTCTGCCATGGTGAGGGTGAATTCTACCATCCCGATCGGGACTTCGAATTTCTTGTTGAAACAGGCGACATGCATATCTTCGAACTTATCATGGTGGATGTTGAAGTAGTACTTCGGGTATACCCTGTAGGGAAGTATGTTAACAACTGCCCCGGGCCTATTAGAATTCTGTTCAGTTGCAGGCTATTCAGTTGCCCCCTCATATATAAGGGTATGTTATGGCTGGTGGTGGGTAGCATCATATCTTCTTCAGTGAAGGCTACATTCGCCCCTGGCAGTGTCTCGGCCAGACAAGCCTCGTATTGGGCTGGTGTCTGCAAGGCGATAATAATCGCCTGTCGAGACAATTCACTCAGGAAGAGGATTTCCCAAATAGTGAATCTTGTCAGGAGCTTCTTCAGCAATTAAACTACTCGGCTTCCTGCCCAGACATTGGATAGCTTCATTTCTTATGTCCATCTTGGCTTGGAAGAGCCTTGTACCGCAGTCCCTGATGGACCTACTTCGTCAGATTCTGAGTCAACACCTTTCTGCTGGGTGTCATTCTCTTGTTGTCCCCTGTCGCCCGCAGTCGGGCCGGTCCTATCTTCATATGGAGTACCAGAGGGTTGCTGAAGTTGCGAGGGAGTGCCCCCAGCTGTAGGCCTGGCATCCTGACATGGCTGCTTGCCCTTGGACTTCTTTAGAAATTCGAGGAAAGAGGGGGCACTGCTGCTGCTCCCACTCCGACTGTATAGCCCCGGCGGAAGAGGGATTTGGGCTCCCTTGACCTCCGAAGGAGGTATTTTGTAAGGTAGCTCCCCTATGAAGATAATATTATGGTTGGCGGGTGGCTGGCGCCCCCATTTTCTGCCTGACCGGGTTGCATGAGCAGCGGTTACGACTTCGGCCTGACCTGCCTCAACTGCGGGTGTAAAGCATATTTCTTCCTCATCTTCCTCACTGGACAGGTTGAAGAGGGAAGATAAGGTGTTGCAGGAGAGCATCGTCTCTTTCTTGGCCTTGCGGGCTTTTCTTTTTCTCTTTTATTTTTTCTTGTCTCTGGCTGGCGCCTGCCGCCAGAATAGATTATCATCCCTTTCTATTCCTTTGTTGTTCTCTTCTGTTTGCTCCAGTGAGAGGTGTTCCAGCTCTCGCCATGGGACATGGTCCCTTATCAGCAAAGGCTTCAATCCCAGCTGTTCATATTCATCTAGCCCATTTATGTAGTCTTGGAGCCGCCGAGCCTTGGGGCTGATTTCTTTGATCTCCGGCAACGGAGTTTGTCTCCTCCGATTGTGGGTGCGTATTCTAATTACTGCAGGCGGGCTGGTCCAGATTAATGCCGGCACCGGAGGGGTAGGCCGCAGTGTAATGCCGCGGATATGTGCCCCCGCCTTCAGGCAAGGTACATCTTTCTTTTTGGTCTTTGCAGGGACCTGCTTCCATCCCTGTTGTTCTTTTATCGGCATTAGGAAGCATGCTTCATAAGTGTGCTAAGTGCTGGCCTCCGCCACTTCCTCAGGCAATGCCTAATACAAGGAGATCATGTTGGCTACAGCCCTCTTTGGACGCGTTGCATGGGGTTGCGGAGGGTCAACTTTGTACTTTCCCAATTCTATTTCTTCTTTTCTTATCATGCCTTCAATGACATCTTTGAATATATAGCAGTCTCCAATTGGATGCCCCAACATCTGATGATAAGGGCAGAATCTGGGAATGTCTCTTCTTTTCGGGTCCTCTGGCCTTCTGGGCTCAGGCAGGGTGACCTTGTCGTACTGGGTGGCCCAGTCAAAGAGAACTTTAGTCTTCTCCTTTGGGAAAGGGTAGGCTTTCTTCATTTTATCCTTAAGTGAGGGACCCTCCTTCTTTTCTTCTATTTTGTCAGGCTGGGGCTCAGTTGCCTTCTTGCCTTTATCTCTCTGTTGTTCAAACGCCTTGATGTCAAGGGTGTTTGCTTCCTTAGGCACTAAGCGCCGATCTACTGCCTTTGCCTTCTGCGTGGTGGCAGTGGTTCTTGCCAGAAAAGCTTCTACTTCAGCCACCACATTATTCAATCAGTCAAACGACCGGATTTCCATACCAATCATCTTTTTCAGCACTTCCCTCCTGAGGTTCTGCTTGCAAATCTATACAGCGTCCTCCTCGTGCAGGGGCTGCTTGCATCTCATTCCGAGGTTCCTCCACCGCTTAATATATTCAAGGGCCGTTTCATCCGCCCTTTGCCTTGTTGAGTAAAGTTCAGCCACTGTGACCTCCCTCTCGGTGACATGAAATCTTTCTCTGAATTTCTTCTGCATGTCCGGCCAGTCACTGATTGACCCATCTGAAAGGCTAGAATACCATTCAAATGCTAGCCCGATTAATGAGGACCCAAAAAATTTCAGCAGATATGACCCGTCTGTGGTTAGGTCACCCATGACGGTTATGTAGTATGCAATATGCTCTTTCGGGGACCCCTTCCCATTGAACTTGTCGACTTTGGGCAGCTTGCTACGTACCCCGGGGGGAGCCGCTTTGCTGCATGATGAGGTAGGTATGGTACCCGATAAGCATCAAACATGACATAGTCACCTTCATTTCGCTCAGAGAGCTTTAATTCAATCATCCTCTCCACCATCAATCTGTTCATAGCGGTTGGATTGACTGGCTCGGGGAAGAAGTGCATTGGCTGCAAGTATGGGGTGACTAGGGTGGTCGCATGTGGCAGAGGACGCAGCAATGGTGGTGCCTGGTGCACCTGAGGCAGTACCGGTGGCATCAGCGGCTGAAGTGGGCGTTGCTGGGTGGCCACCTGGCTATGCTCTACCAGCTGGGGCAGAGTACATAGTGGTGTAAAGTCGCACGGGTTGACAACCCCCTGCGATGATTCACCCTGCATCTCGGGTTGTTTCGAGGCCGAGGTTTGCTCTGTCCTCTCATGCAATTGTTTCTTCAGAAGTTCTATCTCCTATCGGTATTGTTGTAGTAGCATCATCACGGATGGGTCCATAGTTGCTGTGCTGGTGGTGGCTTCCACTGCTTCCCTTGAAGCACCTTCAGGCGAGGTGTTCAGCAAAACCTCTTCCTCTTTAGTTGTTATCACATTTGCGGTAAGGGTAGTGACTTTTTCAGACAGCATTTGCTTTCCTCATGCCGCCCTCAGCATTTCCCTTGTGGCTTCAGTTCTCCTAGTGTTCGTCCCTTGCCTCTCGACTAATCAGACTAATTCTTGGGGCTCCTTAGGCAGACACCCGTATCTGCTGGCCTTCCCAGCCATATTGCAAGCAAAGACTTGCATTTCTCTTCTTTGTTTATAGACCCTCCTCCTTGCATGGCCGGAGAAGGTCAGTCTTTTAAATACATAAATTCTTCTTCTATTCTCCTACTAGGGAGAGGCTTCATCGGCCTCGTAATCCGGGCCATCTTCATATCCATTGTCATCAACAGACGACGTCATTCTTTTTTCTTTTTCTTCTTCGATTGCCATTGGCAAGCAGTTCTCTTCTTCGGCCGCGGCCACTTGGAGCAGTCGCTGCTAGCCCAATGAGGGGTTGCCTAGACCCCTGAAGTAACTTCTGACCATATTGGTCATCTCTTCTTGACCCCGCCCTTGATGGAGGACTGGGGACAATGGTCGACCTCCTACTGGGGGGATGTAAGCTAGTCGGGCTCTCCCAGCAAGTTGATCAAATCTTCTCCCCATTGAAGGGATATTGGCTTGTCGGGCATAGGCCCTGGGGGTAGCACGGCGTGGAGGGTCCACGACCGTCTCTTCTCTTCTTGGGGCCAAGCCCCTCTCATTCATCCTCCAGCCCTGACAAACTTGGTGTACTGGCGAACAGGCACATTTTGGCGGGCTGGCTGGATCTTCTTAGGAACCCACACCTACTTGAATACTTTCGGCCTTGGCGACCGACTTCTTCTTTCTCGACCCTTCTTCCGGACAGGGCCTGGAAGGAGTTGCGGGTTGGCGTAGCAGGGACCACCCGATCCAGGATCACTTGGGCGTTGCGTCTGTCTAGGAAAACGCAGACACCATCAATCAGAATAGATTTTCTGGACACTGACAGCCGTCCGGTGATGGGAGTAGTGGCTCTTCTTTGGGAGTTCCCCTGGTGGTGACCTCCGAGCTTGTTGTGATAGGCGGGGTGAGGCCCGTGAGCTACATGGTGTATCATGCAGCTTGCTAATTGGATCCGGCCTGATGGCAGGCCTCTGTGTTGTGTCCCTGTGATTTTGATGATAGCAAACACTATAAGTCATCATGTCTTTGCATACTGCATACATACGTTTTGATGCTGCATTTTGTGTTAATTCTGCATTGATAAGGTCTTGGTGCTGTCAATATTTTTATGATGTCATAACTGTGTATGAAGCATTAAGTCTGTGCTCATTGTCTGTGCTCATCACATTGAGGTCAATGTGAGGTCCATGCATATCTCTGTCCATTGCATATGAAGTTCATGCACATTTCAGACCACTGCATATCAGGCTGCATGCATATACATTTCATCAAACAAATTGTGTGCACAAATTTCTCTCAGGTTGATAAGTCAAATGCACACACTAAAGTCGATGCATGTTTCTCTTGTGCAATCTTAGGTCGATGCTAGTTGTGTTCTCAAGACATTAAGGTCGACGCGTGTTTTTGTAGGCTGCATGTATAGGTCAATGCACATGTTGGTTTACAGCATATGAAGTATGTGCATGTTTTGGTTTATATGCATTTCAGGTCTAAGCAAGTATAAGGTCGATGCACATCTTCTTAGTATGCATATAGGTCGGTGCACATCTTCCTAGCAGAAACTAGGTCGGTGCACATCACTATTCACATGCATACATAAAGGTCAGTGCATGTTTAGTTTTATGTCATACAAGCTCGGTGCATGTTTTGGCTTGTGTTGTGCCCCTTGTGCTTTGATGATAATATGGTGTTTTAATGATAGCAACATGAATGAGTCACCATATTATTTTGCTAAGAACATCACATTGAATGATAGCAACATGAATGCATATGACTGATCTATTCTATGGAGAATGCATGAGTGTGCTATGTTTGATCTATTCTGTGGAGAATGCATGTGTATGCTAAGTCATGTTGTGTTCCATACTAAGTGCATAAATTGTTTTGTGCTTGATTTCTGTTCTGTGCATTGCTTTTCTGTTGATATGTTCATGATGTAGTTCATCAAATCTATACATTCCATTATAGGTTCGAGTGGTCAAGTCTGTACATCGCCCTAGATTGCATTATCAAGTCTATACATCATCAGGGCTCTTCATGCATGTGCATAGTCTATACATCGCGTGAAGTCTGTACAGAGTTTGCTGTCTGCACGTAGCTTGATGACCAGCAAGTCTATACATTGTCTAGCACACACACATCAAGTCTGTACAGCCAGATCGGTCAAGTCTGTACAGCCATCCACTTGAAGCATTTCCTTAAGTCTATACAGCCTATGTGCATCTCTATGCCTTTCTGAAGTCTACACATTGATTAGTTGCACGCCACAGAGTTGAGAAAGTCTGTACATCATGTGTTGCTGAAAGTCTGTACACTGTCTCACTGTTAAAGTCTATACAGACTTCAGCGTCTCATTCAGTGTCTCTCTTTGTGTCTCACTATTCAAGTCTATACATCCGACTGTGCATTGTTCATGAGTAAGTCTATACAGCCTTTGCATTGCACGCTAAGTCTATATAGCCTCTGCATTGCACCAAGTCTATACATTGCACTATAGCTTGCACGAAGTAAAGTCTGTACATCGGGCTATCAGGTAAAGTTTGTACATCCTTTAGCTAGAACTGTGCAAGTCCATACATCGCTGCATTGGCCAAGTCTATACATTGCACTGTTTGCAGCCTGTTCGTGTTCAAGCCTTCAAAGTCTATACATTGTTCTGTAGCACACACACAAAGTCTATACAGCGCTGCATAGACTAAGTCTGTACATCGGTGGCTTGTGCATGCATAGTCTTTCAAAGTCTATACATCGGTCGTCTCACCCAGCGTCTCACTCAAGTCTATACATTGCAGCTGAGTTGAAGTCTGTACAGCCCTTGCTTTGCCAAAGTCTATACATCGTGCTTGTTCAAGTCTGTACAACCTTTCCTTTGGCAAGTCCACACATCGTGAAGTCTATACATTCGTTTGCATTGCAGTGCTTCAAGTCTGCACATTCCTTGCTCAAGTCTGTACAGCCCTTGAATTGGCAAGTCCATACATCGTTCAGTTGTCTGTCTAAGTCTACACATTGCTTCATGCATGAAGTCTGCACATTCCACGCTAGCAAGACTGTCTAAGTCTATACATTGGTTCTTCATGCATGGCATGCAGAGTCTGCACAACGCCTTGTCAGCAAGTCTGCACATTGCTTTAGCACACATGTAGAGTCTAGACAGTCATGAGCAAGTCTATACATCGTGTTGCATGCGCTCATTCATGTCTGTACATCGCATAGCATTCAAGTTTGTACATTGTGCATCCTTTGACTTGAAGTCTGTACATCGCGCATCGATTGATTCGAAGTCTATACAGCATATGTTCTTCATCTATTGTCAAGTCTGAACATTGCACATCATCATGGTTGCCTTGATGCCGTAGAAAGTCTATACATTCTATCAGGCTTTTTCACTGGGATTCAAAGTCTATACATTGTGGCACGTTGAGTCTGTCATTCAAGTATAAACATCCAATTGCAATGTACGGTGAGCTTGATGCATTCTTACTTAGTGCAACACAAAGTCTACACAGTGCATTTGCATTCATCTTCAATGTACACACTTTGCTTGATGCAGTCAGTTCTGTTGTACATACTTCATCTTGTGCACACTACATCACGCCTCAGCAAGTCTATACATGCTCTAGCGTTGCATATATAAAGTCTGTACATGGCATAGCTTCTCATTCAGCAAGTCTATACATACTTCAGTGTTGCATTCACTAAGTCTGTACTGATGTGAAACGAGATCGGGAGGGGGTGGCCTTCTTCAACCTTCAGATCATTGTCGCGCTATAGGTTCCTAGCGCCTTCATGAAGATCGCGCTAGGACGATATGGCGCCTTCTCAGACAGCAGCCGGACGATGAAGTTGGACTTAGGGGCGCTCGTGGATGACTTCGGGGGAGTGATTCACAAGGGGAGGGCACATAGGAGAGTGGATATGACACGGGGGGGGGATCTTAAACAAAACAAGGGGACCCTAAACATCGATTAAACTAACCTATTGCTAGCTAGGATAACTTGGTGAAGGTGGGAGCGGGGGTGGGCGATGAGGGAGAAAGGGGCATGGCAGGGCGAGCTAGGACCAGTAGGGTGTTGGCTGGGGCATCACACCCGATCCCATCGCAGGACCGGAGCAACCAATCTCCGTCGTGGCCATAGCAATGTCGTTGGCGAGGGTGGAGGGCGTCGATCGTCGGTGGAGGAAGAACGGAGCCCGAATGGGGCCTCACACCCGGCCTCTTCTCAAAGCCGATGCACCCGGATCTTCGAACGGCCTCCGTGAAAGGGAAAAGGGGAGGATTAGAGGAAGAACGTGGGCATCGCACCCGTAGAGGGGAGGAGGGAGGGGATTCCAAAGATTGGGGGGGGGAGAGATAGCCATGCTATACTTTCAATTCATTTTTCATTCTCTGCATAATCAAACGAGATGGGGTACATATATAGGGGGAAGGGGAAGCTTAAACAACACTAAACATCAATTACAACAGTGGGAAACAGCTAACATTCAAGCCATTGCAAGTTCCAAGGGCTGGGTAGTTGGGGCGTCTGCAGTTGACCGTCTGCCTGAGAACGCGCTAGGGAAACCTAGCGCCTTCTTCAGGTCGCGCTACCCAAAGGTAGCGCGTTAATCTCCAGCCCAGCAGCTTCATCGATCGGCTCTGGCGGCAGCTAGCTTGATTTCCATCATGTACACACCTTAGCTTTGCATCCACGAAGTCTGCACATGCCATAGCTCTGCATATACAAAGTCTAGACAACATTGCACGATGAGTCTGCATATTCATATGGCATGTCTATACAACCATCTGCTATGTTCTTAGCATTGCATACCTGAAGTCTATACAATGCCATAGCACTGCATTCACTAAGTCTGTACAACGCCATGGCCCTGCATACGTAGAGTCTGAACATTGCATTGCTTCGCATTCACTGAGTCTATACTGCTTCAGTTCTGCTTCATGAAGTCTATACATTACTTCAGCTTTGTCTTCACATAGTCTGTACAACGCAATTGTCCTGCTTCATGAAGTCTATACATTGCTTCAGCTCTGTCTATGTATAGTCTATACATCAGTTAACCCTTAAACTGATAACTCCTTTCGAATGTCTGACAGGGACTATCTGCAGAGACTGATGACTTGGCTCGTGATCCAAGAAAGACGAGTTGCCCAGATGGTGACACGTGTACTGAAAGCTTGCTGGATGCTGCCACGTGGTCCAAGCAATTGGGCGGGAGATGTGGAGAGCACACGCCCTTCCTACAGTTGGTATATATATATGGAGTTTCTTTCCTTCAGAAGAAAAAGATCGACTGAAGCATAGGATAGCATGCACGATCCTGTGAGAAAGAAAAGAGAAGCAGGAGAAGTAGAGAAGAAAAAGAGAAGGAGAAGAAGAGCAGAAGAGAAAGAGAGAGTTAGAGAGCTCGAGCGGAGAAAGAGAGAGTGTGATTAGCAGAAGAAGAAAAAGAGAAAGAGAAGAAGAGCAGAAGAGAAAGAAGGGAAAGAGAGAGTTAGAGAGCTCGAGCAGAGAAAGAGAGAGTGTGATTAGCAAAAGAAGAAAAAGAGAAAGAGAAGAAGAGCAGAAGAGAAAGAAGAGAAAGAGAGAGTTAGAGAGCTCGAGCAGAGAAAGAGAGAGTGTGATTAGCAGAAGAAGAAAAAAAGAAAGGAAGATAGTGAGATCGAGAGAGATCTGCCTTCACTGGACCGTGGATCAAATCTAGGCCAGTCAGCTCATTCTGAGCCACATTGTGCTTCATCGTTTACAGCCTTCCGATTGCTGTTGTCTATGTTTTTGTTTTCTTCTTTAAACATTTCTTCAAGCTGTTTGTCAGCGTTTGCAGTGGAGGATTCCACTGGACGGCTAAGCTGTATTGCCCAGTGGAGCAAGCTGTGAGGCTCAGCAGGCGAGGAGGATTCCTCGGATAGCAAGCTGTGAGGCTCAACAGGTTGTATGGCAAGCTGTGATGCCTAGCTGTTCAAGCTGTGAGTCAGTGGAATCCACACTCTGGTTTGAGTGTGGGGTGGACGTAGGTCTGCAAGACCGAACCACCTAAAAACCCTCTTGTCCATTGTGGTTTGATTTGTCTAATTGTGCTTCCGCTAGTTGAATGCTTAGGCGCGCTATCTATGTTTATTTACTGGTTCAGCTGAAACTTTAATTAGCTTTTCAGATTGGCTAAATTTGTCTAGTTAGCATTCTAGATCTTATTGAGCGAAATTTTTAAAGGGCTGATCCATTCACCCCCCTCTGGATCCAACGCACCGAACCCAACAATTGGTATCAGAGCGGGTCTCTGACTTAACAGATCTAACAATCTGTAGAGGATCATGCTAGTCTTTGGTGCATTTCAGAGTGTGCTTCTTGTGTTCTGTGTTTTGTTTCATCGGTTGTGTGTCTTGAGTTGTTCATCTGATTTCAGTGCATTCATCATATCTCGATGGCTAATCCTCCGATATTCAGAGGTAATAATTTTGATTCTTGGTTATAAAATTTTCATCGGTATGTAAAATCAACTGATCCTAATCTATGGAAGGTAATAACTCATGGTCCACACAAATTATCAAAAGATAAATCTAGATGGACTGAGAAGGATAAATTGAAAGACAATGTCAACACTCGAGCATTAGTTTTAATGAAAGAATCAATTGACAGAGCTCTAATCGAATGTATTTCTTCTTGCAGGTCTGCCAAAGAAATTTTGGAAAAACTAAAGCTAATTAGGAATCACAGCAAATGCTTGATGGCTGATCGGAGAAATGATGATGATGAAACTTCATCTCAGGTAAGCTCTGAATCTGAAGAACTTTCGATTGATGATCTATGGAATATAAATGAGGAACTTAATGATAGATGTGAAAGATTAAAATCTGAGAATAAAAGATTGAAAAAGAAATGTGATCAGATAAATTTGAAAGCTTCCTGTGAAAAATGTCCAAATCTGAAACAATCTTATGATGCATGTATGTTAGATGTTCAGAACTTTAAGAACAAAATGATTCTCTAAAACTTGAAAATCAAATATGTTTGGACAAGATATCTGAACTGGAGAATCGGCTTATTAAGATGAAAAATGAGCATCTAAAAGGCATGTAGGAATTGATTGAGATAAATTCTGTAATGGACAAACTGAAGTCTGAAAATGTTGAGGTTCAAAAGCAAAATGAAGATCTCAAGGCTAGTCTGAATAAAATCAGTAAGGAAACAATGCATATCTCTTCTCTAAAATCAAACTGTAATATGTGCTCAGCTCTAAGAGAACGTAATGAAGATCTCTATAATGAAAATGAATGGATGAAGAAACAAATTACTGTGCTTAAAGAGGATCACAGAAATCTGCTTGCTGAGAAAATTAAAGTGGAAGAAAGGGAAGAGGAACTAATTGAAAAATTGGAGCTGATGTCTGGAAGAGAAAGATGTGCTGATAATGAAATTCAGGCTAAAAACTTTGAGGAAGAAAACACTGAACTGAAGGCTGAAGTTGAAAAACTAAAGCGGTTAAACACTAGCTTGTCTGAAAGACTTCTCACCACAGAAAAAGGAAAAGCTGTATGTGATAAAGAATCAGAAAAGTTGAGCAATCTGGAACAAGAAGTTGAGAAGTATAAAACTGCAAATAAAGTCTTAAGTGAATGTGTCAATTGCAGTGAACAAGAGATAGCCAGTTATGAGCTTCATATAGCATCTTTGGAAGATAAAATTCATGATCTTAAAAACTCAGCATCCAAGTCTGCTAAGAATGAAGGAAAAATGAAAGCTGTCATGAAAGATAAAAATGACAATTCAAGAGAGGGGATAAGTTGCAGTTATGATGTTAAGGAAATCACTAACAACCAGCTATACACCACTTTTGTGCAAAGCTCTGATGTAGCTGGTACTTCAAATCAATCCCCAAAATAAAAGAAAAATCAGAAATCACCTTCAAAATCTGTATTTCAATTCAAAGCCCAGAAAAATGAAAAGCAAACGAAAATTGTGAAAGGGGGTAAAAAATTGAAAAAGAATGGTCAGATGAATAAAGTCAAAATTGACCCTGCATGTACTGTGAATTTTGCTAGCAGTGTGGAGTCTGATAGATTAACGCATGCCACTCACAATTCATCTACTCACTCGCATGCATCTGAGAAGGAATTCTCATGTTATTACTGTGGCAAAGCAAGGCATATAATGGATGATTGCAGACTATTGCTTGAAGATGAGCATGCTAGTGAAGCAATGCATTCTAAGAATTCATCTGATAGAAACCACACCACTAAGAAATCTGATGCATCATGTTATTACTGTGGTAGGTGTGGTCACCTAATGAATGCATATTTTATCTTGAAAGAAGACAATGAACTACATGCTAAAATTCTCTCACATGCTCATGGCCCATATAGATACAAATCTACTTCAGGCCAGCATATTATTTGTTTCACTTGCAACAAGCCTGGGCATAAGGCAAATGAGTGCTGGTCAAGAAATCATTGGGGTAACAATGAATCAAGAAGCAAGCATCTTAGATGCTTTGAATGTGGGAAATATGGTCATGCAGTCAAGGACTGCTGGCATGTTCAGGGAAATCATATTAACTTCAAATCTGCTGAATTCCCCAGAACAAAAAGTGTGAATTTTTCATATTATAACTGTGGCAAGTCAGGTCACAAGTATGCTGAATGTTGGTCATCTGGTAATAAGAAACAAAATGTTCATGTAAACGACAGAACATTTAATGTTCGGTCTCATAGGTCTCATGCTATTTTTGGTATGCACCATAAGACCAGAAAATCTGTTGTTTCATATAGATATTGTGGTAAATTTGGTCACTCCATGACTGATTGTCATCTGATGGACTATGATGATAATGTTGCTAAGAGACTGTTCAGAACACCTGTCAGAACTAACTCGGGACCGAAGGCTGTTTGGGTCCCTGCAGGATCAAATTGATTAACATGTTACAGGTGTGCCTTAGAATGAAAAAAAGGGGTAAATAAACCAAGGCACTCAACAGGAAGACCCCAGGGTTCTGCTTTTCAGGTTAGTTCTTAACACTTCGCTTAAATTCCATTATATGAAATTGTGAACTTGAAATGATTGCAATATCATGTTGATTTGTTGGTGTTAAATTGAAAATTTCTGAAATGGAACTTCCCAATCATGTTCATGGTAACTCACTTATGTCTGAAGTGCATGGATTATAATTGAATGTCAAACTTGAAATCATGTGATGTGCTTTTATCATACATCATGCACCTAGTCAGGGGGAGTTAAATAATTCTTGATTAATCATAATGTTGCTCATATTTGGTTGCATATATGATGCATCTAGACAGGGGGAGCTTGTCTACTGTCGCTTGGTCATCATGTTCTCCTATCAGATTTGTTGCATACTGCACATATGAAGAGTAGTGCATGTCATAAAATTTTGAAAAATCTAAAAAGATATTCCATTGCATTTAGACAGGGGGAGTATTCCTATTTCATCTCTTCTTCACCTCATGAACTCCTTTTGTCTAGCAATCTGATCCATTCTCTTGACTATGTGCTGTTCAAATTGAATTCTCTGATGTCTTCACCAAAACAGCTGATCAGTCTAAATTCCAGACTCAGCTACTGTCTGTTGATAAACTCTCTTCTAATGCTATTCTCTATTGGTGATTGACTCTTCCAACAGCTTGTACTCATCCTTCATATATCTCTTAGCTGGTGTGACTGACTTAATTCTAGTGTTGACTAGTTGGTCAGTTATTTTTTTTTAACTTGATCTGAGGAACTTAAGCTGCATGTCATGCAATTCAGTCTAAGAATTTTATAGAAATTCCTATCATATAGGTTTAAGAATTACCACTAAATCAGACTGATATAAGATTAATGTATTCTCAGATTTGTAATTAAATGAATTGAAAATATCTGAATGATAAGGTTTAATAAACTTTAACCACATGTGTCATGAGAACCTTAGACTCTCTCATCTGATATCTGAAAATTTGAAATCAAGGCTACTTTGGTAGAGATACATAGAGTGAGTACTGTGGTTAAACATTAACTTGAGAAATGTTGACTAATTGAAAAACTGTGAATTCAGAGCAATGACTTGGTCACTGAGAAACTGAGTTCTTCATCAATGAAATAAAGTAACTTATGTCATGAAGTGCCATAGTTATCTCTGGTAAAAATTTATTGAAAAACTTGACAGAGCAATGGCATATTTGTGTCAAGTAACTGGGGAGTCTGGCCTCTGATCAAGGTGTCTCCTCACGTAAAAAGACATGTCTATTGCTAACTCTGTTCTCGAAGTTGAGAGGCAATGACAGTTATCACACTGAGTAACTGGGTCACTTCACCTGAGACGTGTTGTGCCTCATGTAAAAAGGTGTTGATCAACCTAAATTGCTCAGGAAAAATATAATGTGTTTCAAATGAAAATAAATTGAAAATTCTGTCAACTCATATTCTTGTAAAAAGTGTTTAACATCAATACTAATCTGTGTTTCTTTCAAAGGAGCTATTGAGATCATGTGTGTAAGATAAAAGATGATTGTTTTTTAGTGTTATCTGACTATTTGGTTCACCTTTATTAAAACTTGGATTCAGATATAAGTATTGAGTTTAATTTGACAAATTTGGTATACATCATAATTAAATCAGATTGATTAAGTTGCCACTTCATAACCCTTTATGATAGAAGAGTCTATTCTTCTTAAGACTTATTGTAGTGGTGTAAGCATTAAAATCCCCCATGATCAGATTCATTCATGATCAATAGAAACTGTATTGTCAACTCCTCTCTTATTAGTTGACTGATTCATCTGCATTTTTCTGACCATACAAATGTGAGGTGCCACTCCCATTATTACCTTGTTCACTTGCAGCCTTCTGAACTTCAGAATCCTTATGGTGGTGGATTTCAGATTGATTCCTGAGATGTACTTCTCTCCACACTGTTGGAATCTTCCATCTTGCTTTGCAACCAGTTCTGGTTCTGTGGTCTTTTCACCTGTTTCATTCTGTTCATGCATATGTGAGGTGCCATAACCAGAATTCAGATTCTTTGTAATGGCAGATTTCAGATTGATTTATTGGATAACTAGAGTTCATCCCTGCGCTTCAGGGGGAGTTATGGGTTATCTGCTTTTAAGGGGAGTGTAGTCAATCATGCATGTTGATAGGGGGAGAGCTGTTTTATTGTCATAAAGGGGGAACTCCATTTCAGTGAACCTTGTTTCATTCTGTGTATTTGTGTGCTGAATTTTGTCTCTCAAATCATCTCCTTTTTGCTTATGTCAAAGGGGGAGAATAGTTTGACGAGTCAGTGTGACTCATCATGTTGCCATCATCAAAAAGGGGGAGAATGCTGTGCCCCTTGTGCTTTGATGATAATATGGTGTTTTAATGATAGCAACATGAATGAGTCACCATATTGTTTTGCTAAGAACATCACATTGAATGATAGCAACATGAATGCATATGACTGATCTATTCTGTGGAGAATGCATGAGTGTGCTATGTTTGATCTATTCTGTGGAGAATGCATGTGTATGCTAAGTCATGATGTGTTCCATACTAAGTGCATAAATTGTTTTGTGCTTGATTTCTATTCTGTGCATTGCTTTTCTACTGATATGTTCATGCTGTAGTTCATCAAATCTATACATTCCACTATAGGTTCGAGTGGTCAAGTCTGTACATCGCCCTAGATTGCATTATCAAGTCTATACATCGTCAGGGCTCTTCATGCATGTGCATAGTCTATACATCGCGTGAAGTCTGTACAGAGTTTGCTGTCTGCACGTAGCTTGATGACCAGCAAGTCTATACATTGTCTAGCACACACACATCAAGTCTGTATAACCAGATCGGTCAAGTCTGTACAGCCATCCACTTGAAGCATTTCCTTAAGTCTATACAACCTATGTGCGTCTCTATGCCTTTTTGAAGTCTACACATTGATTAGTTGCATGCCACAGAGTTGAGAAAGTCTGTACATCGTGTGTTGCTGAAAGTCTGTACACCCTCTCACTGTTAAAGTTTATACAAACTTCAGCATCTCATTCAGTGTCTCTCTTTGTGTCTCACTATTCAAGTCTATACATCCGACTGCGCATTGTTCATGAGTAAGTCTATACAGCCTTTGCATTGCACGCTAAGTCTATACAGCCTCTACATTGCACCAAGTCTATACATTGCACTGTAGCTTGCACGAAGTAAAGTCTGTACATCGGGATATCAGGTAAAGTCTGTACATCCTTTAGCTAGAACTGTGCAAGTCCATACATCGCTGCATTGGTCAAGTCTATACATTGCACTGTTTGCAGCCTGTTCGTGTTCAAGCCTTCAAGGTCTATACATTGTTCTGTAGCACACACACAAAGTCTATACAGCGCTGCATAGACTAAGTCTGTACATCGGTGGCTTGTGCATGCATAGTCTTTCAAAGTCTGTACAACGGTCGTCTCACTCAGCGTCTCACTCAAGTCTATACATTACAGCTGAGTTGAAGTCTGTACAGCCCTTGCTTTGCCAAAGTCTATATATCGTGCTTGTTCAAGTCTGTACAGTCTTTCCTTTGGCAAGTCCACACATCGTGAAGTCTATACATTCGTTTGTATTGCAGTGCTTCAAGTCTGCACATTCCTTGCTCAAGTCTGTACAGCCCTTGAATTGGCAAGTCCATACATCGTTCAGTTGTTTATCTAAGTCTACACATTGCTTTATGCATGAAGTCTGCACATTCCACGCTAGCAAGACTGTCTAAGTCTATACATTGGTTCTTCATGCATGGCATGCAGAGTCTGCACAACGCCTTGTCAGCAAGTCTGCACATTACTATAGCACGCATGCAGAGTCTAGACAGTCATGAGCAAGTCTATACATCGTGTTGCATGCGCTCATTCATGTCTGTACATCGCATAGCATTCAAGTCTGTACATTGTGCATCCTTTGACTTGAAGTCTGTACATCGCGCATCTATTGATTCGAAGTCTGTACAGCATATGTTCTTCATATATTGTCAAGTCTGAACATTGTACATCATCATGGTTGCCTTGATGCCGTAGAAAGTCTATACATTCTATCAGGCTTTTTCACTGGGATTCAAAGTATATACATTGTGGCACGTTGAGTCTATCATTCAAGTCTATACATCCAATTGCAATGTACACACCTTGCTTGATGCATTCTTACTTAGTGCAACACAAAGTCTACACACTGCATTTGCATTCATCTTCAATGTACACACTTTGCTTGATGCAGTCAGTTCTGTTGTACATACTTCATCTTGTGCACACTGCATCACGCCTCAGCAAGTCTATACATGCTCTAGTGTTGCATATATAAAGTCTGTACATGGCATAGCTTCTCATTCAGCAAGTCTATACATACTTCAGTGTTGCATTCACTAAGTCTGTACACACCTTAGCTTTGCATCCACGAAGTCTGCACATGCCATAGCTCTGCATATACAAAGTCTAGACAACATTGCATGATGAGTCTGCATATTCATATGGCATGTCTATACAACCATCTGCTATGTTCTTAGCATTGCATACCTGAAGTCTGTACAATGCCACAACACTGCATTCACTAAGTCTGTACAACGCCATGGCCCTGCATACGTAGAGTCTTAACATTGCATTTCTTCGCATTCACTGAGTCTATACTGCTTCAGTTCTGCTTCATGAAGTCTATACATTGCTTCAGCTTTGTCTTCACATAGTCTGTACAACACAATTGTCCTGCTTCATGAAGTCTATACATTGCTTCAGTTCTTTCTATGTATAGTCTGTACATTAGTTAACCCTTAAACTGATAATTCCTTTCGAATGTCTAACAGGGACTATCTGCAGAGACTGATGACTTGGCTCGTGATCCAAGGAAGGATGAGGTGCCCAGATGGTGACACGTTTACTGAAAGCCTGCTGGATGTTGCCACGTGGTCCAAGCAATTGGGTGGGAGATGTGGAGAGCACATGCCCTTCCTGCTGCTGGTATATATATATGGAGTTTCTTCTTTCAGAAGAAAAAGATCGACTGAAGTAGAGGATAGCCTGCACGATCCTGTGAGAAAGAAAAGAGAAGCAGAAGAAGCAGCGAAGAAAAAGAGAAAGAGAAGAAGAGCAGAAGAGAAAGAAGAGAAAGAGAGAGTTAGAGAGCTCGAGCAGAGAAAGAGAGAGTGTGATTAGCAGAAGAAGAAAAAGAGAAAGAGAAGAAGAGTAGAAGAAAAGAAGAGAAAGAGAGAGTTAGAGAGCTCGAGCAGAGAAAGAGAGAGTGTGATTAGCAGAAGAAGAAAAAGAGAAAGGAAGATAGTGAGATCGAGAGAGATCTGCCTTCACTGGACCGTGGATCAAATCCAGGCCAGTCAGCTCAGTCTGAGCCACATTGTGCTTCATCGTTTACAGCCTTCCGATTGTTGTTGTCTATATTTTTGTTTTCTTCTTTAAACATTTCTTCAGGCTGTTTGTCAGCGTTTGTAGTGAAGGATTCCACTGGACGGCTAAGCTGTATTACCTAGCAAAGCAAGCTGTGAGGCTCAGTAGGCGAGGAGGATTCCTCGGACAGCAAGCTGTGAGGCTCAGCGGGTTGTATGGCAAGCTGTGATGCCTAGCTGTTCAAGCTGTGAGTCAGCGGAATCCACACTCTGGTTTGAGTGTGGGGTGGACGTAGGTCTGCAGGATCGAACCACCTAAAAACCCTCTTGTCCATTGTGGTTTGATTTGTCTAATTGTGTTTCCGCTAGTTGAATGCTTAGGCACGCTATATATGTTTGTTTACTGGTTCAGCTGAAACTTTAATTAGCTTTTTAGATTGGCTAAACTTGTCTAGTTAGCATTCTAGATCTTATTGAGCGAAATTTTTAAAGGGCTGATCCATTCACCCCCCTCTGGATCCAACGCACCGAACCCAACAGCTTGAACACTAGAAGTCTATGCATGTTTTGGTTTCAATGCCTCAAGGCCTGTGCAACTTCACAAACAAAGTCTATGCACATCACTGATCAACTAGCATATAGGTCGGTGCACATTTAGACAGTCTTCATAGTAGGTTGGTGCATGTCTCTCGCTTCATCACATTAAGGTCTGTGCACAGAATTTCTTTCTTGAGATACAAGGTCTGTGCACATTTTCCTTGTGTCATACAAGGTTGGTGAACAATTTTGAGCGATACAAGGTCGGTGCACACCTTAGCTTGATGCATACAACATCAATGCTCATTTCATTTGTCCACATATAAGGTCGGTGCATACTTTGTTAGTATGCATATCAAGTCGGTACACCTTCTATTGGTCTGCATATAAGGTCGGTGCATACTTTGTTAGTCTACATACAAGGTCAGTGCATATTTCTTATCGTGCATATAGAAGGTCGGTGCATGCTTTATTTTATACTACCTAAGGTCTGTGCATCTTTTCTAATTCGGCATGCAAGGGTCGGTGCATATTTACATTCTAAATAAGTAAAGTCAGTGCACTCTTTATGACTCATGTTCACAAGGCATTTGATGAAACGTCCTTCTTCCAACTAACAGGATTAAAGCAGTGGTCGAACTAAGAATAGGCACGTGTTCCCAGAAATGGTGGGATGCTGGTGCATGTTCCCAGAAATGGCGGGATATTGGCGCATGTTCCCAGGGAGCAAATGATTGGGCATGTGATCCGAGGCACTATGACAAAGGAATATTCTCGTCCCTGTCACGTGGACCAATGGGGTTTCAGTAAGTCTTTTTATGCCTCATCCATACGGAGGCTCTGCTCTATATAAAGACCGCCTCATCCTTTGATTAGTGATGTAAGGAAAGTGGTAGGCTGCAGAAAGCTAAGAAGAAAAATATCCACCAGAAGAAAGGAGCTGCAAGCCAGTAGAAGAAAAACGGAGTGGCCGTCTGAGAGAAGAACCAGAGAGCACAAAGAAGAAGCCGTCAGAGATCGAGCATCAGATAAGAAAGAGAAAGAAAGAGTGAAGAGCTAAGAAAAGGATAGAGAGAAGAAGAGTGAGCTCAAGTCAGATTAACTGGTAGCGATATTGAAGATATGTAGATCTATTCCAGGATCAAATCCTGAATAGTCATGCTCCAGTTGGAGCTATAATTGTTTTTGTTTACTCTTTTGTTTTTTGTTTGTCACTTTTTATTTCCTAAAGATTTCTGATTTCCTGGTTTGGGATCCAGTTTCCTTCTGTGCGTTCAGGAGAAGGGAGAGTTGGACTCTCCGATTTTAAGTGACTGGGTATCACTCACGATTTCCCTCTATGGATTCAGAGGAAGAGAGGATTTAATCCTCTGGGTTTGGGTGAGCAGTGGGTTACTGTTCACGTCCCTTCTGTGTTTGCAGAAGAAGGGAGATTGTGGTCTCCGGTTGCTAGTGACGGGGTGTCACTAGTGGTTCCCCTCCGGTTTCGAGGAAGGGAGGATTGGTCCTCCGGTTCTTATCTTGTGGGCTGCAAGGTTAAGGTTCAGATCCTGTGGGTTGCAGGATTGGTGTGAGGGATTTGCCTTCCTCAAGGCAAGATGTTAGGCAGCGCTTTGTTGCAGACTGAGTCTGCTTTGGTTTCTAGCTTCTGCTAGGGGTAACCTCACTCAGTTGGAGTGGGGGGTGGACGTAGATCTCGGGTCTGAGATCGAACCACCTAAAAACCCCGTGGGTAGTGGTTTGCCTTGGTGTGATTGTCCATGTCTCCTACCCCCTTCTGTTGATTGTTCTTTTGAGTGCTAGGTATTCGATATTTGTTTTGCTTGAGCCATGAATGTTGGAGATTACATCTAGACTCTCGCTGATACTTTGATGGTATGACAAGCATTTGTCCACCAGTCTAAGTAGAAGTCTTCATTTCAAAATATCTTCTGTGGAGCTGTTTTCTTTTGTTTCTTTGAGTGAAGTTTGTGTTTTAATTGAACGATATTTCCAAAAGATCCATTCACCCCCCCTTTGGATCTATTTCCGTGTACCACCTGTTCTAACACTCTGTAGGTTCGGGTATCGGTAACCCGAGGCTTCTTGCTGACGTCCTCCCCAGTCATCTCCGGAGCTTCGACCTTCAGCATGTCGGTGAAGGCTACCCCTAAGAAATTGAGGAAGCCGACCACTGGTGGGAAGGTATTGAAAATGGTCGGTACCACCTGGTACCCACAAGTAGCATGGTTGGCCACGATCGTGGGGCGGAAAGTCAACATAGTAAATCCAGCAGCCATCGCTACTTCCTGCTAGGACAGAAACAAAGAAGCGATCAGCATTCCCTGGGAGGGCTAAGGGGCCCATTTATCTTGGCAAAGAGATGAAGGGAGACATTGATGCGGGACGGACACGCGACCTGGGACTCTAGCTCGTGATCGTCCCTATGCGAGGGAAACGCTGGGCTGTGCGCTGTTAAGAAACCGATAGTGAGTCTCGGGTATCGACTTTCCGCGTGTACTCGGATCGAGTCACGGGACGGGTCACACTCACTCTCTCGCAGCGGTGATAAAAATAGATATCGAGATAGTTACCTAACACATGCAGCGGCATATACGAATAAATACAAGTAAAGCAAACGCCAAGTAAGAGAGCGAACACGATACCTCCACGCTCTGGGTGTGGGGAAGATGACCCCGGCCAATTACGGTAACTCCCGGTACAATGGTAAAAACTTAATTACAACAGTGAATTTTATTGCTCACTCCACGCAGGGAGGTAAAGGGATACAAGTGGGGCCCGCGAGGATCGACCCTGGGTTGACAGGCAGCAAACTGGGAGGGTTCTCGGGGCGAACTCGGCCTGCTGGTCCGACTCGGTGCTGTGCCGACTCGGTTCTGACTCGCTAGGTAATAAGCCGTTGCCTCTAAAGGAACGTCGCCTTCCTGAGATCTTCTAAAGGCGCTGCTTGGCTGGGACGATGGCTGGACGTCCCTGAACGACTCCCTGAAGTGGTGGTCGCTGAAGTTGACTTTTGATATTTATTTTTGAATTTCTCTCGGACTGCTATGTCGGACCTGCACAGGGAACAAATTTGCGCGCCTCGGCGGCAAGAATTAATTCTCTCAGATCCGGAATCAGATCGAGGTGAGACTAGCAACATTGGAAAGAGGACTCCAAGATCTACAACATATACTTTTTGTAGGTCGATCCAACAAAGGGATGAGAAATGGGAGGCTCTGTAACACTGTGTTTTTTCTGTGGATCTGATTACTGACACTCAGGACAGAAAGGGATCTGCCTGAAACTGACCTTTGACCGGTTGGTAGGGGAATTTTATGGGTGCTGCGAAAATTACTGTTGGAAGGGGTGGATGTTAGGAACACCTGAGAATTTTTATGGATTTTCTGAAAATTGATGAGGGGGTGGAAAAATTATGAAAATGGAACACTGTCCTGTGGATCTACAGAATGGTAGATTACAGGGGGAACAAGAAATATGGGAAAAATACTAAACAATGTCCAAATGGCACGAAATGTAAAATGGAGACTAGGAGAGACAGGTAGAATAAGCCCTCAAAGTTTGGGCTCGATCAGACAATAATAACAAAAGATAAAATTATGTAGTTGAGGTTCTGTCCTGATTTGGACAGAACTCTGGGGATGGTGGCGGCGGCGCGATGGCGGTGCGATGGCGGCGGCGGCAGAAACTGAAATCAGAGGATAAGAGGGAGAGATAGAATGGGTCTCACACCCTAGAAGGCTGGAGGAGGAAGAAACACAGTAGGGAGAGAGGGGAGAGGGGCGCACCCTTCAAGGAGCTCAAACCAAATTCACAAATTTTTCTTCATTAATTCCCATAAAATGTGAATTACAATCTATTTGTATGAAATGCAAAATGACCCTAGTTAACCTCAGATCTAAATTGGGGAGGAGTAAATGGGGGAGATCATAAGTATTTCTCTCATGTGGTTTGGAACCACATTAAACAATTAATTAAGGGGGGGCGCCCCCTTGACTATAAGGGAGGCATCTTGGACATTTTGTTCAACTTGTCCCCTTTGAATGTCAAACCATCTAGAAGCCACCTAGGATAGTTGACCAGCCCCACATAGGACCTATTGCCTTAGGTGGACCAATGGGTAAAGAGATGGGGGCCCCTTGCTGGTCCTACAAGACTTTTTGCACAAAAACCCACTAAAACCTAAAGACTCACAATTTGGCTTATAAAGCCTTACAATTGCACATATGTTTTCCCAAGGATATAAAAATAAACTAAAAGGACACAAATGTAAATTAAAAATGTCAGTGCTTGGCGTCGATTCCCATCAGACATAGTCCCACTTGTGGGGATGGGGTTTTATTTGTCACTTTTATTTGTTTGATTTATTAGATTTATTAGCTTATCGCATGGGCGTGCCAGTCACTAAGTGACGAGTTTATTGTGCGCTCGATCTGACTTGGTCAGACGAAAATGAAATCTGTGTCGGGACCGACAGTCGGTCATACCATAAAGGCTATGACGTTAATTATATCCCCCAAAAAGGAGGAAGACCCTTGATTAATTGCCAAGACAGTGCGCCCCTGGGGTTGAATGAATATAGACATAAGCAGGAGCAGATTATCAGAAGTCTAAAGAAAAGAGGGATATGCAACATTAACGAGCAAACATTCATGTATATACAGATGCATGGCAGAAACAGACCCGAAATACCTTACGGCCAGGAGCTTGCAATGATTTTTTTTTGTTGATTAATTATGGAGCATTCATGAATTAAGTGAGATAGAGAAATAGGGGGGGTAAATGGGTTGGTAGAAGTATGAGTGTAGGATTAGAACGGCGTGGGGTGTGGTATATCATAATCCGATGCGAGGGAGGGTAGGGATAGGTCTAAAACGGCGCGGGGTAGCATAGGAAAAGGGGTGAAACGGCGTGGTCCCATAAGGGGCTTGAACGGCGAGGAGAGGGGACGGGGCGCACTGAGTTAGGCCGCGTCGTGTGAAGACTGTTGAGGTTTTGATGGTTTTTGAGTGTGGAGCTAAAACCGCGCGGGGGGTATGGGCGTCGGATGAGGGCACGCCGGATTTGGGTAGAATTATGAGCTTCAGGTTAATTTGAGTTGCATCATGACTTTGTTCATCATTTTTCCATTTTTATGTTAGTTAGGGTTGATTACTGAGTGGATTCAGGTTCCAATTGTACTGGAGTCACGACGGATCGAGATTTGTGTGAGGTTCCTACTCAAGCACAGTCCATCTTCATTTCGATATAGGCTCACAGTCCTCATAACTCAAGTTCCATCAGAATTCAGCCTAAGTGCTCAGACAAAATTTTGGTAGCACCTCCCCATACCTAGAAGGTTACGGGGGGGAAGTGGAGACATTCCCATAGAAACTGGGGTAAGCTTCTTAAAGCCAGGAAATGAAGACGGTGATCGGCAGACCCGGATAGATGGAAACCCCGAGGGCTAGCCTACGATGGGCACCAATGTTTCACGGGCCAAAGAGATCGTTCAAAGGGATGGCCAGAATGGGAGGAGACCTCGAGGGCTAGCCTACAAGAGGTTCCTTAGTCATGACCACCATCATTCCCTCAGAGGAATGTGGATTTAATGTCGGGTCAGTAAACCCATTTCTATTCACCTTCTACGGCTGATAGAGCCCCACGCCACAGGAAGGCAGGATCCAGTGACCCCCCCCCTGGGGGGGGTCACTAGACTGTCATCATCGAGAAAACCAAACGGAGCGACTGTGGTAGCATCTTGATATCACCCGCGTAGGAGGAAAGAGGGATGGGCCACATCGAATAGACCCTCACCTTATCCTTCTTGGGGGAGGCAAAGAAAATGCAGTGCCAATCATTCGGCCATTAAACTAGATGGTAGACTAGGCACATAGAGGCTAATTAGTCAGCGTCTGGGGGGTTGCCCCTGAGCGCGGGTGTAGCAACCCTAATAAATGAATAATTGAAATGAATTAAAACATATATATTACAGAAGTAATATATATAAAAGGAATAGGGTTAATTGGATGAAATAAAACAAATTAAAAATAACGCCTCTTATTAAGGCGTTAATTTATAAAGAAACGCCTCTATCCATGGCGTGACTAAAGAAAGGACGCCCACACATGCGGTCGTCAGTTCTCATGCGACCAAATAGGTAAGTAAAAGAAACGCCCCTATCTTGGGCGTGTTTTAAAACACGAAACGCCCTTTTTCAAGGCGCTTTTTAAGAAACACCCTAAAGTAAGGCGTCAATTAAAGAATACACGCCCTGACCTAAGGCGTTAATTCAGTTCGTGAACCGTTCGAACCCAGAGCTTATCCAGGGAAGATCAACCTAATCTAGTAAGTGTCTATTAGAGTAAGGACTCTATTAGGGATATACTACCCTCAATCAAACCCTACTCTTGTTAGGACTTCAATATCCTATAAATAAGCCTGTTCGATCCAACCCTAAACCTATTTGATCATTCGCCTGCTACGGTAAGTTGACGAACAGTGAGTTTTTTTCTGATAATCTTCTTCCATGATGCATGAAGAATATTGATTATTATTCTTCTTCTTTTCTACAGTTTAAGAGGCTTGGACGTCGTGAAGAACAACAGTAAGTATTCTTCCTTCGCCTCCAACGACTAAGTACAAAGATGTTGATACCTTTGACGTGCCCGCTATAGGTTTTGCAATCGGGACTCATCTATAACCTTCAGAGTTCTTCTTCTACAATCGAAGCCAACATCTTCTTCCATCATCCAGTAGCCGTTGTCTTCAGGAGCGTAGCAAAGCATCATCTTCTTCTAGTCAAAAACCCCTCACGATTGTCTTCGAATCAAAAGGTAGGATTTTCTCAAGTTATTGTAGCCCAAATAAGAATTAATGCAAGATATCTATACATACGTATATGAGCATGGCATGCATACTGTTTATAAGGTTTTATTACGTTTTCTGCAAAATTTTGAAAGAAACGCCCTTGATTAGGGCGCTAATTTAAAAGAAACGACCATGGTAGTGGTCGTCAATTTAATATTTGACGCCCTCTACGCAGGCGTTAATTTCATAAGAATCGCATGTGATTAATAATTGATCCTGTTTAAAATTTACAATACATATGAAATAATGATTTTTAATATCTTGCATGACTCTGTGAATTCCTGTTAAATTTTACTGCCATGACATGTCTCCTGTCTCTCGAAATATTATTTATTAAAATATCATAAATTCCTTGAAATTCACGACTTGGACAAAGTCGTTTTCCATATTCTAACGCCCCAGAACAAGGCGTGAATATGAAAAGTAACGCCCCTTCCTAGGGCGTGTATCTGTTAAAATCCTGAAATTCACATATTCTGTAAAATGGAATTAGAAAGTAACGCCCCTTCCAAGGGCGCGTTTTTGATAAATTTCTGAGAATAATTATATCCTGTTGAATATGTAAATGATGAGACGCCTGCCTCTGCAGTCGTCAACTTTGAAGAAACGCCCCCAGGAAAGGCGTGTTTTTGATAAATTAATGAAATAATGGAAATTCTGCAAATTGGCAATATATGTAAACGCCCTTCTGTTAGGCGTTAATTATTCAATACACGACTTTACTTAAGTCGTTATTTTACTGTAAACTGATTTTATCCTGATTCTATTACCGATGGTTTCATATTATACATATATATATATATATCGGCACTATTCTCCACTCCGTGAGTATAGTCCCACGTTTCATGTTGATTTATCGATCACACTCAACTCTCATTGACATACAAGCTCTCCATTGGACATTCCGTTCCTTTGGACTAGCGAGTTAGTCATAGAGACCTCTGTAAGACTCCTCGTAGCCTTGGATTCCCTCAAGGCCGACTGAGCTGGTTGTACCCTAAAAACCCATTACACAGTTTTTGCCATGTCAATCTAAAGAAACATGGTATACCGGCCCTTATGATTATACAAAGAGTATATCATAAGAAATTCTTAATGGGATGATGATATCATGCCATATCATGTCGTTCTTGTAAACCCCAATTCTATGATAAGAATGAGGGTATCTTGCTTGATCTTATGTTTATGTGGACCTCAATTCTATATAAAGAATGTCCATATTGATTTGTCATGGTACCTAAGTTAAAGGAACCATATTCTACCTAGTTTTATCGATATCGTGATTATACCGTTATTATCGCCATTCTATGTCCTTTGTCATATTTTGGACTCTATTCTATCAAAGTTGTCATACGTGTCTACAAGCTTGATGATTGAAATTCTATATTGGCTATATAAACAAGAGTGGATGTCAAAACACATGATAAATGCCTGCGCATATAGGGCCCGATCTGGTCCTGGGAGGAGCACCCGAAAGTACTTGTGCCCATGGGAGTTAAAATGATAAGGTATCTGGCATTATACCGAGTACTTGACTTGCTTGATTGGACATTCCACACACATCTTGTACTTGACTCGTACTTGACATGAAATGAAATGCGTGGCCCGAAAAAGGGTAATTTACTTGCTTGATACCTGATAGCCAAAGTTCTTGACATGACTTGTTAAATGTACTTGCTTGAATATCTCGAATAAACTTGTTATCTTGTTGAAAGTTCATGATAAGTTCATCTTATTTCCTTGATACTACATTCTATCTATCCTGTCGTTTTATGCGAGCATGCATAGCTTTATTGCATTCATGAAAATGTAATTACTTAAACCCCTTGCTAGTACTTGAGATATAATTTCCTACTGAGCATTCGCTCATTCCGTTTGTCCCTTGTACTTTTCAGGTAAGTCCGACGACGATGGAAGTCAATCGGATGGGAATAGTCAAGAGTGAAAGTGATAGAGCTTCTACAAGTGTCGTCTAGTTGTTTCTATAGTTTTCTCGAGTCAACTATGTACTTTTCTTTTTATTAAACAGAGTATTGGATTTGTAATAGTCTATCCATTATGAAATAAAGGATTGGGTTATCTTGCTATTTTGCGCATCTCTGTCTTTGTGTCGAATACACGACCACTCTGATTGACATGATTGATATAGACACGTCGCGCATCTCCGGGTATCTTCCGCGCTCGGGGCGTGACAGTCTTTATGGTATCAGAGCCTAAGGTTATTCAATTCCTAGGAAACCCAAGTCCAAGGATAGGTTTCAAAACCTTTAACCAAGTGAGAGTGGGTAGAACCAAGGGTTAAATGATCAATGAGTCCTTTATAAGATCATAGTGATATAATACTAACATAGCTATTGTAATTGTAGGATAATGGCTGCCGAACGTGCTCAATGGCGCAACATGCAGCGTACCCTTCAAGGGATGACCCAAGTGCTACAACAGGTAGCACAAGGTGGTGCTCCACGAGCTGGAAGCTTACACCAAGCATTCAAGAATATGAATCCCCCGAAGTTCATGGGATCGACCGATCCAGACGATGCCGAGCATTGGGTTCGGGAGATTGAACGTATATTCCGTGTTATGCAATGCACGGATCAGGACAAAGTCTTATTAGCTACTTTCCAGTTAGAAAAGGATGCTAGATGCTGGTGGGAGTCGATTGAAGCTACTATTGACCCAACTCAAGTTACATGGGGTGAATTCGTTGAATATTTCAACGCCAAATATTTCTCTGATAGGGTCCAGGAAAAGAAGGTCGCCGAATTTGCCGCATTAAAGCAAAGATCTTTATCGGTGGCTGATTATGAAGCACAGTTTTCTAGACTGTCTAGATATGCTAAGCATTTAATTAGCACGGAAAAGATGAAAGCCCGTAGATTTCTTAATGGGCTTAGGCCCCACTACATTACTCAACTGGCGCCTATGGATATTCAAGTTTATACTGAAATAGTGCGCCGAGCTCAGTTGCTTGAAGATGCCACGGAACTATCTGATAGGATCTGTGGGAAAGACAAAAAGGAGCAAGTCACAAGTTCGGGTTCTTTTAAACCCAACTTTAAGAAGAGGCCCAATAATGGAGGTTCTTCCTCTCAAGATCAGAAGTTCAAGAAATCCAAGCCTTTCTCTATCACCACTACACCTTCAAACGTAGTATGCAAGCATTACGACAAGGCTGGTCACAAAACAGAAGAATGATGGAGGAAATTAGGAGCATGTCTCCGTTGTGGGAGTCGTGAACATCGGATTCCCGATTGTCCATTAATGAATGACCAAGCCGGTGAGGGTAAACGTCCAGTTACAAAGAATGCTCGTCTTCATGCAATCCAAGAGACCGAACCAGAAGAAGAAGGCGGATTGGTGGAAGGTACATTAAAAATTTGTTCCAAATATGCACATGTTTTATTTGATACGGGTGCATCGCATTCCATTATTTCCAAGAAGTTTGTTGACCCATTACCTCTAGAACCAGAATGGATGAAGTTAATATTGTCTACTCCTCTCGGAAACGAGACGGATATCACACATCATTACCAAAACTGTGAGGTATTGGTTCGAGGAAAGAATTTTCCTATTGATCTTATCTGCTTAGATCTAAAAGAGTATGATGTTATACTAGGAGCAGATTGGTTATCCAAATACCAGGCAACGGTTGATTGCCGTGATAGCAAGATTATTTTCAAGGAATTTCCGGAACTGACTTATACTAGTCCTAAGAGTCGAAGCAAATCCCCTCTTATTTCGGCTCTTCGAGCAAGCAAGCTCATCAAGAAAGGATGTGTATCCTTCCTTGCTTTTGTCACTATTAAAGAAGCTAAAGAAACCAAGATAGAGGACATTCAGGTAGTGCGAGAATTTCTAGACGTATTTCCGGAAGAATTGCCGGGATTACCCCCGCAAAGAGAAGTGGCCTTCACCATTGACTTAGTCCCTGGTGCTGGTCCTGTTTCAAAGGCACCCTATAGAATGTCCCCTGCTGAACTCAAGGAGTTGAAGGAGCAGTTGATGGAACTAATCCGAAAAGGGTTTATTAGACCAAGTACTTCCCCGTGGGGAGCACCAGTCTTATTTGTAAAGAAGAAGGATGGATCCATGAGATTGTGTATCGACTATCGACAGTTGAATCATCTTACTATCAAGAACAAGTATCCACTGCCGAGAATCGATGAATTATTTGATCAGATTTCTGGATCCAAATATTTCTCCAAGATTGATCTCAGGTCTGGTTATCATCAATTGAGGATTAAAGATGAAGATATTCATAAAACTGCGTTCAGAAGCAGGTATGGCCACTATGATTTTGTTGTTATGCCTTTTGGACTAACAAATGCCCCTGCTGCCTTTATGCAGTTGATGAATAGCATATTCAGGCCTTATCTAGATCAATTTGTGGTGGTTTTCATTGATGATATATTGATATATTCCAAGACTAAGGAAGAACATGAAGAGCATTTGAGGATTTCATTACAAATCTTGAGGACAAATCAATTATATGCTAAACTCAGCAAATGCGAGTTCTGGCTTGAAGAAGTGGCTTTTCTCGGACATGTCATATCCAAGGACGGTTTATCTGTAGATCCGTCAAAGGTTGAAGCTGTAAGAAACTGGGAAAGACCCACTAATGTAAGCGAGATCAGAAGCTTCTTAGGTCTTGCAGGCTATTATCGGTGATTCATCAAAGATTTCTCTAAGATCGCCATGCCCCTTACAAGGTTAACTCGCAAGGAGATCCGATACGAATGGAGTGAGGAATGTGAAAGAAGTTTTCAAACTCTCAAAAATCATCTCACCACAGCTCCGGTCTTAGCTCTACCGATAGAAGGAGAGAAATTCGAGGTCTACACTGATGCTTCTGGCATTGGCCTCGGATGTGTCCTGATGCAACAAGGAAAGGTCATAGCATACTCTTCACGTCAGCTGAAGAAGCATGAGGAGAATTACCCCGTCCATGACTTAGAACTGGCCGCGGTAGTATTTGCCCTAAAGATATGTAAACACTACTTATATGGAGTACAGTTTACTGTATACTCCGATCACAAAAGTCTCAAATATCTATTTTCACAAAAGGAGCTAAACATGAGACAAAGACGCTGGCTAGAATATCTCAAGGACTTCGACTTCAATATACAATACCATCCCGGAAAGGGTAATTATGTTGCTGACGCCCTTAGTCGAAAGCCGAGAGCAATGATAGCAAATTGTATGATGCAAGAATGGAGGTTACTTGAACAATTCTCCGAGCTCAATATAAGCTTGGACACGGAATCCAAATTTGTCACACTATCTCATGTAAGCATACAGTCAGACTTATTATCTGAGATACAAGCACTTCAGGATGATGATCCTATGTTAGTGGAAATCAAAGGCAGAATAGAAGGACAATCTGATTTTCAACTAACTTCCGAGGGAAGATTATTATTCAAAGATAGAACTTGTATACCTGATTATCCGGAATTAAAGAAGAAGATCTTAGATGAAGCTCACAGATCAAGATACACTATTCATCCTGGATCAACCAAAATGTACCAAGATGTAAAGAGGAACTTTTGGTGGCCTAATATGAAAAGAGAAATAGCGGACTATGTATCGCGCTGTCTCACATGCCAACAGGTCAAGGCGGAACACCAAAAGCCTGCGGGAAAACTACATCCTCTAGATATTCCTAAGTGGAAATGGGAGGATATTGGTATGGACTTCATCATGGGTTTGTCTAAATCTAAAGGAGGACATGATGGAATCTGGGTTATCATTGAGCGATTAACTAAATTGGTACATTTCTTGCCAATCAAAAGCCGATGGTCAATTGATGTGCTAGCTGCACTATACATCAAAGAAATAGTCAGGATACATGGAATTCCTGTCTCAATCGTGTCTGATAGAGATCCCCGTTTTACTTCTCATTTTTGGAAGGGATTACAACATTCGTTGGGAACAAGGCTTAACTTTAGTACAGCTTTCCACCCACAAACGGATGGTCAGACCGAGAGAGCTAATCAAGTTGTTGAAGATATGCTGAGAGCATGCATTATTGACTTTGGAGGAAGCTGGCATGACCACTTACCTTTAGTTGAATTTGCATATAACAACAGCTACCAAGCTAGTATCCATATGGCACCTTTCGAAGCCTTATACGGAAGGAGTTGTCGATCGCCTTTATGCTGGAACGAAGTTGGAGAGAAACAACTATTAGGTCCAGACATGGTAAGGGATACAACTGAGAAGATACAAGTAATCAGAGAAAGATTGCAAGTTGCTCAGACGAGACAAAAAGCTTATGCTGATACAAGAAGGAGAGATCTTGAATTCCAAATCGGAGATCATGTATTTCTCAAGATATCGCCTGGACGTGGCATACGAAGATTTGGTGTTAAGGGCAAGCTTACGCCAAGATTCATCGGACCATTTGAGGTACTCGAAAGAGTTGGCGAGGTTGCTTATCGCATCGCGTTGTCTCCTCAGTTGTCCGAGGTACACAATGTATTTCACATATCTATGTTGAAGAAGTATGTGCACGATCCGTCACATATTATTGAGCATGGAGATCTGGTGATCCAGAAAGATCTCACATATGAACAAAGGCCTTTAAAGATATTAGATCGAGAAATACGAGCTCTAAGGAATAAGGTTATTCCCATGCTTAAGGTGCAATGGAATAAGAATCGTGAACACGAAGCGACATGGGAGACCGAGGAATCTATGAAGAAACGATTTCCCGAGTTATTCTAAGGGGTATATGTTCTACACTCTCCACGTGTATAATTATATATATATTGAATTTGGGGACCAAATTCTTTTTAAGTGGGGGAGGGTGTAGCAACCCTAATAAATGAATAATTGAAATGAATTAAAACATATATATTACAGAAGTAATATATATAAAAGGAATAGGGTTAATTGGACGAAATAAAACAAATTAAAAATAACGCCTCTTATTAAGGCGTTAATTTATAAAGAAACGCGTCTATCCATGGCGTGACTAAAGAAAGGACGTCCACACATGCGGTCGTCAGTTCTCATGCGACCAAATGGGTAAGTAAAAGAAACGCCCCTATCTTGGGCGTGTTTTAAAACACGAAACGCCCTTTTTCAAGGCGCTTTTTAAGAAACGCCCTAAAGTAAGGCGTCAATTAAAGAATACACGCCCTGACCTAAGGCGTTAATTCAGTTCGTGAACCGTTCGAACCCAGAGCTTATCCAGGGAAGATCAACCTAATCTAGTAAGTGTCTATTAGAGTAAGGACTCTATTAGGGATATACTACCCTCAATCAAACCCTACTCTTGTTAGGACTTCAATATCCTATAAATAAGCCTGTTCGATCCAACCCTAAACCTATTTGATCATTCGCCTGCTACGGTAAGTTGACGAACAATGAGTTTTTTTCTGATAATCTTCTTCCATGATGCATGAAGAATATTGATTATTCTTCTTCTTCTTTTCTACAGTTTAAGAGGCTTGGACGTCGTGAAGAACAACAGTAAGTATTCTTCCTTCGCCTCCAATGACTAAGTACAAAGATGTTGATACCTTTGACGTGCCCGCTATAGGTTTTGCAATCGGGACTCATCTATAACCTTCAGAGTTCTTCTTCTACAATCGAAGCCAACATCTTCTTCCATCATCCAGTAGCCGTTGTCTTCAGGAGCGTAGCAAAGCATCATCTTCTTCTAGTCAAAAACCCCTCACGATTGTCTTCGAATCAAAAGGTAGGATTTTCTCAAGTTATTGTAGCCCAAATAAGAATTAATGCAAGATATCTATACATACGTATATGAGCATGGCATGCATACTGTTTATAAGGTTTTATTACGTTTTCTGCAAAATTTTGAAAGAAACGCCCTTGATTAGGGCGCTAATTTAAAAGAAACGACCATGGTAGTGGTCGTCAATTTAATATTTGACGCCCTCTACGCAGGCGTTAATTTCATAAGAATCGCATGTGATTAATAATTGATCCTGTTTAAAATTTACAATACATATGAAATAATGATTTTTAATATCTTGCATGACTCTGTGAATTCCTGTTAAATTTTACTGCCATGACATGTCTCCTGTCTCTCGAAATATTATTTATTAAAATATCGTAAATTCCTTGAAATTCACGACTTGGACAAAGTCGTTTTCCATATTCTAACGCCCCAGAACAAGGCGTGAATATGAAAAGTAACGCCCCTTCCTAGGGCGTGTATCTGTTAAAATCCTGAAATTCACATATTCTGTAAAATGGAATTAGAAAGTAATGCCCCTTCCAAGGGCGCGTTTTTGATAAATTTCTGAGAATAATTATATCATGTCGAATATGTAAATAATGAGACGCCTGCCTCTGCAGTCGTCAACTTTGAAGAAACGCCCCCAGGAAAGGCGTGTTTTTGATAAATTAATGAAATAATGGAAATTCTGCAAATTGGCAATATATGTAAACGCCCTTCTGTTAGGCGTTAATTATTCAATACACGACTTTACTTAAGTCGTTATTTTACTGTAAACTGATTTTATCCTGATTCTATTACCGATGGTTTCATATTATACATATATATATATATATATATATATATCGGCACTATTCTCCACTCCGTGAGTATAGTCCCACGTTTCATGTTGATTTATCGATCACACTCAACTCTCATTGACATACAAGCTCTCCATTGGACATTCCGTTCCTTTGGACTAGCGAGTTAGTCATAGAGACCTCCGTAAGACTCCTCGTAGCCTTGGATTCCCTCAAGGCCGACTGAGCTGGTTGTACCCTAAAAACCCATTACACAGTTTTTGCCATGTCAATCTAAAGAAACATGGTATACCGGCCCTTATGATTATACAAAGAGTATATCATAAGAAATTCTTAATGGGATGATGATATCATGCCATATCATGTCGTTCTTGTAAACCCCAATTCTATGATAAGAATGAGGGTATCTTGCTTGATCTTATGTTTATGTGGACCTCAATTCTATATAAAGAATGTCCATATTGATTTGTCATGGTACCTAAGTTAAAGGATCCATATTCTACCTAGTTTTATCGATATCGTGATTATACCATTATTATCGCCATTCTATGTCCTTTGTCATATTTTGGACTCTATTCTATCAAAGTTGTCATACGTGTCTACAAGCTTGATGATTGAAATTCTATATTGGCTATATAAACAAGAGTGGATGTCAAAACACATGATAAATGCCTGCGCATATAGGGCCCGATCTGGTCCTGGGAGGAGCACCCGAAAGTACTTGTGCCCATGGGAGTTAAAATGATAAGGTATCTGGCATTATACCGAGTACTTGACTTGCTTGATTGGACATTCCACACACATCTTGTACTTGACTCGTACTTGACATGAAATGAAATGCGTGGCCCGAAAAAGGGTAATTTACTTGCTTGATACCTGATAGCCAAAGTTCTTGACATGACTTGTTAAATGTACTTGCTTGAATATCTCGAATAAACTTGTTATCTTGTTGAAAGTTCATGATAAGTTCATCTTATTTCCTTGATACTACATTCTATCTATCCTGTCGTTTTATGCGAGCATGCATAGCTTTATTGCATTCATGAAAATGTAATTACTTAAACCCCTTGCTAGTACTTGAGATATAATTTCCTACTGAGCGTTCGCTCATTCCGTTTGTCCCTTGTACTTTTCAGGTAAGTCCGACGACGATGGAAGTCAATCGGATGGGAATAGTCAAGAGTGAAAGTGATAGAGCTTCTACAAGTGTCGTCTAGTTGTTTCTATAGTTTTCTCGAGTCAACTATGTACTTTTCTTTTTATTAAACAGAGTATTGGATTTGTAATAGTCTATCCATTATGAAATAAAGGATTGGGTTATCTTGCTATTTTGCGCATCTCTGTCTTTGTGTCGAATACACGACCACTCTGATTGACATGATTGATATAGACACGTCGCGCATCTCCGGGTATCTTCCGCGCTCGGGGCGTGACAGCGGGAGACACGGGGCTCACAGAGAGATATGACGTACAGGTGATCTTATGCAGGAAAGGCTCGAGCAGTTAGCGGGCGGTCTGCAAGAACGTAATTATGCCATTAGACGCGCTACGCCCAGATTATAGGGACAGCCGGAGACACACAGAGATGCGCCCGATGCAGTAGAACATATAACTAGTCCATTGGAAGGAGCCCCGGGGGGATTCATATAGCCCTTGGTTAGCCCAGGGTGTGTTCTGTATCGATAGAAGAAATCAAGCAACGGTAATGGGAGATATGAAAACAAACGCAACAGAGAAGATGGATAAGCTCAATCACACATTATTGTTCTCATTCAAACCCAGATGCAATCACATAGCTAAAGAAGGGGTAAACCCCAAATGAAAATGGACAGACGTGGCCTGGCGTTGTCGCACAGAAGCCAATTGATTACATCGCTATACTAGAAGAGGAAGAGTAAATACAGGGAGCAAATGCTAAAGAAAAAAAAAGAGGTTCAATACGGAAAGAACTGCGGGCTCATATCATCGCCCATTTCATTACATCACTCAGTAGAGGTATTAGCAGAAAGGGGGAAGAAGAAAAATGAAGCGATCTCCACGCACCCACATTTGTTCTTGAAGACGGGAATAGAGTATCAGAATGCTCTCCCCCTCTCCTCGCTCTGAACCCCTCTCTTCCGTTGATGAATGGCGGACGACTGCCCAAGGAAGCCTCACTCAGCTTTATTTTTCTCCAAGTCTCTGCTCTCCGACTTCTTTCTACTTTTTTTCTCTCTTTCTACTCACTCCGTCTACCTTGCTACTCGCTCCCTCTTCTCTTTCTTCGAATGAACCCTTCTTATAGGTTCAAGCGGCGTGGCCTCATCCGGTGTGGGGTGATTAAGAGCGCACCGGTTAAAGGCCTTGAAACATGCGCACCGGACGTGAAGCGCCAATGAAAATGTGCCGGGTAAGGGGTGCGCCGGTGGCAGTAGAGCGCGTCGGGTAAGGGGCGCGCCAGATTAACCTCTTGTAGCGTTTGTTCGGGCCAGTCTCGGCCCCGGGATCTCGGACTGGCTCCGAGAGTCAATTTGAAATTTTATCTCATCATGGTCCAGCGGAATCGCAATGAGAAGCATTGGGAAAGCCTTTAGGCCACTGAACGGCCAATACCGGCATCCACCATGCCCTTAGTTCGGATACTCAGGTTTCCTGCTGATACGACCTTCAGCACTGTGATCTGCGCTACCGGGCCGACTTCATTTGTACTCGTAACATTCCCGGAGGATGGATCACTCCCCAGGGTGCTTTCGCCTTGGTTGGGCAGCTATTTGGTCACTAACAAACCTGCCTGGTAGGAAGACGTACCCGTGTCGGGTCACTCGGGTCTTCCTCTGATATGACCTTCGGCATCTTATTCCGAGGGGCCAGAGATATTTCTTCACCTTAGGAGGGTTTCTTGCCAGGTGGCGGACCACCAGGTACATTCTCGCCCTGATCGGACAACAGACGGGGTTTGTTCGGCACGACTGAGTCGATACCGGTTCGTTGGGCAGGTCGAACGGCACTACCGATTTGTTGTGGATTTCTTCCGACCGTCCTGAGGTGGAGTCCCTGACGCTCTCGTCAGATGACCTGAGGCTTTAGCAGTCCAAGGGGACCCTTGTGTATTGATTTTCTTCAGCTTTTGCACTTTGGCGGGCTACATTCTTTTATCGTTCAGGTGTGATCGCCATTGATCATATATCAGGTGCTAATAGAGGGATAGGGGCTCTCCTAGCCGGCTTGAACAAGCTGACTCCGACGGGAGACGAAGGCGAGCGGGGAACGTACGATGCCCGCACATGCGTCGGTGTCGCTTGACCTACAAATTAAAGCTTACACCACTATGCGTCTCGCAGGAGGGTGATCGTGGGGTGGGGGACTTAAACTTTAAAACAAAGACTACCTCCACGCAGGGAGGGGCGCTCAGCCGGCCAGGCAGGGGTGGGGCAAATGGGAGCGACGAGGGCCAAACGGTCGGAGGCCAAAATCTGCCCACTCATTTCTATAGGGACAGCAAGTCAGCGAATGGTGTGCCACGAGCTCCTCCAGTCACTGTAGGCAGTTGATCTAGAGCTACCACGACCCTAGATGGCCAGGTATCACCCGACAGGAACTTGGGGTCGCTTGGGGGTCGGCGTGGGCCGCTATGGCTTCGGGACCGGGACTGCTCCTGCGTGAGCATGTCTGTTCCAGAATTACAACAGTCTGAAGAAGGGGCTGCCACGGGCTCTCCCGAACTCCGATGGGGGCGGGACTTGCGCTGACGTGGCCATGGGTGAGGTGGGAGCTTCTTGGCAGAGCCGCCAGTCAATTAGCGGTTGGAATGAACTGCAGTAGAGCCAAATCCACAAACCGGTTGGGTCTGGCCCACATGAGTCTGTCGAATAGGGTGGCAATGTCGGGGTTGTTAAGAACTCCACCGGTGGATGATTGTGGCGGGGCTGGTGCCGAAACATCTTGTGATGGCCCAGGAGTGTGCCGATGGATTTGCATGTCGATCGGAGACCAGCTGTGGACGTGACAGTCCAGGGATCAAGACCCAACCGGCGCTGCCTGCCTATGCCAGAAGCGCGGGTGCCTGAAGAAAATGCCGCCACGAGCTCCTCCGTGCTCCGATGAAGGAGGGACAACTGCCGACGCCCTCGTGGGAAAGTCCTCTTTGAGCAGGAACCGACGGAGCCCTCATAAGATGTCGAAGTAGAGCACAAGAGATAGAAGATTGGGAGAGGGTCCTACCCAGTCTGGCGGAACTGACCTGTGCATGCCGAGGAAAACTGCTGGAACGTGATGCTCTGGAGCCCAAACGGTTCCCTTCTTTCTAAGGTGTTCATAAGACTTGTAGATGCTTGCCTCAACCAAAAATCACGCCAAGATCTTCATAGGTCTGACCCTGGTGGTGTCTGCAATTGGCTTCAGGTGTTCTGCCGGAGCTCGGTTGCGTAGGCCGACGAGAATCAGCCTCCTGGTCAGCTCGGACGTCGGATGAAGGTGAAAAAGCCCTCGTTGGAAAGCTAGCTCGGAGAAGAATTGTGTTGCTGTTGGGATGTTTGCCTGGATCTGCTCAGATGAGACAGGATCGATGCTGCAAGTTGTGTCCTGCTACAGTGGTGGACAGGGTGGTGGGTGGGGATGGGAGGTGCTAATGGGGGAAGTGAGAGGGGGAAATGAGGTGGAAAGGGGCTGGGAAGAGCCCTGGCTGATAGGGGGTCAAGAGGGGGGGTGAGCCAGACATGTGGGAGGGGCAAATGGGGTGTTGGAGGTGGTTCTAGCAATGGGTGGAAGAGGAGCTCCGAATTTGGAGGTTGGGTTGAGGGGAGATGGGGGGAAGCTTGTTTGAATTTTGGGCTCTAGTGGTTGGCCACCAATTGGGACCTAGGGATTGAGGAAGGATGTGATGGGAGAGGGTGGGAAAGTTTTCTATGGAGGCTGTGAGAGTGATAGGGGTGGTTGGGGTTGTATGGGGAAGTCAAGCATTGTCTTAGGGAGAGGGGGGAATTTCTATGGGGATGGTGGGAGTGTTGAAAATGGGGAGGGGATTGGAGTTATTGAGGGTTGAAATGGGGGTGGAGAGGGGGCCCACTTGATGAGGTGGAGGGGAGAAACGGGTGGGTGGGCTAATGTGGAGGGGAGAGGAGAGAGAGTGGGGCGTGCCCCCTCTTGAGGATGGGAGAGAGAGAGTGAGAAAAAGAGAGAGAGAGAGAGGGAGGAAGGGTGGAGAAAATCCACTAATGGGATTTCTTCTATTCAATTAATCAAAAGTTGTTCATCCAAATGAGAGGGGATGGGTCCTATTTATAGGCAACCCACTTTTCCCATGACCAAAATACCCTTAGCAATTAACTAAATGACCACTAGGTCAAAGGGGGGCGCCCATGGGCCAGCCCATCTAATTGGGCCCAATAGCTAAACAAACTAGTCTAATGACTGATGGGAATCAACACCGGACACTAACATTTTGTTTTTACATTTGTGTCCTTTTGTTTACATTTACATCCTTGGCTAATTGGATTTATAATTGCAAGGCATTATAAGCCAAAGGGTTAGTCATTAGAAATCTTTGTGTTTCTTTGCAAAAAGGCCTTTGGGTTTCTATATAAAATGTCAGTAGGTCCAGTAGGGCCCCCACCCTCTTTCCCATTGGTCCACCTAGGATCTAGGGCCCATGTGGGGCTAGTTCAAAGTTCAAGATTAGACTTGGACCAAGGGGGGACAAGATGGAAGAAAATTCAAACTTGGACCAAGCAAAGTCCAAGATGCTCCCCCCTTTAATATAGTTTATTCATGTTATATTTTATTTAATTTGGTCATTTGATCACATTGGGGATTAATTATCCTATCCCTAGTTTACCTCTCCCTGACCCTAGATCTGAGGGTAGTTTATGTCTTTTTTCCATTTCTATATAACCCATATATTTTGTGAATTCCTTAGTAATTAATGAAGAAGAAATCAGAAAATTGGCATTTGCCTCCAAGAGCCCAAGGGCGCCCCTCTCTCTCTCTCCCACCCCCTTACAGATAGATTTCTACAAAATTCTTGAGGTGTGAAGCCTCCCCATCTCCCCATCTTTGAGTGAGAAGCTCAGCACCGCCGCCACCACTGCCATCGAGCCGCCGTCGCACCACCACCGCCACCGCGTTGGAGTTCTGTCCACATCACGACAGAAGGTTGAAGCCCAAATTTTATCTCCAAATTAGGAGATCTGATCAAGCTGTAATTTTGAGTGTTTGTTCCTCTTGTTATACCCTATCTTCATCTTAAATTTCGTGCCAATCAAAGGTCATTTGGTATCTTTGCCGTAATTTTAATTCCACCCCTCACAGTCTGCCAATCAGCAGATCTGCAGGATAGAAGTCTGTTCTTCTATTTTTCTCGCCCCCTTATACATCTCAATAAAATCACTAAAAATTCCTACGTGATCCCCACATACCCCCTTTCCACCCATAAAATTTACAGGTCTAGGTCCACCGTTTTCTTCTGGGTCAAAATTCATCTTCAGGCAGTTCTTGTTCTTCCATGTGTGTCTGTGATTCCGATCCAAAAATAACTTCAATCCACAGTCATTTTCATTGCTAATCCGTCTACTGGATGGATCTGAAATAATTGTATGTTGTATCCCTTTGAGTCCTCTATCAATCGGTGCCAATTTTGCCTCGATCCGACATCGGATCTGGGCACAAAAATTCTTTTCGTGGAGGCGCGCATTCCTACTCCGAACCAGACCAGAAAGAAGGTATTGGGAAATAATTCCCAATAATATATCAAAGCTCTGATTCAGCGACCGCCACTTCTGGGAGTCGACCAGGGACGTCCCGCCATCGTCCCAGCCAAGCGTCGCCTTCAACAGATCCCAGAAGGATGATGTCCCTTTGGAGGCCCTTGTACGCTGTCCTGCCGGCCTGCAAATCGCAGATCCAGACTTGCTGTCTTCAACCGCCCGAAACCCCTCCAACGTGCTGCCCGCGAACCCAGAATCGGCATTCCCGGACCGCTGTTGTGGCCTGTTACCTCCCTGCGTGGAGTGGGCCTTAAAATCACTTCTATAATTATTAACATTTAATGTACCGGGTGTCACCGTTCTTGGCCGGGGTCATCTTCCCCACGCCCGGTAGCGTGGAGGTATCGTTTCCGCTCCCCTCTCGGCATTTTGCTTTACTCCTATATATTTGTATGCCACTGCTAGAGTGATAGGAACCTAGCTTGTTATACTTTTATCACCGCTGCGAGAGTGAGTGAGTGGAACACGTCCTGTGACTCGATCTGAGCACGCGAAAAAGTCGATACCCGAGACTCAATGTCGGTTTCTCAACCCCGCAGATCCGAACGTTTCCCTCGCTTAGGGATGTCCGCGAGCTAGAGTCCCAGGTTCGCGTCCCGTCCCGCATCAAATTGGTATCAGAGCTAGGTTGAGTCCAAGGGTAGTCGGTCCAAAGTTTGCATTCACATTCCTTTACCCGGTATATGAAAAGGTGTTCCCGGAATGATAGGTTACGCCTATTGGGAAGGTTGCACACTTGCGTGAGTTCGGTCTTCGAATCACACCTCCGCCACGTACCGGATATTAGTTGAGTCTAGGTTTGTAGTCGAGTCTGCATTCCAACTTTGCATTGTTGTTTTAGGGTCGTGTCTAGTCCTTTAGAGTTTCACATAGTTGTCTGCATGTCCAACTACCCACCAGCCCTTGCTGTTCCTCGAGACCATGCGTTCGATTGGTCATCCCTAGTGGCCCAATTCAATGCTTTCATGGTCCGACACCCGACCCCTAAGCCCACAACTGACTCGTTCCAGCGCCCTATAGTGTCCACTGCCATTCTACCTAATGGGTTGCATACGAAAATCGACTTCATCAGTAGGGTGTCATCTAAATGTATCTCACAAGACATAGTTGAGTCTCTCTCTAAGATCGAGGAAATTGTTCTCAATGGTGGCTTAGCATTCGTAGAGTTTCAATGGAGGTTCGGCACCGTTCTTTATAATGATGGAGCATGGGGCAAGGTCGACACACTTGCTGGTCCATGCATCATTTTAGGCCAAAATTGGTTGGAAGAGAGGTGAGCGACCTTTGACCGGGATAAAAGGACCTACACCTTACACCCACCTCACCTACCCGGGGAGTTCGTATTCCACGACGGCATTCAGCCGACCACCTCCTTGTCACCAACCACCCACCCCCAGCGGCGCGTTCCGCCTCCTGGCTCACGCCCACCACCTCTCCCGGAGCCCACCCATGTGACCCCCTGTAGTGGGATTAGCCATTTCTCCGACCCGTGTCCTTCCCATTCCCCTACCTTAGAGGACAACCATTCGGAGGATGCCTTACCCGGGCCAATTCTAGTGAGTTATGAGGCTGACCAAGAGTTGGCCGAGGAGTACCTCGCTGATGTTTTGGGGTTAGAGAGCGATCCAATAGAGGGCCAGGGTCTGTTAGTCACACCAATCCCACCGGTCGTCCTGGAGCTGTCTGTCCCACCCACTTTGCCCTCAGTGGATATGCCATCCGCCGACCCTATACGGTCAGCCATCCCGCTCTTACCTATCTCTCCTATGGTAGCGTAGCCACTAGTGACTACTGTACCACTGTCGACACCCTATGTTGACACGGTATGGTCTGATTTCTACCGCGCGTACGAGTGACAGTCTTCGGACTTCCCATTTTCCATGCTCCCCACCAGATGTCCGGATTACATTCCCGTCACCCGCCCCCTCATCCTCCCACACTTCCATACCCGCAGGCGAGTCTTTTCGAATCGGAGACGATTGACGAGGGATGAGACTCACGACATCAAGTTGTGGGTTAGCCTTTCTTTACACTTAGTGTATGTAGACGGTGTCTGTCATTCTCATCGAGTCATCCCTTGTGTTTGTATCCCTTTGTCGTCAATCATAGTATTACTATGAGTGTCTAGGTTTGCCTAGGGTCATGTGTGAGTGTTTGTTTCATACAATCTATGAGAGTCTGCATACGAGTCAGTCACATGTCAGCTCGCAATGTCAGTCCCTTTCGAGTGTGAGACAAGTCGGGTCAAATGCATACGTTGTAGACTTGCCGGAATTTAGGATCGGCTCTACTTCAATGTCTCGGATCTAGTCACATAAAGGGACTCCGCGGTGATTCCTAGTGAGTCATTGAGCCGTCTCCTTCCTTTGAGAGTGACCCCACCCCGAAGTCTTCACCTCTAGCCTCATTCCCACAGCAGCATGTGCATGTCGAATATATACGGGATGAGTAGGTGACGATTACTTGCAGTGGAGCGTACTCCGTGCTACCTGGTCGGTGACAGATCTGTCGGAGCCACACGAGCAGTCGCACCCCTTACTCGATGGGGTCGAGTTTATCCCACCCGGGGAGAATTGATGGGAATCAACACCGTGCACTAACATTTTATTTTTACATTTGTATCCTTTTGTCTACATTTATATCCTTGGCTAATTGGGTTTACAATTGTAAAGCATTATAAGCCAAAGGGTTAGTCATTAGAAATATTTGGGTTTCTTTGCTAAAAGGCCTTTAGGTTTCTATGTAAAATGTCAGTAGGTCCAGCAGGGCCCCCACCCTCTTTCCCATTGGTCCACCTAGGATCTAGGGACCATGTGGGGCTAGTTCAAAGTCCAAGATTGGACTTGGACCAAGGGGGGACAAGGTGGAAGAAAATTCAAACTTGGATCAAGCAAAGTCCAAGATGCTCCCCCCTTTAATATATTTTATTCATGTTGTATTTTATTTAATTTGGTCATTTGACCACATGGGGGATTAATTATCTTATCCCTAGTTTATCCATCCCTAACCCTAGATCTGAGGGTAGTTTATGTCTTTTTTCCATTTCTATATAACCCATGTATTTTATGAATTCCTTAGCAGTTAATGAAGAAGAAATCAGAAAATTGGCATTTGCTTCCAAGAGCCCAAGGGCGCCCCCCTCTCTCTCGCGCCCCCTTGCAGATGAATTTATGCAAAATTCTTGAGGTGTGAAGCCTCCCCATCTCCCCCTCTCTGAGTGAGAAGCTCAGCACCGCCGCCATTGAGCCGCCGTCGCACCACCACCGCAACCGCATCGGAGTTCTGTCCACATCACGATAGAATGTTGAAGCCCGAATTTTATCTCCAAATCAGGAGATCTGATCAAGCTGCAATTTTGAAAGTTTATTCCTTTTGTTATCCCCTATCTTCATCTTAAATTTCGTGCCAATCAGAGATCATTTGGTATTTTTCCCGTAATTTTAATTCCACCCCTGATAGTCCGTCAATCAGCAGATCTGCAGGATAGGAGTCTGTTATTCTATTTTTCCCGCCCCCTTATACATCTTCATTAAATCCCCAAAAATTCCTACGTGATCCCCACATACCCCCTTTCCACCCATAAAATTCACAGAGTCTAGGTCCACCGTTTTCTTTTGGATCAAAATTCGTTATCAGGCAGTTCTTTTTCTTCCCTGTGTGTCTGTGATTTCGAGCTAGAAATAATTATATGTTGTAGCCCTTTGAGTCCTCTATCCATCGATACCAATTTTGCCTCAATCCGACATCGGATCTGGGCGTAAAAATTCTTTTCCTGGAGACGCGCATTCTTGCTCTGAACCAGACCAGAAAGAAGGTGTTGGGAAATAATTCCCAATAATATATCAAAGCTCTGATTCAGCGACCGCCACTTCTGGGAGTCGACCAGGGACATCCCTGTGAGCGACGTCACGCGGTTCGGGGAAGAGAGAGCGGGGAAGAGGAAGCGGAGCGCGCGCGGGCTCCTCTTTTTTTGTTTGTTTGCTTGTTTTGCTGCAACACAGAGATGATAGAGAAGAGAGAAGGGGCCACCACGGGAGATTGCTCCGGCGGGGCGAGCGGGACAAGTATAATATAGCAAGATATGGGGTTCAAACGGCCATAGCGGGAAGTGACTCGCCGCGACCTCGGGGGGACGGGAATGGTGCAAAAATTAAATAACAAGAATTGAAACGGCCATTGGGGAAGTGACTCGCCGCGGCCTCGAGAATATGAGCAGATAATAAGATGACAGAATATGAAGAGAATACAAAGTGCGGGAATTTAAACGGCCATTGGGGAAGTGACTCGCCGCGGCCTCGATGATAGGAGCAGAATATAACAGAATATAAAGAGAATATAAGAACGGAAATTTAAACGGCCATTGGGGAAGTGACTCGCCGCGGCCTCGATGATATAAGCAGAATATAACAAAACATAAAGAGATTATAGGAATAGAAATTTAAACGGCCATTGGGGAAGTGACTCGCCGCGGCCTCGATGATATAAGCAGAATATAACAAAATATAAAGAGAATATAGGAAACAGAAATTTAAACGGCCATTGGGGAAGTGACTCGCCGCGGCCTCGATGACAAGATGTGATCGCCAGGGGCCGAAAGACCCCAAAATAAGAAAGTGATCGCGCCTACCTCAAGAGCGGGAGATGGCGGGTTGCTTCTTCCTCTCCTTCCGGCCGGCCGACGGAGAGGGCTTTCCTCGGGTACCCTTGCAAAACAACGACAAATAAATGACAAGTGGATTAGAAAGATGGAGGTGTAGTATTCAAATCCTTGCGATAAAAATAACGAAATGATGGCAAGACACACACCTGGTTGGTGTTATCTTTTAAACCCCTCTCGGACTCGAGTAGGAGGAAAACGAGATGATGGAGGCAAGAAGTATAAGAGAAGAAGCACCCTTGTGAAGGGGGATAGAGGATGCAATATGATGAATGTAAAGAACTATGGAGAAAAAGGGGAAGAAAAGGCTTATTGGATGAGCCGAGGGTGAAATCCGGCGGAGCTCCAACAGCGTGGGGACGACGTGGAAGCGCGGTGGATGAAGACGACCTTCCTCTTGCGAGCGTGGGCACCCGAGAAGCCGGCAGAACCTCCACCTACAAAAGACCCGACGGGTTAGAAAATGACTCCGTAGCCTCTGGGCTCCGGCAGCCTATCGGATCACTGCTTAGCTCCCCCAGAACTGAGGGGGTGGGGCTCTATTTATAGAGCTCCGGAGGGTGGAGGCGTCCAGGACCCTGGACACCTCCATCAGGGCCGAAATAATATTTTATTCTATTTTTATATATTTTTTTGGAATACTTTTGTGGGGGCGTCCAGGGTCCCGGACGCCTCAAGTAGGTCCACCGAAAGCCGACGACGGCCGCACGCGGTTTGGCACAACGCGTGGTTTTGTGAGCGGCGCCTCGTGATTCAGAAATGGGCGCGTCCAGTTGACTGGACGTCTCTATAATTTGGATTTTTTCACACACGACAAACCGTCAATCGGTGGCCGGCACCCGTGAGGGAGTTGATGGAGGCGTCCAGGGGACTGGACGCCTCCAAAATTATATTATTTTATTATTTTTCTTTTGTCTTTTATACCAGGCTTGGCATTATATATATTTTTTATATGTTTTTATGGAGGCGTCCAGGGGCCTGGACGCCTCCATTAATATATATATATTTTTATTATTTTTTGTGTTTTTATGCCAACTGGCATCTTACAAATATTTTTTATTATTATTGTTCATGGAGGCGTCCAGGGACCTGGACGCCTCCATGAATATATATATTTTTTTATTTTGTTTAGGGCCCTGAGAAAATAATAAAAGAAATTAAAAAGATGGGGGCGTCCTGGGGCCTGGACGCCCCCATTAAAATCGACCCGGGTCCTCGGATCAGGCGTCGGCGGCCGCCCGGTAGACCCCCTTCTTGATTCCGGAACCTCCTGATGCGTCCGACTGGTGTTGATGTCATCCGAATGCCGTGACGAGACGATTCCGGATGCCGAAAAAGGCAGAAGAAGACCCAAGAAAAGGAAGCACTCGAGCGATTCAAAATGCGTAAGCCGTTGCGGGGCGTTGTATAGTAATATAAGACTTTCTCAAGAGACGTCAGGAATGGCGTGTCTACAGCTGCCCCGCCTTGGCGTCTGCTTTACAAGGGAGCGACACGTAGTGGAATGGTATCGAAGTGTAGTGGGAGCGGACTGATAAGTGGATGCCAAGGTGTGATGAGACACGCTTGTGACGTAACTGTTTGGAATCTTTCCTGGAGTTTCAATGAGACGACCTTGCAGAAGGTCTTTCAAATATTGATGGTTGCTTGGACGGAGATCAAATAAGGGAGGGTGAGATGTGCGCTCAGGCACGAAACAAAAGGAGACCAACTTCTCGGTGTGGAAGTACCTGGGTCATAAACCTGAGGTTTCACCTTTGGGGAGCGGTTACCAGCCAATGTGGAAGTGCTGCGGCCAAGGTGGGTCAAAAAAGGTAAAGGAATATCTGAGGGTCTGTCCAAACAAGGGTCTCCTTTGGAAGAGCAGCGTAGGGCTGTCTCAAGGAAACTCAGTATTTCATTCGGAGTGGAATATCTCATATTTGTGGGAATTGGAGCACAACGGCTTTCACAATCGAATCACTTGAATGATCTTCCGCAATAAATCAAAGTCCTATATGAATGCATGCTGGGTTCAAAGAAAAATTTAAAACAAACAAAAATAGAAAATAGCCAAGGATAATATTGTCAACTTGTGAAGAATGGGTCAGGATACCGACCCGGTGAGCTGATACTGGGCTGGGGCCCGTTTATCCGCGCACCAACTCACTGAATGGAACCGTCGTCCTCATTCTATCACAAGTTGACGGCCTATCCGTACAACCCAAATTCCTCCGGGATCATCATCATTTTTGTTGAAGGGGAATTCAGATCCCAGATTCGTTCGAGCCGCAAGGTCCTTGACATGTTCTAGTAGCGTAAGTATCATATACTACGATGCATGACAAGGTGGGACCAACCAATGAAAGGTGGGACAGGAGATAGGACAAAGACGTCCGTTAGTAAAACCTGCACAGGCCAGCAAAGGTTAGCAACATCATAAAGTAGCAGAATGATAGCAGAAACGCACCACAGTTCAAAGGAGATCCAGACAAAATCCTGATAGCGACCGCTGATGTGACATGTTCTGTCCTGTAGCGATCTTCCCTTCCTATAAGAACTCCCCTTAGGCTAGTTCATTCAAATGCACCAAGGTGGGTTTTGGAAGCTCAGGAGAGGAAGGAGAGGAGAATCTAGAGATTTCAGGATGGAAGGAGAGTCTTCCCGCGCTATGAAGAGGAGCAGGCCTAGCAGCGAGATCAGGCGACTCTCCGACCTCGAGGGTCATCTGAGTAGGACGATCTTGTCGCATATGGTAAGCTGATTCATTTCAAATTTCTCCACGTGAGCCTTCTTCTTACTTACTTCCTTTCTTCTTCTTTCCTCTTCTAGCCATATCCACTCTTCCCAGGCCCGAGGAAGTTTTCCAAGCTGCCGTGGCTTTCAAAGCTGACTTCCAATATCTCCATTGGCATGAGGGCCATACTCTCGAAATGGCATCTGCAGGGGCTCCTTATTCACGCCAAGCATTACGAGAAGATTCGTATGGACTGGGCGGCTATGGGCGCACTAGTGGAGATCTGGCATCCCCAGACCCACACTTTTATCTTCCCGACCTTTGAGGTGACCATCCTCCTCGAGGAGGTGGAACTTCTGCTCGGATTGAAGAAATTCAAGAGTGACGGGAAGGTGAAGGCTATGCGGATGCTGACACGGGGGACTTCTGAAAGTGTCCTCGGAAGCTTCATGCCGCCCGACGCAGCCCGAAAGGTCCGTACTCAAAAGGGGATCGATCTCCAAAAGCTTGCGGAGTGGGTCATGGACGCCCTGAGAGGGTCACCAGACGATGACTATTTGGGGGGAATCATGAAGGGGTTCACCATTTGTCTGGCGGGTGCTCTCTTGTTCCCTTATACCGACAACGTGGTGGAGGAAGACCAACTGGGTGCTATCTGCGGGATCTGGCGTGGAAAGAGGGTGGGACCTGCCGTCCTTGCCTATCTTTACAGCGGTCTTACTGCCTCGAGCATGGGTAAGCCTCCATTTGGTTGTGCACTTGTCTTGAGTTGCTGGCTGGATTTGCATTTCAAATTCGACCACCGCGAGGGAATGCCAACCGCTTCGAAGCTCTTCCAACAAAGCCCTCTTCATCACATAGCCGACGTGTTAGGCTTCGGTGGTACTGTAGTGAATCGCGTTCCGTGGCTGAAGAAACGTGAAGACTGGCGGTCTCACTTCCGTACCGTGACACAAGGCTTCTTCACTTGCGCACCGGCATGTTTGCTTTCGCTTGATCTCCTCATGAGGCCTTCTCCCGAAGTTGATCTTCAACTGATCGGCGCGACCGAGTTTGTTCTTTACAACGCGCATCGGTGCTACCTGCAGATTGGCATCCCACGCCATTCGTTCCCGCCACCGACTGGCATCGTTCCTTTGAAGAAGAGGGAGTTGGGCACTGAAGCGGACGCGAAGGAAGCGAAGGCCATTAAAGCACCCTGGAAGACAAGTGTTGCGGGAAAGGCGTTAGCGCACGTGGTGGAGGAATGCGAGCCGTGGAGGGCTTATGTAACCGAACTGGGGAAGTTAAGGCCTAAAGCGCCTAAGCCCTTGATGTAGTTCACTCTGCTTTTCTGATGGAATAAAATTTGGCATGGATGTTTTGGACCAATCCCCTTAAATATTATTATCTTTTTTATGGTTTTTTCTTTTTCTTTATGTTTTTTTTTATTTTGTTTGGATTATATACATATTCTTATCTTTTTTTTACTTTTATTATATATAAATATTTTTTTTGAAAATTTTTTATTATGGGGGCGTCCAGGGGCCTGGACGCCCCTAATTTTATTTTTATTATTTTATTATTTATTTTATTTGTGGGGGCGTCCAAGCGCCTGGACGCCCCTATTTTTTTGAATTTTTGAAAAAAATAAAAAGTGTGGGGGCGTCCAGGCGCCTGGACGCCCCAATAAAAGGTCATTCTATATATAGGGGGGGCTCCCCCCTGTTCACTTATACTGTTCATTCCGACCGTCCAGCCACTCCAAACGACCCATTCTTAGTCCCAATGGAGCGAGGAGGATCGAGTCAGGGTCCAGAGAAGCGGAAACGACTGGCTCGTCGTGCGAGGAGGTTGAGGGATGATGCCGAGGAGGCCGCAGCAGAGGAGATTGCTGCGGGGGAGGAGATGGAGGTGCCTCTCCTGGCCGCGGAGGCCGCTGCGGATGCTGGTGACGCGGGAGAGGACGATCACGACCCGGTAAGTACTTCGGAATTCTCACTCTGTGGTTCAATAGGCTAAAACGGGCGTGCGAGAGGCTGTGAGAGAAGGCCGGGTAGTGAGAGAAGGAGGCGTCCAGGGTCCTGGACGCCTCCACTTTTTCTTTTTCTTTTTATTTATTTATTTATTTACAAAAGTAATAGAAATATAATAATAAAAATAAGGAGGCGTCCTGGCTCTAGGACGCCTCCATTATAATATATATATTATTAATATATTTTTTTGTTTTGGTTTTGTTTTTCTTTTTCTAAAAATAAAACAAAAGAAGAGGAGGCGTCCAGGGGCCTGGACGCCTCCACAAGAAAATAAAAATAATTTTTTTTAAAAAAAGTAAAAATAAAATAAAAGAATAAGTAGTATATATACAGTATTATTGTTTATGACTGTTCATGATGCTGATGTGTTCTTTGTTGATTTTGTGGTTTGCAGGGCGTGATGAAGGGCCGGATTAGCTGGTCCCTGGTGGTGGCAGCATACCGTGGGCTGCCGGATTTCCAGAGGGCGCGTGTGGACGCCATGGGCTTTGGAGCTTTCCTTAGGATCGAGCCCTTCCGGCTCGACCTTCCTCTTATCCAGGCACTGAGGGAGCGGTGGCATGCGCCGAGCCGAGCGTTTCTGATGCCCTGGGGGCACATGGTGCCATCACTGGAGGATGTGGCTCGGATCACCGGGCTACGGGTGGACGGAGAGGCGGTGAGCGGGGTCACCTACCCCGACTACCGAGAGAGTGCCCTGGACCTGCTGTGGTTAGAGACGAGCGTGACTGACAGGGACAGCAGGGTAGTTGGCCGAGTGGAGATCATGGAGGCGCTCGGATTCGTCGACCCGCGGCAGCGGGTTAGCGAGACTGGAGCGGAGTTCTTGGCTCGACTAGAGGGAGACGCTCGTGCAGCTTTCACCCAGGATCCGAGTGAGCGGGAACTGGTGGATCTAGACCTCCGGAGGTTTCTTTTCTTCTTCCTGGGCCGCCTTCTGCTGGGGACGAAGGGGGATGGCATCCACTGCCGTTTCCTCGGGATCTTGGCGGATCTGGACAGAGTGGGGCACTATGCGTGGGGGGCGGCTCTGCTTGCCCATTTGATTGCTGATCTCTCCCAGACTTCGGAGAAGGAGACGACAGTCAGTGGCTTCGCACCTTTCCTCCAGGTAAACATTTTATTTATGCATTCCCACAGTTAAATATGCAATTATTGTACTAATGATGTATGATGGATGCAGGTGTGGAGCTATTACTATTTCCCGATGGGGAGGGCTAGGCATGGGAACAGGAGGGCCGTGCCTCTGGCGCGGCAGTGGAGGCCGGTCGTGGTTGCAGCACCCCACGGCTACCAGCTGGCGTCACTTCGTCGGGAACTGAGCGAGTATCCCGAGGCCATGGTATGATGCGTATGATTTTTTGTGTTTATGCATGTGACTGAATGGTAACTAATATGATGTATGTATGGTGATGCAGGTGGTGTGGAGGCCCTACCTGGGCATGGGCGACGCTGGCCAGCCCTGGGTTGTAGCGGGCCTTCCTCGCTTCAGGCGGGACGTGTGGGTCCATTGCCTGAACGAGATTGAGCCGCTGCGGCTTAGACTGGTCATGAGGACGTTGGGGCTGGCCCAGGAGTGGGTTGACGTAGATGCGCCGGCCCGCATTGGGCGGAAGACCAAGGGGAAGGCGAAGATCGTGGACTGGCGTACGCGCTTCCCAGCACAGTACCAGGACTGGCAGCAGGGCGGGGTCCCAGTGGTGTCCCACGTACAGGACAGCACAGACTACATGAGACGGTACCGAGCTACGTACGGGGACCGCCTCTCCTTGGGTGGTATGGCAGGGGTAAGTGAAATGAAACTGCTCCACCTTTCTATATGTATATGCATGGGATACTAACTTATGTGTAATGCAGGATGCTCGTGACAACATGATCGCCGACCTGCGGGCCCAGCTGGCGGACGCCAGGCGGCAGTTGGTGGCCATCCGACAGGAGTTGGAGATCCTGGTGAGTCTATGCAATGCATTTTTTTTTGTGACCTGGATTTTTGATGCTTAGCCTTTGACTGACGTTTACCCCGTGTTTCAGCGGGCCCACCAGACAGCGGCAGCCGGGATGGCTGGTGGAGCGGGTTCCAGTTCGCGGGGCCCTCCTCCGGAGGTTTCTGCCCTCCAGGAGCAGCTGGCGCACGCGGTGGCTCGGGCTGAGGAGGCCGAGCGTGACCGCGAGGCTCGAGTGAGTGTTTGCTTGGCCCCGACCCTTTTCTAGCTGCTTTCCTTCTATCACTGTTCTCTTACGGTGCATGCGTGCTTTGACAGGTGGCCGAGATTCGGGAGGCCCTGGCCCGTGCTGTTCGTGCTGAGCAGGAGCGTGATGCCTGGGTGGCAGAGCGTGACGCCCGGATTGCGGAGCTAGAGGAGGAGCGTCGACGGGAGGCTGAGGAGCTCCCTCGTGACGTGCTGGATCTGCGGATCGCCCTCGAGCTGTCGAGGAGGGAGGCGGTGAGAGAGAGAGAGGAGAGGGAGAGGGATAGGGAGACCATGGAGAGAGAGAGGGAGTGGGATAGGGAGACCCTAGAGAGAGAGAGAGAGAGGGATAGGGAGACCATGGAGAAAGAAAGGGAGTACAGGATGGCAGAGCGATATCGGGATTGGGACGAGAGGAGAGCTCTGGTGGCCCAGGTGTCGGAGCTCCGGCTGAGTCTTGGCACGGCGGAGGGGAGACTCCGGGAGAGTGAGGAGCGGTATCGGAGGGCGAAGGAGCGCGGGGAGCGACTTCGTCAGTCCGGTTCCTTTTCAGTGGGCAGCTTTCTAGTTTCTTCGGCCGAGCAGCGTCGCCGTACCTTGGAGGCTGGCATGGTGCCACCTGGAGAGGCGAGCACGGCTTCTCAGGGTTCACAGAGGTCGCGGAGGCCCCCTAGGGATCCCCGTCAGAGGAGGGAGGAAGGAGATGACCAGGAGGGTGACGGTGAGAGTTAGAGAGTTGCTTGTACGTCACCCTTTTCACTGTATGATGTACTTTCGGCTATTATATGAAATGGAAATGGCTTTTTTGTGTTGTGTGTACCTTTCTCTCTCCCACACTCTCTTCTTTGCACTGAGTTGTCCTTTGAGGCATGCTTCGCGAGACCTTGCCCTGAACAGCGGGGAACTACGCTTTGCACGGGGGGATTTTGTTCCCTTTTCCCCCTTTTGGGCGCGTCCAGGCGCGAGGACGCGTCTTAATCCTTGATTTCAAATTTAAAGCGACGGGTGGTCCTTCTTCTCCCGTGCCTTACCCGCAAACGAGCCCGCCTTCTGCCGAAACTCGCTTGCCCCCCTTTCCGTCTTCCTCTTCTTTTGATCGATGGAGTTCGGTGGGCCCGACCATGGTGAAGGTGGAGAGGGACGAGGAACTCCTCGCCCAAGGAGGGACGCGCCCGAGCACGGAACGGCGTCCATGGAGGAGGAAGGGCCGCTCCGGGCCCCCGAGGGACCCGAGGGGCCCGATGGCGTGGGAGGAGGTGAACACGGTCCGGTAGGTCCTCCGATCTCTTCCTCTTTTAATTCATTTTGGGTTTTGAAGCGAGCCGCGCGAGGAGGAAAGGGTTCGGCGAGTGTTGCACTCAAATGATGGACGCGTCCTAGACAGGGGACGCGTTCCTTTTGACTGATGTGGGACCCCTTTCTTGGTACAGGACATGGCAAGGACCCTGGGCCTGGCTGATGAGTGGGCGAGTGCGGACGAGCCGAGCCGCGTCAGGAGGGAGAGTCGCGGCAAGGCTAGGCTCGAGGAGTGGCCCGTACGTCTCCCTGGACAGCAAGGGGGTATACTGGTGCAGGACAGTGCCGACTTCCTGCGGCGGCAGAGAGAGAGCTACGCGGGGCTTCCCCAAGCTGGGGACACGCGTGGCATCGGCGGCTCGCGCGCCCAACTGTCAGAGACTAGGCGGCAGCTGGCCGTTGCCCAACATGAGTTGTTGCTCCTGGTAAGTTATGTGCCGCACTTTTAACTTCAGATTTTGGAGTTTCACTGACGGCCGTTGTTTATTTCGTTCCAGCGTGCCCAGCAGACAGCGACGGTGGGAGTGGCTGGCGGATCTTCCAGCTCCTCGGCCCCTTTTCTCGAGATTGCCTCCCTCCGGGAGCAACTTGCCGGTGCGGTGGCCCGCGCGACCCGGGCGGAAGAGGAGCGTGACGCCTGGGTGGCGACTGTAGCGGAGCTGCGGCATCGTGGTGAGGAGAGACCTTCTCCAGACATCCTGGAGTTAAGGGTTCTTCTGCAGATGATGAGGAGAGAGGCAGAGAGAGAGAAAGCCGAGAGAAGGTCCGAGCGACAGCGGGATCTGACCGAGAGGAGGGCCTTGGAGGCCCAAGTGAGGGAGCTCCAGCTGGGCCTTCAGGCTGTCGTGCAGAGGCTAGGAGGGATGGAGACGCGCTACGAGAGAGCGCGAGAGTTCGGGGAGCGACTCCGCCAGTCCGGTCGCTTTGCCGCCAGTGGCTTCTTCGCCACGCCAGGGGAGGAGCAGCGAGTCACTGCTGCGGAGCAGGCGCCCAGAGGCGAGGCAGGTGCTACTGCACGGGGATCCCGGAGGCTTCTGAGGGACCCTCACCTCGGGGGAGAGGAGGAGAGTGCCCGGAGAGATGAGTGATGGTGAGGATTGGCGGGCCAGTGGGCCCGCCACCTCTCTATGATTGTAGTGCTTATGACAGCTTATGTAGAATTATGAATGGAGTGATTTGATTTTCTGCTGTTTATTTGTTCTCTTGTGCGTTCCTTCTTCCCTACACTTCTTCTCCTTTGCACTGTTCCCATGTGATGGGTCTGCCGAGACTCCGCTCCAAGCGGAGAATCGCGTCTTGTTGTGACCATTTTTCACGGGAATCTGCCGTCGAAGTCAATACTGACGGCCCTAGTTCCTTTTCCCAGATGTTGTGCCAAATTTTGCGGGCGTCCTCCAAAACACGATAGGGTATCCCTAGACAACATAGGGGCTATTCGTCCTATTCTTCGTCCAGTCAATCACCCTGTGCGAGCGGTGAAGCGACACATGGGGCCGCTTGGCCGGTGTCTCATTGCGAGGGCTATCATCGACAGGTGATGGAGGCAATCTTGGCCCGCACTCCTTCCATTTCTATAAATTCTTGTCCCTTTTATCCTCCCAGGTATATCGAGAGCTAACTCGAGGAGCACAAGTTCTTACGGGAGGGGAGGAGTTCAAAATTCTGAGAGTTGGATGGAGGGCGAATCTTCCCATTCCTCGAAGAGAAGCAGGTCCAGTGGTAGTAGTTCCAGGAGGCTTTCAGACCTTGAAGGGCACTTCAGCGAAAGGGCCCAATCACAACTCGTAAGCCAAGTTTTCTTGCCCTTTTCTCATTTTTTCTTCCTTTCTTCTGACCAAACCTCACCCCCATTCCTTGTATGTGTAGGTTGTGATGAAATCACAAATCTCATGGGAGTTGGTAGTAGCAGCGTACAGGGGCCTCCCAGATTTTCAGAAGGCGAGGCTAGACGTGATGGGATTTGGTACCTTCCTTCGGATCGAGCCGATCCAGCTTGACCTAGTCCTGATCCAAGCCTTGTGTGAGAGATGGGACCCAGTGAGCCGGGCATTCCTGATGCCCTGGGGGCACATGGTGCCCAGCTTGGAAGATGTGGTCCGAATTACGAGTCTCAAGGTGGATGGCGAGGCAGTGACCGGAGTCACTTACGCGGACTACCGAGAAGGTGCCCAGAAGTTACTGGGTTTGGACCTAGATGGTCGGAAAAACAGGTCGGTAGCTAGGGCGTCCCTCATGGATGCATTAGGGCTCACCGACACTCGTCGGCGGGATGACGAATCCTCAGAAGAGTTCATGGAAAGGATGGAAATAGGATGCCGTGCCGTGTATTGCACAGATTTCGGCAACTGGGAAAGATGTAACATAGATTTGAGGAGATTTCTCCTCTTCCTTTTGGGGAGATTGGTACTGAGCTCGAAAGGGGACGGCATCCAATGTTGCTTCCTGGAGCTGCTGTCAGACCTTGAAAGAGTAGGGTACTATGCCTGGGGAGCTGCCATGCTGGCGCACTTGTTTGCAGGCCTATTCCAAGAAACGGATCGTGAGATGACTGTGAGTGGTTTCGCACCATTCATCCAGGTATTTTTGGTTTTGCTTGTTTTGTATTTTTTTTGTTGTTTTCGCAAGGTGCTGATGACCTGCGCCGAGCAGCTATGGAGCTATTATTACCTCCCCATGGGGAGAGCTCGACATTGGCGACCCGTGATGGTGCCGCTAGCCAGGCGGTGGGAGCCCATCATGAGTGCGGCACCCCTAACCTACCAACTGATGGTGTTAAGGCGGGAGCTACAGGAGTTCCCTGCAGCGATGGTAAACTGGAGACCCTACTCAGACATGGTCGATGCCAACCAGCCGTGGGTTCTAGCAAGTCGTGCCCGGTTCGGACGGGAACTATGGATGCACTGCCTGAATGAAATCGAGCCGCTTCGGCTACGATTAGTTATGAGGACTTTAGGGCTGGCTCAAGAATGGGTGGATTCAACTGCGCCACCTCGTGTCGGGAGAAAGACGCGAGGACCGGCGACCTGCATTGACTGGCGCGTGCGGTTCCCTGAACAGTACGAAGACTGGCAACGGGGTGGCACGATTGTAGAATCGCAGGCGCGGGACAGCGAGGACTACTTGCGTCTATATAGGACAAAGTACGCAGAACGGTTCCAACCCCGGGGACTTGTGGAGGTAGGTTTCTCCTTTTTCTCTTCTCTTCTTTCTCCTTTTCTTGGTTTTTCTGGTGAAAATGCTGACTTGTAAGGCTGCAGGATGTCCGGGATGCCATGATAGCGAATTTACGAACTCGCTTGGCAGAGATGGAACAACAGTTGGGTGATGCCCGCGGAGCTACGAGCGCCTTGGTAGGTGTATAGTACATTCCTAATTAAATCCCCAGATTCCAGATGTTGGCTGCTAATTCACATGGTCGTAGCATGCCCAGATTGGCGCGGCCTCCCCAGCGATGGGAGTAGGTGGTGCCTCTTCCAGCTTGTGGATTCCCACCTCAGAACTTGACTCGCTTCATGAGCAACTTGCTCACGCCACGCAGCGTGCTGCGGAGGCAGAAGGGATGCTCCGTATACAGGTAAAAGTTTCAGCGTTGAGTTCTCTTTGTTTACGCCTTATCGCGTATCTGAGATGGTACACTCGGCAGGAAAAGGAGACGGAAGAAGCGCTTGCCCAAGCTGCGCAGAAGGAGGCTAGGATAGCAGAACTGGAGAGGGAACTGCGGCGTCATCCTGATGACGACTCATCCAGGGATGCTATGGAACTGAGGATCACTCTCCAGTTGGAGAGGGAAGACCGTGAGAGAGAACGGGCAGAGAGGGAAAGAGACGCAGAGAGAGAAAGAGCCAACAGTTTGGCGAAAGGGAGGAGCGAAGGGCCATGGAGGCCCAACTATTCGAACTCCGAATCGGCCTTGGTCTTGCTGAACAGTGGCTGAGAGATGGTGAGGAGCGCTACCGAAAAGCACGAGAGCGTGGCTTTCGTGTTGGTAGCTTCTCTGCTGCTTCCGTGGATCAACGCCGGGATGTGGGAATAGGAAGAGGAGTACAGAGCGGCAGGAGTACCGCTTTTCGTAGTTGGGTAGCACCTTTGAGAGTGTTTTGCCCGGAGAGTAGTGGGACGAGTAATGCAGAGAGAGAGGGCGGAACTTGATGTAAATTTTTTTTTGGTTTTTGGAATAAAACACAAGGTTTGGTTTGTTTGTTTTTCACCTTTGCTTCAGTTACCTGAATCCCTGCACATATCACTGAAACAAACAAATCAGAATTTCTGTTCTGACTTGGCCCCTTGCTCAATAAGCAAATGGTCGCTGTGACTGTCCTTGATAACTGGTCAAGGGGCCAAGCCTTTATTTAACGAAGGCAAGGGAAAGATGCGGTGATGATAAATGTGACAGGCAAGCACACGAATGCAAGCGATATTAAAAATGAGATGATGCACGTAAATGCAATCATGCAAAATTGATTTGTTTTCTTTTTTATATTTGATATTTTTTTGTTTTATCATAAAAGATTTTTTTTTGTTTGCAAATATGTACATTTCTCTTTTCCATTTTTTTTGTTTTTGCTTTTATCATTTCGATTGTTTTTTTTTGTTGCTAACGCCCGGCAAGCACCCAAATGGCACCTAACCTACGTGAGACAGGGGTTTCTTACTAACCTCCCGGGTATCCTAAGTACACATCTAGATTGATTTGAGCCTCTAGACCCCTCGAATGACGATCCCGCCGGCTAAGACTTACCCTGATGACAATACCGTCATGCCATGCTTAGGCTCCCAGTTGCTTCCGACCACAGGGATTCACCCAAAAGGTGTTTGAGGTAAAAGATTTGCCCGACCCGGGTCTGTTTCCTCACAACTCTAGATGGTATAAGTGATGGGGACATCGCTTACCACTTCTCACTTCTCCACGGGACCGGATGATTGCCATTATGTTTAGCTTGATTTTCGAAGTCTAGCTATGTATTTTTTATCTTTCCTTGAGTCATTTTGATGTACTTATCTTTATTTTGAGTCATGGTCCTAAGTCGTCACATTATCTATCTAAGTATGTTAGGCTAGGGAGTCATTTGGGCCCAATTAGATGGGCCTGGCCCATGGGCAACCTCTTCTTTCCTCAACCCCCTTGCTTATTTGCTTTTAGTAGTTTATCCAAGGACTTTTTGTAAATGTTGGGATTCCTATAAATAGGACCCCAACTCCACTTGAGTTCAGTAATGAAGTATTAAGCAAAATTTGAGCCACTGAGTGCATCTCTCCCTCTCTCTCTAAGTCTCTCTCTCTCTCTCTCTCTAAATTCGGAATTCCCCTCTCTCCTCACCTCTTGCCACCTCACTTGCCACCTAGGCAAGCCTTTTCACCTCCCAAGACTCCCATTACTTCACCATTAACCACTCCACCTCCCCAAGCACCCTTTCACCTTCCCAAGGCATCCCTCCCCCTTCCCTAAGCAACCTTCCACCTCCCAAGAGCCCTTTCCCCTTCCCTAGAACCCCTTTCACCTCCCAAGGTCGTCCACCACCTTCCCCTCCCTCCTAGGGTCGACCCCTCCACCCCATTCCACCTCCCATTGCTTGGCCGACCACCTCCTTCCCCTCCCTCCTTGCTAGTCTGCAGGTAGCAGAACTGGGTACGTGTTTCAGAAGCTGCCCTGAGTTCATACGACAACGTCTGAGGGCGTGGCATACCTTTCTGGAAAGGGCTCCCAGTCCTCTTCCCAGGCGAAGTGGAAGCACTCCGTTCCAAGTTAGTGGCCACCCGTGAGAGCCGATCTCCTCCGACAGCGTCTGGAACTAGCTGCAGAGCACCAGAGTCCGACTAGAAGCTCAACCACGGTCGACAGCGACAGATCCAGACTGAAGTTTCTTCTCCAAAGATCTTCCTCTCCCTATCCCCGATCAGGAGCAAGAAACGGAACCCCGTTCGGCCTCCGGGACCTAGAGTTCCAAATTTTCTCCCACCGTCGTTCAGGTCTGCCTCCTGCTGTCTGCCGTGACCAGATCCCACTCAACGGATCCCTCCTGTCCACCCCGACCTCAGAAGGAGTCTCCGTCAGTTTTACTGTGCAGAGGACTTCTCCACGGATCCAACAACTCCGACGGATCGAGATTCTGAGTCCGGAAGCCCCAGGTACAACTTCTGCATCCGGCTGCATCCATTATGAAGCTGCCAACCCCAGATTCCGACGTCCTGTTCGAGTCTCCACCACGACCACCAGCAACGGCAGAAGAATTTGACATAAATCTGAGGCATCCCTGTACCTGTTACGAAGCCATCCTCACTGATCTCGTCATTGGCAAAATTCCTGAGAGCAAGCTACGACTGCAACAGCGACCTCCTGTCCCCTCCAACAACAAGTGGGCAGAACCACGTCGGCGCCCGTTCCGTCGTCCTCGGCGGAATTCTCTCTCTCGCCTGGCCGGCTTAGCGCCCCTCCCTGCGTGGAGGTAGTGTTTGATGTAATTGTGATTACCCCACCCCTAGTTCAACCCTTCTGCGTGGGGTGTAGTTCATGTAACTAGCAGCCCAAGCTTCATCAGCGCAGTGTGCGGGGATCACACTTCCCCGCTCGCCCACGTCTCCAAACGGGGTTGGTTTCTTCAAACCAACCAGGTGAGCTCTAAAACTTTGCTCCATTTATATTAGTGTCTGTTTGTTTAATATCCGTAGACATAGCTCCGTTGCGCAAGAGAGTGAGTGCCCGTTCCCGGAGCCATCATCATTGAGTGGTCACCGTGGTCATCGTGAGAGAGTGGGACCTTGTGCCCCAAGTGGCACCGGCCAGCCCCAAAGTGTGGGCCACGTACCCTAGGGAGGATAACCCTAGCCCTGCTGGCACTCTACCAGTTAGGGTCTTGATCCATCACCTCCTTCTAGCATCATATAGTTACCCGGGGCTTGCGAGTGTGCGACGGCGTTTCGGTCTCAATTTATCATTTTACTTGCTATGTGATTGTGAATGCGGATTAGGTCCGAGGTTTGCGTTTGCTTGCTGCATACCCTATACTTGTGTCACATCAAATTGGTATCAGAGCCAGGTTCTAGACTTGTCTCTACTAAGTCTTGTCCTAGGGCGCATAAGCTTTTAGAGTCTTCATTGGGCCACCCCGTGCATCATCTTTGGTCAAGTCCCCCCAACATGGCCTTCCACAAGGATCCGATTGACCCTCTCCTCATGGACATCATCCTAGAAGGGGACCTTAGTTTTGATGGATCTAATCCCAATGCCTACCTAAAATGGGAGACTACCATGGATAAACACTTTGATAGGACTTGGATCTATGGACATGCTAGAGTCCGCAGGGCCACAGGGTGTCTTCGGGGACAAGCCAAGAAGATGTGGGAACACAAAGAGAGGTTCAGAAGAGTTTGGGGGCAAGAGCCCATTCACTCATGGGATGACATGAAAAAGGAACTTAGGAAGACCTACGCTCCCCGACCCGACCACTCCTACCATGAGGACTACAACCCGAAGAACACTCCCACTACCCCGTTTCCGCCCAGTCTATCTAGAACCTCCTCTAGGACCAACACTCCACCACCCAAAAGACCCCAAGATTCGCTAGAAGAACTAAGGATTGAGTTTAAGGAGATCTTCACCTCCCTCAGGGATCAAACTCCACCACCCCAAATAAGTCCAACTTACACCACCCCATCGCCAAAAGGCCTTCCCATTTCCTTAGAGAGCAAGACCCCTACACCACAAAGGGATGAGATTGAGGTTGAGGAATATGAGGCCTCCCCCGAATGGGAAGAAGAATATGAATCCCAAAACCATGGGTTAGGCCAAGAAGTTCCCATCCCAAGAGGAGAAAGCATCATGGCTCACTCCACCCACACCATTCCAACCCATGTGGACCCCATGTCCACTTCCCCTAGGCCCATGATGGCCACCACCCTCCCTCCCAAAACTAATCAACCCAGTCCGTCTCAACCCATCCATCTTCCACTACCAACCCCTATCCAACCCCGACCTAGGCCTCCACTTCTCCCCTTACCGACCCCAAACCAAGTTCCCCTTTACCTCCCACCCCGGGGGTACCACACACCTACCCTCATCACTCCACCTTCAAAGGACCATCCCACCTCCTTGGGAGAGGAACCCATGACTCCCACACCCGACATCATAGTGGTGGACACCCTAGAACCGCTCCACACCTTGGAGGAAACCCTTGCCCAAACCAAGGGAAGAACTTCACCTTTTACACCACCCTCTCTAAATAGGAGTGAACTCGTCATAAGTGAGCCCCTGGCTAAATGGCTAGAGGAAAGTCCGGTTCACCCTATCCTGCCCCATGTCAACCCTCCCATGGAACAACACCTCCCCATACTACCCTTCTCCACCTATCACACTACCATCCAATCCTCTTACCAAGTGGAAACTCTAGGAGACCTCCTAAAAGGCCTCGCATGGCAAGTAGAGTTGACGGCTATGTTGAACCCTATGGTCGACCAACCCATGAGCCTTGGTCTTCTACACCCATGTGTTGGGTCTTTCACTTCGGTCTGCACGGTTGGTTGCTACACCAGCGACCTCCTTCTCTTTCTTCCCACACCCGATGAGCCCGAGGCCATCCTTAAATTGGAGCTCCTCATTTCAGGGAGAAAACCCAATCATCCTTTCAAGGCTGACCCACCCACCAACAACTTTTGCCCAAAAATCTCAATAGAGGTGAATGACCCCCACCCACATGTGGACCTTGAGTTTCTAAGTGACCCATACCATGACACATTCGATCCCTTCCTATACCCACCCACCATACCCAACACCATCATTTTCCTACCACAACCTACCATTTTAAGCCAAGACTACCTCTCCCAAGACCATGAGGACCAAGAGTTCTCTCCCCTAGATGACCCATTCCATCCCTCCCAATGGAAGCCAAAGAACCCATGGGACCTAGTCTCATTACCCACCCCCACCCACCTTTTCCTACCCTCACACACCATGACAAACCTAACCCACCCATTCCAAAACTTAGCCCACACCATAGGAGCCATGACCAAGGGTGACATCTACCTAGGAAGTGAGGAATCTACCCATCCCAAGATGTCCACTTTCTGGGACCCCTTTGATCCCCATGTGTGGAAACCCCCAAATCTCACAGATAGGACCATCTTGATAGGAATCCATGTGTCACAATCTTTTACATCATGTGGTCAGGCTAGTCACCTCATTTGTGTCACTCACGCACTAGGACTGATGCATGATAGGTTCACATCTGGGTGTCTAGGCCCCCCCTTTGCAGTCAACCATGTTAGGGATCACTCACAAGTCAGAACCCCATTTGAATATCCAGGACCCCCGGCATCGAACACTCCTTTACATGATAGTCTCATCTATGGATGTCCCGGTCCCCCTAGGTCCATCAGAGTCTACATAACACCATTACATGATATGTCCCTATTTGGTTGTCCAGGACCCCCTAGTGAACCAACATCCACAAAGTTGCATGAGGAAATCCGCAAACGCATTAACAAAAGCAATGAGGTGTATAAAAAGTCGGCCGACTCCCACCGCCGCCACCAGGAGTTTCACGTAGGTGATTATGTGATGGTACGAACTGAGAGGCTTTCCCCTGGGAATGTCTCCAAATTGAGGTCGCGTGGATCAGGCCCCTTCCAGGTTCTAAAGAGGATTGGCACGAACGCTTACGTGTTGGACCTCCCCGAGGAGTACGGAGTAAGTCTCACATTCAATGTGGCTGACTTGGTGCCATATAGGGGTCCCACGGTGACACCTAGTGAGAATGTTGAGCCTGTTCTACTTCTTGAGAGAGTCACTACCCATAAGAGAGTTCCACCCACCCAGAGGGGCCAACGTGAGCAAATGGAGCGGATATTGAATGAACAGGTTACTGCCGTCTGGAGCAAAGGGATGGGCACTACCTTGCTTGGTGGAAAGGACCAGCTACCTTTGGTGGACTTGAGAGCAACCTCGCTATGGCTTCCTCCGCATACGATGGATTTTTACTCGACAGAGTCGAGTTCTCTGCAGCCCGGGAGTATGATGGGGACATCGCTTACCACTTCTCACTTCTCCACGGGACCGGATGATTGCCATTATGTTTAGCTTGATTTCCGAAGTCTAGCTATGTATTTTTTATCTTTCCTTGAGTCATTTTGATGTACTTATCTTTATTTTGAGTCATGGTCCTAAGTCGTCACATTATCTATCTAAGTATGTTAGGCTAGGGAGTCATTTGGGCCCAATTAGATGGGCCTGGCCCATGGGCAACCTCTTCTTTCCTCAACCCCCTTGCTTATTTGCTTTTAGTAGTTTATCCAAGGACTTTTTGTAAATGTTGGGATTCCTATAAATAGGACCCCAACTCCACTTGAGTTCAGTAATGAAGTATTAAGCAAAATTTGAGCCACTGAGTGCATCTCTCCCTCTCTCTCTAAGTCTCTCTCTCTCTCTCTCTCTAAATTCGGAATTCCCCTCTCTCCTCACCTCTTGCCACCTCACTTGCCACCTAGGCAAGCCTTTTCACCTCCCAAGACTCCCATTACTTCACCATTAACCACTCCACCTCCCCAAGCACCCTTTCACCTTCCCAAGGCATCCCTCCCCCTTCCCTAAGCAACCTTCCACCTCCCAAGAGCCCTTTCCCCTTCCCTAGAACCCCTTTCACCTCCCAAGGTCGTCCACCACCTTCCCCTCCCTCCTAGGGTCGACCCCTCCACCCCATTCCACCTCCCATTGCTTGGCCAACCACCTCCTTCCCCTCCCTCCTTGCTAGTCTGCAGGTAGCAGAACTGGGTACGTGTTGGAGAAGCTGCCCTGAGTTCATACGACAACGTCTGAGGGCGTGGCATACCTTTCTGGAAAGGGCTCCCAGTCCTCTTCCCAAGCGAAGTGGAAGCACTCCGTTCCAAGTTCGTGGCCACCCGTGAGAGCCGATCTCCTCCGACAGCGTCTGGAACTAGCTGCAGAGCACCAGAGTCCGACTAGAAGCTCAACCACGGTCGACAGCGACAGATCCAGACTGAAGTTTCTTCTCCAAAGATCTTCCTCTCCCTATCCCCGATCAGGAGCAAGAAACGGAACTCCGTTCGGCCTCCGGGAGGTAGAGTTCCAAATTTTCTCCCACCGTCGTTCAGGTCTGCCTCCTGCTGTCTGCCTTGACCAGATCCCACTCAACAGATCCCTCCTGTCCACCCCGACCTCAGAAGGAGTCTCCGTCAGTTTTACTGTGCAGAGGACTTGTCCACGGATCCAACAACTCCGACGGATCGAGATTCTGAGTCCAGAAGCCCCAGGTACAACTTCTGCATCCGGCTGCATCCATTCTGAAGCTGCCAACCCCAGATTCCGACGTCCTGTTCGAGTCTCCACCACGACCACCAGCAACGGCAGAAGAATTTGACATAAATCTGAGGCATCCCTGTACCTGTTACGAAGCCATCCTCACTGATCTCGTCATCGGAAAAATTCCTGAGAGCAAGCTACGACTGCAACAGCGACCTCCTGTCCCCTCCAACAACAAGTGGGCAGAACCACGTCGGCGCCCGTTCCGTCGTCCTCGGCGGAATTCTCTCTCTCGCCTGGCCGGCTTAGCGCCCCTCCCTGCGTGGAGGTAGTGTTTGATGTAATTGTGATTACCCCACCCCTAGTTCAACCCTTCTGCGTGGGGTGTAGTTCATGTAACTAGCAGCCCAAGTTTCATCGGCGCAGTGTGCGGGGATCACACTTCCCCGCTCGCCCACGTCTCCAAACGGGGTTGGTTTCTTCAAACCAACCAGGTGAGCTCTAAAACTTTGCTCCATTTATATTAGTGTCTGTTTGTTTAATATCCGTAGACATAGCTCCGTTGCGCAAGAGAGTGAGTGCCCGTTCCCGGAGCCATCATCATTGAGTGGTCACCGTGGTCATCGTGAGAGAGTGGGACCTTGTGCCCCAAGTGGCACCGGCCAGCCCCAAAGTGTGGGCCACGTACCCTCGGGAGGATAACCCTAGCCCTGCTGGCACTCTACCAGTTAGGGTCTTGATCCATCACCTCCTTCTAGCATCATATAGTTACCCGGGGCTTGCGAGTGTGCGACGGCGTTTCGGTCTCAATTTATCATTTTACTTGCTATGTGATTGTGAATGCGGATTAGGTCCGAGGTTTGCGTTTGTTTGCTGCATACCCTATACTTGTGTCACATCAATAAGATGGAACACCCTGGAACCCTAACGGCCAACCGCGCGACGCTGACCCGGAATCAGACGCCGTCTCACCCATAGGTGACGCGCTTGCATTGGCCTAAGCCCGAGGTTAAACAAGAAGACATCAAGGTGGTAAACAGGGGTCTTGACCAGCCAGAAACACGGAGATTCCTTCGCAGCGATAGCTTTTGCTTTTCAAAGTAGGCAACCAAAATGTGTATATTAAAATAAGGTCGCAGACCCTGGGCAGTTTTCACCTTTCAGAAACTCCATCGAACCTTCATCTTTAGAGGGAGAAGGAAGAGTGTAGGGGATAAACCTCCTGAGAGGACTGGCAAAGCCGTTAACCCGGCGAGCGAATAAGGGCCCATTAACTCTTTCCTTTCGGACAACTTCGGACCAAATCTCGAGCATTTACATTCCACGGCCCCCCTTTGTGGATTCAGACTTTTGCTTTGAGGGGTTTCGTTTATCGCACCAGGCACGGTCACGACCAGGCTTTTCTCTTGATTTTGACTTTGTATTTTTTTTTGTGGGGGAGATATAGTCGTTTGACGTTTGTGGGCTCCCTTTTTGTATGCCTGCGGGGACACTGCCCTCTTCTCGTGCTCTGATCGATGCTCGAGGAAATGGGTCCTACTCTTGCCTTTGGGGTTTGAGTTTCGGTTTCTCATGCTCAGCGTTTTAAGGGCGCCGACTGTCTCATTTGGTCGAAGAGAAAAGAATAAAGATTACAGCTTCCGGAGATCTTCTGGGTGGAGCCCCACCGTAGGTGATGCTACCGATTTTTTTGAATAAAATACATAAGTGAGCACATGTTAGCTTCCTTCGAGCGAGCATAGGCCGACGTGGCCGGACAGGGATCTCCACAGTTCTGGCAAACCAAGACCCGGTGCCTACCAAGCCTTAATGGGCCCTATCCTAACATGAAGCTTAGATGCAGGGACTTAACTACATGGTGACTGCCAGGCATCAGCGTTTTGAATTTTCCATATTTTTAGTGGTTTTCAGTATTTCTTTGTTTTTTTGATGTTTTTTATCTTTTCATCATTTTTTTGTTTGTTTTGTGCTAAGGGTAGTATTTCTTAAGATAAAGCCCATTCCAAGGGTGGGATAACTCGGTCCCTTCGGCGTTGATTAGTTTGTAGGCGTTGCCAGGGTACACGGCTTGAATTACAAATGGTCCTTCCCAATTGGGTTGGAGCTTAGAACGCGGCCCTCCAGGTTTGACAAAAATTCTTTTTACGACCATCTCACCGACTTTGAATTTTCTCTCAACGACTTTCTTTTGGTAAAAGCGAGCGAGTCTATTTTGATACACACGCGCGTGTTCGGCGGCGGCCAGCCGCTTCTCATCCAAGAGTTCCAACTGGGCGAGGAGTGAACTACGACGATCATCGAGGGGAAAGTCCTCGTCCAATTGTACCCTGAGAGAAGGGATCAGAGTCTCATACGGGACTACCGCTTCCATACCATAAGTAAGGGCAAATGGAGTCTGCCCGGTGGGGGTACGGATTGAAGTGCGATAGGCCCATAGGGCTTCGATAAGCTTTTCTGGCCAGTCTGAAAACTTACTAGACTCGCAGGTTTTTTTGATGATTTTGAGCAATGTCTTATTGGTGGCCTCTGCTTGGCCGTTACCTTGTGGGTAATATGGCGATGAATGATGCAATGCAATTGCGTACCTTTTGCAGAGGTCCTGTAGGTCCTGAGAAATGAATTGTGGCCCATTGTCGGTGACGATCGTGCTTGGGACGCCGAATCTGGCGAGGATGTTCTTCATGATGAACTTGCAGACTGTTGACGCCTTGATTTCCGCGTAAGCTTCGGCTTCGGCCCATTTGGTGAAGTATTCCGTTGCAGTAAGGATGAAGGATTTCTGCTTGGTGAGGGAATTGGGATCACCTAGGGGACCAATGATGTCGAATGCCCACATGGAGAAAGGCCATGGGGAGGATATTGGATGAAGTGAGGAAGATGGTGAATGGATTTTATCGGCGTGAAGTTGACACTTGACACACCTACGGACGTAGACAGCACAATCTTCTTCCATGGTGGGCCAATAAAAGCCTTGACGAATGATCTTCTTGGCGAGCATCTGACTATTCACGTGGCCACCGCACACACCCGAGTGCGTCTCTTCTACACATTTCCAAACCTCATCGTCACCAAGACATCTTAACAGAATACCAGTAAGGCTCCTCCTATAGAGTAGACCTCCAACCAATGTATATTTCTGAGCCACCCTTCTTATGGCTTTCTTGTCCTCTGCGGTGGCCCCTTCAGGATAAGACTGATTTTGGCAATATTTGACAATTTCATAGAACCATGGTTTCTCTTCATCAGCCAGTTCTTCTTCGGCCTCTGCCAACATGATCTCCCTCTTTTCAAGGATATCTTCCTGCAGGATCTTCCTTGCTATCCTGTCTTTGATGTTTACGTAGGAAGCATCATCGATTGCAGGAGCATGAAGTTTGTAAATGGAAATGGACTTAAACCATCTTCCTAGAGGGAACCTTATGGATGATGCCAACGAGGCGAGGGCATCGGCGAGAATGTTCTGATGACGAGGGACATGAACAAAGATCAGTTTGGCGAACAGTTTGGCAAAGGCAGCAGTGAGTTCTTGGTATGGCTTGAGTTTGGGATCGCGAGTGCGATACTTAGTGAGCACCTGGCGAAGGATGAGTTGACTATCACCTACGACTCGCAACTCAGTGATACGAAAAGAATGGGCGAGTTCTAGGCCAGCTAGAAGAGCTTCATATTCAGCTATATTGTTGGTGACTGAAAATTTGAGCTGATATGCCAACGGGAATGTGAGACCTTCAGGCGATAGGAGGGCGACGCCGATTCCTCTCCCTTGAGAATTCAGAGCTCCATCAAAATATAGTGTCCACATTGGCTCATCTGATTGGTTGATGGACATTAGTTCCTCATCTGGAAACTCTGATTGGACGGGATCGAACTTGGGAAGAGGATGGTGAGCGAGGTGCTCGGCTATGGCATAGCCTTTAATCGCCTTTTGCTGGATGTAGGTGATGTCGAACTGAGAGAGAAAACTTTGCCAGCGTGCTAGCCTATCCGTAAGGACGGATTTCTCCAGAAGGAATTTGATAGGATTCATCCGAGCAATCAAGTGGACCTCGTGAGCCAAGAAGTAGTGCTTCAATTTCTGCACCACCCAAACGAGGGCAGCACAGGTTTTCTCCATGACGGTGTACTTCTGCTCACAGGGATTGAGAAGTTTAGACAAGTAATAGGTTGCCCGTTCCTTGCCTTCTTCATCAGCTTGTGCGAGGACGGCTCCCACGGAGTCATCCAAGACTGAGACGTAAAGGATCAGAGGTTTTTCTGATTTGGGTGGAATGAGAACGGGTGGACTAGCCAGATATTCCTTCAACCCTTCAAAAGCTTTCTGACATTTAGAATTCCAGTGGAATTCTACTCCTGGCTTGGTCAACTCGTAGAGAGGTCTACACCTTTGTGAATGTTGAGACACAAACCGACGAATAAACTGCAACCTCCCGATTAAACCTCGGACTTCCCTCAAATTCTTGGGAGGCGGCATATCCCTGATGGCCTTAGCTTTGTCGGGATCAATCTCGATCCCTCTTTTACTCACAATGAACCCCAGCAATTTTCCCGACGACACACCAAACACACACTTTTTCGGGTTCATTTTCAATTGGAACTCTCTTGACCTTTGCAAGACCTTAGCCAAAACTTCTGGATGTTCCATCCTGGTCCTCGATTTCACCAATAAGTCATCCACATACACTTCCAGATATATGTGCATCATGTCATGAAATATGGCCATCATCGCTCTTTGGTAAGTAGCTCCAGCATTCTTTAATCCGAATGGCATGACCACGTAACAATATGTTCCCCAAGGGGTAGTGAATGACGTCTTTTCCTGATCCTCTTCTGCCAAACGAATTTGATTGTATCCTGAAAATCCATCCATGAACGAGAGGGTTTCATAGCCTGCCGTGTTATCAATCAACACATCAATGTGAGGTAAGGGAAAATCATCCTTTGGACACGCGCGGTTAAGGTCCCGGAAGTCAATGCAAATCCTGACTTTCCCATCTTTCTTCATGACCGGGACAATGTTCGCCACCCATTGAGGATAAAGAACGACTCTAATGAACCTGGCTTTGTGGAGCTTATCGACCTCTTCTTTCATTTTCAAAGCCATCTGAGGGTGGAAACGCCTTAACCTTTGTTTTACCGAGACGGACCCTGGTTTTAGGGTTAAACGGTGTTCGACCAAGGTTGAATCCAGACCCGGCATATCCTCGTAGCTCCATGCAAACGTGTCCTTATATTCCTTGAGAACCTCAATTAATGCCTCTTCTTCAGAGGGTGGTAGGTTGTCACTTATGAGGATGATCCTAGGGTCTTCCTCAGTCCCCAAGTTGACTTCTTTGGTGGATTCTTCTACGGCGGTTGACGGCTCGTCGAATCTCCTTATTCCACTAGCGTATGCGCCCGCCGCATCCTCATATTCTTCACCCTCATCTTCAGTGGGGCATTCTTCATCCGTGATCTCGTAGACTCCATACCCTTCATCAGATGCACAGTCGCCCTCGCATTCTATTTCGGGTAGCTGGATGGGATTTTCTAACAACTGGGGGATGACAAGAAGGGCTTGACACCTGGCGGCCAAATCCAGAAGGAATCGACGAGGGATCTGCCTACCCTTGGATTTCTTCCTAGGTATTACCCTCGGCCTATCATTCCTAGATTGACTGACAATATTTACAGAAGAAGAGGAAGACGAAGAGGATGGTGTAGAATGTACAGGAGAAGACCCCTCAGAGGAGGGGTAGAAAAGGTCGCTCATCGGACCTTGGACGGGTGGTCCGGAAGGCGGTACGCACCCGTGGGAGATGTAGGAGGTTTCCTCAACGAAGATGTGTTGTTGGGGAGTTTGAAAATTGACGTTTTTTTTTCGTTTTCATTTTTAATGACAAAGCAGTGAAAAGAGATTGGAGGAGAGAGAAAAGGGGTTATGGCTAGAGGATTGTGAGGCTCATAGAGCAGATCATGGTTGAAGACCTGGCGCGGGTTGAAAAGCCCGCGCAGGTATGTAAGCAAAGAAGGGGACCTGGGAAGATCATCAGCCAATTGTCTGGCCCAGGAAGAAGATATCAGCAAAGGCTGAGACGAGTGGGTGGAGAGGATGGCGGCTAATGAGCCGTCGACGGCAATGTTGAGGACGGATGAAGATCCGTCGATGACAGAGTCCTTCTGGCGAGGACGAGGATAGTTTGGAACCTTGGCAAGAGTGGTAATATTCTCTGGTATTTCGGAGATCGATGGTGGTCCTTCAAGCTGCGGAGACGAGAACATCCTTTCCAGTGCAACGGAAATGTCCCGTATGTCGAACCATTTGTCCCACTCGCATTCCGGATCTTTGATCTTGCCTCTTTTGGTGATCCTCGGACATTTTTCAGCCAAATATACAGCATGTGATCCCCCATGTGCTTCTCGTGGGTGATCTCCCATCTGAACAACGGGTCCTCTGTTGAAGTGGTTTGATAGAGTCCACGTGAGGGGCTTCCAATCTGCCTTGAACGGTCCTTTGAAGCCTAGGCCAAACCTGCGGTTCGGCCTAATTTCCTTTGGCGGTTTGAGCATACCCTGTAACTGTGCGCCCAGACCCTTTCCTTGTTGATAGCCGATGTTCCTCATAATCTCCCAACCTTTGGAGTGAGAAGGGAGACATGATGTTGCGGTTGCCCTGACCGGCTCCTTTGGTGCTAGTGGAATGTGAGATGGATCACGCACGTCCAGCAGTGATAATATGGGCCGATGAGATGGCCAAACGGAGGGCAGAGAGGTGTTGATAGCATCCACTGTGTGAAGGACCGGTGTACTGACCACTTTAATAATTCTCCCATTGTAAGGAAACTTCATGCACTGATGGTTGGTGGAAGGCACAGCGTCCATGGCTTCGATGTAAGGGCGACCCAGTATAGCCTTGAATGTGGGGTCCATGTCGAGGACATGGAATTCCGTAAGAATTGACATGGGGCCTAGTTCTGCCTTCAGAATAATCATCCCCTGTGGCGGCCTTTTGCTATTGTCATAAGCCGTGACCGTGATCGAGGAAGGTCTTATTTGTTCCTCGTTGACCCCACACAACTGAAGAGTGCTCATGGAGATCACATTTATGGATGCACCCGTGTCCACAAGACACGGGTTTATGGATACCCCATTAATTTTTATTGAAATGCACAATGCATATTTCCGAGCTTCCTTGGGAGCGAGCTCGTAGTTGTGGAACATGATGGCCGGTTGTGTGTCTGTTGGGGTCAGGACTGTCGAAATCTTCTCCACGGGGAGGTCTTCATTAACCATGACTCTTTGAAGGTATTCCATTAAGGCTGCCTGGTGGGATGTGGATCTTTGAAGAAGCTCCAGGATGGAGATCCGGGCAGGTGTCTTATCCAGGTGTTTCAATAGATCATACTGTGTTCCAGGGATAGCTCTTTCTGGTTGTTCTGCATCATCCTTCTCTGGCTGAGATTGCTCGGGATTCTGACTGTTGTGGGGGAAAATCCTGTGGAAAATCCTTCCACTCCGGAGCACCATTGCCTGCGGCTTTTGTACCTCTGTGGGGGTAGCGGTGGATCTTAACAGGGGTTTGAGGGGTAGTAGTGGAGGAATGGTTGATGAAGCAGGGGTGATGACGGGAGCAGGGACTCTGATGAGGGGTTTGTTAGGTGGAGGCATGGCGGAGGTAGAGGGGATATTGCGCGGATTATGAAGGATAAGGGGTTTAGAAGGTGGCGGCGGAGGCAAAGTGGAAGTGGGTAAGGTTTGAAACGGGTGATGGTTTTGAGGTGGATGGTGGTTGATGAGTGGTTTTGAAGGCATTAGTGGTGATGTGGTGGAGAAAGACGGGGTTATGTATGGTTGACGGATGACAAGGGGTTTAGAAGGCGTAGGGGTAAATGTGGTAGAGGTGGGTGGTAAAGTGGGGGAGTGAGAGAAGATGAGAGGGTGTGAAGGCGTAGTGGAGAGTGTCGGTTGATAGGAGGTCGGGGTGCGGATGAGAGGGCGTAATGGTAGTGGAAATGGTGATGGTGATACTGACGCGGGTTGATGAGAGAGAGGTGCTACCCGGGCAAGGTGAGGGGGGTGCATGACGATAGGGTTGGAGGTAGAAAGAATGGAGGTACTTTCCTGGTGCCACCCCTGCTCTCTCCCGACTTCCGGGAAGGAGGAGATGGGGTTAACCTGATGATTGGGCTGTTGGTGCTCCGGTAATGGATTCTGGATTATTCCCATGTCGGGCTGTTGTTGTGGGGCCTGCTGAGGCTGCTGTTGTTGTTGTGGTTGCTGCTGCTGCTGCTGTTGTAACTGCTGCTGTGGCCTCTGAGGAGGTCTCCTAGCCTTGAGAGCCGCGACGTACCGTCTCATCTCATCCCAATCTATTTGATGTTCATCATTCATATCATGGATGTAATCTTTGAAATGGAAGCAGTAATCTACTGTGTGTCCCGGCTGCCTGTGGTAGACGCAGTATTTAGAGGTATCAACATTGGGGGGCCACGCGGGCCTTTCTCTGGGTAGGGCGAGTTGGTTTGATGCCATGAGGGCATTAAAAATGTCTGCTAAGGTTTCCGGTAATGGCGGATAGTAGGCTCTTTTGGGACCGAGCGGCCTCCTTTGTTGCTGTTGGGGACCATAGTTCCCCGGGGGTGGAACTTGGTTGTACTGAAGCGGTGGTTGTTGTTGCTGAAGTTGTGGTTGTTGTTGCTGGGGTTGGCGTAATGGAGGCATATTATCCTGGGGTGGATTATTTTGGGGTGGAGGACGAAGAGGGAAGGGACCTGGTTGAAGGGGAAGTCGGGGCATTTGTGGAGGCCTTGGGTTGACTGCATAGTTGGCATTGTTGACCGCACTGACTTGCTCATTTGTCACGACCCCTTCTGTGGCTCCGCCCGGGACACCAGCGCCTGTCTTTCTAACCACTTTGGGCTTCGGCGACTCAAACATGTTCATGATGGGGGAGTCTTTTAGCTGGGTTTGGATGTATCGGGCCCTCTCATAGAGTTCCTCCATTGTAGTAAGTTTATTCATGGCCAGGACATGTCTGAACTGTGGGGTTGCATTAGACACAATCATCTTCACTTGTTCGGGCTCGGAGAGGGTATCCCTTATTCTTTCCGCCAGAGACCTCCATCTATCAGCATATCGGACAAAATCCTCGTCGGGTTTCATCTTTTCAGCCACTAGGTCGGTAATGGAGAGTGAGGGACCGACCCTATCCCTATATTTCTGCAAGAACCTTCTCTGCACTATTTCAAAATTCTCGGCCTCGCGGGGCTCCAGAGAATAGAACCACTCAAGCGCGGGACCATCCAATGATCTTCGAAAGAGGTATGCCAGGGACCTCTGATCGTTTTGCCAGTAGGAGGACTCATACATGAAGTCCTTGAGGTGAATGAAGGGGTTGCCGGTACCATTGTACCTGCGGTACGTGGGCATTTCGGAGGGGGGAAGATGAATGACGGGAAGGATTGGCAAAGCAACCTCCGGGGTGGCTTTCACGTCCACCATTTTTCTCAGATTTTGAAACTGCTCGTCCATGCGGTTGAACCTATTGAGGAGCGATTGGGCGAGCTCCTCTGGAGGTGAAGGTGGCACTTGCCACTGGGGGAGAAACTGTCTCCCGGAGACTTGAGGGGGAAACCCCGAATGAGAGGGAGCTGTCGGACCACCGACAGTTGGCCCTGGCTGAAGCGGTGTGTGGGGAACAACGGGAGTTTGAGATTGTGACGGGAACTGGAATGAGGGTGGTTGTTGGCTCGCTTGACCTTGAAGCGAGGGAGACTGGATGGCTTGCGCCAATGAAGGAGATGGAATGGCTTGCACGGACTCTTGGAGAGGTGCGATGGCCGGAGTTGATTCCTGGGGCGTGGGGGAAACAGATTTCCCTTTTAGGATGGCCTGGAAGGCCCGGAGCTGTTCAGAGGTAAGCTCCGTGTTGGCGAGGACGCCCAGTAAGGAAGAGATATCCTGTGGCGGGGACGTGTCCCCGGCAATAACCTGCACCTCATGCGAGGGGTCATGAGAAGGACCCGAGTCCATAGCATAGACTCGCGGGTCGGCTGTCAAACCACGGCTAGGGTGATTCTCCTCAGAAGACTCGTGAGACATGCTCACAGTTTTCCCAGAACGCAAAAACATACACTAGCAAGTAGGTAGCAGAGATTATCAAACAAGTGGATGCCTTTACGCCCTTTTTTGTGTTTTGATTTTGATGATTTTTTTGTGTTTTTAACGAGATCCGAAGTTCACACAAAAAGGGGACCCTAGTTTGTTTTTGTTTCACCGCCGTGTCAGCTAGGGTCTCTCGTCTCACCACGAATGAAATGACTAACTCCGGGGAACTTCAATGGTACAACCAGCCCAGTGAACGAAGAGGATATTCTTCGATGTCGGGGACTTACGGAGGTCCCAGTGTAGGAGATTCTAGTCCGTTGAGAGGAATTCCCAAACGGAGAGTCCTTCCTTCACCGGGAAAGGGTGATCCTCAAAAAATGAAAAAAAGATAGAAAAGAGGAATGGATGTATGCAATGGAATGCCGACAGATATATGGAGTGGGAAAACAACAGAAATAACAGACATACAATAAACAAAGAACCAATCAACTGACAGTGCTGCCGTGAGCACAACGGGGGCGCGCGCGGGCGCGAAGGTGGAGAGGCACGGGTGGTGCCGAACTTGCAAGGGTAGCCGAAAGGAAGCAGTAGAAGCGTCCCACCGTGATCGCCAATCTGTGAGCGACGTCACGCGGTTCGGGGAAGAGAGAGCGGGGAAGAGGAAGCGGAGCACGCGCGGGCTCCTCTTTTTTTGTTTGTTTGCTTGTTTTGCTGCAACACAGAGATGATAGAGAAGAGAGAAGGGGCCACCACGGGAGATTGCTCCGGCGGGGCGAGCGGGACAAGTATAATATAGCAAGATATGGGGTTCAAACGGCCATAGCGGGAAGTGACTCGCCGCGACCTCGGGGGGACGGGAATGGTGCAAAAATTAAATAACAAGAATTGAAACGGCCATTGGGGAAGTGACTCGCCGCGGCCTCGAGAATATGAGCAGATAATAAGATGACAGAATATGAAGAGAATACAAAGTGCGGGAATTTAAACGGCCATTGGGGAAGTGACTCGCCGCGGCCTCGATGATAGGAGCAGAATATAACAGAATATAAAGAGAATATAAGAACGGAAATTTAAACGGCCATTGGGGAAGTGACTCGCCGCGGCCTCGATGATATAAGCAGAATATAACAAAACATAAAGAGATTATAGGAATAGAAATTTAAACGGCCATTGGGGAAGTGACTCGCCGCGGCCTCGATGATATAAGCAGAATATAACAAAATATAAAGAGAATATAGGAAACAGAAATTTAAACGGCCATTGGGGAAGTGACTCGCCGCGGCCTCGATGACAAGATGTGATCGCCAGGGGCCGAAAGACCCCAAAATAAGAAAGTGATCGCGCCTACCTCAAGAGCGGGAGATGGCGGGTTGCTTCTTCCTCTCCTTCCGGCCGGCCGACGGAGAGGGCTTTCCTCGGGTACCCTTGCAAAACAACGACAAATAAATGACAAGTGGATTAGAAAGATGGAGGTGTAGTATTCAAATCCTTGCGATAAAAATAACGAAATGATGGCAAGACACACACCTGGTTGGTGTTATCTTTTAAACCCCTCTCGGACTCGAGTAGGAGGAAAACGAGATGATGGAGGCAAGAAGTATAAGAGAAGAAGCACCCTTGTGAAGGGGGATAGAGGATGCAATATGATGAATGTAAAGAACTATGGAGAAAAAGGGGAAGAAAAGGCTTATTGGATGAGCCGAGGGTGAAATCCGGCGGAGCTCCAGCAGCGTGGGGACGACGTGGAAGCGCGGTGGATGAAGACGACCTTCCTCTTGCGAGCGTGGGCACCCGAGAAGCCAGCAGAACCTCCACCTACAAAAGACCCGACGGGTTAGAAAATGACTCCGTAGCCTCTGGGCTCCGGCAGCCTATCGGATCACTGCTTAGCTCCCCCAGAACTGAGGGGGTGGGGCTCTATTTATAGAGCTCCGGAGGGTGGAGGCGTCCAGGACCCTGGACACCTCCATCAGGGCCGAAATAATATTTTATTCTATTTTTATATATTTTTTTGGAATACTTTTGTGGGGGCGTCCAGGGTCCCGGACGCCTCAAGTAGGTCCACCGAAAGCCGACGACGGCCGCACGCGGTTTGGCACAACGCGTGGTTTTGTGAGCGGCGCCTCGTGATTCAGAAATGGGCGCGTCCAGTTGACTGGACGTCTCTATAATTTGGATTTTTTCACACACGACAAACCGTCAATCGGTGGCCGGCACCCGTGAGGGAGTTGATGGAGGCGTCCAGGGGACTGGACGCCTCCAAAATTATATTATTTTATTATTTTTCTTTTGTCTTTTATACCAGGCTTGGCATTATATATTTTTTATATGTTTTTATGGAGGCGTCCAGGGGCCTGGACGCCTCCATTAATATATATATTTTTTTATTATTTTTTGTGTTTTTATGCCAACTGGCATCTTACAAATATTTTTTATTATTATTGTTCATGGAGGCGTCCAGGGACCTGGACGCCTCCATGAATATATATATTTTTTTATTTTGTTTAGGGCCCTGAGAAAATAATAAAAGAAATTAAAAAGATGGGGGCGTCCTGGGGCCTGGACGCCCCCATTAAAATCGACCCGGGTCCTCGGATCAGGCGTCGGCGGCCGCCCGGTAGACCCCCTTCTTGATTCCGGAACCTCCTGATGCGTCCGACTGGTGTTGATGTCATCCGAATGCCGTGACGAGACGATTCCGGATGCCGAAAAAGGCAGAAGAAGACCCAAGAAAAGGAAGCACTCGAGCGATTCAAAATGCGTAAGCCGTTGCGGGGCGTTGTATAGTAATATGAGACTTTCTCAAGAGACGTCAGGAATGGCGTGTCTACAATCCCGCCATCGTCCCAGCCAAGCACCGTGATAAGTGTGCATTTGTATGAGTTAATTTATGATATGCACACGTTTTATGAGCTTAAATGTTAGTAATTATACACTTATCACACTTAATATCAATTTTCGATCAAAATGCTTCGTTTGATGAAATTATTATAATTTGATCAATAAATATATTTTTTTGTAGGCACTCGACAAGAACTCTACAAGTCTGTACAAAAATGAGTCAAAGCCCATGTCCGACCAAGCCCAATCTTAGTCCAAATAAAATAAAAGAAAAACAAAAAGAATAAAAAAAGAAAAGAAAAGTAAAACAATTATTTATATATACATATGATATCTATATATATATGTATATATAGATATAGATATGATATATATATATTTGATATATATAATATATATTCATAATATACATTCTCATAATATACACCTCATTATATACCATACAAATATACACCTCATTATATACCTTTCATATAATATATATATTCACTTATATATAATCTATGCATAATATATATATTCATAATATTATGATATATATATAATCTATACATCATATATATATATATATATATATATATATATATATATCAGTTTTCCATGGCTCATGTGTTCCATTCATATATATCACCATGTTTATACATGAAGGTTCATGCGTTCAGGTGAAGGTTCACGAAAGTTCATGTGCATTCACGTAAGGCAAATACCCAATCTAGCCATGACTTTTGCAGGTGACTTTTTCATGTCTTCACGTTGAAGAGCATGCAGACCATGGGGCCATGCAAAGGCTTCACTTCACACTTCGACTTTACATGGTGGGCCTGCACATAGATTTCTCCACTTGGGCGGCTAAGGCTTTAATGCCTTCATGTGCATGGGGTCCACAGGTCTCACGCGAGGTAGCCTCAAGTAGGTTTCAAGCCGCCAAGTCTTCAATGCGGAGGCCTATGGCTAGGCTCGACAACACTTCGGGCAAACAGGCGGTAGCTTCTCACGCGGTGGCTGGCGATGTGCTAGCAGAACCATGGGCCTTCTTCTCGTCGACAGGCGTGGTCAAAAGGGGTAGAAGAAGCGGCATTCACACGTTTCGGTAGGCAACGGCTAAACGTGGCTTCACACAAAGCATCTTCACGCAAAGAATAAAGAGAGCAGAGAAATAGAGCTATTTCAAAGCCTATAAAAGCAGGGGTTGGGGAATGGTTTAAGGAGATGAAGCTTGTAATACAATTTTTAGTTACTTTGTTCTTGTGAGAGAGTTGAAGTTATGTTTTGAGAGATTTGAAGAAGCAAGGAGAGAGGGGTAGGAGGCCCCTTTAGGTTCTATTTTATTTCACTCTTGTGATCCATTTATATTATTAGAAGTTTTGGGATTGTAATGTTGTTGTTATTACAAGTTGTTAAGATTTTAGCCATTTCATAGTAATTTACATACTTTTCTGATTTTTTTTTAATTTCTTATCTTCTGAAAAGATGTTCATCTCTAAGTGTTCATTAATTTTTATTTTTACCATTTCCTTTAATTTCTCTCCATTTTCAAGTTATTACACATTTTTCCACTTAATATCCTGACACATTACTGTTCATCCGAGTTGATATCTTCTTTTGTTCCTCCATTTTCATGCCCTTCCAGTCTTTTTTTCTTTCTGAGTTCTTCATAAAAGTTGTTCCTCTTATGTAGATCTAAATGTTCTTCTTCTATCACTTCCTCTGATTCTTCACTGTTTTTAAATTATATTCAATTTTCAAAGGTTCTATCTTTTACATGTTTACTGTTCATCCGCGCGGATAGATCCTAGTATCTCATGTTTTTCACCTTCTTCCTCTCATTTTCTGTCTCTATACTCTTCATAAAACTTCTTCCTAACTCTCAGATCTTCAACTTTATCTTCTATCACTTCTTCTAACTTTGTCTGGTTTTAAAGTTATTTCTCTTCCTAACTCACCCTATTTTCATTATGTTTGTTTGACTGTTTGTAACCCCCCCTTCATTCCCTTCTATCCATTCCACCCCTTCTAAATTGCATCCAAATCTCCCTAAGGCGGTTTCAATTCAATTCTCTTGATTTTCAAACTTAAAAATACAAGGTCTTCAACTTTCAAATCTACTTCTCCCTGTGGATTCGACTCGGTCTCATCAGTTAACTATTCTATTTATTTAATTTGTGGGTCGGATATTTAAATTTAGTAACGGGACGTAGTAAGGACGTGTGTTTTCCCGCCATCAATTTTGGCGTCGTTGCCGGGGAGGGTTTGAATTGGAAGTTGATAACTTTGTGCTTTATTTTTTATATATATTGCTGCTCATTCTGATCTTTGCAGAAAAATCATCAAAAGTAAAAAAATAGAAAATTTTGAAAATGCAAAACACAAATGTTGTGTCTCCCCGAGGTACGTCTTCTTTGTCTTCTACTCTCGTTATTTTTTATTTACCAAATAAAGAACGAGGGAATGCGATTAAGGTTAGTACTCTTACTCTCTTTCCATAGATTTCGTTTCTTTATTTTTACTTTCAATATGTAAATCGTTTTCATGCTTTGGAATGGTCTTAAAAAAATAAAAAAAGGGGGGGGATTGTGGTGGACTAGCTCAGTTCACTAACTAAAAAATAGAAAAATAAAAATACAAAAAAGACATAACTTGGGATCACTATCATCTTTGAAACTGATGTCAAAGGCTAGAGGTCAATGACAAACGCTATAAGCAGGAAAGTGGTTACTTAATTAGGACCTTGTGAAAGTAAGGGGAGCCTCCCACTTCCACACCTGTTACCTGGCCGGTGGACAAGTTTGATGGTGAATCTAAGTTGGACTTTGTTTGAGAATTTATTTGTATAAAAAAATCAAAAAAATAATAAAATATACAAAAAATGTGAGATTATAATTTTCATCTATGGATTGGGTACACCAATTCGACAGGTTTGACTCATTGGCTCAGAAATTTGATCAATTTCTAGCTATGGATCAAGACCCTTCTATACCACCTAGTTACCATGACAATGATCACATGTGGGCTAACCCGGCCCATTATGTAGGTGGTTACCCAAACCAAATCATATTTCTCACCCAAAATAGCCCGATCTATGAAAATCCATACTCGTGGTTGGCCCAAAATGAGATCCCGTCACCTATGATGACCTAATTTCCTTCATTTACCCAAGACCAGGCTCAAACCACTAACTTAGGGGGCCATGATCTACCTTTCATCCCGAAGCAAGCCCAATATGTTCAAGAATTTTTTCAGCCCGATTATGAATCACCTTCCGATACTTATAACTCTAGCTGGGAAGATCATTCACCAATCTCTTGGATGGACCAAGCAAGACAAACCCGAATATCTCCAGAACTCTCCACACCTTATTATGACCCATGTCTAAATAACTTTAATTCTGATTGGAGAGATCAACATGATTCTTCTTGGGAGTCTTATCAGGATCAAGGTTAAAATCCTCAAGAACAAGGTTTTCCAAATTGGGGACCATATCCGAATGATGATTCTTACGATCAACCCTATTTGTTTGATCAATTGACACAGCTCTTCCAAACTCAACAACAAGTCTTTCAGGAACAACTGTAAAACTTTGAGGCTCAATTGAGCAGGGTTACTAAAAATATCATAGAAACAGAAGTCGATCCAATGCCTAGCAACTCCACTACAAGTCTTGACGACCAACTTCCTACATTTGATGACAATAAAAGTCCATATGATCAATCTATGATTCCCCAGTCTAACACTCATATCCCTTTTGATCTTGAGAGGATAATGGGAGAGTTTTATGATGAGGACTTAAAGGAAGAGCAGCCTGAGAAGCCTAAAACCCATTCCATTTATGAAGAGGAATATGATGAGTCTGTTGATCTTAAGTCAAAAGAGGAAGAGTATTTGTCAGTCAATGATCATATTCCATTACTTTTCCTTCATGAATTTGATGAATCCTCCTTCCAAGTGAATGACGAAGAAAATGTGAGTGTGGAGAGAGAATTGAGTGTAGCCATAAGCCATTCTTCTTTGGTAATTGAGGAACCGGGTGCTCCACTTGAAATTTACTCTGATTGGGTGTCTCTTGATTTTGGGGAGGATCTCGATCTTTTATATGTTCCTGACCTCGGCACTTCTATACAAATCCCCTATATCCTGCAACTAGCCGATCGATCGATTCCACTTGAGCTTCATGATCATCCGTGTGTTGAGGAGCACGTCTCTTTCCCTACCCCTTGCCTTCTCGACACTATCCCTTTCGTGGAATCCTTCGGAACTCCTCCCACTCTTACTCTTCCTCACCTCAACATTGTGTTTGAAAATTTTAAGAGTGAGGATGAGGGAGAAAAGCTGAGGGATAATCTTATAAAGATCCGCATTGCTGTGTTTAGTACTTATAAAGACCTTACAAATACAGAGGAATATTTTGTGATTGAAGATATGATAATTCCTCTGGCATTCTCTGACCGAGGGGGTCCATCTAAATTTCTAGACCCACCTTGGCATATTTCTAGCCCACATGCACATGCATATAATCTTTTTTTCCACTGGTACAAGGGTTAGAATTTATCGGAGGATAAGATCACTTGGTGGCTCATTCTGAATGCCACCCATTGGTTAGTGAACTGCAATTCATCTGGCTGACGATGTTAAATGTAGCGCTTTTTGGGAGGCAACCCAAACCTTTAATAATTTCATGTGATATTAAATGGCTTTTTGGGAGACAACCTAAGTTTTTATTGTGGTTTTGTATTTATTTTATAGATTTGAATAAAGGATAAGTTGGGGGAGAGAGATGATTGCTTACTCTATTACTCCGATTTTCAAAGCCCAGTACCGCCTCTCAAACACCAAGGTCGTCGAAGTACACATCAGGTTGTCCCGTTCTTTTCCAAACATATCATGTCTACATTGTTCTATTGTTCTATATTGTTCATGCCATTGAGGATAATGTCATTTAAGTTGGGGGGCCGAAAATCATGTTGCACAAGTTGCATTCATATACAACCTCATTTTTTTAAAAAAAATACAAAATTCCAATTATGTTTCATGAATTTTGCTTTCATTGATAGTGATTCTGGAATAGAAAAGACTGGGATAAGGATGATGGAAGATTATTTAATCTAGCCATGGAAAACAGATATAAGAATCTTGTTAAAGTTCATGTGCACTTTTAGAAAAATAAATCACATTGCCCGCTAATGAAACAAGTAAGACAAGCCTTCTGTTATTTTGGGTATATTACCTAATATTCTGTACTTTTTGAGGAATAGATCTTTTATAAGTTTTCTGTCATGTTATCTATTGAAAAAAAATTGAGAAAAACACCATGAAAAATGCTCCGATTCTGAGTAACCGGGCCTGCTTCACCTAAGACGTGTTGAGGTTCGCGTCAAAAGGAAAAGGAAACTTTGATCTGTGTAACCGGGCCTGCTTCACCTAAGACGTGTTGAGGTTCGCGTAAAATAGTGAAGGGTAGTGCAACATCATGTGTGTATAGAATAGAAAAGAAAAAAAAAGAGATCCCAAAAGGGACATAGTAATAAGGCAGACAAAAGGCTATTATGCTGAATGCTCTGTTTAAGAAGTGCAAAATTGAAAGGCACTTGTTCGGAATAGCAAATGGGGGATGCAATTGTCTTCACTGTGGACTTAGTATTACACATGCACAAGTGCTATTGACCTTTAAGTAGAATCTTAATCATGTACCTTAATTTCCTACATAAGGGTAGTGTGTGTTAATGATTCCAGATTCATAATCTTTAGTTAACTCTATGAAAGATGATCTAGAAATGAGGCATGGATATTTTAAACTCTTGTTGGTCCTTAATTTCAAATTGCTTGCATTGCTAAGGGACTAATAATGAGTAAGTTGGGGGGTGTGATAAGTGTGCATTTGTATGAGTTAATTTATGATATACACACGTTTTATGAGCTTAAATGTTAGTAATTATACACTTATCACACTTAATATCAATTTTCGATCAAAATACTTCGTTTGATGAAATTATTATAATTTGATCAATAAATATGTTATTTTACAGGCACTCGACAAGAACTCCACAAGCCTGTGCAAAAATGAGTCAAAGCCCATAGTCGACCAAGCCCAATCTTAGTCCAAATAAAATAAAAGAAAAATAAAAAGAATAAAAAAAGAAAAGAAAAGTAAAATAATTATTTATATATACATATGATATCTATATATATAGATATATATATTTGATATATATGCATATATTATATATCGATATATATATATATATTTGATATATATATATATATAGATATGTATATATAGATATAGATACGATATATATATATATATATATATTTGATATATATAATATATATTCATAATATACATTCTCATAATATCTATATATACCATACAAATATACACCTCATTATATACCTTTCATATAATATATATAGTCACTTATATATAATCTATGCATAATATATATATTCATAATATTATGATATATATATAATCTATACATCATATATATATATATATATATATATATCAGTTTTCCATGGCTCATGTGTTCCATTCATATATATCACCATGTTTATACATGAAGGTTCATGCGTTCAGGTGAAGGTTCACGAAAGTTTATGTGCATTCACGTAAGGTAAATACCCAATCTAGCCATGACTTTTGCAGGTGACTTTTTCATGTCTTCACGTTGAAGAGCATGCAGACCATGGGGCCATGCAAAGGCTTCACTTCACACTTTGACTTCACGTGGTGGGTCTGCACATAGCTAAGGCTTTAATGCCTTCATGTGCATGGGGTCCACAGGTCTCACGCGAGGCAGCCTCAAGTAGGTTTCAAGCGGCCAAGTCTTCAACGCGGAGGCCTTTAGCTAGGCTCTACAACACTTCGGGCAAATAGGCGGCAGCTTCTCACGCGGTGGCTGCCGATGTGCTGGCAAGACCACGGGCCTTCTTCTCGTCGACAAGCGTGGTCAAAAGGGGCAGAAGAAGCGGCCTTCACAGGTTTCGACAGGCAACGGCTAAACGCGGCTTCACACAAGGCATCTTCACGTAAAGAATAAAGAGAGCAGAGAAATAGATGATGGCGCATGTATAGACTTCACATCGTGAAGCAATGTATATACTTAGCTGAAGAAACTCTGTACAGGCTTGACCAAGGCAAGACAATCGATTGTATAGACATCCACAATGTACAGACTTTCCAAGCGAAGGGGTTGTACAGACTTAATGAATGATGCAAGGCAAACGAATGTATATACATTAAATTTATGGACTTTCCAAACGAAACTCTGTACAGACTTGATCAGATCAAGACAACTGAATGTATGGACTTCCAGTGTGTAGACTTGACGATGTACAGACTTGATCGATGCAACGTCTGTACAGACTTGGAAAACTAATGCCAATGTACAGACTTCACCTCGTGCAAGCTACAGTGAATGATTGTATAGACTTAACAGTCTCCCTAGCTGTACAGACTTAGTCACATGCTGAACAGTCGAATGTATAGACATGCTTCCACCGACCAGTGTATAGACTTTGCAAACGTGAGACGCTGAATGAGACGGTGGCTGAGACAATGCACAGACTTCAGGTGAAACAATGCAGCTATAGTGCAATGTACAGATATGCCTAAGACGCAGCATGAGACGCTGGCTGAGACGAACGCTGTACAGACTTTGAATGCAATGTATGGACTTTGCATAGACGATGCATGAGACATAGACTAATGTACAGACTTCATAAACAATGCATGAACGAGACGCTGAAGTCTGTATAGACTTTAACAATGAATACATGCTGCGATGTACAGACTTTGTCCACGAACTGTGCACATGCATGAACGATGTATAGACTCTGAAATGCAAGCAATGCAGCAATGTCTAGACTTTGGGCTTTACCCTGCAGTGTATAGACTTGTTGGTCTGCTATGAATGCAATGTGTGGACTTGCAACTGTGCGAGTCATGCAGTGTATAGACTTCATGCATGCAGACGTTGAACTGCAGAATGTGCAGACTTTGCCAACAATCAACAATGCAGTGTATAGACTTGGCCAAAGCAGCGTTGTATAGACTTCAAGTCAGAATGCACAATGTGTGGACTTGGAAAACAAAGGGGGCGTCGACCCATCAGAACTATCCAGACTACACAATGAAATGTATGGACTCTATGTTCATGCTGCAATGCAATAAAGACCTGTGGGTGTGTGCACGACAGTATAGACTTTGACTGCATTAGGTACACAGACAACCTGATAAAAATAATTTCATCAAAATAAGAACAGTTACCAATCAATCAAAACAAGCTGTTGCCAATGAAATAAAACTTATTGTCAACATCATCAACACAGAGGGGTCACAACAATAGAGCTATTTCAAAGCCTATAAAAGGAGGGTTGGGGAATGGTTTAAGGAGAGGAAGCTTGCAATACAATTTTTAGTTACTTTGTTCTTGTGAGAGAGTTGAAGTTATGTTTTGAGAGATTTGAAGAAGCAGGGAGAGAGGGGTAGGAGGCCCCTTCAGGTTCCATTTTATTTCACTCTTGTGATCTATTTAAATTATTAGAAGTTTTGGGATTGTAATGTTGTTGTTATTAAAAGTTGTTAAGATTTTAGCCATTTCTTAGTCATTTACATACTTTTCTGATCTTTATTTTAATTTCTTATCTTCTAAAAAGTTGTTCATCTTTAAGTGTTCATTAATTTTTATTTTTATCATTTCCTTTAATTCCTCTCCGTTTTCAAGTTACTACACGTTTTTCCACTTGCTATCCTGGCACATTACTGTTCATCCGAGTTGATATCTTCTTTTGTTCCTCCATTTCATACCCTTCCAATCTTCTTTTCTTTCTGAGTTCTTCATGAAAGTTGTTCCTCTCTTGTAGATCTCAATTTTCTCTTTCTATCACTTCCTCTGATTCTTCACTATTTTTAAATTATATTCAATTTTCAAAGGTTCTATCTTTTACATGTTTACTGTTCACCCGTGCGGATAGATCCTAGTATCTCATATTTTTCACCTTCTTCCTCTCATTTTCTGTCTCTACACTCTTCATAAAACTTATTCCTAACTCTCAGATCTTCAACTTTATCTTCTATCAATTCTTCTAATTTTGTCTGGTTTTAAAGTTATTCCTCTTCCTAACCCGCCTTATTTTCATTATGTTTGTTTGACTGTTTGTAACCCCCCTTCATTCCCTTCTATCCATTCCACCCCTTCTAAATTGCATCCAAATCTCCCTAAGGCGGTTTCAATTCAATTCTCTTGATTTTCAAACTTAAAAATACAAGGTCTTCAACTTTCAAATCTACTTCTTCCTGTGGATTCGACTCGGTCTCATCACTTAACTATTCTATTTATTTAATTTATGGGCCGGATATTTAAATTTGGTAGCTTGACGTACATAGTAACGACGTGCGTTTTCCCGCCATCACGCCGCCTTCAGCAGATCCCTGGAGGATGACGTCCCTTTGGAGGCCCTCGTACGCTATCCTGCCGGCCTGCAAATCGCAGATCCGGACTTGTTGTCTTCAACCGCCCGGAACCCCTCCAACGTGCTGCCCGTCAACCCAGAATCGACACTCCCGGACCGCTGTTGTTGCTTGTTACCTCCCTGCGTAGAGTGGGCCTTAAAATCACTTATGTAATTATTAACATTTACTGTACCGGGAGTCACCGTTCTTGGCCGGGGTCATCTTCCCCATGCCCAGTAGCATGGAGGTATCGTTTCTGCTCCCCTCTCGGTATTTTGCTTTACTCCTATATATTTGTATGCCGCTGCTAGAGTGATAGGAACGTAGCTCGCTATACTTTTATCACCGCTGCGAGAGTGAGTGAGTGGAACCCGTCCCGTGACTCGATCCGAGCACCTGGAAAAGCCGATACCCGAGACTCAATGCCTGTTTCTCAACTGTGCAGATACGCACGTTTCTCACACTTAGGGATGTCCACGAGCTAGGGTCCCAGGTTCGCATCCCGTCCCGCATCAATGACCCATTAACCTAGCCAATTGACTCAATTAAAAGGAAAATTACATACATAAGACTCAAGAAAAACATAAAATTACATGCTTGGACTTGAAAAAATATGGCGAGACACGGGATGCCCTCATCATACCCCCGGGGTGGGGAGAACTCGACTCCGTCGAGTAAAGGTATACCACCATGAATGCCGATCTGCCACTCCCACATCGAGCCGTAGTAGGGCCTCCATTGGGGGTTAGTCCTTCCGCCCAGCAAGGTAGCACTCCAATGTCCTATCCTGGTAATGGAACCTTGTTCATCCAGTATCATTTCATGTTGCTCTCGCCGGGCACTCAAGGTTGAAGTGGATCCCTCAAGGGTAGGGTCACTCACAAGGTGTGGGTTAAGCTCAGTGTCCTCACTAGGCACCATCGCGGGGCCCGTATGGGGCACGGGGTCTACCGCGTTGCCAACGGGGGTAAGTCCATGATCCATGGGAAGATCCCACTCGTGGTTGTCTTTATGCCTCAAAACCTTGAAGGGTTTGTTACCTCGGACTCTCATCACTGAGGACACCTACGAGAAGGGCCTCTTAATCCTCACCATCCCAGAGTCATCTTCATAGAACTCTTGGGGGCGCTCAAGGGAACTGACCTGCCTTTTCAAGTTTCGGCTGACCTTACCAAAGTGCTCGCGGTGTGTGGAAAGCAAGGGTGAAATGAGACGCATGGTTTCTATGGGTGGGCCGGGGCAACCGAATTTGGACCTATCATGCTTTGACTTCACATTGATTTTGACTAGCATGGGGGGGCCGGGGCATCCAAATGTTGATCTATCATGCATGTATTTGGAAAATGTCGGGGGACCAGGACATCCATGAGTGTTCTTATCATGCAGAAGGCCCATTTTGAGAATGATGGATGGGGGAGGGCTGATACACCTGAATATGGACCAATCATGTAATAGAATTAAAGTATGCATGACACATATGGGACGGCTCGACTCACTATCCATGCCGAATGATGAGGTATGCCAAGACACATGTGTTCCTACCCAGGGGACATCTTCCATGTGCAAGGATATGGGTTGGCCTTGGAGCTTCCAATTGTGAGGATCAAATGGGTCTAGGAAGGTGGAAATCTTGTGATGGGGTGCTTCCCTTATGCGGCCTGGGTCTTTGATGAGGTAGGTCTCTTTTATTCCCTAACAAATGAAAGCCCACTCTACAAATTCTCCAGTGTGGGTTGGGCCCGTGGAAACTGGCGGAACCATTGACAGGGTGTGCGCCTCGATTGGGGAGGAGCATAGGGAGGCATATGGTTCATTCCCAAGGAGGGGTGTTAGGCCAAATGGATATGTGGGTGTGGGTGATGGGTGGTCGATAGTGTGGTAGGAGAGGAAAGAGATAGGGCGGTGCCACGACGCCCACTTAGTGGGATCAGAGAAGGTGTGGTTTGGGATGTCAAGTTCATCCCCGATAGGTTCCCACATCAAAAATCCCTCATCGTGTGAGGGGTTATCCTTAAGTGTAGAGGGAGATGAGGTGTCGGCCTCAAAGCGATGGCTTGGCTTTCTACCCGAGACAAAAAGTTCTAGTTTGTGGATGTGGTCGAGCCCATCGGGTGTGGGGAGGGAGAAAAGGAGGTCACTAGTGTAGCAACCCATTGTACAAACGGAGTTGATGAGAATCAACACCGAGCACTATTTATTTTTACATTTACATCCTTTTGTTTGCACTTATATCCTTGGCTAATTGGGTTTGCAATTGTAAGGTATTATAAGCCAAAGGGTTAGTCATTAGAAATCTTTGGGTTTCTTTGCAAAAAGGCCTTTGGGTTTCTATGTAAAATGTCAGTAGGTCCAGCAGGGCCCCCACCCTCTTTCTCATTGGTCCACCTAGGATCTAGGGCCCATGTGGGGCTAGTTCAAAGTTCAAAATTAGACTTGGACCAAGGGGGGGACAAGGTGGAAGAAAATTCAAACTTGGACCAAGTAAAGTCCAAGATGCTCCCCCCTTTAATATAGTTTATTCATGTTATATTTTATTTAATTTGGTCATTTGATCACATGGGGGATTAATTATCCATCCTTAGTTTACCCCTCCCTAACCCTAGATCTGAGGGTAGTTTATGTCTTTTTTCCATTTTTATATAACCCATGTATTTTGTGAATTCCTTAGCAATTAATGAAGAGAAAATTCCATTTGTTGCTCAATTTGCCCAAGGGCACCCTCTCTCCCCCTTGGAGCTATGATAGCTCCGAATTTCAGAGGTGGAAGCCTCTCAATTACCCCCTCTCTGAGTGAGAAGCTCAGCACCGCCGCCGCCGCCGCCATCGCACCATTGGACAGAAACTTGAAGCCAAAATTTTATCTCCCAATCAAGAGATCTGTTCGAGCTCCAATTTTGAGGGTTTGTTCCTCTTATCATTTCACAACCCCATTCCAAATTTCATGTCATTTCGCCTCGTTTAGTATTTTTCCCGTAATTTTAGTTCCACCCCTGACAGTCTGCCCATCAGCAGATCTACGGGATAGTGTCCTGTTGTCATATTTTCCCCCCACCCTTAGTCATCTCCAAAAATTTCCAAAAAAATCATTCGTGTTCCTTACACCCCCCTTTTCCATCCATAAATTTCTCAAAGTCTAGATCCATCGTTTTCTTTTGGTCAAAATTCATCTTCAGGCTGATCTTATTCTATCTTGTGTGTCTATAATTCCGAGCCAGCAAAAGACTACAACCCACAGAGTTTTTCATTTCCAATCCACTTGTTGGATGGTCTTCAAATAATTATATGTTGTAGCCCTTTGAGTCCTCTATCTATCGGTACCAATTTTGCCTCGATCCAACGTTGGATCTGGGCGCCGAAATTATTTTCGTGAAGGCGTGCAGATCAGATCCAAGTCCAGCCAGCAGAAGCAGTTCAGGAATTAATTCCTCGGAAAATACACCAGCTCAGATTCGGCCGCCGTCGAGTTCAAAGATCGAAGAGGAAAGATCGAAGAGGAGTCTTCCACCAGCATCCCAGCCAGTCGCCGCAGCAAGGATTCAACCGGAAGCCTTCGTCCCAGTTGCTGAGTTCTCTTGCTGAACCGAGTTGGAACAGTAACGAGTTGGAACCGAGTCGGACCATCAGCCCGTCTCCGACCCGATAGCCCTTCCGGCCTGCTGCTCGTCAACCCGAGACCGCTACTCCTGGGTCCCACTGTAGCGCTTTACCTCTCTGCATAGAGTGGGTAATTAAATTCACTACTGTAATTATATATTTACTATGTACCGAGAGTACGAGTTTCGGCCGGGTTGTCTTCCCCACGCCCGGAGCGTGGAGGTATCGTGTCCGCTCCCCACTTGGCATTTTCTTTACTCATATATATTTTTATATGCCGCTGCATGAGTGATAGGTCCTAGCTCGTTATAAATTTTATCACCACTGCGAGAGTGAGTGAGTGGAACCCGTCCCGTGACTCGATCCGAGCACGCAGAAAAGCCGACACCCGAGACTCATTGCCGGTTTCTCAACCGCGCAGATCCACGTGTTTCCCTCGCTTAGGGATCTCCGCGAGCTAGAGTCCCAAGTTCGCGTCCCGTCCCACATCAAATTGGTATCAGAGCAAAGTTTAAGTCGAGGGTGATCTTTGTCTACGTCGTCTTGTCCTAGGTTGCATTTCATCCCAATACCCGGTATATCAAAAGGTGTTCCCATAACGCTAGGTTATGCCTATTAGGAAGGTAGCACACTTGCGAGAGAGGATCTTTAGATCCCCAAACTCCGCCATGTACCGGCTATTGGTTGAGTCTAGGTTCCTCAGTTTGCATTAGTTAGTGCATTCCAACTTTTTGTGTCAATGCATGCCCACCAGGCGAGGTACCCAATACCATCGCCCCGCGTCTATGGCAAACCCACAGGATGCCGCCTCAGGAGACTTTCACTCCTTGCATGAGGCGATGATGGCCATGTTGGGTCTCCTCTGGTTTGATGAGCAGTTGTGTATTACTTTGTGCTGCATTGTTTTGAATGATTGGCAACAGTTCTGTCTGACTTAGTTAACTGAAAAGTTGACTTTGTCCACTTTATCTTGATATGATGATGTGTGTATTTTGATGAATTTCATTTGTCAGATTATCATATATATGTTGTTTACACCTTTATACACAATTTTTGCATAAGAATAGAGTCAGTGCAACACTTAGTTCATTCTGTATTAAGTCCGTTCATGGGGTGTTTCTCATGCGTATAAGATCTGTGCAATTCTGTTCCAACCGATGCTAGTTCAGCTGTGGGCTGACTAAGGTCAGTGCATATCGACGCAAGGGTCAGTGCATGTCTCATACACTGTCTGTGCACGTTTGCCTTGTGCTATACAATGTCTATGCAACATTCAGGTCTTTGCATACATACATACATATATATATATATATATATATATATATATATATATATATATACTGGTGCATGTTTGTGTTTGTCAAGCATATAGGAGGTCAGTGCATTTTCTATCTCGATGCATGTCTATGTTAGTCCATATCTAGGTCAGTGCACCAGTTAAGTCGGTGCAATCTTCGTTGATAGACGCGACTAAGTCCGTGCATGTTGAGCTCTAGGCACAGCAAGTCGGTGCAACAATTGCCGTCGCACGCCATCAAGTCGGTGCAACTTTTGCACCGTGCACATAAAGTCTGTGCACACTTCGTTGGCTTGTCTGTTCATGAGTAGTCTGTGAGTCGTAAGTTTGTGCAAGGTTGCTCACGGCACATTTAGTCAGTACAGTGTTTGTGCTTTGCACACACGTAGTATGTGCACTTTGTATTACTGCGCTGGGATCATGTCTGTGCATATGTTTGCTGCATGTACATTAAGTTCGTGCACATATAATCAAATGCTGTGTTGAGTCTGTGCACTTCAGTTCTGACTATATTTCAACTCCGTGCAATCTCTTTATCTCTTATATAATTGTCATAAGCTGACATTATGTCTGATACTTTGACAGGATACCTGTTCGAGGAAGTTAATAAAGGCTCGTGATCCAAGAATAGAAGATGTGCCAGGATCATGACACGTGGAAAGTAGTCCTGGGATGCTGCCACGTGGCCTAGGAATGTCAGATCTAGATAAGGCAATTGGGCGGGAAACGTGGTGAGCACGCGCCCTACCTCTATGCTGCTGCCTATCTAAAAAGAGATGCTCGTTCAAGAGAGGACCGATCGCGACAGAAGAGTAGAGAAAAATATTGGGAGAAGAAGCGGAGTGAGAACAAGAGCAAGCCCGATCCTGATTGATAGAGAGCAAATCTAAGAAGAGAAAAAGAAAGAGAGCTTGGAGAGAAGACTTTTAGAGAATGTCTATCATCAGTCTCCAGGTTTAGAACAGGAGCTGATCTTGCTCGTTGTTAAGCTACATTTCCGTTTGGGTTTCTGATTTTTGCTTTATTTCATTTCATTTTTGAAACTCTTGTTCAAGCTGTGTGTTGACAGAGGTTAAGATGTAATCCTCAGCGGGCAGAGGTGGATTCCTCTGGACAGGTTAAGCTGTAATCCTTAGCGGTTGCAGAGAAGGATTCCTTTGGACAGCAAGCTATGAAGCTCAGCGGGTTGTAGGGATCCGTCCCCGAAGCTGTGGATCAGCTGCAAGCTGTGAGTCAACAGTGAAGCCACACTCTGATTTGAGTGTGGGGTGGATGTAGACCTCTGGATTGAGGTTGAACCACCTAAAACCCCTTGTCTTCTGTGCGATTGCTTTGGGACTTGTGTTCATCGTTGCATTCTGTTCATCGCTCAGTAGATGGTTGTTTAGAATCGCATAAGGACTGATCTACTTGATTAGGTATATTTTGGTTACGATTGAGTGCTTTCAGACCGTCCTGTAGTAGCTTGTTTCAATTCCGCACTAGTAGTTGTTGTGGTAATTTTTATTGGGGGATTGATCTATTCACCCCCCCTCTAGATCACTCTTCATTTGGTATCAGAGCCTAACTTTTTTCCAGAGACCAACATCCTAAAGAGGAAACGGCCATGGACGCTAGAGGGATGACGGTTGAGGGACATTCTACCACCAAGCCCCCATACTTCGATGGATCTAACTACGCATATTGGAAGAACCGTATGCAAGTCTTTCTGAGGGTGAAGGACTATGAAATCTGGAAGGTGGTAAGCAGAGGGCCGTTTGAGGTGCACCCGAACGAGGATGTTTGGACGAAAGAGGAAATCAGAAAGTCCACTCTGAACTGGAGTACCATCAACGCAATTCAGTGTGCTCTTCACCCCACAGAGTTCTCCAGGATTTCATCATGTGCGACTGCAAAAGAGATGTGGGATAAACTAGAGGTTATATACGAAGGAACCTCGCAGGTGAGGGAGACCAAGGCGAATCTGCTGGTCTCGGAATATGAAGCATTCAGAATGAAGCCCAGCGAGACCATTACAGAGATGTACGCACGTCTCACGATAATCACCAATGGTCTCTGAAGCTTGGGAAAAAATTATTCTGATTATGAGATAGTGAGGAAGATACTGCGATCTTTGACTTCGATTTGGCACACCAAAGCAACTGTGATTGAAGAGTCCAGAGATCTTTAGAACACCAAGGTAGACGAGCTTATCGGTTCATTGATGACTTACGAGATGAATCTGCCCAAGGCCGAAGAACTGGAGAAGAAGAAGAAGCCTATAGCACTGAAGGCTAGCTCCAGCTGATCCAATCACAGTGGAACGTCCAGTGATCAGAGCCTCTCTGGGTCAGAGTTTGAAGGAGATCAGCTTGCTATGCTGACCAGAAAGTTCAGAAGGTTTCTGAGAAAGGAAGGAAGAAATTTCGGCAGAAGACAATATGGTGGGCGAAGGCAAACCAAGTATAAATCTAATTCTGCAACGAAAATTGGTACCATTGTTTGCTATCACTACAGAAAGGCGGGCCACATGAAGGCAGACTGCACGGAGCTCCAGAAGGTTAAGGAGAAAGCCAAGAAGAAGAATCCTAATAGGAAAGTCATGGTGAGTACCTGGAGCGATGAGGATGAGGGCACCTTGAGCTGTACCTCAGAAAGTGAAGATGAAGAAAAGTCAATCTGCCTGATGGCTAAAGATGGTGACAATGAAGAAGAAGCTGATGAGGTATCCTCTCTCTTTGAACATTGTACTATTGTTGATTGGGAGGATGCATATGGTGATTTGTTAGATAAAGCTGATGACATCAGAAAAGAAAATAGACATTTAAGGAAGAAAGTTAATTCTCTCATGAATGATACTACTTTGTCTGATAGAGTTGTCTATCTTGAAACTGAGAATGACATGCTAAAGAAAACTTGTGCTGAATCTAATGACATGAAAATTGCTTTGACGGATGCTAAAGAAGAAAATGAAATGCTGAAAAATGACATTGATGAATTGAAACTTAAATTGTAGAAATGTGAGAATGAAATGAAAGTTGTAAATGAGAAATATGATGTAGTGTTGTGTGTTAATGGTGAATTGAAGAAAACGATAGGAAATCAGAAAAAGATAATCAGGACAAATAGAAAATCATTGAAAGCATGACCCAAGGTACAAAAAATTTGAATGTTGTGTTGGGGTCTAAAGCTAATTTCAGAAAAGAGGGTCTCGGCTTTAATCTCACAGCCAAGAAAAGCCTTGAACTGAAAACAATCTCATTTTTGGCTGAGAAGGAGAAGAGACCTCTTATTATGATGAACTGCGAAAATTCTGCTGTTAAAAATGCTAATTCCAGAATACCCAATGCCAAAGATAAGGGCAAGCAAAAAGTTGGTGAGTCTAGCCATGTTAGTACACACTGTCCCACTCCTCAGGAAAGGGCTCAGATTAGGGGTCAATCGAGTCAGTTCTACCAACCCAGAGTCCAGACCTATCACACCCATTATCATGCATAGTCACATCATATCAATAAGTCTGGATGGAATAGAATACAAGGGAGGTCTGAATTTCATCTATATCCGACTCAAAGTTACAGACCTCAAACCATGAACTGGGTTAGGAAGTCTAGGACATGGGCTCCTAGCAGACAAACTCCATTCGGTCAGCCTAGGACCAACACTGGTCACAACTTTCTGAATGCTCATTGGCCAAGGCACTGACACAAAGAAACTCGCACTGCTAATAACCATGGTGCCAGGACACAAAAGAAGAAAGGAAAAACTCAATTTGTCAATGCTGAAAGGAAGAGAACCAATAAAAAGAATGTTGAAAAATCCACTAAACAAACTAGGTTTCAACAGATGTGGATTCCAAGGAATTTGTTGTCTTGTTTGAATAGCTCTGCATCTGCTCTGGAGCCCAAACATTTTTGGGTTCCAAACTTTTCTCCGTGATTGTGATTGCAGGTATGCCTGGCAGCCAAGCACAACATGTGGTACCTGGATAGTGGCTGTTCCAGGCATATGACAGGAGACAAGGCTAAATTTTGCATGCTGACTGAGAAGAATGGAGGCCTTGTTACCTTCGGAGGAAATACAAAGGGTAAAATCATCAGGTTAGGTAAGGTAGGTAAGTGTACTACTTGCTGCATTGAGGAGGTGTTGCTGGTTGATGGTCTTGCATATAATTTACTTAGTATCATCCAGCTATGTGATAAAGGACATAAGGTAGTTTTTGATTCTCATAATTGCAAAATTTTTGAACCAGATTCTAATGTAGTTAAGTTTTATGGAAAGAGGGTAAATAATATCTACTTGGTAGATTTAGATGACTTTGCTCACTCTAATCTATGCCTCACTGCAAATAAAGATGATTTAGCATTTTTGTGGCATCATAGACTAGGCCATGCTAGCTACACTGTTTTGCATAAATTGAATAAACATAGCATGGTTAGAGGACTTCCTGAAATTTCATTCAAAAAGGAAAATAAGGTTTGTGATGCATGCACACAGTCCAAGCAAACTAGGAAGTCATTTAAATCTAGAACTAAAAATATGTCTTACAAACCTTATGAGCTGATTCATATGGACCTTCTTGGACCCACAAGATCTGTCAGCTTGTCAGGTAGAAGATATGGATATGTACTTGTTGATGACTTCTCTAGGTTTACTTGGGTATTCTTCCTTACTCATAAAAATGATGCTTTCAATGAATTTTAGGAGTTCTATTTTAAAATAAAACAGAATAATGAAAACTCAATTTAGAATATTTTATCGGATCATGGTGGTGAGTTTGAAAACTCATAGTTTGATGATTTCTGCAGGAGCAATGGATTACTCATCGGTTCTCCTCACCCAGAACACCTGAGCAAAATGAAGTAGTGGAGAGGAGGAACCGAACACTTGTGGAGATGGGTCGTACACTGCTGGTAGAAGGTAACCTACCAAGGAAGTTTTGGGTAGAGGCAGTCAATACTGCATGCCATGTAATCAACAGAGCCATGGTAAGACCATTTACCCAAAAAACACCATATGAAATTCTCAAGGGTAAGAAACCTTCAATTACTTACTTCAAGATATTTGGCTGTAAATGCTTTATTCATGTCAATGCTAAAAGAGACCTTGATAAGTTTGAACCTAAAAGTGATACGGGAATTTTCCTAGGATATTCAAAAACCACTAGAGCATATAGAGTGTACAACTTAAATTCTAAAACAGTTGAAGAATCTCCACATATAGTCTTTGATGAAACTATTACTAAATCTGATAATGGTCTGTGCAGGAAAGAAGATGATGGAGAAATTCTGAAGGAAGGAAAGTCTGCAAACCAATCAGATTAGGAAGATGAACATGAAGATAACAATGCAGAGGAGCCTGATGTTCAGGGGAGGTAAATGAAGGTCAAGGTAACCAAGTTATCAATTTAAGATTTCTTAGAGATCACCCTGTAGATAATGTAATTGGTAACTTGCATGAACCCCCTAGAACCAGAGGCTATTTTAGACCTCAAAATGAATTGAATGCTTTTGCATTAGTTTCACATGTTGAGCCCAAGACCATTGACAATGCCCTAAATGATGTGCATTGGATCAATGCCATGCACGAGGAGCTGAATCAGTTTGACAGGAACAAAGTGTGGCACCTAGTCCCACCTCCTGATCATGGGACTGTCATTGGGACTAAATGGGTTTTTAGAAATGAAACTGATGAGCAGGGAAATGTGGTTAAAAATAAAGCCATACTTGTAGCTCATGGGTATAACCAAGAATTTGGAATTGACTTTGAAGAGTTTTTTACCCCTATAGCTAGGTTAGAGGCAATCAGAATTTTACTTGCTTATGCATGCACACTAGAAATAACTCTCCAACAGATGGATGTGAAATCTGCTTTCTTAAATGGGGAAATAAAAGAGGATGTCTTTGTATGACAACCTCCTGATTTTGAATGTTTAGGTTTCCCTAGTCATGTTTATAAATTGAATAAATCTCTCTATGGTTTGAAGCAAGCTCCTAGAGCTTGGTATGACAAGCTCAGTAAATTCCTTGTTGAAAAGAAATTCTCAAGAGGTGAGATTGACGAAACGTTGCTTACCAAGGTATGTCATCCATACATTCTCGTAGTTCAAATATATATGGATGATATTATTTTCGGTTCAACTAACCCGAAGATGTGTAAAGAATTTTATGATTTGATGACACAAGAATTTGAGATGAGCTCAATGGGTGAGCTAAAACTGTTTCTTGGACTGCATGTGACTCAAACTAAAGATGGAACATTCATCACCCAGTCTAAGTACATAAGGGACCTGCTGAAGAAGTTCAAATTTGAAAACCTCAAGGAAATTGCAGCACCAATGGGTACTTCAACAAGTCTTGATGAAGACTCTAAAGGTAAAACAGTTGATAACAAGCTGTATAGAGGTATGATCGGATCCCTTCTTTACCTTACTGCATCTAGGCATGATATATAGTTTGTAGTGTGTTTATGTGCTAGATTTCAGTCTAGTCCTAAGGAGTCTCGCTTTAGTGCAGTAAAAAGGATTTTTAGGTATTTATCAGGCACCCAAGAGCTTGGTCTTTGGTACCCTGTTAAGTGTGAGCTAGAGCTTCTAGCATACACTGATGCAGACTATGCTGGATGTCGGGTAGATAGGAAAAGCACAAGTGGCTACTGCCAGTTCCTAGGTGGTTGCCTAGTATCTTGGGATTCAAAGAAGTAACACACTGTTGCTTTATCCATTGCAAAGGTAGAATATGCCGCTGCATGGAACTGTGCAGCTCAGGTACTATGGATCAAGCACCAACTTTCAGATTATCAGATAAACTTGGGATGTATTCCAATTTTATGTGATAATACTAGTGATATTTGCCTAACAAATAATCCTGTTCATCACTCTAGGACCAAGCACATTGAAATAAAACACTATTTTCTTAGAGATGCAGTAAGCAAGAATGAAATTGAATTACATTTTGTTGAAACCGAAAAATAAATTGCTGATATTTTTACTAAGTCTCTTGGAAATGAAAGATTTAAATATCTAAGAAGAGAATTGAGGCTATGTAAATTTCAGCATGAAAATGATTCATGATTTCTTTCTTTAATTGAAATGTAAATGGCTTGAAAAAATAATTCTGTGTTAGCCTATTTCTGAATTTTGAATAAAAAGCTTATGATGTCTGAACAATTGGTTTGCACAGTTGAAATGTAATATGCATGTCTTGTACTATTGAGTTTTGAAGTCGATGAATATTCTTGCACAGAGTATAAGTCACTGCATATCTCGCATATAGTCGATGCATTGTGTGAGCATCTAAGTCCAATGCATGTTCTGCACCGAGGTTCTGTTAATACAATTTTGCACATAGTCGATGCATAATGTGACTCCTTTGCATACAAGGTCGGTGCACCTTGTGTCTAAGCCACATGTAAAGTCCGTGCACCTCGTGTCTTCACATGTCAAAGTCGATGCATCATGATGTCAGGGGGAGTTAAGTAGAGTCTGATCTGAGTACAACCCTTTCTACTCTCTTCTAATTCTCAGAAGCTATTATCACATGGTATTATGTACATTTGCTGTCACTGGGCCTTGCATGGAACTTCTCTCCTTGAAATTCCCTTGAGTTGATTCTGCACTTCATTGTCTACTTCTTTCACTCAGGATGGATGACAGTCTAGTAATTGGTTCATTGTCATGAGCAAGAATTATTTCAAGTCTTCTTTTATAAGAATCACATTTGCTCTTTGAATGAACTGATGGTTTAATTTTAATAAACTGTAGAGTTTAAAGACTATTTTCAGATTATAAGGTGATAGAAAACCTTTTATGGCACTCAACCTCTCTTTCGTAACAATGACAGATAAGATCTTCACTGTATCTGAAATTTAAAGATTTAGTGAAGTCTAGGCTGGGAAAATCAGAAAGAGTATTATTTTTTAACAAGTCACTTTAAAAATTAAAAGGGCAGCAAAAGTAAAATCATTAGCAAAAGAAATGAATATAGTGGCAGAGCAATGAATGAATTACACTGAGAAACTGAACCCTCCGCCAAGGAAATGGAGAGGAATTCATGTCATGAAGTGCTTCATGTCACCTCTGTTCATATGGTCAAATCTATAGGGCTGGTTTCACTTAGTAACTGGGGGTACTGGCATATGATAAACGTGTACCCTTAATGTCAAAGGTGTAGATCATCTGTGTAGTGTCTGATTAGAGACAGATATGGCAGTTTATACTTAGTAACTGGGGGTACTTGCGTCTAATCCACGTGTACCCTTAATGTCAACAGTATAAATGACACATGTCTGTTCACTAAGCTCAATTTAAAAATCTGAAGTGAAAAAGATTTGTTATAACCCTTAAAATTCCAATTTCACTAAGTGTCAATTGTTTAACCTCAATACAAATTCAGGTCACTCTCCTTGACATTTATTGATTCTGAAATTAGTAGGATACAGTCTTGACCTAGTCAATCATGATCATGTGACTTAGGTTCATTACTATAAACGGGTACTATAACTCTATTTCATAAAAGCAGTGCATTCACTTTACCTTTTATAACTATTAAACCAGATTTTTGTCTAATTGCACAATGGTGACTCTTATGACTGAAGAACTGCCAAATAATCTGCTCCTATTCTGAACTATTACATAAGAATGTTAATATGTCTCCTACATCCTCCCTGGTTCTTCTTACTTCCTTTGACTCCCTTACTCCGTGTTTGCTGATGGCAAAGGGGGAGAGATTATTCAGGTTATTTAGGTGTTTCTCTCACTGTTCTGAAATGAAGGGGGAGAGATTGATTAGGAGAGAAGGTCTATCAAGAATGCATGTTTTTTTTAAGGGGGAGGAGTCACTTATTTAGGGGGAGAATGTTCATATAGTCTGCACAACATCTGAGAGTATGCATATCATCTGACCATGTTTTATGACTCGTCAAAATACATCACCTTTATGGCATTTATATTTAGGTTTGCCATTGGGGTTGCCATCATCAAAAAGGGGGAGAATGTTGGGTCTCCTCTGGTTTGATGAGCAGTTGTGTACTGTTTTGTGCTGAATTGTTTTGAATGATTGGCAACAGTTCTGTCTGACTTCGTTAACTGAAAAGTTGACTTTGTCCACTTTGTCTTGATATGATGATGTGTGTATTTTGATGAATTTTATTTGTCAGATTATCATATATATGTTGTTTACACCTTTATACGCAGTCTTTGCATAAGAACAGTGTCAGTGCAACACTTAGTTCATTCTGTATTAAGTCCGTGCATAGGGTGTATCTCATGCGTATAAGATCTGTGCAATTCTGTTCCAACCGATGCTAGTTCAGCTGTAGGCTGACTAAGGTCGGTGCATATCTACGCAAGGGTCGGTGCATGTCTCATACACTGTCTATGCATGTTCGCCTTGTGTTATACAATGTCCATGCAACATTCAGGTCTGTGCATACATACATAATATATATATATATATATCTATATATATATATATATACTCGGTGCATGTTTGTGTTTGTCAAGCATACAGGAGGTCAGTGCATTTTCTATCTCGGTGCATGTCTATGTTAGTCCATATCTAGGTCAGTGCACCAGTTAAGTCGGTGCAATCTTCATTGATAGACATGACTAAGTCCGTGCATGTTGAGCTCTAGGCACAACAAGTCGGTGCAACAATTGTTGTCACACGCCATCAAGTCGGTGCAACTTTTGCACCGTGCACATAAAGTATGTGCACACTTCGTTGGCTTGTCTGTGCATGGGTAGTCTATGAGTCGTAAGTCTATGCAAGATTGCTCACGGCACATTTAGTCAGTACAGTGTTTGTGCTTTGCACACACGTAGTATGTTCACTTTGTAGTACTGCGCTGGGATCATGTCTGTGCATATGTTTGCTGCATGTACATTAAGTTCGTGCACATATAATCAAATGCTGTGTTGAGTCTGTGCACTTCAGTTCTGACTATATTTCAACTCCGTGCAATCTCTTTATCTCTTATATAATTGTCATAAGCTGACATTATGTCTGATACTTTGATAGGATACCTGTTCGAGGAAGTTAAGAAAGGCTCGTGATCCAAGAATAGAATATGTGCCAGGATCATGACACGTGGAAAGTAGTCGAGCTGGGATGCTGCCACGTGGCCTAGGAATGTCAGATCTGGATAAGGCAATTGGGCGGGAAACGTGGTGAGCACGCGCCCTACCTCTATGTTGCTGCCTATCTAAAAAGAGATGCTCGTTCAAGAGAGGACCGATCGCGGCAGAAGAGTAGAGAAAAATATTGGGAGAAGAAGCTGAGTGAGAACAAGAGTAAGCCCGATCCAGATTGATAGAGAGCAAATCTGAGAAGAGAAACAGGAAGAGAGCTTGGAGAGAAGACTTTTAGAGAGTGTCTGTCATCAGTCACCAGGTTCAGAACCAGAGCTGATCTTGCTCATTGTTAAGCTACATTCCCGTTTGGGTTTCCTGATTTTTGCTTTGTTTCATTTCATTTTTGAAACTCTTGTTCAAGCTGTGTGTCAGCAGAGGTTAAGCTATAATACTCAGCGGGCAGAGGTGGATTCTTCTGGATATGTTAAGCTGTAATCCTCAGCAATTGCAGAGGAGGATTCCTCTGGACAGCAAGCTGTGAAGCTCAGCGGGTTGTAGGGATCTGTCCCCGAAGCTGTGGATCAGCTGCAAGCTGTGAGTCAGCAGTGAAGCCACACTCTAATTTGAGTGTGGGGTGGACGTAGACCTCTGGATTGAGGTTGAACCACCTAAAACCCCTTGTCTTCTATGTGATTGCTTTGTGACTTGTGTTCATCGTTGCATTCTGTTTATCGCTCAGTAGATGGTTGTTTAGAATCGCATAAGGACTGATCTACTTGATTAGGTATATTTTGGTTGTGATTGAGTGCTTTCAGACCGTCCTACAGTAGCTTGTTTCAATTCCGCACTAGTAGCTGCTGTGGTAATTTTTATTGGGGGATTGATCTATTCACCCCCCCTCTAGATCACTCTTCATTCCATCATGGCTCGGTTGGACCAGTCCGAGGCTACCTTTTGGAGCTTCTCCGACAATATGGATGGTCGCCTTAGGGCCATGGAGGAATGCATGGAGTCATCTGACAAATATGTCCAAGGTCTTGTTGGACGGTTGGATAGATTGTCACACGGGGACCCTCTTGGAGCGGCCCAGGGCCCACCCGTACCTGCTCCCGTGATGGCCCAAGTCCAAATCGCTCCTAAGGCCCAGGTCCAACCCGCTCCTGCGGCACAGGAGCAGCCCGCATATGCTCCTCAGCCCGCCCCTCACCGAGCCATCGAACCACAGCATCGTGACCTTGGTCTCGAAGACTATGGGTCTGATAATGCTTTTGAGGGGTATGCCGTCGTGGCTTTCATCAGCCAAGGGATGAAGAGGATGATAGAGTCCTCAGGACCATGTAGCAGACCCTCCCACATTTGACGGGTCCTTGGACCCGAAGGTCTATCTTGATTGGCAGGCCGGCATGGACCAGTACTTCGAGTGGTTCGAGATGATGGATCACCAGAGAGTCAAGTTTGCTAAAATGAAGTTGTTAGGGCAAGCGCAAACTTATTGGTGCAATGTGGAGAGCTTGCTATTTCAGCGTCGGGAGCCCCAGGTTGAGTCTTGGGATAAGATGAAGGAAAGACTTAGAACCAAGTATCTTTCTGCCACATACCGTTAGAGGCTCATTGATAGGTGGCAGAATCTCAACCAAGGGGATCAGACCGTGTCTGAGTACATCGCAGAGTTTGATGAATATTTTTTACGTTGTGGCGTCTCGGAAGAGAGCACGATGCCTGTGTCCTGCTTCCGTTGTGGTCTGCGGCCCCACTTTCAATATGAACTCTTTCGTCGCAATGTGACCACCCTGGAAGCCGCATATCAGGTTGCTCTCGAGTTAGAGCAGTTTGAGTCAGAGTTCGCTCCCGTCCAGCGACCGGGGACCATCTATCCGCGTGGGTTCGACTCTCGGACCACGCCCAGTTCCTATAGTCAATTTTCGGGGGTTCATCCTTCGGAACCCCCTCGCAAGGACTATTGTGCCCCTATGGTCATTTGAATCATTCAACATCATCCTGTGGTCATTTGAGTCATTTGATATTCTTGGTTTTGATAATGGCTGAACACTATAAGTCATTGATGTTTGTCAATCTCATATGACTGACATACGTGAAGTTTTTTTCATGACAAATATGCCCATGAATGGACAAGAAATTGAGTGGTGATGACAAGAGTGAAAGCTCATTGATTGCGCCCAAGCAAGGATGCAAAACTCTTCTACAAGCAAAAGTCGACACTTTACATTCGACACTTCACATAGCCAAGGTCGATGCACAATGAAGCATAGCCAAGAGAACCTAAGGTCAAAGACTCAGTTGACACCTTCAAGACTGTCAAGGTTGATGCCACAGATGAGAACGGGCTGCTAAAGGAGTTAAGCGAATGAGCTAAATGGTTAACGGACTGAACTGGGGAAACCCGGGATGTCCCCAGCTGGCGGTCAACGGCCAGCCCAGGGGCGGTCAACCGCCCCTACCAGCAGCTCCCTATCTGCACGATTCTCAATGGCAGTCGACCACCAGCCCAAGGGCAATCGATCGGAATTCCCAGGGACCATCTGTCTACAGGTTTCACAGTAGCGGTCGACCGCCACCTACCTCAGGTCGATCGCCAGCCCCGAGCCAACAATTGTTGATTTCATTTTCCACCTCGAGGCCAGCCCCTTTCCATGGATTTATTTAATCAAAAGTCAGCCAATCTCCCATGATTAGTGGATCTGGTCTGGGGGATGTCTATGGACCATTCAAAGTCTATAAAACTAATGCAAGAGAGTTAGAAAACCCTAGTTGATCAAGTGAATCAAAGAGAGATCAAGAGAGGCTAGAGGAGGTGCTTGGAAGAAGGGGTACTGTAGCCATGAACAATACTTCGTGCAGAAGTTCTTCATCCATTCCAAGGTGATTCAAGCATAGATCTGAAGCAAGCAACCTCCAAGGAAGTTAGAAGCAATCAAGGTCTCAAGGGCAATCAAAGCTACATCCATACGCTTCTTCATCAACTTAATTGAATCCAAGGCATCAAGAGATAACAAGAGAGGTAAAAGAGGAGGTTGGAAGAAGAGCAACCTCCAAGGAAGAGTAGACGCAAGCAATGCTATCAAGGTGATCCATTGAAGCTCATTTCTCAAGGGAGATCAAATCTGTATCCTTTATCTTCTTCATCAACTCAATGTGATTCAAGAAAGATCATTTCACAAGGAAGAAGATATCATTAAAGCATCAGATTCAAGCTCCAGCAATCTCAGACAAGATCTTTTCTCTTTGAGCATATTCCATATCTTGTTTGAGTATTTTTATATTTGTTCTCTTTCCATTTTGTTCAAACCATTGAAACTAAAGATCGTCCCTACCGGTGGTTAGTAGGAAGGCAATCGGAAGCTGTCCGATCTGTGGTGTTGACGTCCCTACCGGTGGTTAGTAGGAAGGAAATCGGAGGTTTTTCCGATCTGCGGTTCAGTGCGTTGCACTAGTGAAGCCTCATCGGGTTTGGTGAGGGGTGGACGTAGGACTAGGGATTCAGTCCGAACCACCTTAAAATCTCGTGTGTTGTGGTTTGCTTGTGCGATTGCTTCGTGATAGATGCATGCTTAGGTTCAATATCTATATTACTTATTCATCTTGCTAAGCAAATCGTTGTGTACTACGCTAAGCTAGTTATATTCCGCTGTAATTCTTTTTATCTAGGTTTAAAGAGGGGTGTTCTGCGAAAAGAGGGGAAGATCTATTCACCCCTCCCCTCTAGATCCGCCATCCACTACTAAACAAGTGGTATCAGAGCGAGGCACTGCCATTCCCAGATCCTACGATCTGCAGGAAAAGATCCCAGTATATTTTATTTAGATGGCTTCATATGCTACACATGCTTCGATGGTTTCTCCGCCTATTTTTGATGGTTCAGATTTTTCTACATGGGTATGGAGAATGTTCATCTATGTTAGCTCTATAGATCCACAATTTTGGACTCTTATATACAATGGTCCTCATGAGTTGCCATCAAATTCAATTGATTGGTCAGCCACAAATGAGACCAAACACAAAGATAATCTTGCTGCATATAACTTAATTACAGCTGCAGTTGATCTCAGACTAACTCATCTTGTGTCCTCCTGCAGCACAGCCAAGCAAGTACTGGACAGGTTGGTGAAAATCAATGAAGGGAAGGAACAAGAATAAGAATACTTCAAGGCCGACCGTGCAAAACAGTTCAGCAATACATCCTCATCACAGGTAAACTCTGACTCCGAGGAATTCACTTTTTAAGAGCTTATGGAAGCCTATGATGAGTTGATTACACAATACAAAAAGGTAAAATCAGAAAACAAAAATTTGAAAAAGGATCTCAAGAAAAGTAACCAAAATGAAAGTTCTTTTTGTAAAAATTGTTTTGATTTTGAAGAGCTTAACGACACTCTTTCTTTTGATCTAGATACGCATAAACAAAGCATTGCATGTCTAAGGGATGAAAATAAAAATCTTTATGATGAAATCACTAGGTTGGAAGAAATTATAATAAAATTTCAAAACCAACCTAAATCAATCTCTAATGATCAAACTATGGCCGATAGGCTAATTCATGATGAGAGGTTGATTGAAGAAAGTAAAAATTCTGAAACTCAAAGTGAAAAGGTCCTAAAAGAAACTGAAGTCTCATACTCTTCTAATTTTGCATGCAAAGAATGCTCGTTCATGAAAAAGATAAATATGGGTCTCCATGATGATCTTGAATGGCAACAAAATCTGATTGATTTTTTGAAAGAAGAGAATAGAGAATTATTGGAAAAGAAAATTGAACTTGAACAAGATGAAGAAGAAGTGAATGAAAACTGGTTGCTCTTGGAAAAGGCAAAACTGTCATTGATGATTCCTCTGAAATATTGCATGCTTTAGAACAAGAAAATCAAAATCTTAAAGCAGTAAATGCCATGCTCAATGAGCAATTGGCAGTATGCGAAGATGGTCTTGATGAATGTAAACAGCATATTTCCTCACTTGAAAATAAAATTCAAGGTTTGAATGAGTTGCTATCAATGTTTGCCCAAGACCAAGATTCTGGCTCATCAGAAGCCACCACTTCCTGTGGTCACCAAAAAGGGCATACTGCTCGAAAGAAAAGTAAAATTCAGCATGCTCATCCAAACATGCACTACAACATGTCCAATGCTAAATAACATGCTTTCCATAAAACTAATGTCCATTGTTATTATTGTGGTAGACATGGTCACACTGTGCTTGATTGTCTCATCCTGAGAAATGATGAGCTTAGAACAGGACAACAAGTGAAAGGGCAAGAAAAGAAACAGGTCAACACTGGCAGAGGGCCTGCTCAGCAGAACTCTGCACAGAATCACATGGAGATTCAGAAGTGTCGACATTCCCATCCAGACAGGTCGACACTCCCCATGGCCTTCAAAAGAAATGCTTCTCTTTGCTACTTTCATTGTGGTAAGACTGGTCACACTGACCAGGAATGCTGGCATCTGAAAGAAAGACACCACCCTCATACCATGAAAGTTAAAAATCATGCTCGCCCACAAAAGCATAGTCCACATACACACGCACATGAACATAAAAAGAATAATCAATCTTTTGTGTGTTGTTTCTATTGTGGAAAAAATGGGCATGAGATATATGATTGCCACACAATGAGGGAGGATAATGTGATTGCCTTGAAAAAGATGAGCCAAGATGCTAAACATGTTGCTAACCCATAAGGACCCAAGCAAGCTTGGGTACCTAAAAATTCCAAATGAGAATTTTGGGTGCAGGATGCCTTGGAGCTGAGAAATGAATGGTCAGGTAAATAAAAGCTCAAGGTACAGGTATGTAAATAATTTTTTTTTGTCATTTTACATGTTTAGTCTTGACATGTAGATAGTGCATCATAAGTTTGCCCATTTTGTTCAATAAAATTATGCAAACTGAATTGCTTGTTTGAATGATGATTTATCCCCCATGGTGTGAAGATGAACACATGAGCTAAATTAATTGCTCACACCCTGCTTGACCTCTGGTATTTCAAATGGTCTAGAGTTGAAAGGAAAGTCATGCTTGCCCAGAACTCTTACTATGCGTGAGAAGGATCTAAGATCAAAACCTCTGCCGTGTACTAGAGATCAATTATTTCAGCTGTTTAATTCATGAGAAACTTGTTATGCTGATGAAGTTGATGTGATGATGAGTTGTGTGGTACCTGACATCAGCCACATAAAATTCTTAGATTTTGGTTTTAATGATGCATATCATGGCTACATTTTCAACTCATTATTCATGTTAGCATTGTTCAAAGGGGAAGTCTAGGAATTGGCATCATCATGTTGCATTCAGTTCAAAATCTATTGTGAATGATTTGTGTTTGCATCATCTTATGATCTCATATACTCTAATGCAAATCATGTTTAGGAAAACACAAAAAAAAATGTGCAATCATCATGCAGCATCTTCATTGCATTGTGCATTCACATAAGTCTTAGGCTGCATAGTTCATTGCCAACCCATGCATGCTTTCAGTAGGAGTCAACATCTAAAACCAACCTGCATGCTCCCTTAGAATAAAGTTGTATCAAATAGATGTAAAAAGTGCTTTCTTGAATGGTTTGATCAAGGAAGAAGTCTATGTGGAACAATCCCCTGGCTTTGAGAACTCTAACCATGCAGATTTTGTATACAAGCTAGACAGGGCACTTTATGACTTGAAGCAAGAACCAAGAGCTTGGTATGAGAGACTAAGCTTGTTCTTCCTTGAGAAACGGTACACACGAGGTAAGGTAGATCAAAGACTTTTCATCAAGAAGCAAGGTAAGAACATCTTGATTGTTCAAATTTATGTTGATAATATTGTGTTTGGTTCTACTAAATATGAAATGTGTGAGGAATTTGCTAACCTCATGACTAGCGAATTCGAGATGAGCCTAATAGGAGAACTCTAATTTTTTCTCGATTTGTAGGTCAACCAAGGAGAAGATGAGTGCTTCATAAGTCAAGCCAAATGCATCAAGGAGCTGCTGAAAAGATTCGACATGACCAGCTGCAAATTAATTGCAGCTCCTATGAGCACCTCAATATCATTGTATTCAAATGAAAATGGAAAATTAGTGGATGCAAAGATCTATACAGGTATGATCGGCTCTTTACTTTATTTGACTGCATCCCGACCAGATATCCAGGTTAGTGTTTGCCTCTGTGCTAGATTTCAAGTTGGTCCTAGAGTAGGACCAAGCATATTGAGATTAGGCATCACTTCATTAGAGATGAGGTCGTTAAGAAAAACTTTGAACTGCATTTTGTTGATACACTCAATCAAATTGCTGACATTTTCACCAAGTCCTTGTGTAATGACAGGTTTTCAACACTCAGAAAAGAGCTTGGTCTTTGCCGACCTCAGGCCAATAAAAATTAAAATGATGATTTTATTCAATTTGGTTGTGTGTTTTTGCAGATTGATTTCCATACATTGTTTATATGTAAATATGTCATTTTGCATATGGTGTAGCATTGCATGTAGTCATGATGCATAATAAAGATTGAATTCATGTTCACGATGTATTGCATGGTTTGTATAGCATCATTCTTGCATGGCCATGGTATATTAAATGTCGATGTATGGAAAAGTAAGTTATGCTTGTCTAGAAGCACTCAATATGCGTGAGGTTTCACCTCCGCCAAGTACCATGCGTCACTGTCGCATATAGGCCATATAGTAAGGGGGAGTTGTATTTTTGAAGCATTCATGCATATATTTCATCTTCATTCTGTTGACATTAATAAGTGTACAACCATGTCTTGGGTCATGCATTTCATCTCTACCAACTTCATGTCTGACCAGATCAACCCTTGCTTGGTACAAGTCAACCTCTCCTTGATAATTGTCATTCCACTTGCTTGCAAACATAACTCTTTGAGTGCATTCATTACATATCCTTAGGGGGAGTCTTGTTACTTTTCTTAATCTCTTACAATCTGAACTTCAATGGCTTATAGTCTGATTTGAGATCATGAGACAGACAGACCAATGGTGTAAGAGCTATCTATTATATGAACTGATGATTATCCATCCAATGAAAATGGTTCAGATTTAATGATTTCCTTTAAGTTCTAAAATATTTGTTATGAAATCATCTATGTTATGTGGTTTTAATAGACCTTAACTAGAGATTGCATATTATGCCTTGAATGACTATTCTGAAATCTGAAAATTCAAAAGTCATAGGCAACGTTGGTTGAGACACTAAGGCTTCGTATTATTTTTAAACATCTTGATGAGCTGGAATTCCTGAAAAATCAATTTGACAGAGCAATGATATTGTTACATGGAGAAATATGTCACGTCATCCAATCAATTGACGAATGATATGTCATGATATGCCCCTGTTATCTCTGTCTTAATTATATTGGACTCTAGGCAGAGCAATGGTACAATTGCTAAGAAGTATATCTCCTCATCAAAGAAATGAGGTCAGATATGTCATGAGGTGACAAAGCTATCTCTGTTCAATCTGAAGCATAACCGCCAGTCTTACCAAAAACCTAGGAATACTGGCGTCTAAACAACGTGTATTCCTACGGTTATGAGGCATGTACTAGACTCGATTGCTCGTAAAATATGAGTCATGTGCCTTCAAATGTAAAAGATCATGAAAAACAGTGCTGAAATCATAAAATTCCATGCTTTACTCATGCTTGTTTAACCTCAATACTAGTTTGTGCTATTCCCTTTGTCGTTATTGAATATGGATGTATAAGACAAGGGAAAGTTAAACACTGCCATAATATGTACTTCTGGTTCCTTTCTATTAAAACATGGATGTCGATGCTTTTCGAACTCTATTATTGATCTCGGATTTCATTAGCTTTGAACCATATATATTGCTCACGAATTGTTTCAGGTTTGTATATAATGGTTTGCTCTCAACTCCTTTCAGCTCTGGACTCTAAGACATTTGTCACATTCTCTACCTTATCCCTCCTTTTTGCTGTTGTCAAATAGGGAGAATGTCTTGTTGTGAGTCCTTTATGAGCTAGTACCTTGTGAGTCCGTCATTTGAGCTGTCTTTGTGAGTTATCCCAAGGGGAGTATATTTGAGAATATGGGAGAAGAGATACCTTTGTGTGTGAGATAGGGGAGAATCATGTTCATCATGTTCATCTCATTGTGCATAGCATTCACATGCTTTGATAATCCATGCATACATATCCGCATTCACATGCTTTCACTATCATGGATCTTGAGCTGCACATGTCGCATATGTCATAAACTTTACCATCTTAGATATTACTGTCACATAATGACTCACAGTTTTGCCATCATCAAAAAGGGGGAGAATGTTGTGCCCCAGTGGTCATTTGAATCATTCGACATCATCTTGTGGTCATTTGAATCATTCGACATCATCCTGTGGTCATTTGAGTCATTTGATATTCTTGATTTTGATAATGGCTGAACACTATAAGTCATTGATGTTTGCCAATCTCATATGACTGACATACGTGATGTTTTGTTCATGACAGATATGCCAATGAATGGACAAGAAATTGAGTGGCGATGGCAAGAGTGAAAGCTCATTGATCGCGCCCAAGCAAGGATGCAAATCTCTTCTACAAGCAAAACTCGACACTTCACATTCGGCACTCCACATAGCCAAGGTCGATGCACAATGAAGCATACCCAAGAGAACCCAAGGTCAAAGACTCAATTGACACCTTCAAGACTGTCAAGGTTGATGCCACAGATGAGAACGGGCTGCTAAAAGAGTTAAGAGAATGAGCTAAACGGTTAACGGACTGAACCAGGGAAACCCGGGATGTCCCCAGCTGGCGGTCGACCGCCAACCCATGGGTGGTCGATCGCCCCTGCTAGCAGCTCCCTGTCTGCACGATTCTCAGTGGCGGTCGACCTCCAGCCCTGGGGTAGTCGACCGGAATTCTCAGGGACCATTCGTCTGCAGGTTTCTCAATAGCGGTCGACCGTAACCTACCTCCGGTCGACCGCCAGCCCCGAGCAAACAATTGTTGACTTCATTTTTCACCTCGAGGCCAGCCCCTTTCCATGGATTTATTTAATCAAAAGTCAGCCAATCTCCCATGATTTATGGATCTAGTTTGGGAAATGTCTATGGATCATTCAAAGTCTATAAAACCAATGCAAGAGGGTTAGAAAACCCTAGTTGATCAAGTGAATCAAAGAGAGATCAAGAGAGGCTAGAGGAGGTGCTTGGAAGAAGGGGTACTGTAGCCATGAATAGTACTTCGTGCAGAAGTTCTTCATCCATTCCAAGGTGATTCAAGCATAGATCTGAAGCAAGCAACCTCCAAGGAAGCTAGAAGTAATCAAGGTCTCAAGGGCGATCAAAGATACATCCATACACTTCTTCATCAACTCAATTGAATCCAAGGCATCAAGAGAGAATAAGAGAGGCAAAAGAGGAGGTTGGAAGAAGAGCAACCTCCAAGGAAGAGTAGACGCAAGCAAGGCTATCAAGGTGATCCATTGAAGCTCATTTCTCAAGGGAGATCAAATCTGCATCATTTATCTTCTTCGTCAACTCAAGGTGATTCAAGGAAGATCATTTCACAAGGAAGAAGATATCATTGAAGCATCAGATTCAAGCTCCAGCAATCTCAGACAAGATCTTTTCTCTTTGAGCATATTCCATATCTTGTTTGAGTATTTTCATATTTGTTCTCTTTCCATTTTGTTCAAACCATTGAAACTAAAGATCGTCCCTACCGGTGGTTAGTAGGAATGCAATCGGAAGCTGTCCGATCTGTGGTGTTGACGTCCCTACCGGTGGTTAGTAGGAAGGCAATCGGAGGTTTTTCTGATCTACGGTTCAATGCGTTGCACTAGTGAAGACTCACCGGGTTTGGTGAGGGTTGGACGTAGGATTGGGGATTCAGTCTGAACCACCTTAAAATCTCGTGTGTTGTGGTTTGCTTATGTGATTGCTTCGTGATAGATGCATGCTTAGGTTCAATATCTATATTACTTATTCATCTTGCTATGTAACTCGTTGTGTGCTACGCTAAGCTAGTTATATTTCGCTGTAATTCTTTTTATCTAGCTTTAAAGATGGGTGTTCTGCAAAAAGAGGGGCAGATCTATTCACCCCTCCCCTCTAGATCCGCCATCCACTACTCAACAAGGACCTCACTACTCTCGGACCTCGCTCTCTCCCTCCAAGGGACCCTCTCCCTCGCCAGCAATCAACATTCCCCACTCCCTGCCTTTCGCAGCCTACATTGCCTGCCCGACCTCAGCTCCCCCCACCCCCGGTCCATCGAGAAGATAAGGGAAAGGGGCCAATGGCCGGTGGAGCATCCTCAAGCATAGGGCCGCGTGACCAGTGCTATAGGTGCGGTGGGATTGGCCACTTTACGGCCAAGTGTCCCACTCTGGAATCATTGGTTATTTCAGACACTCTAGCCCGCGACCCCACACTGGAGCTAGTGCTGGTCAGCTATGAGCCGGATCCAGAACTCGCGGAGGAGTTCTTTGATAAGCTTTTAGAAGAGCACGTTGCCGTCTCGGGTACTCAGTCCCAGGACAATGTGCAATTGGGTGTGATCCTCCCAAACCTCTGAACCCCCATTTAGAAGTCAGTAGGTACATGTTAGATGTCTAGGAGTCCCAAACTTTGGGTTGTGTCATTTGTATGCGAGTATTACTATGGGTGTCTAGGTTTATCTAGGGTCATGTATGAGTCTGTTTGTTTATACAGTTTGTTTGTCATGCATATGGAGTTTGCATTAAGTCGTCCCAACGAAAGGCCAGCAATGCACATATAAGGAGTTAGCTGATGCACACCGACATGCCCGTGAGTTCAAAAAGGGAGAGTACGTCATGATCAGGGTCATACTTGAATGGTTTCCCCTCGGGGGCCGTAAAGAAACTCTAGGCCCGCGATACCCACCCTTTCCGAGTCATGAAACAAGTGAGTTCGCATGCATATGTTATTGAACTACCAGACAACTATGGTGTCAGTTCGACGTTCAATGTTTCAGATCTGGTAGCATATCAGAACCCCGCGGTGATCCCTAGTGAGTTTTTGGACTTTCTCCTCATGTTGTGAGTGACACACCACCCGAGAGTCCACCTCTTCCAGCCTCCATGCAAGCATATAGATTGTATACTGGATGAGCAGGTGATCACCACCAGGAACGGAGCCTACCAAGACTTCTTTGTGCATTGGAGAGGACGCCCCGTGCTAGACGAGGCCTTGATCACCCGCGGGGAGCTCAAGCTTCGGGACCCTTACTCGACGGGGTCAAGTTCCTCCCACCCGGGGAGAATTGGTGCGGACACACGCCGCTATACACACCGGTGGACGAGGACACGTCAGGGCCCGATTAGCTCGCGGAGGACGTGGACGCATCAGCCGAGCCATCATCTTTATTTCACATTTTTAGGCCATGTTGGCCCCTATTGTAGTCCATGTTGGACAATTGTGTTATTATATGGCAAATGGGCTAGAATAGCTAATGGGCTAGAGTTAATGGGTTTTGGGCCTTAAATGGGTCAAAGGGGCTTCAATGTGAACAAGTCTAAGGGGTTTAGCATGCTAGGTGTGAAAAGGGATAATGGGATGATGGCTTGGTGGCTAGTAGAAGAGGGCGCCCCCTTCCTTGGTCCAAGGGGGAGGCAGCCACCTACCATCCTTGACTCCCCTCCCTTTAATATTCAAAGTTAGGTAGTCTTTGTCCCCCCTTGGTCTCCCCCTCTCCCCTTGGTCAAGGGGCGCACCCCCTCTCCCTCCCCTCTCTCTCACTCAACTCCCAGCCCCCTCCCCTTGCCATTCTCTATATAATGATGTGTATAGTGTCATGTGAGAAGTTAATGAAGAATTTGTGAGAAAAAATTGTGTTAAGAGAGAGATTCTCTTCCCCCTCTGGGGTGTGATGCCCTAGACCAAAATCCTGTGACGGGATTTACTTGGTGTGTGACTCGCCCCCCCTATCCTCCCTATCCTCTTCAAATCTGGTTTTCAGGAAATTTTTAGTTAAGCTTATGCAAGTTAGGAAGAATTTGGCGCTGGTTTCGCTTCGATCGGAGCTCTAGATCGCCGGCAACAATTCTCCTCATGAAGTCGCGCCAATCTGCCTGAGCCTGCTGTCCAGATCCTCAATTTCCTGATTCTGAATTTCTCCAATTCTACTCCCAAGCTCTCTGGATCTGAGCTTCAGAAGGATCGTAGGATTTTTAGTCCTCTTCGCGTTGCCGTCAAGATCGTGTCAATCCGAGGTCTGTGCTGATCGTGGCGAAGATTTTCGTGGGACTGCGCTGACCCCTATGTGTAGATCCGACCCAGAAGCAGAGCAACTTAAATAAGCTGCCCCGTCTCCTTCCTTCAGATCTGTGCAAGCCCTTTTGTCTGCGTCTTCCTCGGGACGTCGCAGATGATCTCCAACAAGAAGCATCACATTCCGACGCCGGATTGATTTTTACCATAATTTTTAGCCTTCCTGTGCAGTTCTGTGTCCGCAGAACCTGAGGTTGAGCACAGTTGAGGCCACGCCCAGATCTGATCATGCCCTTCGGAGCATAGAATCTTCATCCTGTTGCTGACGTTCTCCAATAAACGGCACCCTGATCGGATGTCAGATCTTGGCGTACCGGCCTCCGCAAGTTTTCTGCGCAGGGTGACCAGCGCGGGCATAACTGACGGTGGCCGATCTTCGCCTTCCAGATGACTTCGGCTCCTCTCCTTGCCTCCTGCTGGTGCGGCCCGTCAACCCGGATTCCAGCAACCTCAAATTGGCATTTTTAGCCCTTTACCTCCCTGCGTGGAGTGGGCATTAGATTCTGAAATTGCACGGTTATTTATTGTATTGGGGTTGTCGGATTCGGTCGGGATTTCTTCCCCACGCGCTAGTCGTGGAGGTACACACCTCGTTCTACAGTCACATTGCTTATTTAGTATATTTTTTATCATGCTGTGTTTGTGAGAATAGGGCCAATAGCTAGCTTCAAATCACCGTGGTTGTTAGCTGTGAGCGCCCATTCCATAGGCCCCGTCAGCACCGAGCCCGAACTAGAAACCCCTATGCGACAGTGGTTCCTTAACTGCTGCGATCCCACGTTTCCCTCGCAAGGGACGATCACCGGGCTAGTTAGAGTTTGTGTTAAGAGACGTCTCCACCCGGAGAATGCCATGGTAGTCAGCCGCTCGGCTTACCGTAGTTTGCTAGTGTTAGCCGCACTTTGAGTCAGTCGTACGTCTTAGCCCGATCGCGTCACCCATCCCGCATCAGGAGGTAATGGAACCGACACTTAGGTGGATGAGACTAAGGCTTGTAGGTCGGTCGGTCCCTATGGCCAAGATGCCGGTCAACTCAAGTTGCCATTCTAACCCCTTGATAAGATCATCCAAAGTCTCTACATGATAGTAGGATTGGATGGTAGTGTGATGGGAGATGAGGGGCAATAAGGGGAGGTTTTGCTCCATGGGAGGGTAGGCATGGGCCGTGATTGCATGAATCGGACTCTCCTTTAGCCATCTAACAAGGGGCCCACTTATGATGATTTTGCTCCCAATTAGAGGGGATGGTGTAGAATGAAGATTGGAATGTGAGGTTTCTTCCTCACTTGGGCATGGGTTTCCTTCAAGGTGGGGATGGGGTCCGGGGTGTTCATCCCTATGTGGTTGGGTGTATGGTTCATGGTTTCCTCTTCAAAAGGGATGGGAAGGTCTTTTGGTGGTGTGCTGGTGATAGTCGAGGTATGTTGCACCCAGGGTGGTGGGTTGAGGTGGGATCGGGTTGGGGTAGGTAGTGGGAGTAGCGGAGGCCTAGGTTGGGGTCGGATTGGGGTTGGAAGCGGGAGGTGGGTTGGGTGAGGGAGTTTGGGTTGGAGGGATGTGTCCTTCATGGGGGTAGATGGAGGGGAGGAGGTGGGGACCAAGTGGGCTTGAGTGGAGAGGGTTAGGTGGTGGAGTGTAGGGGGGATGGCCGGGGTAGGATAGGTAGGGAGCGGTGGGGCTTGGGCCATTGGGGTGCCCTTAGGCGGGCCGGGTGGGAATAGAGGAGTTGTAGTGCTCCCCGGGCTATGGCTATCCGGGTAGGAAGGGGAGTGTCGGGGTGCGTGGGCCTTCCTAAGCTCGGCCTTCATATTCTCCCAAGTGTCAATCGGGTCTTACCCACGAATCTTCTTAACACCCTCAACAATTAGCCAACAATTTTTTGCTACTTTGGTGAGTTGCATTTTGGCAAGCCTCACTTGTTGAATCGAATGAATACAGATGTAGAGGGGGGTGAATAGATCTACCCCAAATTAAAATTGATTCACAGCAATTAAAAGAAATGCGGAATTAGGAATTAACTACTGCAAATCACACAACTGAACCAATATGAATCATCATCTATGGAATCAATAGTTCACTGAATTTGATAACTCAATATGGTACCAGGCGAAGGGTTGATTAGATAATCTCCTAACACAAGGGTCAATTTTCCAAATAGATGTAATCTATCCCTCTGACTTAGCCTTTTTATATACCACTGAGTTATCTATTATAAACTAGAATTATGATGGTGAAATTCAACCCAATTCATAATATATTCAGACTTCAGCGAACAGGCACGGTTAATGGCAATCAATCTAATATAGAAGACTTTAGATGGATACGCAGACAGATCAAGGAAATTAGTATTGGACTTTCCTAGGAATTCATCTAGTAGAGTGGCGAAAAGTAGATAAGCAGACACACAACGAACAAAGTAATTTTAGGTGATTCAATCTCGAGCTCGAGATCTACATCCACCCCTTACTCAACTGAGTAAGGCTTACTGCTTACTCACAGCTTGAATCTGCTGATCAATAGCTTCGGGGACTAGAACCCTACAATCCGTTGAGCTTCACAGCTTTCTAGACCGTTGAGCTTCACAGCTTTAACCACTGAGCTTCACAGCTTCAACTGCTGAGCTTCACAGCTTGCTGTCCGAGGATTCAACCTCGCCTGCTGAGCTTCACAGCTTGCTCTGCTAATACACAGCTTACAAGAGATTTGTAAAGAAAAGGTGAAATAAAGAACAATAACAGAAATGCAAATGTAGCTCACAATTGAGCAATTCAACTCTAGATCCGATCCAGTAGTCGAGATACAACTCACTCAGATAGCAGACACTCCGATACTTGATTTTTCCTCAACACACTGCAACTGGCTTTTACAAACTTCCTCTCAGATTCCTGTCAGATTCCTTTCTTCCTCAGTTGCTCTCCTTCTCTCTGCTTCTCTCTTCTCTCTGCAAGTGCTCTCTCAGATATATCTGCTCTACTTCTTTCTGCTTCTCTCTCTATCTTTTAATTAAGCAACCTGGCCTCCTTTTATAGGCTCGCGAGAATGTTGCGCATGGGAAACACATTCCCGCCCAAGGAAATTCGAAAAGGAATGCTCCGTTGGAAGTCCACCTATAAAGTGCAGATGGTACGATGATCCACATGGCTGAATATCAGAACGGTATTCACCTTGGATCATGTGCCAATCATTGGTTCACTTAATCCCCACGAGCTCATGCTTCGGACGTGACTTAAGTCTTCACGTGTTTTACTTGAATTTTTGCTACTCTCAGAGACATAGTGCTTGGCTTAATCCTGCCAATCAGAAGACAGTCATTTAGTCAAACACCTTATATGTTAGAGTTCATACTTAGGCAATAACCATATGAAAACATATGCTCAGACTTGTCAAATGAATGTTCTGCAAATGCCTTGGAGAAAGGACGATGATGCACATACTTGATGATATGAAACCTAGACACACTAGCATTGACCTAATGTATGTAACATATATGCTCAGACCCTACGTGTGCATGTGCACCAACCTAGTCTTGTGAATGTGCACTGACTTACGAATATGCTTTGACCTTCATGTGAATATCCTCAAACCTTTTATATGAATGTGCTCAGACTTGTATGAATATAGACTGACGAGCATAATCCATATGCTCTGACCTGATGCCTTCATGTGCAGTGACTACAGTAAAGGTGCTCTAACCTTATAATGCACACTAGCACATATGCTTAGACCTTATTGTGCGCTCATGCACATATGCTCAGACCTAAATTTCACATATGCTCATACCTTAGTGTGCGCTCATGCACATATGCTCAGACCTTAAATTGCACATATGCTCAGACCTTATGCCTATCTCTAACACATGTGCACCAACCTTAGTATGCAATAATGACAATGTGCACCGACCTTTGCATGCAGCATTTTCTTCATGTGCACTGACCTGACATGCAACACTGAACATATGCACAGACCTTAATGACAATGTGCACCGACCTTATACGCTTACATGTAGACATGCACTGACCTTTATATGCGACATGTATGGACATGTACCAACCCGCATATGCATCACTATGAGCATGCACCGACCTTCATATGGAACATGTATGCACATGCACCGACCTGCATAGGCATCACTATGAGCATGCACCGACCTTCATATGCAGCATGTATGAACATGCACCGACCTACATATGCATCACTATGAGCATGCACTGTCACGCCCCGAGCGCGGAAGATTACCCGGAGGCGTGACGCGTCTATATAGATCGTGTCAATCATGTAAATATCAGAGTGCGCAAATAACTAAGATTTAACTCGAAATTTAATACAAATAGTACGAGCTGACAATTGTCACAATTAATCAAAGGACAATTACATGTGTTCCCAGAGTCCAACGACTAGGCTTCAAATCTTGAGCAGTTCTAATCAAGTTGACTAATATCAATGACATAGATGAATTGATACAACTGACATAAGTGAACTAATACAATAATAAAAGGGACATGACAATTTGATAACTTCACTCTAACACTCATCACTCAATCTCATTCCCTTCCGAGTGTTGGTTGGCATCCAAATTACCTGAAAATATTAGAAAATAACTAGATGAGCGAATCGCTCAGTAGGAATTACATCTCAAGATTTAACATGCTTTAAGTGGTTTACAAGTTCAATTAATGTCAGCAAAACTATGCATGTAGATGAGTAGATATCAAGGATTGTAAAAATCGACAAGAGCGGTGAAGGAATAACAAGTGAGAGTATAAGGATTCCAACTTCAATGCAGCAATAGCAAGAGATTCAAGCAAGTAATAACTGGAATTAACGAAATCTTTCCAAGAGAGTAAGAACTCATGTCAAGCAAGTAATAGAAAGTAATATAAATTCAAGCATGTAAAATTGGAATTGGCTATTTATCAATTTCATTCAAGCAAAACCTTACCCTTCTGCGGGTCTCAAGTCAAATCAATCAAGTAATATCACGAGAATGAGTGGAATGTCTAAAGCCTAGCAAGCAAGTACTCCGGTGCAATGCCAAACACCGTGGTCAATAAACTCCCATGGGCACAAGTACCTTCGGGTGCTCCCCCCAGGACCAGACCGGGCCCTATATGCACAGCATTTATCATGTTTGTTGACATTCACTCTTATTAATAGCCAATATGAAATTTCAAGGTTTGACCAGTATGATATATAAGGTGAATTATGGAATGGAGTCCAAGGGTGCATTGATGTGTAGGGATGAACTAGGAGTGGAAACCAGTAATGTTTGATACACGAAAAAAACTAGATAAGAGAGGTGCCTTATGGGCCACCTGACAATTTTAGAAACGACACCCTCACTGTGCCATGCCCTTCCTGGGAACTATACAGGGTTTAGAGGACCCTATCAGGAGTTAAATATCACTTCTCAGGCTGCCATCTATCAGTGGAGATGGCAAAAGAGAAGGCCTAACGATCAGGTTAACGTAATGAGCCGGCTGTGTCGACTCAGTAGTTCATCGCGTCAACCCTGCAGTTCATCGCGTCAACCCTGCGAACAGGCTGGGTCGACTCATCAGTTCACAGGGTCGACTCATCAGTTCACAGGGTCAACTCATTAGTTCACCAGTTCACAGGGTCGACTCATCAGTTCACAAGGTCGACTCATCAGTTCATTTCCAGTTCACAGGGTCGACTCATCAGTTCATCGCGTCAACGCGGTGAACTGGCAGGGTCGACTCATCAGTTCATTTCCAGTTCACAGGGTCGACTCATCAGTTCATCGCGAAAACGCGATGAACTGGCAGGGTCGACTCATCAGTTCATTTCCAGTTCACAGGGTCGACTCATCAATTCATCGCGTCAACGCGATGAACTGGCAGGGTCGACTCATCAGTTCATTTCCAGTTCACAGGGTTGACTCATCGCGTCAACGCGATGAACTGGCAGGGTCGACTCATCAGTTCATTTCCAGTTCACAGGGTCGACTCATCAGTTCATCGCGTCAACGCGATGAACTGGCAGGGTCGACTCATCAGTTCATCGCGTCAACGCGATGAACTGGAAGGGTCGACTCATCAGTTCATTTCTAGTTTACAGGGTCGACTCATCAGTTCATCGCGTCAACGCGATGAACTGGCAGGGTCGACTCATCAGTTCATTTCCAGTTCACAGGGTCAACTCATCAGTTCATCGCGTCAACGCGATGAACTGGCAGGGTCGACTCATCAGTTCATTTCCAGTTCACAGGGTCTACTCATCAGTTCATCGCGTCAACGCGATGAACTGGCAGGGTCGACTCATCAGTTCATATTTGCTCAAAATGGCTTAAGGTATTAATCTTTGATTAAGCTAAGGTATTAACCTTTGATTTAAGTTGATTTAGGTAAAACTGATGACATGGATAGATAGAGAAAATTGTAAGGATTATAGATCTTTATTCATGCACTCATTTCATGCTTTAGTTGCTTAAATATCATATTTTTAACATGACGTATCATACTAGTTTTCATTTTTAAAGGAACTAAATGGAGACAAGGTTTCTAGATAGGCTACCTACCAGATTAATTAGGTATGCTAATTAGTTAGTAAATCAACTAACATGTTAATTTGGTATGTTAACAGGTTAGTTAAGAGCTAAACTAATAGGTTACGTAAAAACACGATAAAACTTACGTTACACGAAAATATCGTATGGATATGAAGCTAATACATGCCAACTACCCTAGATTGAAGCTAATACATGCTAATTAATGCTAATCATCTTGGGTATAAGGCTAGTACATGCTAATTATCTTAGGTACGACGCTAATACATGCTAATCATCCTAGATTTAAGCTAACACATGCTAATTATTCTAGGTATTAGACTAATACTTGCTAATACTTGCTAATGCTTACTTAATTATTCTGGGTATAAGGCTAATACATGCTAATTATCTTAGGTATGAAGTTAGTACATACTAATCATCCTAGATTTAAGCTAACACATGCTAATTATTCTAGGTATGAGACTAATACTTGCTAACACTTGCTAATACTTGCTAATTATTCTGGGTATAAGGCTAATACATGCTAATTATCTTAGGTATGAGGCTAATACATGCTAATCATCTTAAGTATGAAGCTAATACATGCTTTATAAACACTAAATATCGCACAGAAATGAGCCTAAGACTAAATGCCTAGACTAATCATCCTAGATTAGCTATTAGTTTAGTTAAAAGTTGAGAACACCTACCTCTGTGAAGTGGCAGCAGTTGTAGCAAATGGAAGAAGCAACTCTTCCCTTCTCTGCAACCCTTCAAAAGTGTCTCTCCTTCTCAACAGCAAGCCTTCCAGCCAACGAAGGTTTGCTTCGTTAGGAGTATAATATAAGGTTTGAGTTGGCAAGAGGGGAAACAAGATCCGTGAAAATCGGATCTCAGTGGGATGCCAGCTTATACAGGCTGTTGGGGATAAGGAAATCGAAAGGTTATCCGGTGGATTGTAGCTCCTATGAGAGGGTGGTTTATTTATTTTAAACTTCCCACTTAACTTTCATGATTTTTATCTTTAAAATTTGATGGAGTTAGTTAATGAAATTTCATGGATAAGATCCTTATATTTTTCTCTATTTTTACATATATTTTTTTTTGAAAAATTCTTTTTAAATAAAAAGTGATACTATTCATGGCACTATTCACGTATGAAAAGGACAGATGCCAACGCAGGTTTGTTTAAAAAATCACAAGCCTGGAGGGGAGTCGTGTATTGCTAGCCTATCGTATATAATTATTTGGCACAAAACGTAAATGGTGGATGCTAGGATTTAAACCTTGGTCATTGGGTTGAAAGGCAAGTTACTTAACCAACTACACTAAGAAGCCACTTGTTAAGTGAATAATCTTTACATGTGATAACTTCGTGTTCCCACTTCTTATATAAACTTCCTAAAGAGTTTATCTAATATTTTTTTTATTTGGAAAATATTAATAATAATAATTTTTTATCCTTTTTTTTATACGGGGTGCTACACCCTCCCCTACTTAAAAGAATTTGGTCCCCAAATTCAATTGTATAAGGGTAAATTCAACTACATAAGGATACTGTAGAAAGTATATGATACTTGCCGACTAAAATAGTTCTGGGTATCTTCTCTTCATAGATTCCTCGGTCTCCCAAGTTGCTTCTTGCTCCGAGCATCGATTCCATTGGATTTTTACCATAGGGATCGTCTTGCTCCTTAGAACTCGAACTTCGCGGTCGAGGATCTGCATCGGCCTTTGTTCATAAGTAAGATCCCTTTGAATCACTAATTCAGCTTGATTGATGACGTGAGAAGGGTCATGGACATATTTCTTCAGCATAGATATATGAAATACATTGTGCACTTCCGAGAGTTGAGGAGGTAAGGCAATGCGGTAAGCCACCTCGCCCACTCTTTCCAATACTTCAAATGGACCGATAAACCTTGGTGTAAGCTTGCCTTTAACACCGAATCTTCTAATACCTCGGCCAGGAGATACCTTGAGAAATACATGGTCACCCACTTGAAATTTCAAATCTCTCCTTCTGTTATCAGCATATGATTTTTGCCTGCACTGAGCTACCTTGAGTCTCTCTCTGATAAGGTGTATCTTCTCAGTCGAATCTCTAACCATATTTGGGCCTAGAATTTGTCTTTCACCGACTTCTTCCAGCATATTAGAGAACGACAACTCCTGCCATAAAGCGCCTCGAAAGGTGCCATCTGGATACTGACTTGATAACTGTTATTATAGGCAAATTCGACTAGGGGTAAGTGGTCATGCCAGCTTCCGTCGAAATCTATAATACATGCCCTTAACATATCTTCAACAACCTGATTTGTCCTTTCAGTCTGACCATCTGTCTGGGGATGGAAAGCAGTGCTGAAATTAAGTTTCGTCCCCAGAGAGTGTTGTAGACCCTTCCAAAAATGAGAGGTGAAGCGTGGGTCTCGGTCAGATACGATCGAGACGGGAACTCCACATAATCTAACCATCTCCTTAATATACAGGGCAGCAAGTACGTCGACTGACCATCGACTTTTAATGGGTAAGAAATGGGCCGATTTAGTTAACCGATCGATAATTACCCAAATTCCATCATATCCGCCCCTAGTCTTGGGCAAACCCATGATAAAGTCCATGCCAATGTCTTCCCACTTCCACTTGGGAATATCCAGCGGATGTAGCTTTCCGGCGGATTTTTGATGTTCCGCCTTCACTTGTTGGCATGTGAGGCAACGAGACACAAAGTCTGCTACCTCCCTTTTCATGTTAGGCCACCAGAAAGTTCTTTTCAAGTTGTGGTACATCTTAGTGGCTCCAGGGTGGATTATGTACCTTGATCTATGAGCTTCTTCAAGAATCTTCTTCTTCAATTCGGGACAGTCGGGCACACATGTCCATTCACGAAATAGTAATCTACCATCAGATGCCAGCTTGAAATCCAGTCTCTCGTCCAGCTTGCTCTTTATCTCCACTAGCGAGGGATCCTCTTCTTGTAACTTCTTGATTTCAGGTAGCAAATCTGGATGTAGGCTCATATGAGATAGAATAATACACATGTTCTTCTCATCTGTGCTGATATCAAGCTCAAAGAATTTCTCCAGCAGTTTCCATTCTTGTATCATGCAGTTGGCCAATATTGTTCTCGGCTTTCGACTAAGGGCATCAGCTACGGAATTACCCTTACCAGGATGGTACTGTATAGTAAAGTCGAAATCCTTGAGATACTCGAGCCAACGCCTTTGCCGCATGTTCAGCTCCTTTTGGGAGAATAAGTACTTGAGGCTTTTATGATCGGAGTACACAGTGAATTATTCTCCGTAGAGATAGTGCCTCCAGATCTTTAAAGCGAATACTACTGCGGCCAGTTCTAAGTCGTGAACTGGGTAGTTCTCTTCATGTTTCTTCAATTGTCGGGAAGAGTATGCAATGACTCTCCCATTCTGCATTAATACACATCTGAGACCAATACCAGAAGCATTGGTATATACCTCGTATTTTTCTCCTTCCATTGGTAATGATAAGACTGGAGCAGTGGTCAAGAGATCCTTCAAAGTTTGGAAACTCTTTTCACAGTCTTCCTTCCACTCATAAGGCACTTCCTTGCGAGTTAACCTGGTCAGGGGAACAGCAATTTTGGAGAAGTCCTTTATAAAACGCCGATAGTAACCAGCTAGACCCAAGAAGCTCCGTATCTCAGTTACATTTGTGGGTTGTTCCCAGTTCTTCACGGCTTGGACCTTTGATGGGTCAACAGCAATTCCGTTCTTCGAAATGATATGGCCTAAGAAGGATACTTCCTCGAGCCAAAACTCGCATTTGCTGAATTTGGCATATAGCTTGTTTCCCCTTAATATCTGTAATGCCTTCTTGAGGTGTTCTTCATGATCCTCTTTGGTCTTTGAATAGATTAGAATATCATCAATAAAGACCATAATAAATTGGTCTAAATAGGGCCTAAATATGCTGTTCATTAACTGCATAAAAGCTGCGGGGGCATTTGTTAGTCCGAAAGGCATAACAGTAAATTCGTAATGCCCATACCTGCTTCGAATGCAGTTTTATGAATGTCTTCTTCTTTGATCTTCAATTGGTGGTAACCAGAACGAAGATCAATCTTGGAGAAATATAAAGCTCCAGATAGTTGATCGAACAGCTCATCAATCCTTGGCAGTGGATACTTGTTCTTGATTGTAAGGTGATTTAGCTGCCGATAATCTATGCATAATCTCATCGATCCGTCCTTCTTTTTGACGAATAGCACGGGTGCTCCCCATGGGGAAGTACTCGGCCTGATGAAACCCTTGTTCAATAACTCCATTAACTGCTCTTTTAGTTCCTTCAGCTCAGCAGGGGACATTCTGTATGGTGCCCTGGAAATAGGACGAGCACCAGGGACAAGGTCGATTGTGAACGACACTTCCCTTTCCGGGGGTAAGCCGGTTAAATCTTCTGGAAAAACATCGGGAAAATCTCAAATTACACGGATGTCTTTAAGTTTAACCTTCTCGACTTCCGTGGCAGTCACGAATGCTATGAAAGCCATGCATCCCTTATTCATAAGTTTACTAGCTCGGAGTGCTGATATAAGAAGTGATTTACTCCGAGGGCTATTGTAAACTAGCTCTGGGAAATCTACGAAAGTTACCTTGCCATGCCGGCAATCTACAGTTGCTTGGTATGTGGATAGCCAGTCGGCACCTAGTATGACGTCATAACCCTTCATATCTAGGCATATCAGGTCAGCAGGTAAATTATTTCCCTTAATCATCACTTCACAGTTTGGATAGTGATAAGTGATATCAGACTCATTCCCAAGAGGTGTAGATATAAACAAATCTAACAGTTCATGTTTCTTAGAAAATGAAGCAGCAAAGTTCTTGGAAACGAATGAATGAGTTGCTCCGGTATCGAATAACACTTGAGCAGTTTTTGAACAAATAGTGAGAGTAGCTTCCACAATTCCACCTTCAGTGGTTTCTGTCTCTCGGAGAGCTTGCAGACGGCCTTGTTTCTTTACCGGACGCTTCTCGTCTTTGATGTCCTGCTCCTTCATCAGTGGGCAGTCTGGAATCGGATGCTCTCGACTCTCGCATCGAAGGCAAGCTCCTAACTTTCTCCAGCATTCCTCGCTCTTATGACCAGCTTTATCACAATACTTGTAAAGCTCCTTTGATGGTGTAGTGGTGGAGAATGGCCTGTCATTCTTCTGGAATTTCTTTGCCTTGGAGGGCTCCCCTCCCATGAAGAATCGCTTCTTGTTGAAGGATTGTTTGAATTTTCCCGGGCTTGTAACGGGTTCCTTCTTGTCTCTTCCTCGGATTCTCTCAGATAATTCGGTGGCATCTTCCAGCAGTTGAGCACGCTGAACCATCTCCGAATAGACTTGGAAGTCCATCGGGGCAAGTTGTGTGATATAATGGGGCCGAAGCCCGTTGAGGAATCTTCTCACCTTCATCTTTTCTGTACACACCAAGTGGGGTGCATACCTAGACAATCTGGAGAACTGGGCCTCATACTCGATCACTTTCAAGCCCCGTTGTTTTAGAACGGCGAATTCTGTGGCCTTCTTTTCCTGGATATGATCGGAGAAGTACTTGTTGTTGAAATGCTCCGTGAATTCATCCCATGTAACATGGTATTCTAGCAGTGTTGCTTCTATGGATTCCCACCAGCATCGAGCGTCCCGCTCAAGTTGGAATACAGCCAGTAAAACCTTCTCTTCATCCGCACATTGCATCACACGGAAGATTCGTTCCATCTCCTTTAGCCAATTCTCAGCATCCTCGGGGTCGGACGAACCCGTGAACCTCGGTGGGTTCATGTTACGGAAACTTCGGTGGAGATCTCCCGCTCCACGATTTGCTCCACCTTGGGCCACTTGATGTAGTGCCTGTGTGAGGCCTTGCACGGTGCGCTGCATCTCGCGCCATTGTGCTCTTTCAGTAGCCATGATCCTACAAAAATGTTTAGAGTGTTTAAATAAGATAAGGGTCAGTTTTTACTTATAAGGGTAAAGTCATTAGAAATCTTAACCCATGGCTCTATCCATCTCACCAGGTAAGGTCTACTTATATCCTTAGACTTCTCTAACCCTGGACTTAGGTTTTTACCTATCCTTGGACTCAAGTTTTTACTTAGATTTCAATTTCTAACCATTTATTTTTTTTCTAGTTCCCTAGGTTTGAAAACCTAGGCTATGATACCACGAAGACTGTCACACCCCGAGGGCGGAAGATTACCTGGAGGCGTGACGCGTCTATATAGATCGTGTCAATCATGTAAATATCAGAGTGCGCAAATAACTAAGATTTAACTCGAAATTTAATACAAATAGTACGAGCTGACAATTGTCACAATTAATCAAAGGACAATTACATGTGTTCCCAGAGTCCAATAACTAGGCTTCAAATCTTGAGCAGTTCTAATCAAGTTGACTAATACAAATGACATAGATGAATTGATACAACTGACATAAGTGAACTAATACAATAACAAAAGGGACATGACAATTTGATAACTTCACTCTAACACTCATCACTCAGTCTCATTCCCTTCTGAGTGTTGGTTGGCATCCAAATTACCTAAAAATATTAGAAAACAACTAGATGAGCGAATCGCTCAGTAGGAATTACATCTCAAGATTTAACAGGCTTTAAATGGTTTACAAGTTCAATTAATGTCAGTAAAACTATGCATGTAGATGAGTAGATATCAAGGATTGTAAAAATCGACAAGAGCAGTGAAGGAATAACAAGTGAGAGTATAAAGATTCCAACTTCAATGCAGCAATAGCAAGAGATTCAAGCAAGTAATAACTGGAATTAACGAAATCTTTCCAAGAGAGTAAGAACTCATGTCAAGCAAGTAATAGAAAGTAATATAAATTCAAGCATGTAAAATTGGAATTGGCTATTTATCAATTTCATTCAAGCAAAACTTTACCCTTCTGCGGGTCTCAAGTCAAATCAATCAAGTAATATCACGAGAATGAGTGGAATGTCTAAAGCCTAGCAAGCAAGTACTCCGGTGCAATGCCAAACACCGTGGTCAATAAACTCCCATGGGCACAAGTACCTTCGGGTGCTCCCCCCAGGACCAGACCGGGCCCTATATGCACAGCATTTATCATGTTTGTTGACATCCACTCTTATTTATAGCCAATATGGAATTTCAAGGTTTGACCAGTATGATATATAAGGTGGAATTATGGAATGGAGTCCAAGGGCGCATTGATGTGTAGGGATGAACTAGGTGTGGAAAACAGTAATGTTTGATACACGGAAAAAATTAGATAAGAGAGGTGCCTTATGGGCCACCTGACAATTTTAGAAACGACACCCTCACTGTGGGATGCCCTTCCTGGGAACTATACAGGGTTTAGAGGACCCTGTCAGGAGTTAAATATCACTTCTCAGACTGCCATCTATCAGTGGAGATGGCAAAAGGGAAGGCCTAACGATCAGGTTAACATAATGAGCCGGCTGTGTCGACTCAGTAGTTCATCGCGTCAACCCTGCAGTTCATCGCGTCAACCCTACGAACAGGCTGGGTCGACTCATCAGTTCACAGGGTCGACTCATCAGTTCACCAGTTCACAGGGTTGACTCATCAGTTCACAGGGTCGACTCATCAGTTCATCGCGTCAACGCGATGAACTGGTAGGGTCGACTCATCAGTTCATTTCTAGTTCACAGGGTCGACTCATCAGTTCATCGCGTCAACGCGATGAACTGGCAGGGTCGACTCATCAGTTCATTTCCAGTTCACAGGGTCGACTCATCAGTTCATTTCCAGTTCACAGGGTCGACTCATCAGTTCATCGCGTCAACGCGATGAACTGGCAGGGTCGACTCATCAGTTCATTTCCAGTTCACAGGGTCGACTCATCAGTTCATCGCGTCAACGTGATGAACTGGAAGGGTCGACTCATCAGTTCATTTCTAGTTTATAGGGTCGACTCATCAGTTCATCGCTTCAACGCGATGAACTGGCAGGGTCGACTCATCAGTTCATTTCCAGTTCACAGGGTCGACTCATCAGTTCATCGCGTCAACGCGATGAACTGGCAGGGTCGACTCATCAGTTCATCGCGTCAACGCGATGAACTGGCAGGGTCGACTCATCAGTTCATTTCCAGTTCACAGGGTAGACTCATCAGTTCATCGCATCAACGCGATGAACTGGCAGGGTCGACTCATCAGTTCATTTCCAGTTCACAGGGTCGACTCATCAGTTCATCGCGTCAACGCGATGAACTGGCAGGGTCGACTCATCAGTTCATTTCCAGTTCACAGGGTCGACTCATCAGTTCATCGCGTCAACGCGATGAACTGGCAAGGTCGACTTATCAGTTCATTTCCAGTTCACAGGGTCAACTCATCAGTTCATCGCGTCAACGCGATGAACTGGCAGGGTCGACTCATCAGTTCATTTCCAGTTCACAGGGTCGACTCATCAGTTCATCGCGTCAACGCGATGAACTGGCAGGGTCGACTCATCAGTTCATATTTGCTCAAAATGGCTTAAGGTATTAATCTTTGATTAAGCTAAGGTATTAACCTTTGATTTAAGTTGATTTAGGTAAAACTGATGACATGGATAGATAGAGAAAATTGTAAGGATTATAGATCTTTATTCATGCACTCATTTCTTGCTTTAGTTGCTTAAATATCATATTTTTAACATGACGTATCATACTAGTTTTCATTTTTAAAGGAACTAAATGGAGACAAGGTTTCTAGATAGGCTACCTACCAGATTAATTAGGTATGCTAATTAGTTAGTAAATCAACTAACATGTTAATTTGGTATGTTAACAGGTTAGTTAATAGCTAAACCAATAGGTTACGTAAAAACACGATAAAACTTACGTTACACGGAAATATCGTATGGATATGAAGCTAATACATGCCAACTACCCTAGATTGAAGCTAATACATGCTAATTAATGCTAATCATCTTGGGTATAAGGCTAGTACATGCTAATTATCTTAGGTACGACGCTAATACATGCTAATCATCCTAGATTTAAGCTAACACATGCTAATTATTCTAGGTATGAGACTAATACTTGCTAATACTTGCTAATGCTTAATTATTCTAGGTATAAGGCTAATACATGCTAATTATCTTAGGTATGAAGTTAGTACATACTAATCGTCCTAGATTTAAGCTAACACATGCTAATTATTCTAGGTATGAGACTAATACTTGCTAACACTTGCTAATACTTGCTAATTATTCTGGGTATAAGGCTAATACATGCTAATTATCTTAGGTATGAGGCTAATACATGCTAATCATCTTAAGTATGAAGCTAATACATGCTTTATAAACACTAAATATCGCATGGAAATGAGCCTAAGACTAAATGCCTAGACTAATCATCCTATATTAGCTATTAGTTTAGTTAAAAGTTGAGAACACCTACCTCTGTGAAGTGGCAGTAGTTGTAGCAAATGGAAGAAGCAACTCTTCCCTTCTCTGCAACCCTTCAGAAGTGTCTCCCCTTCTCAACAGCAAGCCTTCTAGCCAACGAAGGTTTGCTTCGTTAGGAGTATAATATAAGGTTTGAGTTGGCAAGAGGAGAAACAAGATCCGTGAAAATCGGATCTCAGTGGGATGCCAGCTTATACAGGCTGATGGGGATAAGGAAATCGAAAGGTTGTCCGGTGGATTGTAGCTCCTATGAGAGGGTGGTTTATTTATTTTAAACTTCCCACTTAACTTTCATGATTTTTATCTTTAAAATTTGATGGAGTTAGTTAATGAAATTTCATGGATAAGATCCTTATATGTTTCTCTATTTTACATATAATGTTTTTTGAAAAATTCTTTTTAAATAAAAAGTGATACTATTCATGGCACTATTCACGTATGAAAAGGACAGATGCCAACGCAGGTTTGTCTAAAAAATCACAAGCCTAGAGGGGGGTCGTGTATTGCTAGCCTATCGTATATAATTATTTGGCACAAAACATAAATGGTGGATACTAGGATTTGAACCCTGGTCATTAGGTTGAAAGGTAAGTTACTTAACCAACTACACTAAGAAGTCACATGTTAAGTGAATAATCTTTACATATGATAACTTCGTGTTCCCACTTCTTACATAAACTTCCTAAAGAGTTTATCTAATATTTTTTTTATTTGGAAAATATTAATAATAATATATTTTTTTCATTTTTTTTATACGGGGTGCTACATGCACCGACCTTCATATGCAACATATATGAACATGCACCGACCTACATATGCAACACTATGAGCATGAGAAGATATGAGATACTAACAGTGTTGCCATAATGAAAAGTAGATTCAGAATATCACAATTTGCCAATATCCAAAAGCTGAAGATAAAATATATTATTGCCAATCATTAAAACTTAATAGGAAATTTAATTCAAAGAATTAAGTTAAGAGAGATACAGCATGAGACATACATTATCCCACACAATCTCCCCACAACATCACTTTGCTCCCTTCGGGCATGGGGTTCCAATCAAAATGTTGATCCATGGAAGCTTCCCATTCTAAGTAGACTTTCGGGTCATGACACCCGTCAAAGCTAGAGAGTTCAACGTCCCTTGGTGTGGAGCTATTTTCATGGTTTCGGCCAAGTTGGTAAGATATGGCTTTAAGTACCCTAAGACCGATTGTGACATCCTCCTTGAGGGCATTCACTTGGCCTTTGATACCATTTATCCTAGTGGCATAGTTCTCTTGGGGGTTGGGCCCCATGGAGAGGGCCGAGGATGACAGATCGGATCGGTATGAGGTAGCCATACAAAGGGGAAGTGATGATGCATAGGGTGACCCGATGATGACTCTAATGCATGCGTTCCCTAGGACTTGACTTGTGAGAATAAGTCAATGACTTCCTCTGATACCAACTGATGTGGCACGGCCAAGGGGACAGCGGAGATGCAATGACGGGCACTCGGACCTAGACGCGCAAGCACCCTAGCTAAGGTCCATACCCGATTTCGGTAGACTAGCTCACTCGTAGCGCGACCCTTTCCCGGGGTGACTCGGTGAAGCAACGACGGCGTGGAAGAGATCGTCGGCACTCCGAAGCCACGAACGGGACGGTGGGTAGCACGGGAAGGGACGAGTAACTACTGCCTCGCGTAGCTCGGCCTCTCGCCGGACGGTCTCTCACCGGGCAATCACTCAAATCTCACAAAGAGCTTGGAGGGAAGGCAAGTAACAAGGGGGAGAAAGCTACATGGGTTTTCTTCTTTCATTCATTCAATCAATGAGAAAGGTAATACACTAGCCTCCTTTATATAAGGATGGCCAAATTACACTAGGACAAAAATACCCCTAGATAATTCAATTAAGGACCTTCCTATCCTTTGACTATTGGCCTAATAAAATAAAATACAATACAACTTTTAACTATTGGCCTAATAAAATAAAAGTTTTGACTAGTGACCTAATAAGACAATACAACCACAATATAAATAAAATAATACAAATAAAATACATAATCAGGACGTCGAATCTCCGAGCCACAAGCTCGGTGGTGCCGGGGTGGTGCGACGTCGGCTCTGTGTGACTGGTCCGGTGTCCCCACCAACCCTCCAAGGGAGGCTAGAACTCGACTCCATCGAGTAAGGTGTGGCACCGCTCTAGTAGTGCTCCAGCAGGTCTGGATCGAGGCGCTAGAGATCTTCCCGGCTGATCCAGGAATCATCAAAAGGTGGGCGGTCCCGCCAGTGGACAAGGTAGCTCTGGTAAACCCGAATCCATGTAGCTGTCACATGTTCATCCAATATCCTCTCAATTTGCTCGCCCGGTGCTCTCGAGGCTGGTGGACGCACAGGGGTAGGCTCACTCTCAATGGGAGGAGAAGGCTCGAAAGTGTCAATAGGAATCGTTGTGGGTTCCTTATAGGCCACTAGATCTGCCATATTAAATGTAGAGCTAATCCCATATTCGGGAGGTAAGTCCACAACATATGCATTGGAGCCAATCTTCCGTAGTATTTGGAAGGGACCATCACTACGGGCTTGCAACTTTTTAACAGCTCCCGAGGGGAGTCGTTCGGGTCGAACCCGTACCATAACCAAGTCACCTTCTTGAAACTCATGGTGACGCCTATGCGAATCAGCCAAACGTTTGTAGATCTCATTACTGAGGCTTATTTGCTTGCTAATTGACTTATACAGACTTTTGACATGTTGAGCAATCTCTTCGACTGACTTGGAAGTTCTGGACTCAAAGGGAAGGGGAATGAGATCCACAGGTTTTCTAGGTTTGTATCCATGCACAACCTCAAATGGACTCATACCTATGGATCGATTGACAGAGCTATTATTAGCAAATTCTACTTTGGGCAAGAGAAGATCCCAATTGTCAGAGTGATCCCCTACAAGACACCTCAAAAGGTTCCCTAAACTCCCATTGACGACCTCTGTTTGCCCATCAGTTTATGGGTGATAGGCAGTGGAGAATTTGAGCTTAGTGCTAACTAGGTGCCAAAGTGTCTTCCAAAAATAACTAGTGAACCGGACATCTCGATCAGACACTATAGTTTGGGGAAGACCATGCAAACGCACGACTTCATCAAAGAAAAGGTGGGCTACTCTAGATGCATCAGATGTTTTGGAACATGCAATGAAATGGGCCATCTTAGAGAACCGATCAACGATAACAAAGATGGAGTCATCTTTATGAGCAGTAGGAGGTAAACCAATGATTAAATCCATGCTCACATCAACCCAAGGTCTATCAGGAATGGGGAGAAGAGTGTAGAGACCAGTGTTTTGTTTGACCTGTTTGGCCATTGTGCATGTCTGACACTGGGCTACAATTTTGGCCACATCTTTCTTCAGGACAGGCCAATAAAAGTGCTCCTCAACAGAATGGATGGTCTTGTTTCGTCCAAAATAATCAGCAAGACCTCCAGCATGCATTTCCCATATCAGAAAGTCTCGTATAGAACTCTTCGGGACACAGAGTTGTTGTCCTCAAAAAAGAAAACCATCTTGGAGTAGATAGTCAGCAAATGCTATCGAGGATCCAATAGACAGGGCAGAGTAGGCAGGGCCAAAATATGGACACTCTCCATAGAGGGTCTTCATACGGTCAAATCTAGTGACCTCTACTCGAACAGTGGAAAGAAGGGAGACCCTTCGACTCAAGGCGTTGGCCACCTTATTCTCACTTCCAGCCTTATGTCTTAGGACAAAGGTGAAGGACTAGAGGAATTCTACCCATCGACCGTGCCTAGGGTTTAGGCCTTTCTAAGAGTTAAGGAATTTTAAGGTCTCGTGATCCGAGTATAAGACAAACTCTTGAGGTAAGAGATAATGTCTCCAGTGTTTGAGAGCTTAGACCATGGCATAAAACTCCTTATCGTATGTAGAGTATCGAAGCTTTGCATCAGAAAGGTTCTCACTGAAATTAGCCACAGGGTGGCTTTCCTGACTAAGCACTCCTCCTATACCTACGCCCGATGTATTACAGGATATCTCAAAGACTTTAGAAAATTCTGATAGGAGGAGGACAGGGGCTTTGTTCATGAGCTCCTTTATGACAAGAAAAGCTTGGGAGGCGACTTTAGTCCACTCAAAATTTTCCTTATAGATACAATCCGTAATGGGTGCCATAATGGTGCTGAAACCCTTAATGAAGTGTCTGTAGAAAGTGGCTAGCCCATGAAAACTGCGAACGTCATGGACATTCTGGGACTCTGTCCAGTCGACTAAGGCTTGGACCTTGGATTGGTCCACCGACACTCCTTTACTCGAAATCACAAATCCGAGGAAAGTGACCCGGTCTGTCATGAATTCACACTTCTCTAGGTTGGCATACAGGGTTTCACTCCTCAACGTCTCGCAGACTTCCCTCAAATACTGGACGTGGTCCTGAGGGTTGTGTCTATAGATCAAAATGTCGTCCAAGTAAATGACAACAAAGCGACCAATAATAGGGTGGAGGACCTCAGTCATGAGCCTCATGAATGTGCTTGGGACATTGGATAGCCCAAATGACATGACGAGCCACTCATACAGACCTTCTTTTATTTTGAAGGCTATCTTCCATTCATCCCCTAGTCGGATTCTAACCTGGTGGTAGCCACTTTTCAAGTCAATCTTGGAAAAGATGGTGGCTCCACTCATCATGTCAAGCATGTCATCGAGACGGGGAAATGGAAATCTGTACTTGATAGTGATTTTGTTGATAGCGCGACTGTCAACACACATCCGCCAGGTGCCATCTTTCTTTAGTGTGAGCAAGGCAAGAACAGCACATGGACTCTTGCTCACTCTGAAGAAACCCTTTTGAATAAGGTCCTCAACAATTCTTTGGAGTTCAGCATGCTCCTTAGGGTTCAGTCTGTAATGGGGAAGGTTGGGTATGGTGGTCCTAGGGACAAGGTCAATGGCGTGTTGTACATCATGCATGGGAGGGAGTCTAGAGGGTAAATCCTCAGGGATGATGTCTAGGAAGTCCTGCAGGATTGCTTAGACTTCAATTGGGATTAAAACTCGAGACTCCTCGGGTGTGATGGTGACAACAACAGCCCAAATAGGGGAACCCTCAGCAACTTCTCTATTGAGCTCACGGACATTTATGAAGTTAAGGTGCCTAACTAGGTCATAACCAACCTTAGGGGCCTTAGGAATGGGTGTGATAGGTGCAGGAGAAGAGGGAATGGAAGGTTTCCCTTTAGTAGGAGTTGGGAGATTCTCCTGAACCTTGGGGATCCAGTGGGGGTGGAGGTGGAGCTCCTTCCCGGGGTCACCTTTGGGGGTGCCGGGTACAATTGAATCTTCTTCCTGTTGTGGGAGAAGGAACACTGATTGGATCGACCAAATGTAGTAAGGTCTACATCGTAGATCCATGGTCATCCTAAGATGATGCTCCGACCTTCATAGGCACTACATCGCATTAGATCTGTCCTTGATAGGACTAGAATTGAATGGGAATGACGTATGTAGTGGTGACTGGGATAGAAGTGTCATCAACTCAAGCCACGTTATATGGCCTAGGATGAGGGTGCGTAGGTAGGCCTAGACGGGAGACAAAATATGAAGAGACTGCATTGATTCAGCTCCGTTGTCAAAGATCACCTTGTAGGGTTGAGATTTTACTATGATGTAGATTTGAAAGATGGAGGTTCGACGCCAGTCGTCCTCTTGGGGTATGCTATGATGTAGCGAACTACACTCAATCTTCCCTGGCTAGAGCACTCGGCAATATCTCCAACCTGCATGTACTCTACAGGCGTGCCATCAAATCCCGCGTCCATTTCCTCAAACTGGGCAATGAGGTCAGGATCGGCCTCATACCTCTCAATGTCTTCTCCTTGCTGAGGTGGAAGCTCCACAGGCTGGGGGTCAGTGATGACCAAGGCTTGGATGGGGCAATTGGTGGCAACATGCCCTAAGTTATGGCACCTAAAGCAGCGAATTCCTGAGGTAGGGACTGGTTGGGAGGTGCTAGGGATGGCTCCCTTTCCCTTGTCATCCCTCCTATCAGTTGGCGGAGTGTACTCCAGCCTGGGCACAGCAGCAGGTGCACGTAAGGGGTTCCTTATGAAAGGAATAGCAGGGGCAACGGCCTGAAGTGGGGTATCAGTAGAAACATACGAAGTAGAGGGGCCAGGCCTCTCAGGGTAGCGGATCAAGGGGTTTCGGGGCTCAGGTTGGCAATAGGTTGAAACTTGAAGTGGGACCACCCTTTGAAATCGCTCAATGTCTCGAGCAACCTGATAGGCGTGATTGAGGGTATTAACATCTCGCAAAAATAGCTCCCATTGAATGCTCTTGTGTAAGCCAGCTCTAAATCGCGAGAGGGTGACAGAGGCATCCTCCACGACATGACTCCGAAGGAAGAATTCATCAAACTTAGCGATGTATTCATCTACAGACGTCCCATCTTTGGTGAGTTTCTAGCATTGGTCTAAAAGACGCTGATGGTAGGAGGGTGGCAGATACTTCTCCCTTAGTTTCTCCTTCATTTCTTCCCACATGTTGATGCGCTCCTCTCGTCTCCTTGCTAGGAGATTCTCAACATTGCACCAGTAGGTCTTGGCTTGACCTAGGAGCTTCATCTTGGCAAACCTCACTCTTATAGTAGGGGTCATGCGGTGATGCCAATCAAAATACTGGTCCATCCCAATCTCCCAATCAAGTTATGTGGTGGTATTTAGGGACCCATCAAAATTGGGAGCATCTATCTTGACATTCCTCAGGATGATCTCCTCATCTTCGTGATCTCTTCCTCGAGGCGCACGATCATCTTGCTCTCTACCTCAAGGAGCCTTATTCAGGGGGAGCTCGGTTTCTCTCTTCTCTATGGTTGGCGATGGGATCTCCATGACCATTCATCCATCCTTCCTCTCCCCTCACATGATCCTCTAAGGCTCGGATCCTATCATCTAGCTCAGCTCGCAATAGGCCTATAGATGCTTCAAATTGGGCCGTAAGATTCTGCTCGAGCTGGGCTAACATGGCATTCATGCTATCCTGAGCCATGGGTGGTTGTAGTGTTGAAACACGCTCCAGACGGCCCGATGAATTCCTAGACCAATGTTGCATGCACGAGCTCGGACCTAATTGATGCAACCCTAGGACTGAAGTTTAGCAATGTGTGGCCAATACACAAAAGGTCAATTTGATTTTGCGAAAGGACTGGCTAGGTAGAGTTGCTTGCCCATAGGTGTAGTACACAGTTGTGGAACTACCTCCTGTCAATTACGGTGCCCTTATGTGACAGTTCTAGGGCTTAAGGATGGGCGCATAAAAGCTCTCTATCTCTCCGTCCACAGCGATGCACTCATGCGACAGATTGCATGGATAGGGCTCTCTCTCACTTCGTCGCGCGGCAATTGATAAAGATACTAAATGAGCAAATGAGTGGAGCACGCACCTAACCAAACTAAAAAGTCTAGCTCCGACTGGAGACGAAGGCGAGTGGGGACGTGCATGTCCGCATGGCGTTGATGAAGCTTGAACGGTTACAACAAATTCACTCTACGCAAGGAGGGTGCAAATATTACAAAACAACTTAATTAAATTTCCCGCGCAGGGGAACAAACCAATTCAGAATTTCTCCACGCAGGGAGACTCAGGGTCACTCACGCTCCGTAAATCACGGACCACCAGTCGACGACCATGCGACTCGGGCGCTATTCAAGCCACCGTAGTGGACTCGGGTGCCATAATTAACAATATTAAATGATATATATATATATATATATTATATTATATATCTATATCATATTATATATATATATATTCCTTTCTAAACACTCCAACCAGTCATCCTACCTTTCTCTCTCTCTCTCTCTCTCTTTTGTTTTCTCTCTCTCTCTCTCTCTCTCTCTCTCTCTCTCTCTCTCTGTGCGTGTCTCATGCGAGGCGGGAAGGCGGGTCAATAGAGTTGGTGAAGGTGGCGAAGGCGGGCGGCCACGCGGGCGCGGGCGTGGGCAGGCGACCACGTGGGTGCAGGCGTCGGCCACGCGGTCCACGTGGCGAAGGCAACGAGCTGCGGGCAGCACGCGGCCTCTGGCAAGCTGCCAGGCTGGCGCAGGCAGGCGTAGGTGGGCGGTGGCGCAGCGCTCACAGGCGGTGGCGCGGTGGGGAGAAAACGGCCACCGCGGCCCTGGGGGCTTTTGAACGGGGCACGAGCGACGAGGCCCCCCCTGCGAAACTCTTTTTTTTCTTTTCTTCTTTCTCAGTCGAGAGAGAAAGATCTATTCTGCTCTCTTTTTTTTTCACTCTTCGCTCAGCTGAGAGACAAAGATCTCCTCTGCTATTTTTTTTTTCACGTACCGATGTTGTGGAGGGGAAACGACGCCGGGGATGACATAGATGTCATTGTTGGGCTCTGATACCAAATTTGACGCGGCGGCGGCGTGGAAGATATCATCGGCACTTCGAAGGCACGAACGGGATGATGGGTAGCACGGGAAGGGACAGGTAACTACTGCCTCACGCAGCTCGGCCTCTCGCCGGACGATCTCTCACCGGGCAATCACTCAAATCTCACAAAGAGCTTGGAGGGAAGGGAAGTAACAAGGGGGAGAAAGATACATGGGTTTTCTTCTTTCATTCATTCAAACAATGAGAAAAGCAATACACTAGCCTCCTTTATATAAGGATGGCCAAATTACACTAGGACAAAAATACCCCTAGACAATTCAATTAAGGACCTTCCTATCCTTTGACTATTGGCCTAATAAAATAAAATACAATACAATTTTTTACTGTTGACCTAATAAATAGGAGTTTTGACTAGTGGCATAATAAGATAATACAACCACAACACAAATAAAATACATACAAATAAAATACATAATCAGGATGCTGAATCTCTGAGCCACAAGCTCGGTGGTGTCAGGGCGGTGCGGCGTCGGCTCCGAGTGACTGGTCTGGTGTCCCAACCACTCGGGGATGGTAGGTTGAGTCCGGGGACCAGACCTTTGCTGGTTAGGGTTAGGGGCAATGTTGAGTGGGAATTCCACCCTTAGGTTCGGAGGTTCCCGTGGCAACGGGGCAGACTATGCGCCATGGAGGGCTCGGGTACACTCACACTCACTCTCCGCGATGGCCACTCAATGTGTCTGGTCGGTTGGGGCCGGGCGCTCTCTTCCTCACCGGCGGAGCTCAGAAATGATAAGGGATGATAGAAATAACCAGGAGGGATAGGAGCTCACCTAGCCGGCTTGAAGAAGCAGACTCCGATCGGACACGAAGGCGAGCGGGGAATGTGCGATGCCCACACATGCATCGGTGTCGCTTGACCTGCAAATTAAAGCTTACACCACTTCCCCTCTCACAGGAGGGTGATCGTGGGGTGGGGGACTTAAATTTTCAAACAAAGGCTACCTCCACGCAGGGAGGGGTGGTCAGCCGGAAAGGCTGGGGTGGGGCAAATGGGAGTGACGAGGGCCGAATGGCCGAAGGCCGAAATCTGCCCACCTGGTTCTACAGGGACAGTAGGTCAGTGAACGGAGTGCCACGAGCTCTTCCAGTCACTGTAGGCAGCGGATCTGGAGCTGCCACGACCCTGGATGGCTAGGGATCGCCCATGTAGTGCCTCAGAGTTTACGTAAATAATTTTTGAATTTTAAAATATTTTTTTGGAATTTATAAGGGCTAAATGGATTTATAAAAGGATTATTGAGTTTATTAGTCATTATATGGCCCAATTATGTTAATCAATTAACCTAATCCACTTAAACAGAGCCCAAAAGGGTTTAAAGACCAGGCCCATTTAATTTGGCCCATATTCTAGAAGGTTATTAAGCCTATTCATGGATTTCAAAGGATAAACACCACTTCATAGGATAATTAGATGGATAATGAATAAAAGTGTTTTACTAAAATTTAAATTCTGAATGCGTTGAATGTAACGGTCCATCGGGAGACCGCCACAGCCTTGTAATGTGTATACCCTAGACCGTTACACTCTGTGAATTCCGTAAGTTGAAGAACTTGTAAAAAGAAGGGAACTTGGTGATCCTATCTACAAGAGACCTAATTGAAACGATGTATAAAGTCACTAGGGACTCTTAGAGATTAGGTTTTGACAGAATAAGGACTCTAAAATCGATCTAATCCTCAAACCCTAGCCAAAATCCTATAAATTGGACCTAGTTCTGAACAGTGCGACCCTTACGTTTGCTCACGTGGAATCAAGGTAAGGAGTCATAACTTCGGGTAAGTTCTTTAGAAGATTTTGTCTAGTATATCATAGACTAATAGTTCTCCAAATTTTGTGCTAGGAGACCAAGCAACCAAGGAGTTAGAGCCCAAGGAAGTTACTGAAAAGTCACGGGAAGAGGAGAGCTAGGGCACGTTTTTCAAACCCTAAATTGGATGTTTAAAGCCTAGTTAAGAGGTAGGTTATCTCATGAACGGTAAAAACAACTTGATAGGAATAAAAGTCCTCTTGTTTGATTGAATTCCATGCATGATAGATCATGAATTTCATGTTTTAATAGTTCTATGCATGTATACATCTCTTAGCCCTAAGTTGAAAATTAAAAGATGTTACCTTGTCTATTCACTGATACCTATGCATGTAGTTGGCCTATACTTTGTTATCATGTCTAAGAATACATGGTATTTATGGTATTTTAATAGTTCTATGCATTCATACATCTCTTAGCCCTAAGTAGAAAATTAAAAGATGTTACCTTGTCTATTCACTGATACCTATGCATGTAGTTGGCCTATACTTTGTTATCATGTCTAAGAATACATGGTATTTTGATTATAGACATGATGTGAGTTAATCTCTTGTATCTCATACTGATTTCTGTTAGCAGATTCTCTGACGGATCATAGTAGGACCGTCATAGTGATGTAACGGCCTTACGACAGACCGTCACACACTCCGTTATGTTTTCGTTGGTTTAATCGCATGATATTCGCATTCGCATGATTTTGCCTTACTTCTTTAGAGCTAAATTGTTAATTACTTTAATAGTGCCTTCATGTTGATGCGAAGATACCTACTGGGCAAGTGTGCTCATTACCTATTTCTAATCTTTTTCAGGAAACGGAAGTGAGTCGGGTTCGGATTCGAAAGGTTCAAGTAGCAGATCCGAGAGTGAATAAAGAATGAGCGAAGGCTTAGGAAGTCTACATTGTCTAGATCGAGTCAATGTAATTTCGTATTTCTTGAGTCTAGTAGAGTGAAAGATGATGGAAAAATAATTGTATTTGACTATTAATCATTTATGAAATAAAGTTGGAGTTTGATTAAATATTGTGCAATTGCATTTATGTGTGTGATTGTCTCGCGCTCTGATCGCTCTTACTTGCAAGAGGCTTACCATGCCGGCTGTTCGCGCTCCCCGAGTTAGTCTTCCGCTAAAATAAAGGCTCGAGGCATGACAGTTAAGTTGGTATCAGAGCCTAAGTCTCAGGACTTAGGGAGAAGAGTTATGTCATAGGATAAGTCCAAGGATTAAGGACACCTACCTATGAACTAAGGAAGAAACTTCCACACCCACGTGAGGATTGGGTAGAGCCCGGGATGAGATAGTTATATAGAAATTATCTTAGGATAAATCTTCCCGACTCTAAATAACTAAAATATCCGTGATTCTTAGGTACCTTGATTCTCAATGGCTCATCGTGTGAACTGGGACGAGATGTAGCAAGCTATTGTAGGACTTACCCAAGCTCTACAGACAGTGGCCCAAGCTGGTGGAAGGGCTGGCGTGTGTAACCTACATGCCAATTTCCGACGTTTAAATCCCCCATGATTCTCTGGATCTTCTAACCCAGATGAAGCAGAAGATTGGATCGACGAGATGAATCGAATATTCGATGTCATGCAATGCACCGACCAGGAGAAAGTTCGACTTGCCACGTTTCAACTTAATAAGGATGCTCGTACATGGTGGAAATCCATTCCAGCACCTCCAGCCAATGCACCTCATACATGGGACAGTTTTCTTACACTTTTCCGAGCCAAATACTTCTCCGAGCATGTGAAGGAGAGGAAGGCTATGGAATTTGCCTCTTTAAAATAGGGCACGATGTCCATGGCAGAATATGAATTACAATTCTCTCGACTAGCACCTTATGCTCCTCATTTGGTCAGCACAGATTTATTGAAAGCCAACCGATTTATGGATGGTTTAAGACCCGGATTCATCCAACAACTTGGAACTCAGAATATCTGCACCTATACTGAGATGGTTCAAAGAGCGCATCTATGTGAAAGAACCATAGAGAAAGTGGAGAGGCTCCGAGGAGAGAGGTCAAGCCGAAAACATGATAGGCAAGAAGAGAAAGAACTGGATGAGGGTGAAAATCGGCACATTAAGAGGTCCCGTAATGGGAACGGTAGCAGAAAAGGAAATGGAAACATAAAGGATAAGAAAGTTAAAGAAGAAGATAGAATGCAAGTCTCCACGGTCTGCTCATTTTGTGAAAAATTTGGGCATTCGGCGGAAGAATGTTGGAAACGTCTCGGCGCTTGTCTTAAGTGTGGAAGCCGGGAACATCGCTTGCCCCTATGTCCTCTTTTCAACGAACATTCTTCAAGAGATAACAACGGACGTGGGAAGCGAGGCCAATTAAATGCCATTCTAGACAAGGGAGGTGAGATGATTAAAGGTACCCTCTTAACCCACCCGTCTTACGTTAATTCTTAATATATTAAAATAAGTACACTCTCCCCAATCCATATATTGAATTTGGGGATCAAATTCTCTTAAGTGGGGGAGGGTGTAGTGCCCCAGAATTTATGTAAATAATTTTTAAATTTTAAAATAATTTTATGGAATTTATAAGGGCTAAATGGATTTATAAAAGGATAATTGAGTTTATTAGTCATTATATGGCCCAATTATGTTAATCAATTAACCTAATCCACTTAAACAGAGCCCAAAAAGGTTTAAAGACCAGGCCCATTTAATTTGGCCCATATTCTAGAAGGTTATTAAGCCTATTCATGGATTTCAAAGGATAAACACCACTTAATAGGATAATTAGATGGATAATGAATAAAAGTGTTTTACTAAAATTTAAATTCTGAATGCGTTGAATGTAACGGTCCATCGGGAGACTGCCACAGCCTTGTAACGCGTATACCCTAGACCGTTACACTCTGTGAATTCCGTAAGTTGAAGAACTTGTAAAAAGATGGGAACTTGGTGATCCTATCTACAAGAGACCTAATTGAAACGATGTATAAAGTCACTAGGGACTCTTAGAGATCAGGTTTTGACAGAATAAGTACTCTAAAATCGATCTAATCCTCAAACCCTAGCCAAAACCCTATAAATAGGATCTAGTTCTAAACCGTGCGACCCTTACTTTTGCACACGTGGAATCAAGGTAAGGAGTCATAATTTCGGGTAAGTTCTTTAGAAGATTTTATCTAGTATATCATAGACTAATAGTACTCCAAATTTCATGCTAGGAGAGCAAGCAACCAAGGAAGTTGCTGAAAACTCACAGGAAGAGGAGAGCTAGGGCACGTTTTTCAAACCCTAAATTGGAAGTTTGAAGCCTAGTTAAGAGGTAGGTTATCTCATGAACGGCAAAAACAGCCTGGTAGGAATAAAAGCCCTCTGGTTTGATTGAATTCCATGCATGATAGATCATGAATTTCATGTTTTAATAGTTCTATGCATTCATACATCTCTTAGCCCTAAGTAGAAAATTAAAAGATGTTACCTTTTCTATTCACTGATACCTATGCATGTAGTTGGCCTATACTTCATTATCATGTCTAAGAATACATGTTATTTTGATTATAGACATGATGTGAGTTAATCTCTTGTATCTCATACTGATTTCTATTAGCAAATTCTCTGACGGATCATAGTAAGACCGTCACAGTGATGTAACGGCCTTACGACAGATCGTCACACACTCCGTTATGTTTTCGTTTCACGGTTGTCTCTAACGCACCAGGGCAGGAGCGTTACATTATTGTAACGGCCCCTCGATAGACCGTCACAGACACTGTGACGCACCCCTGTTCAACCGTTAGACTCTATGTTCTGTCAGCTCATGACAGAATAGTTACCAATTAAGTTTACATATAATTAACCCTAGATAGCTAAGTTTTAACATGTTATGTGACTCTTAAGTTATCTAATTGTTCATGATAGGCATTGCATATTATTTTAAGTTATGCTAGTTTCATGTACCAAAAGTTCTATAGTTCTGTATTATACATTATGATTTCCAAATGTTGTATTGACGGAGTTTATCTTGGCTTCACAATGATTAATCCTTCACTCTTTATCAATAGAGTCATTCTTTAAGTACATGGCACATATTCCGGTATGTTGTCCATTAGTTCACACTTTGCCCTATAGGAACATTATTCTTGGACTTGAGGACCTCTCTATTGGATATTCCTTCCAATGGACTAGGAAATCTTATTCCAAGGCCTCCGTAATTCTCCGCGAGCCTGGGATTCCCACTAGGACGCCGAGTTGGTTGTACCCTTAAAGCCCATTGATTAGAGTACACTATCGATGTTTTCTGGTTATCAGTAGTGTAACGGCTCTATATTGGACCGTCAGGCAATGTAACAGCCCAATATAAGACCGTCACATTCATCTGAGTTCGATTGCTTGATTCTGGTCTCAGACTACTGTAACGGCCTAATCATGGATCGTCACACAACGTAACGGCCCAATGAATGACCGTCACACTTCTCTGAGTCTATTTGATCGTTCTGAATTCGGATCATTGTAACGGCCCACTACTGGAGCGTTACATTATGTAACGGCCTAGTGAACGACCGTCACATTACTTAAGTATTTAACCCAAGGTTTGACCCAAGGGTTGATATTCCAAGGGTTCTAGATGGACTAATGATAGTCTAGAACTTATAATGTTGATAAAGGAACTTTATATAATGATTGGAAAGAGAAAAGAATGTACCGTTATGCTGTCGATTTATTTCCGTGCGCATGACATTGTTTAAGTCTTTTTCTTGATCTCTCATACTCTAAATTGAAGCATTCATTCATTGATTATTGTTATCATGAGTTATTGACCTTATTATATTCTTGGCCATACTTTATTGTTACACTCATGGAAGTAACTTGATTTATACATGAAGATGCAGTTCGGGCGCTGATTGTGTCCAAGGGCTCTATGCTAGTCCCCACGGCTGATTGCCGGAAACATACTATTTTATAAACCATGGGATATGATGCTACTGGCGTCAAATTGCGCTGGGAGTACTTTCTTTATAAATAAGTGAAATCCTTGAGCACTCGTGAAAATCTATGGAATTGCTACATGATTGACATTCTCGTGCGTAACCTTTATGGTTATGAAAATGAAAAGTGAAAGTGCATTCTTGTTACATTCTTGTTCATGAAAGGCTAAATATCATGTTCTTGTTACATTCATCCTTGTTCATTCTTGTTCACTCTATCTTACATGATTATCGTGTTACTTTGGTTTAATCGCATGATATTCACATTCGCATGATTTTGCCTTACTTCTTTAGAGTTAAATTGTTAATTACTTTAATAGTGCCTTCATGTTGATGCGAAGATACCTACTGGGCAAGTGTGCTCATTACCTATTTCCAATCTTTTTCAGGAAACGGAAGTGAGTCGGGTTCGGATTCGGAAGGTTCAAATAGCGGATCCGAGAGTGAATAAAGAATGAGCAAAGACTTAGGAAGTCTACATTGTCTAGATCGAGTCAATGTAATTTCGTATTTCTTGAGTCTAGTAGAGTGAAAGATGATGGAAAAATAATTATATTTGACTATTAATCATTTATGAAATAAAGTTGGAGTTTGATTAAATATTGTGCAATTACATTTATGTGTGTGATTATCTCGCGCTCTGATCGTTCTTGCTTGCAAGAGGCTTACCATGCCGGCTGAAAGCGCTCCCCGAGTTAGTCTTCCGCTGAAATAAAGGCTCGGGACGTGACAGCCCAGCAGGAACTTGGGGTCACTTGGGGGTCGGTGTGGGCCGCTACTTTCGGGACCGGGACTACTCCTCCGTGACCTTGTCTGTCCCAGAATTACAATAGTCTGAAGAAGGGGCCGCCACGGGCTCTCCCGAACTCCGATGGCAGCGAGACTTACGCTGACGTGGCCGTGGGCGAGTTGGGAGCTTGCTGGCAGAGCTATCGGTCGATCCGGGGTTGGACTGAACTGCAGCGGGGCCGAATCCACGAACCGGTCGGGTCTGGCCCACCTGAGTCTGTCGAATAGGTTGGTGATGTTGGGGGTGTTAAGAAGTCCACTGGTGGCTGATTGTGGCGGGGCTGGTGCTGAATCATCCTAGGATGGTGTGGACGCGATTTTTTTTGTATGGTGGTATCTTTATTTATTTATTTATTTTAATTTATTGGATTGATTTATTATTTATTGATTTATTGGTTCATTGGCGTGCCAATCACCGTGGTGACGATTCTTATTGTGCGCTCGATCTGACATGGTCAGTCGATTGTGAGTGATCGTGTCTGGACTAGAAGTCCGTCATACCCTGAACGCTATGACGTTAATTACGTCCTCCCTAAGGAAGACAACCCTTGATTAAACGCTAGAGGTAGGAGGAAGACAGCGGTAAAGTCGTATGCTCAAAGGAGACAAAATTCATCTGTTTGCAAGACGTTAAATGTATTTGAACAGAGCAGGGGTTTGTTAATTACGGGAGAAACCTGACAGCATATTCCCACCATCTTGGATGATGCCAAGTGGGGAATAGGAAACCACCCATGCAGCGGCAGGGTGGGATCCATAAAAGATCGGGTGTATACACATAACCCGGAATACGGATGGGGACCGGCCTGATGTAACACACCCGGTACGAGTGCGATGTCTTATTAATATCCCCCTTCGGAGGACCATCGGAGATCACACAAGGGCATAACTCCGTGGGCCAGCGGGGTTGGAAGAGAGTACCACACTCGATTGGTGGGGTATATGTAAATTTTGGCAGCATGTTCCCTCAACCTGGATTGTGCCAAGGGAGGATAGGTCATCATCCACGGAGAGCCGGGACAACGACCGAACAAAGATGGGCACCAGGCCCAGGGACATCTCTTGCCTTCATATCATTGATCAATATTCCCTTGGAACCCATCAGAACACATGTAATGACATGGTTCTTTGGGTTCATAAGGCAGCGGTGAAATCCGGATTCGGGGCGAGAGCTGTAGGGGAGATCTTCCCCATTATTGTATCTCATCAAGACACAAGTGATGGTCTGTGAGTATCCCCTTGAACAGATGTAGGGGGAGATTTAGAAGTTTGAAGAAAGATGGTGCAGGGATGGGCCTCGGAGTGGATTTCATTGACTGAAGGAGGGATCTCGGCGTGGCTTTCGATTGGCAAGAAGGGGCTCTCGGCGTGGCTTTGATATTGGCCAAGGAGGGGTCCCGGCCTGGAGGCTTTCGGCGGCCAAAAATAGGTCTCGGCCAGGGGTTTTCGGCGGGCAAAAGAGACTCGGCCAGTGGTTTGGCCAGCCAAAAGAGGGAGGAAGGCCAGGGGCTTTCGGCGGCCAAAGAAGGGTCTCGGCCAGGGGTTTTCGGCGGCCAACAAGGGGTCTCGGCCAGGGTTATATCCGGCCAAGAGAGGGAGGGAGGCCTCTCGGCCTGGAGCTTCTCGGCGGGCTCCTGGGCGCGCCGGAAAGGGGGGCGCCGAGAGGGGCATCATCAAGTTTTGGGCAAAAGGGGTGTGAATGGCTGCGAAGGCAGAGGGGCTCTCAGTAGAGGGTTTCCCGGCACGCTCCTGGCCACGCCGGGAGTCTGCCACCGGGAGCCTTGCACATAGCCTCACGTGGAAAGTATTTGTAACAGACTGGGTTGTCGTTTAGCAAAGGGGACAGCTCTCTCGGTAGAGGAGCTTTCGGCGGGGAAACTCGCACGCCGAGAAGGTGGGATTGTTGCAGGATTTCAGGGTTTCAGAGCTGAAATATCTGCCGCCGGGAGCCTTGCACAGGGAGTCATGTGGAAAGTGCTGTAATAGACTGGTTTGTCGTTTAGCTAAAAGAAGGAGAAGGCCTCTCGGCCTTATGGTTCTCGACGGGGAAACTCGCACGCCGAGAAGATGAAATGAAGAAGGATTTCAGGGTTTCAGAGTTCAAAAACGATGCTCTGTTTAGATGTTTTCTGGGATTTCAAGCTCGAATTGATGCCGAGCCAGGAGTGCAAAAGGGGAGACTCATGGATGTTTCTATTAGAAGGGTGCCAAGGGAATTGGACGATGGAATCAATGAAAGAAATCAGACCATCACCTGATCCTGTGGAGGGTTTTATCTATCTGTTGCAGGCCATTTGGGGGAGTCAAGAGATGACTGTCCTCCGACCCCTCCAGACGAGCCCAGTGACATTGAAAACTGGAGAAGGAGGGACTCTCAACGCAGAAACTTCAGGCCCTAAGCATTCAATACTTAGAATGGAGGACCCTGGGATCGGATCATCATTTATGAGAGCTGGACAGTCCAGGAAACCAAGAGACTGATATCTCTGGTTCTTAAACCGCATAAGGGGGCTCGTCAGAAAACTCAGATTATATATAGGGAAACATCCATTGAGATCGGAGAGGGAAGGAGAGAACAAAACTCAATAACCCATTAGATGGGGGTAGGAGTCCTATCCTCGTCCCTCTTCGAAGAACAAACCCATACGATCGGCTCTGAAACCCAAGGAGTCTAATCTATATTTCTTTCAGATAAAGACCATATACATAGAGAGACAGAGATCGGATATCTTGATCAATCAGTGCCCAGGCGGGCCATATCGATGTTTCATTGCATTGCATAAAAATCTTACACTGATCATGAAAGAGAAATGCAAGACAGAAAGGTAAAAATCAAGGCCGGAACTCTCCGGCTACAGTTGATAAATCGAGAAAGGACTCGCTATATTACATCAGATAAAAGAAAAACATGGAGGAGGGGAGGGTGGAGCATTGACTCCTCTCCCTCCCCAGTGCCCACCTGGAGCTTTCCTTCTTCTTCTCTTCTCTGTTGGTTGAAAGGGGGGGTGGCTCTTGCTCTCCGAACGGGACTCCCTCTCTATCTTTCTATTGCTCTATCTTTTCTTTTTCTTTCTTCCGATCGATCCCCTTTTTCTCTCGATCCCCTTTTTCTATCTGGCTTGGCTTTTTCTCTTCTTCTTCCCCCTACTTCTTCTCAGCCGCCTCCTCTCTCTTTTTTCTTCGAAGGGAGGGGGTTTTATAACCCTTTTCCTCTTCCTTCTCGGCAGGCACCTTCACGGCGCGCTTGAGGTAAGCTTCCCGGCGCGCTCGAATTTGGTCTCTCGGTGCCAGTATCTGGGCTTCGACATGGGCTTTCGGTGCCACCTTCATGTAGGCCCACTTGGGGTTTCTTTAAGTGTATCATCACCCCAAAGGGTCTATCCTCTATGAAACATCTTGTATTGAAATCATGATTGCAATTTTCATCAGTCCGCAGTCGGGGTTTTATCAGTCCGTAGACAGGGGTTTCATCAATCCTCAGACAGGGTTTTATCAGTCCGTAGATAGGGATTTCATCAGTCCGTAGACAGGGATTTCATCAGTCCGTAGACAGGGTTTCATCAGTCCGTAGACAAGGATTTCATCTTATCAATATCGTCACTCGAATGACGACGAGCTCAGACATCAACCTTAGTCTGGGAAGACCTCAGCCGGGTGCATAATCTGTGGAGACGATTCTTCTTCTGCTCTATCTTCTCAGGAGCCTTTATCATCTTCATCTGCCGGTGCTGGCTTCATCTTTATCTCATATTACTCCCGTCAGTAAGCCGACATCTGACTTACCCTGACATATCGTCTGTGACTTCTTGGACGAAGCAGTAGTATAGCTCTTCTTAAAGGGCTGGAAGATCTCATTAGTCGAGTGACTGCTACTGTATCAGTGCTGCCGTCTGAGTGACATTGGCACCGGGCATCAGCTTTGGCCGACAAGGGCTTTAGCCGGGTGAAAGGTTGATAAGCTTCATCCTTAGTCTTTTGTTGTTGGTCAGATCTTCTTTTCAATTATGCTTCCACCCTTGTTCATTTTCCGGGTGTCAACAAATGCCCCCCACCTGCGGGCGGCGTAAGCGCAGAATAAGCGCCACGGGGGTTGCAGGTGTCTTTTACTATTGGAGGGTATCTTCCTCAATTTGTCTTCAATTCAGTTCTCAGACCTGATCATCTCGCTGTAACAGTATTCTGCACATCGATGTTTCTTCTCTTCATATTTTCTGTCATTATTTTCAGCATTTGGGGCTTTTCGGCCTGCAGGACCTCCCGGCGCGAAGCTTCTCGGCGCAGGGGTCTCTCGGCGCAGCCTGATTGGCTAGGCTCTCGGCCTGGACCCTCTCGGCGCGCCCTGGCGCAGGGGGTCTCGGCCTGGGGTGTTCTCGGCCTGGGAGCCTTCTCGGCGCGCCCTGGCCGCAGAGGGGCCTCGGCCTGGGGGGCTTCTCGGCCTGGGGTCTTCTCGGCCTGGGAGCCTTCTCGGCACGGGGTCTTCTCGGCGCGCCTTCTGGCCGCTGGGGGCTCTCGGCCTAGAGGTTCTCGGCGCGCGTTTCACCGCGCCGAGACCCTGGTCGCCTGGGCCCCTATTTAGGGCACCGACGGCCTGTTTTTCTTCATTCTTCCCCATTCTTTCTCTTTCTTCAGCTTTTCTCCATTTCCTCTCTTCGGCGCGAGCCGTCTTCATCCTCTCGGCGGTGGCCGCGAGTCCTTCCGTCCTGGGTGACGTCTTTTGGGGATTCAATCCCTTCGCTTCCGGGATCACCCCCTCTTGGTTGGTGACTCCCTATTCTTTTTGAGCAGATCCCGAATAAGGGGAGATGCTGCCGAAATTTTTTATAGAATCTCATGTTGCAATCCTTATAAGACTAACTTTTAATCCACATTTCTTCTTTTGTTTACAGATATAGCAATGGCTTCTGGCTCTGCTACTGCATCTTCCGGAGCTGTTGGAGTTAGTTCATCGGCCCAGCCAGACATATCTCGGGCCACAGTAAATTGGTTGAACGTGCACAGCTTGGATGTTGGATATGATAGAATAGCTTCAGTTGACGAATCATCTGATTCTGAAACTGACACAGTGTCGACGGCCCGGGTATACTCCACGGCGACCGAGACATGCTTCAGGCGGGATAATAACTACCGGCCAGACTTTCCGAAGGATCGCCACTTGATGCCGTTCATCCGGACCTTCACAGTCGGTGGCTTGCGAGATTATCGGATAGCTCGCGTAGTTGAAGCTGCCATCCTTGTCGAGCGAGATAGCCTGAAGGAATCAGTGTATCGCAGCAAGGCCATATATCTTCCTGGGGAGAAGCGGGACTGGGATGCAGTCCTTGGAATATCGGAACTAGAACCGGAGAAGAAGATGCTGACCCGGGCACCGGAATTTACACCTGCTCGGTGGGACAATGCTGGCGGCCGAGTTCATAGGGAGAAGCCTGGCTATGGTATGTTCTTGGCACCTATAAAGTGGGGATATCGCGAAGAGCCCTTCGTGCTAAATTGTTCGGCCATTCAGTTCAAGTACCATTTGTCGGCTGGTTGGTTCGGAGACTGCAAGATCACTGACTCCCATCTATTCTGAGTAGGGGCAGTAGAATTTACCGAGTTTGTTCTGACGGAATATGCCCCTCTGCTGATCAGAGCGGGAGTATACCACAGTGTTTTTGCTTCCAGATTCCGATATCCCCTCTCCAGGGGGTTATGCAGTGGGATGTTTGAAGTGTTCTGTCCTTTGTTCAACACTTTTTATACAGCAGAGGGTGAGACATCCCTAGACCTCTGGAGTTTATCACGGCTCTCCGGTCTGCCTATTGACGGTGAACCGTATGAAGAAGTCTGCTTGGCAGACTCCGAGAAAGACAGCTCTGATGGGGAAGGCAAGTATTCCCTTGGCTTCTCTTACCGATATCTGATGAAGGTCTATCGCTCCATTTGTCTGGCATATAGTAGAGGATCCTACAAAGGCTATCATCCCCGAGAGAAAGGTAGCAAACTGAGGGTCCGGATCGGGCAGTGGCTCTAGTACTTCTTCGACGGTCCCCTGAAATATGCAGATTTCCCCTCTATGGGTCCTGTTGCGAGCAAGCAGATAAGAGCTCCCCGCTATAAATCGGCACTGCCATCTTCATTGCGCCATGCGGGCAAAGGTGGTCCCAACCCGGCAGGGGTAGATCCCATCACACACTGTGCAGCTTATTTAACATTCTGGCTGTGTACTTTTGCTCTTCCTCAAGGGGACGAGACAGTCATTCGGCCAGAGGCCATATATCCAGCTTGTCAGATGGCTTGGGGGATGAAGCTGTCGCTCTGCCCAGTGGCCCTGTGTTTGATTTATAAATCTTTGGGGGACCTGCACAAGCATCGGACTCCCCGTTCTTTGAGGACCGTGGGTCCTTTTCATTTCTTCAATGCCTGGGTCTGCAGTATATTCCCTGAATTAGCTCCGAGAACCTTGCAGGCAGATACAGTGTCACCCAGGATGATTGAATTTGCCAGCGCTGAGCCTGGTCCCTTTTATGATCAGCTATTTAAAATAAGGGGCTGACTGATAAAAGTACTAGTGGATGCCCCTGGCAGCATACATTTCTGGAGCTTGGCAGCAGGTTCAGCTCCTTTGATTGATCCTCAAAGAGAGTGCAAGCTGGAGGAGATAGAGACATATATCCACCCTGTCTCAGGGGTCAACACTGCTCGGCCAATCTTGGAACCGGAGCTGGTGAGATGGGCCATGGCAATTCGGCCCAGTGTTTTGGTTTACAGAAAGGGTGGTCTACTTCTGTTGGAGCCATACTATCCGTTCCGATTTGGGCGGAACTTCGGTTATGACCAGCACATCCCTACATCAGCTGCTCAATTTCCCCTGGATAGCAGGGCCAAGCATGGGTCCACCATTGTCGGCGACGGCCGGTTGTGGTGGGATTTCTATCATCGTCAGGACGATGCAATCTTTAGGGTGCCCACCGTCTCCAATCGTGTTCCCCGGGTAACATCAGAATATATTAAATGGTGGAACATTCGGACCGGCTTTTTCAGGGATGGCAGGGGTGCTTTCTGGGATGTAGCAGAGAGCTCTTTCCTGAAACAGCAGCCTGGGCCGGTGTTTGAAATCCCCGAGGCCCATATGAGAAAGCTTTATTCGCAGAACCAGAGGGAGGCAGAGAACTATCTGGCCCAGCATCGAGCTCTGAAGGAAAAGAATTCTGAGCCGCCCGCTCCTGTCTTTGCCGCTATTAACGAAGACAATTTCGTAAAGACCCTGAAACATTTGTGCCATATAGGAGATGATCGCTTGGAGGCACAACAGTATCCATTTCCTGTTGAAGAGCCGCTCCCGGCAGTAGCTCATTGGAGGGGTCCAGTTGATAAATTTCATCCGTATAGGACGTTTGTACGCCGGGAAGATAGAACTCAGACATACTATAAGCAAACGTCCTGGCTGTTCATTCTGCTGAGTTTGCATAGATTATCTGCGGAAAGCCTGATAGCTGGCATTTTGAACAAGCCACTGTTTATATCATTTCATTATGTCGATGGCTGGGGCATGGACCATCTTGACTTGTTTCGCTGCCTTCACTCTCGCGGCCATAATGACCTGGCAGCTTTAGTGGAGAAATGCCAGATATTCGGCGATGTTTGCTAACTTATCAAGGAGGCTGCTTCCCGCTCCAAAGAAGAGGCTTATCTGTACTGGCCGCTCTCTGTATTTTATGATGGACCAGCAGGTATAATCTTTTCCTTTCTGACTACAGTGTCTTCTGTTTAGCATCTGAATTTTGCATCTATTGATCCCCTCATCTTTCTGCCGTTCTTAACAGACCGGCCCGATATAAAGCGGCAGGGGCTCTACAGGAAGATTATTGCGCAGGCTGAGAAGCCCACTTATTTTGAAGTTCCTGCTGCAGCACCGACCACTACTCCCCTGCCTCCTGGCAAGAAGAGGAAGGCTTCTGCAGTCAAGGCTGCAGTTGGGAAGGCCAGGAAGGCCAAGAAAGCTCAGGCTCAACAATCGGCTTCGGTAGTGATGGACACCGGGACCCCTCTCCCTGACATTCCCTCATTTGATGAGTTCGAAACTCAGAGGGAGGCCGCTCAGGCATCAGTTCAGGGTAACATCAATATTCTGCCATTGCATTCTTCATTCTATCTTGCTGGGTTTCAGAGGAGTGTTTAAATCTGACCACTCCTTCTTGCACAGCCCAAGAGCCAGTCGCGGCGCCCTCCGAGGTGGGGACCAGGTTGCCCTCTCCCACGCCGACTAGTGAGGCGGAGGGTAAGCATGCCCTTTTCATCTTTTTCTGTTCATTTCAGCTACTTTTCATCGTCCCTCTCACAGGCTTTTCTTTATAGTGATGGCCGGGGAGGAGACTGAGATTACAGGAGCGGCTGGCGATATTACTCAGCCGCGGGAGGGTCACAAGACCCAGGCGAAATGGGGCCTCGCTCCCGCAAGGCGCATAGTTACCCGGTCTTCCTCCAAGCAGATGTTAGAATTGATGGTCCAGCCCATGGACAGAGTAGAAATCTCTTTCGGTAGCTCTGCGGCCGTTTCTGAGGCAGGTGGAGAAGAAACAGATCTCAGCGGGAGCGACACGGAGGGTGCCTCCAAACCAGAGGCCCCATCCGTATGTACCGCCATTATTTTATCATTTACACCCCCCAAGCTGGTGGTGCCATTTTCTGGAGAAGAATTACCAGAAGAGTTCGCCGCTCTGGATACCGAGGTAGATATAACTCCTCCTTTTGTGGTCTCATCAGCGGGGCTTTCTTCTTCCCTGCAGTCTTTTGAGGATATTGGCATCACTTTAGAAGTGAGTCTTTTCCCTTTATGGTTTCCTTTTTCCCATCTTTATCTGCTGCTTGACGCTGCATTGATTCTTTCACAGGAATCCCCTGTTGCCCTCCCGGCTACGAGTGCATCCGTTGAAGCCACTTTATCTGGCACCCTGGCTATTGTTCCTGCTTCGACAGCCGTTCTTGAGATAATTCGCCCTGTGCCCGTGAGGGTGCAGTCCTCCACAGACTTAGCATCATTGGACCTGCGGAATGCAGGGGAAGGCCCGGCTCTCATCAAGGCTTTGGATTTCAGAGCTGAAATGGACCCAGCCAGGGGTTCTGCCATTATACCAGCTGCAGTGATGACCATCGCTCCAGAATCAACAGTTCCCATAGTATCAGTCATGGAGAGCGAACCTTTGCCTCTTCAGACTGTGGCCCCCGTAGCCTTGACATTGCAGGGGCTAGGCACCGAAATGGAAGAAGGAGAGGTATCTGTTGCAGAACTAGGAGTATCGCCTATAACGGCCATGGAATCTGCTTCCGTATTTTCAGAATCTGAGGAGGAGATGCCTGAAGTTGCATCCGGGAGTGTTCCGACGACCGCCTCCGAGGAGATGGAGGTGGAAGATCTCTCGGCCACGTCAGAGGTTACGGGCAGAGCTCAGTTGGTGGCTTCGGCAGACCTGCCGTCTTCTTCTTCGCAGTCGGATATCACCCTATGGGCGGATATAGACAGTGAAGTAACTTTTGAAGTAGCTCCTCTTCCTTCGCCTGGCTTCACTTCCCCTGAAAGTTTTGTCTGGCAACATCTGGGCATGCTGCGTCAACTGGTGGAGTCCCAACCTGGACTAACTTATTCACAGTTGAAGGAGATAGCCGGGCGCTTCACCGCCGGCTTACAGGCGATGGGATGTCCCACAGAAATATGGGCCCAGCGGGTTCTTTTGTTGTTAAAATTTATTCATCGCCGGGATTTCTTGACACACATCATGTCGGACAGATTGGCAGCCTTGAAGTTGCAAAGAATGGAGTGCAAGTCTGAGCTGGCAAAGATGAACTCTATCCTTCAGGAGCGACAGCGTCAAATGCAGTCTTTGGCGGAGCGGGAGCATTTCGTGCGCGACCGGATAACTATCCTGGAAGCTGAACTGTCTGATCTCCGAGCTGAGCTGCCACAGCTAACAACTTCTCGACCGCAGCTCGAGGAAGAAGCAGCTTTATTAGAGGGGCAGGTGGCATCCTTTCGAGACCAGTCTGTTCGACTGCAGGAAGAGGAGGCTCGGCTTCATGAACTAGGAGCCGCCCCTTCTGTGGGTCTTCTGGCATTCGAGGATATCTTCCGGCAGCCATGAATCATTTTCTTTTTATTTTCTTCTTCTCTCTTTTTTTTGGTGCTCTTTTGTGATACAATGTCCCCTCGGGGCCCTTCATGTACTCACTTCTTAATGAAAAGAAAAATTTTGCTTTATGTGTATCCGCCTTCTTTTCCATGTGGTTTTATCACTTCAGGGAAGTGGGGTAGTGGTTTTAGCAACCCCTCATGCGAATGGCTCGTATCTGGCAGGAGAGCGTCCACCCCTTCAGAGAAAGGATGGGGGACTCACTCCACCGCGTGACGGCATCCGAAGAGGTGCTTAAACCGGATTCTGTTGGTAGCGGCAAACGTCCCTCTTGGCAATATGTGCTGTGAGGGAGACAATTTGCAGGAATGTGAAAGAAAGGGCCTTATCAGAATAGACGGAAAGTCTAGACTGGGTAGAGGTTATAGCAGGTGGGACGATTACAGGATATGTGGTTTTCATCAAGACAAACGTAGGGTCTGAACTGAATAGGGTTTTATCATTGATCGGGCGAAATGCCAGTCGATCAACAGCTGGTTTCATCATCGATATTGGGTTTATATCGATGCAAGAAGAGTTCATAAGTTTCCCCAGAATAGACGAAAGGTCTACACCGAGTAGGGTTTCATCATTGATCGGGCGAGGTGCCAATCGATCAACAGTTGATTTCATCATCGATATTGGATTTATATCGATGCAAAAAGGATTTATAAGTTTCCTCAGGATAGACGAGAGCTCTAAGCTGAGTAGGGTTGGTGGGGACACGCGCCACACTTCACGACGGAGTACACAGATCTCGCCTGCATCCCTTTGACTCGGCGATCACTTGGCGGACGAGCAGAGTTATCTTTAGTTATTTTATGCTTTAGGCCATGATGGGCCTTGGTTTAGTCCCTGCGTGGACACTTTTATTGTTATTGTGGACCTTTGTAGGCCAGTTGGGGCCAATTAGGCTTTAGTTGGGTCATTTTTGTGCTTTAGGTGAGAGATAGGGCTATTGGGCCACTTCTTTGGTTCAATCACTAGCCCATTTGGGCTGGCCACCCACTCCCATGCTTAGCCCACCTTGGGATTTGTGCCCCCACCTCCTAGGGCTAGGGTTTTGGGCGCACCTTTCCTCTCCTCCAAGAGGAGAAGGTGGCAGCCGCCCCCACTCCTACTTTGTAGGAGTGGAGTGCGCACACCCCCCTTTCCCTTCCCCATCCGACCACCCCCCCTCCTCCTTTGGCCGCCCCCTTCCCCCAATTCCCTCCTAGAATCTAGGAGTTGTGCGTCCCCCCCCTTTCCCCCTAGACAATGTGCGCACCCCCCCCTTTCCCCCTTGCCATGTGCGCACGCCCCCTTTCCCCCTCTTGGCTAGGGTTTCATCCTAGCATCTCCCCTCCCCATATAAAAGCTTGTATTATTTTCTTTGAAAAGTTGATGAAGAATTATTAGTGAGCATGACTCCTTGGTGGCTGCGCCCCTTCTTCCTCCCTTGATCCTGCGACGGGATCAACCCCGGGGTGTGACTCCCCATCCCTCGGTGCGACGCCGAGGTTCTATCTTCCCTCATCTCCTTCACAAGTGCTCGAATCTGCTCGTCAGATTTCTATCCCGAGTTGCAGCGGCGCCCCCATCCAGTTCCGGTCGAATCTGGTCCTCTCCTTTTTTATGGAGGTACTTCTACGAGTCGGCAACGCGTGGGCTTTGGTTTCGTCTCGATCCGAGGTCGGCACCGCCCGTGGCGATTTTCTTCGTGAGCTCGCGCAGGACCCTCTCTCTCTGCGAGCCAGGTTCTGCCCGCCCTCTTGCGAAAATTCCCCAGAGCGGAAAACTGCGAGTTTGGAGCTGGTCTCTTCAGGGATCGTACCTCTCGTCGTCCTCTTTCCAACGCCGCCGACCACGCCTCGTTTTGACGTCGGTGCTGAGCGTGGCGTCAAATCTCCTGGGGCCGCGCAGATCAACCTGTGCAATCCGACCCCCGAACCAGCAACGACTTGCAGACGCTCTCCCGGCCAACCTCGACCAGATCTGACCGAGCCCTTCGGTCGGGGCCTACTGCCCTGCGTCCCCGACGTCCTCCCTCAAGCGGCACCCCGTTCGTCTCCTGGAGCAACAAGTTATCAGTTTTACCGCGCGAGCGCGCTGTTCTGTGTGCAGGAAACCAGTCATGACTTGCAGGTGACTTCACGGCCACCTCGGTGCGAATCTGAGCGCCCCCTTTAGCCGAGGCTTCCTCCCGTGACCCAGCTACGCGCCCTCGCTGACGGCGCCTCAATCAGACACCGGACCAAGCCGTGGGAGCGTTCGCCGCCGAGTCGCGCGTTGCTGCGAATCTGCCGACTGCCGCACGGGTCCTCCTCGCGGCCACCCCTTCAACGAGTGCCGCCCGTCAGCCCGTGCATCGGCAGCCCCGAAGTCTATTATTGTAGCCTGTTATCTCCCTGCGAGGAGTGGGCATTTTGGCTGGATGTGTATTATTGTTTGTCATGTGTATCGGGGTTGTTGTTCTCGGCCGGGGTTTCTTCCCCACGCCTAGGCGTGGAGGTACGCGCGACGCTCCTACTCTGTTACTCTGCTTTACTAGTATACTATTCTATATGTCGCGTGAGCGCGTAGGATCCTAGCTAGCTTGCTATTCACCGCGTGATTGAGAGTTGAGCACCCATTCCGTGGCCCTAGTCGAGCGCCGAGCTCGGACTCGATTCCCATAGGTGCACGGCGGTTCCTTAGCCGCTGAGATCCCTACGCTTCCCTCATAGGGACGGCTGTGGGCTTGGATTTCTTGTTGAGAGACGCCTCCACCCGGAGGAATGGCACGGAGGTCAGCCGCCCGGCTTACCTTTGGCGTGCGAGTGTTGGCCGCACTTGTTGCATTCGTAGGTCTTAGCCCATTTCGGTCCCGTCCCGCATCAAAGTGGTATCAGAGCTTAGGGAACCAGTTTGTTCTAACAAATTGGGGTCTTCTGTCATGTGAGTCATTAGGTTTGTTTTAGTTGCATTTGAGTCCGTATTCTTCCCCAGTTTCCTTCTCCATTTTGGGTCGTGTCTAGTCCCATCCCTTAGTTGTCCTACATGTCCCTTCCATAGTCCTAGGGCGTGCATGTGTAGTTAGAGTCCTCAGGTGCTTCATCATGGCTACTCCTTACATCCTCCACAAGGGTCCGACCGACCCTCTATGCCTGGACATCATTGTAGATGGGGACCTTCGCTTTGATGGATCGAGCCCTAGAGCCTATCTAAAGTGGGAGGCTACCATGGGAAAATACTTTGAGAAGAATTGGATATATGGTTCCGAGAGAGTCAACATTGCCAGGGGTCAACTTTCACCTCAAGCTAGGGAAGTGTGGGATCACATAGTAGGTCTTAGGGCAGGTTGGAGGCAAGAGCCCATACACTCATGGGAGGAGATGAAGGTAGAACTTAGGAAGATCTACGCTCCCCAACGCTTCGCCTCCTACTCAGAGACCCATAGCCCGAGGAGCACTACCACTCCTCCTATCTCCCTCGATCAGTCTAAGGCCACTCTAAGGGCTCAACCTCCGCAACGCCCATCACCTCTTACCCCCAACCGAGCACATCATAGTTGGAGGAGCAAGGTGCCACCTGTGTGTGAGTCTAGGCCCGAGACTAAATCTCATGATTACCAGCAAGTCTCCCCGAATGCCCCTAACTTGAGAGATCTCCCCCTCGCAGAACTCCTGCAACTCTTTAGGGAGAAACTAGAAAGGATGGGTACTCCTATGGGATCACCGATTTCCCCTAGCCCACAGTCCGCTCCGCCTCCAGGCTCACGCCTGCCACCTCCCCCAGAGCCCGCCCCTGTGGCCCCCTGTAGTGGGAATGTCCGGTTCTCTGACCAGTGTCCTTCACGTTCCCCTATCTTGGAGGACACACGTTCGGCGGATGCCCCACCCGGGTTTGTTCCAGTGACTTACGTTGCTGAACAGGAGTTGGCTGAGGAGTACTTAGCTGAGGTTGAGGAGTTAGGGAGTGATCCCATCCACATCATAGAGGACTCCGTTTCCATTCCTGAGAGAGATGCTTCACCCTTAGACCCTCATATAGAGCCATTCTTACACTCCGAGGGTGAGCTGATCATTGGAGAGTCTTTAGCTAGCTGGCTAAGGGAGGGTCCACTTCTAGATGTCTCCATTCCTTGCTATACACCCATGGGACCAGCCCTCCCAATTGTACCCCTTGACTCCTTTCACACCACTTTTCGGTCCTTCTGCTTTCTTGAAAATGTGAAGGGCTTCCTTAGGAGTTTAGATTGTCAATGGGAGTTGACATATATGTTGACCTTAGGGTCTGACCAACCCTATAGTCATTGCTTTACACTTCCTGCTTTGGGGTCTATTACCTCGGTCTACACCATAGGACATATCACCTCCGAGGTCCTTTTATTCTTTCCCATACCCGTGGAGGTTGATTTTGTCCCCTCTTATGGTATCACGGTCCCGAGGGTGGAGTCTTGCCTTCCTTGCCATCCTCATGAGCCTCTTGCCCCATACATTAGAGCACCTGACGGTGATCATCTGCACTTGGGCGAATGTCGCACATGGGCAAGTATAGTGAAGGGACCTGTCGGGAGGGGTCATCATTTCTTTGACCCATTCGATCCCCTCCCTAGTGAGCCTCTCGAATCGTATTCTTTTCCCCACCTTGTCGAGAAGGTCTATCATCACACCCTATCCAAACCTGCTAGCCAACACCTCACCTTGCATACTCCCAGACGCCAGAGTTTAGGAGGCCAGGGACACATGTCTCACTCTCATGTTTCTCCATGTCCCTCATCATATAGGGGTAATGTCATGAGTGAGTTTGGGCAATCTAGTCCCCATGAGTCTACCACATTTAGTAGGACACATATGCATGATAGATACAACTTTGGTTGTCCAGGTCCTCCCCGTGTTGTCCAATCATGTAGGAGTCATAGGCATGCTAGGTCTGTGTTTGGATGTCCAGGACCACCTCTACATTCACGTAGATATGAGTCTACCCATCTTATTCGGAGTCTGCATCATCACCACCTTGAGGCCAGTAGCGCACGTTATGAGGAGTTAGCTGATGCGCATCGGCACACCCGTGAGTTCCGAGAGGGAGAGTACGTCATGATCAGGGTCAGACCTGAACGGTTTCCTTCGGGGGCCGTGAAGAAACTCTAGGCCCACGGTGCTGGACCCTTTCGAGTCTTGAAGCGAATTGGGTCGAATGCGTATGAGATTGAGCTGCCAGTCGACTATGGGATCTGTTCGACGTTCAATGTCTCAGATCTGGTGGCATATCGGGATCCCGCGGTGATTCCCAGTGAGCCTCTTGAGCCCTCCCCTCCTGTTGAGAGTGCTACACCTACTGAGCGTCCACCTCTTCCAGCCACATTACAGAAACGCGAATATATAGATTGTATACTGGATGAGCAGGTAACTATTACCAGGAGCGGAGCCTACCAGCGCTTCCTAGTGCGTTGGAGAGGATGCCCCGCGACAGATGACACCTGGATCACACGTGGAGAGCTAGAGAGGATCGACCTGGATTTGCTGGAGCGCTACTGGAGCGACCAGGACCCTTACTCGACAGGGTCGAGTTCTTCCCACCCGGGGAGAATTGGTGGGGACACGCGCCACACTTCACGACGGAGTACACGGATCTCGCCTGCATCCCTTTGGCTCGGCGATCACTTGGCGGACGAGCAGAGTTATCTTTAGTTATTTTATGCTTTAGGCCATGATGGGCCTTGGTTTAGTCCCTGCGTGGACACTTTTATTGTTATTGTGGACCTTTGTAGGCCAGTTGGGGCCAATTAGGCTTTAGTTGGGTCATTTTTGTGCTTTAGGTGAGAGATAGGGCTATTGGGCCACTTCTTTGGTTCAATCACTAGCCCATTTGGGCTGGCCGCCCACTCCCATGCTTAGCCCACCTTGGGATTTGCGCCCCCACCTCCTAGGGCTAGGGTTTTGGGCGCACCTTTCCTCTCCTCCAAGAGGAGAAGGTGGCAGCCGCCCCCACTCCTACTTTGTAGGAGTGGAGTGCGCACACCCCCCTTTCCCTTCCCCATCCGACCACCCCCCTCCTCCTTTGGCCGCCCCCTTCCCCCAATTCCCTCCTAGAATCTAGGAGTTGTGCGTCCCCCCCTTTCCCCCTAGACAATGTGCGCACCCCCCCCCCTTTCCCCCTTGCCATGTGCGCACCCCCCCTTTCCCCCTCTTGGCTAGGGTTTCATCCTAGCATCTCCCCTCCCCATATAAAAGCTTGTATTATTTTCTTTGAAAAGTTGATGAAGAATTATTAGTGAGCATGACTCCTTGGTGGCTGTGCCCCTTCTTCCTCCCTTGATCCTGCGACGGGATCAACCCCGGGGTGTGACTCCCCATCCCTCGGTGCGACGCCGAGGTTCTATCTTCCCTCATCTCCTTCACAAGTGCTCGAATCTGCTCGTCAGATTTCTATCCCGAGTTGCAGCGGCGCCCCCATCCGGTTCCGGTCGAATCTGGTCCTCTCCTTTTTTCTGGAGGTACTTCTACAAGTCGGCAATGCGTGGGCTTTGGTTTCGTCTCGATCCGAGGTCGGCACCGCCTGTGGCGATTTTCTTCGTGAGCTCGCGCAGGACCCTCTCTCTCTGCGAGCCAGGTTCTGCCCGCCCTCTTGCGAAAATTCCCCAGAGCGGACAACTGTGAGTTTGGAGCTGGTCTCTTCAGGGATCGTACCTCTCGTCGTCCTCTTTCCAACGCCGCCGACCACGCCTCGTTTTGACGTTGGTGCTGAGCGTGGCGTCAAATCTCGTGGGGCCGCGCAGATCAACCTGTGCAATCCGACCCCCGAACCAGCAACGACTTGCAGAGGCTCTCCCGGCCAACCTCGACCCGATCTGACCGAGCCCTTCGGTCGGGGCCTACTGCCCTGCGTCCCCGACGTCCTCCCTCAAGCGGCGCCCCGTTCGTCTCCTGGAGCAACAAGTTATCAGTTTTACCGCGCGAGCGCGCTGTTCTGTGTGCAGGAAACCAGTCACGACTTGCAGGTGACTTCACGGCCACCTCGGTGCGAATCTGAGCGCCCCCTTTAGCCGAGGCTTCCTCCCGTGACCCAGCTACGCGCCCTCGCTGACGGCGCCTCAATCAGACACCGGACCAAGCCGTGGGAGCGTTCGCCGCCGAGTCGCGCGTTGCTGCGAATCTGCCGACTGCCGCATGGGTCCTCCTCGCGGCCACCCCTTCAACGAGTGCCGCCCGTCAGCCCGTGCATCGGCAGCCCCGAAGTCTATTGTTGTAGCCTGTTATCTCCCTGCGAGGAGTGGGCATTTTGGCTGGATGTGTATTATTGTTTGTCATGTGTATCGGGGTTGTTGTTCTCGGCCGGGGTTTCTTCCCCACGCCTAGGCGTGGAGGTACGCGCGACGCTCCTACTCTGTTACTCTGCTTTACTAGTATACTATTCTATATGTCGCGTGAGCGCGTAGGATCCTAGCTAGCTTGCTATTCACCGCGTGATTGAGAGTTGAGCACCCATTCCGTGGCCCTAGTCGAGCGCCGAGCTCGGACTCGATTCCCATAGGCGCACGGCGGTTCCTTAGCCGCTGAGATCCCTACGCTTCCCTCATAGGGACGGCTGTGGGCTTGGATTTCTTGTTGAGAGACGCCTCCACCCGGAGGAACGGCACGGAGGTCAGCCGCCCGGCTTACCTTTGGCGTGCGAGTGCTGGCCGCACTTGTTGCATTCGTAGGTCTTAGCCCATTTCGGTCCCGTCCCGCATCAAGGGTTTCATCATTGATCGGACGAGGTGCCAATCGATCAACAGTTGATTTCATCATCGATATTGGATTTATATCGATGCAAAAAGGATTTATAAGTTTCCTCAGAATAGACGAAAGGTCTAAACTGAGTAGGGTTTCATCATTGATCGGGCGAGGTGCCAATCGATCAACAGTTGATTTCATCATCGATATTGGATTTATATCGATGCAAAAAGGATTTATAAGTTTCCTCAGAATAGACGAAAGGTCTAAACTGAGTAGGGTTTCATCATTGATCGGGCGAGGTGCCAATCGATCAACAGCTGATTTCATCATCGATATTGGATTTATATCGATGCGAAAAGGATTTATAAGTTTCCTCAGGATAGACGAAAGGTCTAAGCTGAGTAGGGTTTCATCATTGATCGGGCGAGGTGCCAATCGATCAACAGTTGATTTCATCATCGATATTGGATTTATATCGACGCAAAAAGGATTTATAAGTTTCCTCAGAATAGACGAAAGGTCTAAACTGAGTAGGGTTTCATCATTGATCGGGCGAGGTGCCAATCGATCAACAGCTGATTTCATCATCGATATTGGATTTATATCGATGCGAAAAGGATTTATAAGTTTCCTCAGAATAGACGAAAGGTCTAAACTGAGTAGGGTTTATCGCAGGTGGGACTTTGCCAAGAAATGCGTAGGTTTTATCAGGGCAGACGTAAGGTCTGAGCTGGATAGGCTTTAGCAAAACGGTGATGGGCTTCATTGTTGGTGGGATTTGCGAATGGGGGTATGTGGATTTTATCAGGGCAAACGTAAGGTCTGTCCCAGAAAGGCTTTATCATCGGTGGGGCATGGAGCCATATGACCGACGGAAGGTTTTACCGATGAAGGCAGATGAAGGTATCGTGCCGGTTGGCATGGAACTTTTTGAATTACCATATTACTGACCCAAGTGCCCTTTCGGGTTTTCACCAGAGCCAGCCCCCTCTTGCTTTTGCCCACGCGTCCTTTCGGATTTTCACGTGGCGGGGTACCCGATTTTGCCTGAAGTGCCCTTTCGGGTTTTCACCACAGTTGGGTTTTAGCCATTTTTGCCCTCGTTCAGAATGCCTGAACAAGACTGGCGGGGTATCTCTATTTTTAACCCCATTTTGTCTCTTCTTTTCTTCCCTTTTTTTTATTGAAACTTTGGTTCTATAACTGATGGGCGCAGCTTGTGCATATGTCATCATTGATGTGGGTGCCAACATCAATGCAAGGGTTTCATAGGTCTCATCAGGATAGACGTAAGGTCTAAACTGGACAGGTTTCATCGCTGATCGGGCAATGCGCCAATCAATCAGCAACGGGTTTCATCGTTGGTATTGGGTTTATACCAATGCAAGGATTTTTATAAGTTTGATCAGGATAGATGTAAGGTCTAAACTGGAGAGGTTTCATCGCTGATCGGGCAATGCGCCAATCAATCAGCAACGGGTTTCATCATCGGTATTGGATTTATACCAATGCAAGGATTTTTTATAGATTTCGTCAGGATAGACGTAAGGTCTAAACTGGACAGGTTTCATCGCTGATCGGGCAGTGCGCCAATCAATCAGCAACGGGTTTCATCATCGGTATTGGGTTTATACCAATGCAAGGATTTTTATAGGTTTGATCAGGGTAGACGTAAGGTCTAAACTGGACAGGTTTCATCGCTGATCGGGCAATGCGCCAATCAATCAGCAACGGGTTTCATCATCGGTATTGGGTTTATACCAATGCAAGGATTTTTTATAGGTTTCGTCAGGATAGATGTAAGGTCTAAACTGGACAGGTTTCATCGCTGATCGGGCAGTGCGCCAATCAATCAGCAACGGGTTTCATCATCGGTATTGGGTTTATACCAATGCAAGGATTTTTATAGGTTTGATCAGGGTAGACGTAAGGTCTAAACTGGACAGGTTTCATCGCTGATCGGGCAATGCGCCAATCAATCAGCAACGGGTTTCATCATCGGTATTGGGTTTATACCAATGCAAGGATTTTTATAGGCTTCATCAGGATAGACGTACGGTCTAAACTGGACAGGTTTCATCGCTGATCGGGCAATGCGCCAATCAATCAGCAACGGGTTTCATCATCGGTATTGGGTTTATACCAATGCAAGGATTTTTATAGGCTTCATCAGGATAGACGTACGGTCTAAACTGGACAGGTTTCATCGCTGATCGGGCAATGCGCCAATCAATCAGCAACGGGTTTCATCATCGGTATTGGGTTTATACCAATGCAAGGAAAATTTTTTATAAATTTCACCAGGATAGACGTAAGGTCCAAACTGGATGGGTTTTATCACGGCGGGACGTAAAGAGATACGCGGGTTTCTTCGTGGTTACCACATTACTGACCCAAGTGCCCTTTCGGGTTTTCACCAGAGCCAGCCCCCTCTTGCTTTTGCCCACGCGTCCTTTCGGATTTTCACGTGGCGGGGTACCCGATTTTGCCTGCAGTGCCCTTTCGGGTTTTCACCACAGCTGGGTTTTAGCCATTTTTGCCCTTGTTCAGAATGTCCGAACAAGACTGGCGGGGTATCTCTATTTTTAACCCCATTTTTTATATATATATATTTTTTATTTTCTTCTATCCCCTCCCTTCCTGTTTAGAGGGTGTCAGATCGTGACGACACAAGATCACGATAAGTGGTAGCCTGGTTAGGACGGAGTGTCACTATACCAAGGAAAGGATATCTTGGCTAGGGCGGAGTGCCACTAGGCTAGGGAAAGGGTATCTCGGCTAGGGCGGAGTGCCACTAGACCAAGGAAGGGTAGCTCGGCTAGGGCGGAGTGCCACTAGACCAAGGAAGGGTAGCTCGGCTAGGGCGGAGTGCCGCTAAACCAAGAAAAAGGTATCCCGGCTAGGGCGGAGTGCCGCTAGGCCAAGGAAAAGGTATCTTGACTAGGGCGGAGTGCCGCTAGGCCAAGGAAAGGGTATCTCGGCTAGGGCGGAGTGCCGCTAGGCCAAGGAAAGGATATCTTGGCTAGGGCGGAGTGCCGCTAAGCCAAGGAAAGGGTATCTCGACTAGGGCGTAGTGCCGCTAGACCAAGAAAAAGGTATCTCTTGCCCGATTACTCGGGGAATATCAGCTGTACAGCATGATACAACTTTAGGTGTTTACCGTTGAGTGGTGAGAATTGGATCTCCCCTCGATGATTAACAACTATGTAGGCCCCTCCTTCGTAGACCCTTTGTATCACATATGGACCTTCCCAATTGGGATTTAGCTTTCCCTTCGGGTTGGACGCCATGACTTCTTTTTTCTTGACCATGACGAGGTCACCTTTCTTAAATTCTCGTCCTTTTACGAGTTTGTTAAATGCAGTGGCCATGCGGACCTGATACATTTGGATATTCTTCTGAGCTTGGAGGCGCTTCCCTTCCAATTCAGCCAATTCTTCTAATCTTCTTTCTGCATTGGTTTGTTCGCCATGGGCTAGGTCGTATTGGACTGCCACTCTGAGTGACGGGACTTCCAGCTCTAGTGGGACTACTGCCTCTGAGCCGTATACCAAGGAGTATGGCGAGCACCCTGTAGATGTTTTGAAGACGGTGCGATACGCCCACAGAGCTTCATACATCTTTTCTTCCCAATCCTTCTTATTGGCACTGACGACTTTGGCCAGCAGGGTGCACAAAGTCTTATTGAAAGCTTCTGCCAATCCATTTGCCTGTGGATTGTAAGGAGTGGAAGTCCTCCATTCGATCTTATATTTCTCGGCAAGCCGATAGATTTTCTGATTTCTGAAATGACTCCCATTGTCAGATATTATTCGGCTGGGGATCCCAAACCGGAAGATGATGTTTTGCTTGATGAATCTGGCGACCAGCTCACCAGTGACTTCTCTTAGTGCTATAGCCTCTGCCCATCGGGAGAAGTAATCTGTTATGGCCAGTATATACTTATGCCCGGCCGAAGAAGTCGGTAGTGGACCGACTACATCAGTTCCCCATTGTGCAAACGGCCAGCTAGGGACCGTAGGGTGCAGAATCGTAGGTGGCCTTCTAGGCACAACAGCATGCTCCTGACACTTCTGGCATGACTTTGCAAATGTGCAGCAGTCTTCAAACATAGTGGGCCAATAGTAGCCCAGCTTCTTGATTTCTATCTTCATCTTGGGGCCAGCCTGGTGGGCACCTGCTGTCCCAGCATGTACTTCTTTCATCGCTTGCCAAGCTTCTTCAGTGGACAGGCAGCGGAGCAGAATCTTCTTGCGTGCATCTGCCATTATTCGGAACAGAGTCCCATTCCTTAATTCATAAGAATCTTTGATTCGCAAGAGTTTCATCTTTTCTTCTCTTTTCTGCGGCAGCTGTTGGTGTAAAAACCATTGTAGCAGGTGTTGTCTCCAATCAGATGCCTGTTCTGTACTGATCGTGGCGACTTCATTTTCTTCGGGGCAGCCTTCTAGCATGCTGGGGACTTGCCGCCGATTTATGACAACAATGTTCAGTGTCTCATCTGGTGGGACTGCTATTGAGCTGGCTAGCTTTGCCAATGCATCAGCCTAGGCATTATGTGCACGGTCCACATGCTTGAGCTCAATATGATAGAATTTCGCCATGAGGCGCACAGCTTTCTGGTGGTAGGGGTTCAACTCCGGCTTTCGCACTTCGAACTCACCTTGGATTTGCTTTATTATCAACATTGAATCCCCGAATACCTGAAGCATCTGGATACCCATGTTGAGGCTTATATGCAGTCCGATTATCAGAGCTTCATACTCGGCTTCATTATTAGTGCAGGGCTTGTTTATAGAACAGGAAGTATGCACAACCTCCCCTTCCGGCGATTTCAGCACAATACCGGCTCCGGCCCGTATTCTGGTCTTTCAATCGGAGTCCGTCTCTGTTCTAGATGCTCCATCAAAGAATAGCTGCCACATAGTTGACTGAGCCTGGCAGGCTTCTAGTGTCTCATCATCGGGTAACTCAGTCCCCAACATATCATTCTCTGGCACAGGATGTTCTGCGAAGAAATCGGCCACAGCATGTCCTTTTATTGCCCTCTGGGGTATATATGTGATATCGAATTCCATCAGAATTACTGCCCATTTGCCCAACCGGCCTTTCAGTACTGGTTGAGTCAGTATGTATTTGAGTGGATCTGCTGCAGATATCAATCTGACTTCATGTGACAGCATATAGTGCCGGAGCTTTTTAACGGCAAAGACTAGTGCCAAGCATGTCTTCTCTATATAGGTGTAACTTTCTTCAGTTCTGATCAGCCTCCTACTCAGGTAGTATAGAGCCTGCTCTTTGCCTTCTTCATTTATCTGTGCTAGCATTGCCCCCAGGGAACAGTGTGTGGCTGCAATGTACAGTATCAGGGGTTTGCCCTTAATAGGTGCCCCCAGCACTGGAGGGATTTTGAGATATTCTTTCAGCTTCTCAAAGGCCTCCTGACAGCCATCGTCCCAGAGGAACGGCACATCTTTCATCATGAGCTTGTGAAAAGGGTGGCATCTCCCCGACAGATTTGATATGAATCGTCGGATGTAGGCCAAACGCCCTTGTAGAGATCTCAGCTCGTGGAGATTCCTTGGTGGAGGGAGCTCCTGGATAGCTTTAATCTTGGATGGGTCAATCTCAATGCCCCTATGACGGACGATGAACCCAAGGAATTTTCCACTAGACACGCCGAAGGCACATTTCATAGGGTTCATTTTGAGCTCATATTTGCGCAGCCTCTGGAACACTACTCTCAGATCCTGCAAATGGTCTTCTTTTCTGCTGGTTTTCACCACCAGGTCATCAATGTAGCACTCTACCTTTTTGAAGAGAAAATCACCAAAGATCTTTGTCATAGCTCTTTGGTAAGTAGCGCCGGCATTCTTGAGGCCGAACGGCATCCTTTTATAGTGGAATATCCCCTTCGGAGTGCGGAATGCAGTGTGCACTCTGTCTTCTTCAGCGATCCAGATCTGGTTATATCTGGATGACCCATCCATGAATGACAGGGCTTCATGGCCAATGGTTGCATCGATCATTACTTCAGTAATTGGCACTGGGAAATCATCCTTCGGGCAAGCCTTATTCAGGTCCCTGAAATCTACACATATTCTGATCTGCCCATTTTTCTTCTTCACGGGCACTATATTGGCCAGCCATGTAGTATATTGGTTCTCTTCAACAAAGCCCACATTGATCAGCTTGTCGACTTCTTTGTTGATCTGATTTATCAGTTCGGGACGCATTCTCCTTGAAGGCTGCTTTACAGGGCTTGCCCCCGGGTTTATCGCCAATCGGTGCTGTGCCACATCAGAGCTCAGTCCCGGCATCTCATCATATGTCCATGCAAAGCAGTCTCGGAACTCTTTCAGAAACTGTATGTACTGTTCTCTGGCAGCTGGTTCTAGCAGTGCACTGAGGAATGTCGGCTTTGGCTCATCCGCTGACCCCAGATTCACTTCTATCAGCTCATCGACGGTGGCCTGGCCTCCGTCCTCAACTTCGGGTGGGGCTTCTTGCAAATCAATAAAGCCTCCCGGGATATAATTCTCTTCAGTTTCATGTTCTTCTGTATCGTCATCCTGCTCATCAGCGGATGTCGGCTTATCATATAAGGCCGATACCATCGGATTCTGTTCAGTCTGCCCCGAGGACGAGACTGGTTCAGAAGAGAATTCAAAAGTGGAATCTTCCGCTCTTAGGGATCTTTCTGTTGCAGGCTCCCCTGAAAGGTCATCTTTCCGTAGAGCTCGGACTTCTTCCAGAATGCGCTCAAATTCCAGGCATTCTCTCAGTTCTTTGGCCATCTGGTCTTCATCCGGGGTTCCCGTATCAAATTGTGCTTCGGCCTGGAATAGATCCTCCTTGCAGGACGGGTCCTTCCAGCACCGACCCCTCTCAATTTTATCAGACATCCCTGCTTCTGGCTGGTCATCTTGGGCTTCATTGTCTGTTATGGTTTGATACATAACCTCTTCATCCTCAAAGGGATATTGATCATATCCTATCCCAGGGGAGTCTCCATGCTGGTAGAAGGTAGAGATGACATCCACCTCGGCTTCATAATATTCTTGAAGGGTATAACCCAATCCCGGATGCTGTGTGATCTTCCTCAGTTCCTTATTATCTCGAGGCGGATCCCATAGCTCCCTGAATGCTTTCTTCTGGGCTGCAGATTGTAGTGATGGCATTTGCATCTTGGAGAACATCTGCGAAACCTGCTGGGTAGTATACTCCAGGCCTGTAATCGGCACCATCCGGTTTGCGGCTTCTTCAGGGACCATGCAGTCTTGATCATCTTCTTCGACTGCCTCCCCGGTGTAGAATATGGTAGGTGGCTCGCAGAAGCGAGGGATTTCCATAGTCTTCAGTGGCAGCACTGTTTGGTATTCTAGGCTGGCGACGGGTTTGATTAAACCTCGTGGGACCTTCACCTGTATGCACCTTTCTTTCATTTCTTGATCAGTGCTATCTGGATGGATGCTAGGAGGGGTGATCCGAGCAAAATCATCAGCATAAGAGATGTGAGCTACTTCATGCTTTTCAACATAGCCCCTGGGTGGCGGTGGAGACCAAGCTTTTGCCTTCGTCGCCGGCTTCTTCTGGCTGATCACAGCCTCTTTCTTTTCATCCTTTTGTGACACCTCGGTGTAGTAGGAGGCATCGAGCATATGGCATTCGAACACTTCAAAGGGATGTAGGTCTGCAAACACCCTTTCTTCCTTTCCTTCATGGCAGTATTTTATGCATTGGTGTAGCGTGGATGGCACTATCTGATATTCATGCAGCCACGGTCTCCCCAACAGGGCCTTATTCATGCAGCCACCCCGAGAGGTGTTTCACATATCTGGTTGAACCCAGCAATCTTCATGTCTCTGACCTTGGTAAGCTGCAGATCAAAGTAGTATTTCTGATAGATGCGATACGGGAGAATATTTACAGCAGCCCCGGGATCTATCGGTATCCTGCTCAGCGACTGACAGTTCAGGGAGCCCCTCATATACAACGGTCTGTTGTGACTGGCATTTGGGATCAGCATATCATCTTCTGTGAACGTGACTGATGGTCCAGCATTCACTTCTGCCAAGAGTGCTTCATATTGTGCCGGCGACTGCATGGCATCCACAATTGCTTGGCGGGCCTCTTCACTCAGAGAGAGTATCTCCCAGATGGAGAATCTGGTGGGGAGCTTCTTCAACATTTTCATGATTCGACTGCCAACCCGAACATTAGACAGCCTCATCTCCTCTGCCCACCGGGGTCTTGGAGGTTCATGTGGTGCCTGTGGCCTTTGCTGCCCAGTCCCAGTTTCATTTTCTTCATCGGTCTCCCGGAGGGCTTCTTCTGTAATGACTGCCCCTGGCTTTGCTAGAGGGCTATTTTCTTCATTTTCTTCATGCTGTTTCTGCTTTCCAGTTGCTGTCTGCTGGCATTTATCGCTTTTAGCTGGAGCAGTATGAGACGGCTGCTCGTTTTCTAAGCTGGACAGGAACTCCAGGAATGAAGGGGCTCCTTCTGCTTTATCTTTTCCTTGGTACAAGCTGGCAGGGGGAGGAACCTGGACACCGCGCACCTCTGGTTTCGGGATCTGATAGGGTTGCTCCCCTCTGAACATAATATTATGGTTAGCTGGTGGCGGACGCCCCCATTTTCTCCCAGAACGTGTTGCATGGGCTGAGGTAGAGGCCTCAGCATGATTGGCTTCTAGCGGGGCATCTGATGCTTCTTGTTCATCATCCTCCCCGGGCAGAGAAAAGAGTACCGACAGAGTATTGCATTGTACTGTCGTGACCTTCTTTCCCTTTTTGGCCTTAGGCCGTCTCTTCTTTTTCTGGGAAGTTGGCTTTGCTAGTTCCTGCCCCCAGAAGGACTCAGTCTCATCTTTTCTTTGTTCTGCCTCCGGCTGCTCTTCAATTTTCCATTCTTCGAGCTGCTCCCAGAGTATACAGTCTTTCACCAACAGGTGTTTCGGCTTTTTCTGCTCATACTCATCAAGCTCATTAATATATTGCTGTAGACGCCTGGTTGCAGGACTTTCTTCTTTATGTGCAGGGAGGGGAGTTTGTCTCCTCCGGTTGCGAGTATGGATCCGGATGACTGGTCCGGTCTCAACTGTAGGCCATATTGGCTTTATTGGAGGCGACTCAGGCCTTGGGGTGACACCCCGAATAACTGCTCCGTTGGTTTTAGCTGCGGGAGTCTTCTTTCTACTTTTTGTGGGTACCGTCTGCCATCCTTCCTGATCTCTCAATGGGGTGAGGAGGCAGGCTTCATAGGTGTGCCTGGTGCATTCTTCAATGGCTTCCTTAGGTAGCTGTTGATAGATTGAGATCATATTAGCGGCCACCCTCCAGGGCGGAAGCTCATGTGGCCGAGGCGGCTTCACCTGGTAATCTCCCAGCTGCAGTTCACCCTTCTTGACCATTCCTTCCATGATATCTTTGAAGACATAACAGTCCTCAATTGCGTGCCCCAACACCCGGTGAAATGGACAGAACATCGGATCATCTTTCTTTTCTGCATCTTCGGGCTTCTTTGGTTCAGGCAATGTTACCTTATTGAACTTATATGCCCAGTTAAATAATGCTGCAGTCTTATCCTTGGGAAAAGAGTAAGCCCTTCTCATCCTGTCCCTCAGAGAGACTTTGTCTCTTCTTTCTGCTGTATCTGCCATCGGGGGAGCTTCATCTGCCCCTTTCTTCCCTTTTTGTTGCTCAAAGGTTCTAAAATCGACGGTGTTGGCCTCAGAGTGTGACGGCCGCCGATCATTGGATTTACCTTTTGGCATGGCGGGAGCATTGACGGTCGGACGTTTGGACAAGAACGCCTCGACCTCCGCCACTATATTGTTCAGTCGGTCAAATGTTTTGACATCTGCACGGATCATTTTTTCTAGTACCTCCCTCCTGAGGTTCTGCTTGCATATCTGCACTGCATCCTCCTGATGAGGAGGTCTTCTGCATCTCATGGCTAGATTTCTCCATCTTTTGATGTACTCCAGTGCAGTTTCATCCTGTTTCTGCCTGGTAGCATACAGTTCTGCTATTGTGATTTCCCTCTCCGTGACATGAAACCTGTCGCGGAATTTTCTCTGCATATCGGGCCAATCAACCACTGATCCTGCTGACAAGCTTGAATACCATTCAAAGGCCAACCCAGTGAGGGACGAGCCAAAGAACTTGAGCAGATAGGCTTCATCGACTGCTAGGTCGCCCATGATTGTAGTATAGTAGGCTATATGCTCCCTGGGGGAGCCCTGGCCATTGAATTTCTCAAACTTTGGCGGCTTGCTGACGCCTGGAGGTAGTCTTTTGGCAGCATACTGGGGGGGATACGGTACCTTGTACACATCATAGGCACTAGTATCATCTCCAGTCTTCTCTGACAGCTTCATTTCCACAATTCTTTCAATCATCTGCTTGTGGGCTACAGCTGGATCTATATCTTCTGGAAAGAAGTGGGCTTGTTGCTGCCTGTGAGGAGTTGTCATCACAGTGGCGCACAAGATGGGCGCGGTAGGCTGTGTCTGAGACACAGAGGGCTGAGCTACTGTTTGCTGTGGAACAGGTTGACTTGGTGCTTTGCCCTTATCAGCTAAGAGAGGATTAGCCAGGATAGTTGTTTCTGTGGAGCTGGATGTCTGCCCCGCAGGTTCAGCTTGCTTCGAGACTGATGTAGCTTCCTGTCTCTCATTGAGCTGTCTTCGGAGAGCATTGATCTCCTGTTGGTATCTTCTGAACATCATCTGGATCATGGGATCCATGGTTGATGGAATTTGTATATCTTCAGAAGTCCCTTCAGCATCATCAACGAAGGGGTTATCTCCATCTTCCGCTGTTACCACATTAACTGTCATAGTGGTAACCCTGCGGGCTTCATCATCAATTTTGATTTTATCTTTTGCTGCCTGGCCTCTTCTTGTGACAGGACCAGGTCTAGTTGCCAGCCTGAGCAATTCCTCTGGCTGAGTTGGTAGTATATCCTGCCCCCTGGCCAGTCCAGCCATATTGCAGGTGAAGATTTGCATCTTTCCTTTCCGCCTGTAGACCTTTCTTTTTATTTGACTAGGATATCTGAGCCGGTCAAAGACCGATATTCTTTCTTTGGCTTCTTCCTCGTACAGGTCTTCTTCATTATATCCGACCCTGGGGCCTTCTTCATAGTCATTTGAATCGGAGGAAGAGGCTTCGATCATCATTTCTTGGAAGGTTTCTTCTTCTTCATCATCCCTGATGCCCAAGGCACGGGATAGTCTTTGCTGGCCTAGGGCAGAGCTCCCTAGGTAGTGGAAGTAATCTTGGACTACTTGCTTAGTCTCCTCTGGGTCGCGCCTTTTCGGCTCAGGTCGGAGCATCAGTCTGTCCTGGCCCTTTTGCTGCCAGGCCAGTCTTGTCACCCGAGCATTCAGATGTTCGGCCCTGGTATATTTGAAGATATCAGCCTGTCTGGCACAGGCTCCTGATCTTCTTGCAGTAAGCATAGTGACTGGTTCACTTCTTCTCATATCGCCAACTTGGCAGCGGTTGGCAGCAGCATTGTAGCTCTTCTCTTCCCATCTCTTGCCCCTGGCCATGGGATGGGTGTTGGTGAAGTTTTCCCTGGTCTCATATCTTCCGCCCCTCATCATGGGACGAACAGCAATCATATTTCTTTCTTGACCCTCAATCTCATCTCTCTTCCCCCGGGTCCTGGGGTAGGCAGCAGTAGCATTTCTTTCATCTTTCTTCATCTCCCTTCTGCCCCCTGCTCTGAGGCGGGCAACAGTGATATCAGTGAGGTTCTCTCTGTCTTCAGCTGGGGCCCAGCTTTGGATCCTCTTCGGTCGCCAGACCTGTTTGTATTTTGCTGGCTTGGGCGCCAGCGGCTTCTTTTCAGCAGCTTCCCAGTTGGCCCTCCTAGCGGCCAAAACCTGGAACTTGTTGTCAGTTGGGATGGTCGGGACGATTCTGTCCGGCCGGACTCCCCTGGGGCGACCATCGAGGTTCGCCCTAATAGCACCCATCATTATCGTCTTTCCGGAATTGGAAAGGCGACGATCAACAGCAGTAGACCGGCTCCTCCGGTTGGTTTTCTTCCCCTTCTGGGCAGCAGTGGGGACCATGTCCCTTTTCTGGACATGATGGACGTAGCAGGCGACGGCCGTGGGGGCCGTTTTCTTCGGTAAGCCATCCTTGCGATCAGCGGCCTCCACTGGGGCGTTTGTAGCAGCGCCTTGCTCCTCGTTATCGACCTGTAGAAGGTCGGTGTAGACAACACCCAAGCAGTTGGGCAGCCCGACAGCTGGGGGAAACGAACCGAACGCCAGTGGTACCGCCAGGTACCCCTCCTGGACGTGCATGTCCACCGGTTGCTTGTCGAAGCATACAGACGCGATTTGTGTTGTCATCGTAGTTTCCTGGAAACAAGGAAACACACGGAATCAGAAATTTGAGGGGGGCCCGCTGGGCCTCCTACCTTAGCGTAAAGATGAAGGGAGACTAAGTCCCACCGGGCGTGCCAGACTTGTGGACGCGATTTTTTTTTTATGGTGGTATCTTTATTTATTTATTTAATTTAATTTATTGGATTGATTTATTATTTATTGATTTATTGGTTCATTGGCGTGCCAGTCACCGTGGTGACGATTCTTATTGTGCGCTCGATCTGACATGGTCAGTCGATTGTGACTGATCGTGTCTGGACTAGAAGTCCGTCATACCCTGAACGCTATGACGTTAATTACGTCCTCCCTAAGGAAGACAACCCTTGATTAAACGCTAGAGGTAGGAGGAAGACAGCGGTAAAGCCGTATGCTCAAAGGAGACAAAATTCATCTGTTTGCAAGACGTTAAATGTATTTGAACAGAGCAGGGGTTTGTTAATTACGGGAGAAACCCGACGGCATATTCCCACCATCTTGGATGATGCCAAGTGGGGAATAGGAAACCACCCATGCAGCGGCAGGGTGGGATCCATAAAAGATCGGGTGTATACACATAACCCGGAATCCGGATGGGGACCGGCCTGATGTAACACACCCGGTACGAGTGCGATGTCTTATTAATATCCCCCTTCGGAGGACCATCGGAGATCACGCAAGGGCATAACTCCGTGGGCCAGCGGGGTTGGAAGAGAGTACCACACTCGATTGGTGGGGTATATGTAAATTTTGGCAGCATGTTCCCTCAACCTGGATTGTGCCAAGGGAGGATAGGTCATCATCCACGGAGAGCCGGGACAACGACCGAACAAAGATGGGCACCAGGCCCAGGGACATCTCTTGCCTTCATATCATTGATCAATATTCCCTTGGAACCCATCAGAACACATGTAATGACATGGTTCTTTGGGTTCATAAGGCAGCGGTGAAATCCGGATTCGGGGCGAGAGCTGTAGGGGAGATCTTCCCCATTATTGTATCTCATCAAGACACAAGTGATGGTCTGTGAGTATCCCCTTGAACAGATGTAGGGGGAGATTTAGAAGTTTGAAGAAAGATGGTGCAGGGATGGGCCTCGGAGTGGATTTCATTGACTGAAGGAGGGATCTCGGCGTGGCTTTCGATTGGCAAGAAGGGGCTCTCGGCGTGGCTTTGATATTGGCCAAGGAGGGGTCCCGGCCTGGAGGCTTTCGGCGGCCAAAAATAGGTCTCGGCCAGGGGTTTTCGGCGGGCAAAAGAGACTCGGCCAGGGGTTTGGCCAGCCAAAAGAGGGAGGAAGGCCAGGGGCTTTCGGCGGCCAAAGAAGGGTCTCGGCCAGGGGTTTTCGGCGGCCAACAAGGGGTCTCGGCCAGGGTTCTATCCAGCAAAGAGAGGGAGGGAGGCCTCTCGGCCTGGAGCTTCTCGGCGGGCTCCTGGGCGCGCCGGAAAGGGGGGCGCCGAGAGGGGCATCATCAAGTTTTGGGCAAAAGGGGTGTGAATGGCTGCGAAGGCAGAGGGGCTCTCGGCAGAGGGTTTCCCGGCGCGCTCCTGGCCGCGCCGGGAGTCTGCCGCCGGGAGCCTTGCACATAGCCTCACGTGGAAAGTATTTGTAACAGACTGGGTTGTCGTTTAGCAAAGGGGACAGCTCTCTCGGCAGAGGAGCTTTCGGCGGGGAAACTCGCACGCCGAGAAGGTGGGATTGTTGCAGGATTTCAGGGTTTCAGAGCTGAAATATCTGCCGCCGGGAGCCTTGCACAGGGAGTCATGTGGAAAGTGCTGTAACAGACTGGTTTGTCGTTTAGCTAAAAGAAGGAGAAGGCCTCTCGGCCTTATGGTTCTCGGCGGGGAAACTCGCACGCCGAGAAGATGAAATGCAGAAGGATTTCAGGGTTTCAGAGCTCAAAAACGATGCTCTGTTTAGATGTTTTCTGGGATTTCAAGCTCGAATTGATGCCGAGCCAGGAGTGCAAAAGGGGAGACTCATGGATGTTTCTATTAGAAGGGTGCCAAGGGAATTGGATGATGGAATCAATGAAAGAAATCAGACCATCACCTGATCCTGTGGAGGGTTTTATCTATCTGTTGCAGGCCATTTGGGGGAGTCAAGAGATGACTGTCCTCCGACCCCTCCAGACGAGCCCAGTGACATTGAAAACCGGAGAAGGAGGGACTCTCAACGCAGAAACTTCAGGCCCTAAGCATTCAATACTTAGAATGGAGGACCCTGGGATCGGATCATCATTTATGAGAGCTGGATAGTCCAGGAAACCAAGAGACTGATATCTCTGGTTCCTAAACCGCATAAGGGGGCTCGTCAGAAAACTCAGATTATATATAGGGAAACATCCATTGAGATCGGAGAGGGAAGGAGAGAACAAAACTCAATAACCCATTAGATGGGGGTAGGAGTCCTATCCTCGTCCCTCTTCGAAGAACAAACCCATACGATCGGCTCTGAAACCCAAGGAGTCTAATCTATATTTCTTTCAGACAAAGACCATATACATAGAGAGACAGAGATCGGATATCTTGATCAATCAGTGCCCAGGCGGGCCATATCGATGTTTCATTGCATTGCATAAAAATCTTACACTGATCATGAAAGAGAAATGCAAGACAGAAAGGTAAAAATCAAGGCCGGAACTCTCCGGCTACAGTTGATAAATCGAGAAAGGACTCGCTATATTACATCAGATAAAAGAAAAACATGGAGGAGGGGAGGGTGGAGCATTGACTCCTCTCCCTCCCCAGTGCCCACCTGGAGCTTTCCTTCTTCTTCTCTTCTCTGTTGGTTGAAAGGGGGGGTGGCTCTTGCTCTCCGAACGGGACTCCCTCTCTATCTTTCTATTACTCTATCTTTTCTTTTTCTTTCTTCCGATCGATCCCCTTTTTCTCTCGATCCCCTTTTTCTATCTGGCTTGGCTTTTTCTCTTCTTCTTCCCCCTACTTCTTCTCAGCCGCCTCCTCTCTCTTTTTTCTTCGAAGGGAGGGGGTTTTATAACCCTTTTCCTCTTCCTTCTCGGCAGGCACCTTCACGGCGCGCTTGAGGTAAGCTTCCCGGCGCGCTCGAATTTGGTCTCTCGGCGCCAGTATCTGGGCTTCGACATGGGCTTTCGGCGCCACCTTCATGTAGGCCCACTTGGGGTTTCTTTAAGTGTATCATCACCCCAAAGGGTCTATCCTCTATAAAACATCTTGTATTGAAATCATGATTGCAATTTTCATCAGTCCGCAGTCAGGGTTTTATCAGTCCGTAGACAGGGGTTTCATCAGTCCGCAGATAGGGTTTTATCAGTCCGTAGACAGGGATTTCATCAGTCCGTAGACAGGGTTTCATCAGTCCGTAGATAGGGTTTCATCAGTCCGTAGACAGGGATTTCATCTTATCAATATCGTCACTCGAATGACGACGAGCTCGGACATCAACCTTAGTCTGGGAAGACCTCAGCCGGGTGCATAATCTGTGGAGACGATTCTTCTTCTGCTCTATCTTCTCAGGAGCCTTTATCATCTTCATCTGCCGGTGCTGGCTTCATCTTTATCTCATATTACTCCCCTCAGTAAGCCGACATCTGACTTACCCTGACATATCGTCTGTGACTTCTTGGACGAAGCAGTAGTACAGCTCTTCTTAAAGGGCTGGAAGATCTCATTAGTCGAGTGACTGCTGCTTTATCAGTGCTGCCGTCTGAGTGACATTGGCACCGGGCATCAGCTTTGGCCGACAAGGGCTTTAGCCGGGTGAAAGGTTGATAAGCTTCATCCTTAGTCTTTCGCTGTTGGTCAGATCTTCTTTTCAATTATGCTTCCACCCTTGTTCATTTTCGGGTGTCAACAGATGGCCCGGGAGTGTGTCGATGGATTTCCTGGCCGATCGGAGACCAGTTGTGGCCGTGACAGTCCGGGGATCAGGACCCAACCGGCGTTGCCTGCCTGGGCCAGAAGCACGGGTGCCTGAAGAAAATGCCGCCACGAGCTCCTCCGTGCTCTGATGAAGGTGAGACCAGCGCCGACGTGCTCGTGGGAAATTCCTCTTTGAGTAGGTGTCGACGGAGCCCCTAGAAGATGTCGGAGCAGAGCGCAGGAGATAGAAGATTGGGAGAGGGCCCAACCCAGTCTGGCGGAGCTGACCTGCACACGTCGGGGAAAATTGTTGGAACGTGATGCTATAGAGCCCAAATGGTTCCCTTCTTTCTGAGGTGTTCATAAGACTTGTAGACCCTTGCCTCAACCAAAAATCATGCCAAGATCTTCATAGGTCTGACCCTGGTGGTGTCTGCAATTGGCTTCAGGTGTTCTATCGGAGCTCGGTTGCACAGGCCGACAAGAAACAGCCTCCTGGTCAGCTCAGACGTCGGATGAAGGTTGAAAAGCCATTGTTGGAAAGCTAGCTCAGAGACAAATCGTGTTGCTGTTGGGATGTTTTCCTGGATCTGCTCAGACGAGGCATGATCAACGTTGCAAGTTGCATCCTATTCTGCTACAGTGGTGGACAGGGTGGTGGGTGGGGATGGGAGGTGCTAATGGGGGGAGTGAGAGGGGGAAATGGGGTGGAAAGGGGCTGGGAAGAGCCCTGGCTGATAGGGGGTCAAGGGGGGGGGGTGAGCCAGACATGTGGGTGGGGAAAATGGGGTGTTGGAGGTGGTTCTAGCAATGGGTGGAAGAGGAGCTCCGAATTTGGTGGTAGGGTTGAGGGGAGATCAGGGGGAAGCTTGTTTGAATTTTGGGCTCTACTGGTTGGCCACCAATTGGGACCTAGGGATTGAGGAAGGATGTGATGGGAGAGGGTGGAAAAGTCCTCTATGAAGGCTGTGAGAGTGATTGGGGTGGTTGGGGTTGTATGGGGAAGTCAAGCATTGACTTGGGGAGAGGGGGGAATTTCTATGGGGATGGTGGGAGTGTTGAAAATGGGGAGGGGATTAGAGCTATTGAGGGTTGAAATGGGGGTGGGAAGGGGGCGCACTTGATGAGGTGGAGGGGAGAAACGGGTGGGTGGGCTAATGTGGAGGGGAGAGGAGAGAGAGTGGGGTGCGCCCCCTCTTGAGGATGGGATAGAGAGAGTGAGAAAAAAAGAGGGAGAGAGGGAGGAAGGGTGGAGAAAATCCTATAATGGGATTTCTTCTATTCAATTCATCAAAAGTTGTTCTTCCAAATGAGAGGGGATGGGTCCTATTTATAGGCAACTCACTTTTCCCATCACCAAAATACCCTTAAAAGTTAACTAAATGACCACTAGGTCCAAGGGGGGGCGCCCATGGGCCAGCCCATCTAATTGGGCCCAATAGCTAAACAAACTAGCCTAATGACCCATTAACCTAGCTAATTGACTTAATTAAAATGAAAATTACATACATAAGACTCAAGGAAAAAATAAATTACATGCTAGGACTTGAAAAAATTTGTGAGGCATGAGATGTCCTCATCACGCCAGCTCATCCACGGTTAGCGGAGCACGATCACCACCGGCCATGGTGGACTCCTCCTCAGCAATGCTAGCGGCTCCTTCGGAGATATCTCTCCGAGCACTGGACCCGCCGCTGGCCATAGAAGCTACCGTTGAGCTCACCAGGGGGACGCCTACGGGGACTGGATACTGCAGCCTTCCTGGAGCGAACGCGACCTCGTCCTAGGGGGCAACGATTATCACTTGGCTGGCCCCTGGCTCGACACGGTCTAGGGGCACACCGCGGCAGCTGCATGACCTTGTAGTGCCATGTCGGTACTTCTTGTGCCCCTAAAATCAATCCAAAATCTGGTCAGCCCAGTTTGCCACCAACACAACTGGATGAGGATTCAAAGTCGGTACCCTATGGCAATGGGGAACTCCCCCAGAGTTCACACGAAGTTAGCATTGGCAAGAGAAAACTTGAGGATAGCGTTTATCTTCTTGGACTCCTCTATGGTGGCCGAGGGCTTCCTATCGGCCCAGACAGGATGGAAGCCCTATGCCTCCAACCGTCGGAGGAGTCACGATCACTCGACTTGGTGATATATACATAACGCTGCGCCCAGCCCTTGAGGTTAGACGCGGTAGCGAAAACTTGGACGATGTTGCGTCCGGACCGAGCCTTGAAGTACGCATAGGCCTTATCAGCCGGACAGCGCTGAAGACTGTAGAACTGTCAGAAGAGATGGATGATGGGCTCCACCAACACTCTCTGACACGCGAAGATAAATCCGTAGAGGATGTGGTAAGAATTAGGGGACAACTCCCCTGGATGCCAACCATAATGATGGAGAACTGACTCAATAAAAGGAGGAATAGGCAACGAAAGCCTTCGTGAAAGGACGCCACGGAAACCATGAAACCACCCAGAGGCAGGCTCAGTTGGTCGTCATCAACGGTCAGGAAGAGGATGTCAAACTCAGGGGGAATCTGAAAGGCTTCCCGCAGCCCGTGGACCACCCTGTACGCTACTAACGACGGGGAACGGGGTCGACTTGGGCCGGCACCCGAAGTACTCAGGGCGCTGCTACGGCTAGGGTCCACTTCTTCAACAGAAGATGTGGGACTTATGCGAAGGGCTCTCCTACGAAGAGGCATGACTACGAAGGCTTGAAAACGTAAAGGGAGATAGAAAACCCTCACCATGCGGAGGAAGAAGACGCCTACAACGAGCACGGCAGCCAAATAGGATGCGGGTGTGAGCGATGTCACGCGGAATTTGCCGGAGGAGGCGAAGCGGAGCGCGCGAGGGGCTCATTTTGCTGCAACACAGAAAGAAGAGAGAAGAGGGGAGAGACCATCACAGGAGATTGCTCCGGCGGGGTGTGCGGGACAGATACATCGTAACAAGATATGGGGATTAAACGGCCATTGCGGGAAATGACTCTCCGCGACATCGGGGGATGAGAATAATGCAAAATTTAAATGACAGCAATTTAAACGGCCATTGCGAGAAGTGACTCGCCGCGGCCTCGAGAATATGACAAGATATGAGAATAACACAGAATATGAATGACAGAAATTTAAACAGCCATTGCGGGAAATGACTAGCCGCGGCCTCGAGAATATGAGCAGATATAAGAGTAATACAAGATATAAGGGGGGGGCAAAAATTTAAACGGTCATTGCGGGAAGTGACTCACCGCGGCCTCGAGAATATGAGCAGATATGAGCACAATACAGAATATAAATGACAGAAATTTAAACGGTCATTGCGGGAAATGACTCTACGCGGCCTCGAGAATATGAGTAGATATAAGCACAGCACATAATATAAATGACAGAAATTTAAACAGCCATTGCGGGAAATGACTCTCCGCGGCCTCGAGAATATGATGTGATCGACAGGGGCCGGAGACCCCAAAATAAAGAAAGTGATCGTGCCTACCATAAAAGCGGGAGATGGCGGGTTGCTTCCTCCTCTCCCTTCGGCTGGCCGATGGAGAGGGTTTTCCTTGGTTACCCTTGCAAAAAGAAGAAACAGACAAATAACAGGTGGATCAGAAAAGATGGCAGTGTAGTATTAGTCCCTTGATGAAGAATAATGAAATCGTGGCAAGACACACACCTGGTTAGTGTTATTTTTAAACCCCTCTCGGACACGAGTAGGAGGAAAATATGATGATGAATGGAATTATGCAAACATATATAAAAGAAGACTCCCTTATGAAGGGGGACGGAGAATGTGAGATGATGAATGCAAAAGAACTACGGAGAAAAGGGGAGAGAGTTGGCTTATTGAATGTGCCGATGGCGGGATCTGGCGGAGCTTCGACAACGTAGGGACGACATGAAAGCATGGTGGACGAAGGTGACCTTCCTCTTGCGAGCACGGGCACCCGAAGAATCGGAAGAACCTCCTCCTGAAAAGAACCTACGGGTTAGCAAAAGGATCCGGCAGAGTCTCCCCTTCCTCTGTCGGATCAAAAGCCCCCCTTCCCTTCAAGGGAGGGGGTCTTCTATTTATGGAGGAGAAGTGGATTGAGGCATCCAGGGACATGGACGCCTCAAGATGGGGGCGTCCAGAACCCTAGACACCTCCATCAACACATTAAATATTTTTTTATTTTTTTATTTTTAATAATTTTATGAAGGCATCCAGGAGACTGGACGCCTTCATTTCCGCCCACCGGAACCCCGCCGAAAGCCGTAAACGGTAGGTAAAGCGCGTCGTTTTGGTGGGTACCCGTGACTCACGAGTGGGCGCGTCTAGCTGGCAAGACGTCCCTATATTTTTGGATTTTTCCGAAACGTCAAATCGAGCGGTGGATCGGGAGTGTCCGGGTGTCAGAAATTGAAGGCGTCCAGGCACCTGGACGCCTCAAATGGAGGCGTCCAAGGCCCTAGACGCCTTTACAATTATTATTATTATTATTATTATTATTTATTTTATTTTTTCACTGATGAAGGCGGTCAGGGCCTTGGACGCCTTCATACATATTATTTTTTTATTTTTTCACTGATGAAGGCGTCCAGGCTCCTGGACACCTCAAAGATTTTCCACGAAAAAAATTCAGAAAAATGTAAAACAATTCATAAAAATAGGAAATCACCAGAGTAATTAAAAATGTGAAGGCCGCCTTGCGGTATCATAGTGTAATATGAGATTTAGTCACGGTAATGTCAAGAACGGCGTGTCTACAGCTGCCCCGCCTTGGCGTCTGCTTTGCAAGGGAGTGACACGTAGTGGAATGGCATTGAAGTGAAGTGGAATGGAGTGAGAATGGACTGAAAAGTAGATGCCAAAGTCTGTTGAGACACGCTTTCAACATTATGGTTTTGGAATGTTTTCAGAGTTTTCAACGAGATGACCTTGAAGAAGGTCTTTCGAATTCAACAATTGCTTGGACGGAAATCAAACAAGGAAGGGGAAAATGTGCGCTCAGGCACGAGTAGAAAAATGGACCAACTTCTCTATGTGGAAGTACCTGGGTCGTAAACTTGCAGGTTTCACCTTGGGGAGCGGTTACCAGTCAATGTGGAAGTGCTGCAGCCAAGGTGGGTCAAATAGAGTAAAAGTAAAGGAATATTTGAGGATCAATCCAAACAAGGGTCTCTTTTGGAAGAACAGCGCGGGGCTGTCTCAAGGAAACTCAGTATTTCATTCGGAATGGAATATCTCATATTATAAGAATTTAAGCACAGCGGCCTTCGCAATCGAATTACTTTGAATGATTTTTCGCAATGGAATCAAAGTCCTACATGAATGCATGTTGGGTTTAAAAGAAAACTTAAAACAAACTAAAATAGAAAATAGCCAAGGATAATATTGTCAAGTTGTTAAGAATGGGTCAGGATATCGATCCGGTGAGCTGATACTGAGCCGGGGCCCGTTTATCCACGCACCAACTCACCGAATGGAACCATCATCCCCTTGCTTTCACAACTTAACGGCCTATCCGCACAATTTAAATTCCTCTGAAATCATCACTATTTTTGTTGAAGGGGAACTCAAATTCCAGAGTCATTCAAGTCGCAAGGTCCTTGACATGTTCTAGTAGCGTAAATATTATATAATACAATGCATGACATGGTGGGACTAGTTACCGAATGGTGGCATACGATGGGATGGTGGCGTCCATTAGTGAAACCTGCACTGATCAACATGATTAAAAGCAGCAGAGTTGCACCACAGTACAAGGGAGATCAAGAAAAAATACTTTTTGTTGAAGTCAACGGCGACGACTCGACATTGATGTGACGTCTCTTGGCCTTCACCCACTTCCCTTCCTATAAGTACCCCCCTTAGGCTAGTTCAGCCAAATGCACCAAGGAGAGCTTTGAAAGCTCAAGAGGAGGAGGAGAGGAGAATCTAGGGATTTCCAGGATGGAAGGAGAGTCTTCCCGCTCTGTGAAGAGGAGCAGGCCTAGTAGGGACTTTAGGCGACTCTCCGACCTTGAAGGTCATCTGAGTGGGATGATTCGGTCGCATATGGTGAGTTGACTCATTTCAAATTTCATGTACGACTTCTCCCTCACTTCTTCCTTCTTTTGTTTTCTTCTCTTTTCCAGCCGTACCCTCTCTTCCCAGGTCCGAGGAAATTTTCCAAGCTACCGTGGCTTTTGAAACTCACCTCCAACATCTCCATCGGCATGAGGGTCATAATCACAAGGTGGCACCTTCAGGGGCTCCTAGTTCATGCCAAACATTACGAGAAGATTCGTATGGACTGGGCAGCTATGGGCGCGCTGGTGGAGATCTGGCATCCTCAAACTCACACCTTCATCTTCCCTTCTTTCGAGGCGACCATCCTTCTCGAGGAGGTAGAACTCCTACTCGGGTTAAAAAGGTTCAAAAGTGATGGCAGGATAAAGATTACGCGAATGCTGAAGAAGGTGACTTTCGAGGAGGTCCTTGGAAGCTTCATGCCGCCTAGTGCCATTAGGAACGTCCAGACTCAGAAGGGAATTAACTTGCAGAAGCTCACGGAATGGGTCATGGATGCCCTGAAAGGATTGCCAGATGATGATCATTTGGAAGAAATCATGAAGGGATTCACAATCTGTTTGGCGAGTGCTCTCTTATTCCCTCATATCGACAACGTAGTGGAGGAAGATCAGCTGAATGCTATTTGCGGCATTTGGAATGGCAAAAGTGTGGGACCTTCCATTCTTACTTTCCTCTATAGTGGCCTTACTGCTTCCAGCCTGGGTAAGCCTCCTTTTGGTTGTGCACTTCTTCTGAATTGCTGGGTTGATTTACATTTCAAATTTGATCACCGTAAGGGGATGCCAACTACCTCGAAGATTTTTCAACAAAGCCCCCTTTACCACATAGCCGATGTGTTAGGCTTTTGTGGTAATATAGTGAACCGCGTTCCATGGCTGAGGAAGCGTGAAGACTGGAGGTCTCACTTCAGAACTATGACACAAAGCTTTTTCACTTGTGCACCGGCATGCCTACTCTCACGCGAACTCCTCACGAGGTCTTCTCCCGGAGCTGAACTCCAACTGATTGGCGCGACAGAGTTTGTTCTTTATAATGCGCATCGGTGCTGCATCCAAATCGGCATTCCACATCACTCGTTCCCACCGTTAATCGGCATCGTTCCTTTGAAGAAGAGAGAGTTTGACACGGAAGCGGATGCGAAGGAAGCGAAGGCCATCTGGTGCGGACACCCGAGCTGTTGATCGGCACGACACACCGAGCCACCGGTACCGCACACGGAGCACGACACGAGCCACCTCAGCGTCCATCTGGCTCGGAGACAGCTTGGAGACTCCGCCTTGAGCCTCCCCATTTATTATATTTAGCTAGACTTTATGTGTGTGTAATTTGTATTTATTTCGTTGCATTCGGTTTGCCATTTTGAGTGTAATAGGGGCTTATGAGCATTTCGGACCCCGTGGGCCCCACGGGCCCCCCGGGCCCCACCACATTGGGCCACCTCAGCCTAGGGTCCCACATGGGGCCAGTCAACATGCCACATGGGAGCATCTAGAAGTTTGAATGGTATTTGGACACATGGGGGACAATGGACTTGAAAAGTCCAAATGAGAGGCCACCTACCCCCACCTACCAAGTCCAACTTCCACATCCTTGCCATTCTAGTCAATAGGCCGCCCCCCCCTTTATTTTTTTTTAATTTTCATTTGTGTGGATGGTCACATGCAATCCTAGCCCTCAATCTCCCACCCCTAGATCCAACGGTGGAGGATTGATTAGATTGGTGACCTATATATGCTTGTAATTTCCATTTTTGATGAATTAATGCCATTTGGAATCAAGAAATTGTTGGAGCTCCAGCTTGGTGCGCCCCTCTCTTCCCCCTTGCAGCTGTGAAGGTTGCCTCTGGAGGTGTGACTCCTCCCCTATCAGTTCCGGTCATCGCCGCCGCCGCCACGAGCCGCCACCGCACCGCCATCGCCTTCGCCGGAGTTCTGTCCACGCAGTACCACAGCCACTTCCACGAAATTCCAGTCTCAGCCACGGGCTCAGATCGAGCTGGAACTTTTACTGGATGTCCCAGAGGTGTCCAGCACGTTCTCAGAATTTTGGTTGGTCATAAAGATCTCATTTGGTATTTTTTGATTTTCGTCCAATCACAGTTTCCAGATCTGTCTACGGTCTGTTTCCATTTCCACCCGCCCAGAGTTTCAAGTCTTAGGTCCTTTTTTTGATTTTCTTTGGTTTGCCCAATTTAACTGGGTGTCCCTTGCATCCATCCCTTCATCCACCATTTTTTTTAATTTTTGGTTCGTCCATTTCATATTTTCTAAAATTCGTTCTCAGTCCTAGCTACAGTACTTTCTGCCAGTTCCCAGATCCGACCACTAGACACTCCAAAAATCCTATCAAATCACCACCAGCTCCAAATCCAATTCTAAAAATTGTCCCAGCTTTATGGTTTGAATATCTACAAAGTTGAAGAAGATCTTGAAGTCTGATTCCTACGGCAAGTAGGCGGTCAACGGTGGTTCTCAGACAAGTACCCTGTAAATCTGATGTCTCGGTTACTGTACAACAGGGATTTGTAAATTCATTAAAGTCTAGATCCGGCTAGATCCATCAGATCTCTTTGAGTCTAGATTGAAGTATTTGAAGAGAGCTTTCCAACTATAGCTCATGCGTCCCGATCCGACGTCGGGATCGACCGCAGCGGCTGTTTTCGCCGGAGCGCGCACCTGAAAACAGCAAGCAGAAATCCGTGGGCAGCATTCCAAAAGCTTGGAGATCGGAGTTGTTCGGCCACCGGTCGGTGTTCCCGGCCGACCGCCTTCCGTGGAGACGTGCCACCAGGGGTCCCCATCACAGTGGGACCCACTCCTGCAAATCCGGAGGCCAGCGCCACCCGTGGGCCCCACGGGCCCGCAGAACCCGCCGTTCGAAAAGCACGAAAACGCGGAGTTCGGCACCGCCGGGCGACATCAAGATGCTGCCCGTCAACCCAATTCGCGTGACTCCCGGGCCCCGCATGTGACCTTTTACCTCCCTGTGTGGAGTGGGTCAAATTATTGTACTGCTGTAAAATTGTGTTAACCGGGGGTCCGTGATTGGCCGGGGTTGTCTTCGCCACGCCGGGAGCGTGGAGGTAATGGTCCGAACCTCTTGGCGTTCATTTGCTTAGCTAGTATACGGTCTTTTGCCGCTGCCGAGAGTGTAGGTACTAGCCCGTGTGTCCATGTCACCGCTGTGAGAGTGAGAGTGACCCGTCCCGCGACTCGATCCGAGTCCGGAAGTTGAGTCGGACTACCCTTGACCTCCGCCGGTTCCTTAACCGCGCACGGTCCGCGCTTTCCCTCGCTTGGGACGACGAGTGAGCTTCCACTTCTGTTAGCGACGTTTTACCACTAGGAGCTCGTAGTGTCGGGCTTAGTGTCTCCCTGGTGTGTGCTGCTGGTCGCGTCTTCATCTAGAGTCCGAGGGTGGCACCATATAGTGTCGTCTCCTGAGTCCGTCCCGCATCAGTTTGGTATCAGAGCAAGTCGAGTCTAGGGTAGTCGTTGCATAAGTCTTGCATAGTCTAAGGTTACCCCACACACACCTTCACTCGGTATATCCAAATGCGTTGTCCGACCGTTAGGCTTCGCCTACCGGGAAGACCACACACTTGCGCGAGTGACCTTCGGGTCGATTACCTCCGCCGCGTACCGAGTCTTGGCCGTGTCTAGGGTGTAGTCGAGTCTCATTCTTTTCAAAAAAAAAAAGTGTTTTAAATTGCATTCTTTCAAAATACCAAAAAAAGGAGTGTTTTCAAATTGCAATTAGGTCTAAGTGTATCATTTAGTGTGTTTGCATTAGTCGGTCGTTGTCACCTAGTCCGTACGTCTTTGCATGCCCACCCGTCGAGGCACCCAATACTCGCCACCACCACCTATGGCGGACTCCCGAGCCCGTAGTTCCGATGAGTCTTCCACGGCCGAGATGTTCCGGGCCATCATGGATCGTTTAGACACGCGTATGGATGGTCTTAGTACTCGTATGGATGGCATAGGGACGCGTCTAGAAGGGAGGATGAAGGTCCTCGAGGATCGGGCCGGGGTTTCGGAGCAGTCCATTCAAGGCCTTGTTGGGAGGATTGCCGTCCTAGAGAGGGGCCCAGTAGCGGCGCAACCCGCGCCGACGAACGGCCAACAAGAGCCGGTGCAGCAACCCGCTGTGCCAAGGGCTCAGGTAGAGGATGTCGGGAGGCAACAGGCGCCTATAGTGGATGATTATGCCTCCGACAATGATCACGGGGGTAACGGTCGTCGTCATCAACGACGGAATCGTGATGACGAGGATGACGACCGCATTCTTAGGGGTGTGCGTGCGGACCCTCCCACTTTTAGCGGGTCCTTGGACCCTAGGGTGTATCTAGATTGGGAGGCCGGTATGGACCGGTACTTCGAGTGGTTTGAGATGACGGACCACCGAAGAGTCCGATATGCGAAGATGAAGCTGCAAGGGCAGGCCCAAACTTATTGGATCAATGTGGAGAGCCTGCTCAACCAGCGACGTCAACCCCAAATCGGTACCTGGGATGATATGAAACTCAAATTGAGGGAGAAGTACCTTCCTGCCTCATATCGCCAACGTCTTATAGACAAGTGGCAAAGCATCTCCCAAGGGAACCGATCCGTGACCGAGTACACCGCCGAGTTCGATGAGTATTATTTGCGGTGCGGGGTCACGGAAGAGAGCACCATGACGATATCCCGCTTTCGGAGAGGTTTGCGGCCTAATTATCAATATGAACTCTTTCGCCGCAATGCCACCACTTTGGAGCAGGCATATCAGATTGCTCTCGAATTGGAGCAGTTCGAGGCCGAGTTCGAGTCACCCCATCGGTTGGGCTCCTTTCCCCTTCGTAGTGTCGAGTCCCGTGGCTCATCTGGCACATATCCGAGGGCCCCCATGGCTCGACCTCAGGAGCCCGCTCGCCACGAGCCCTTTGCTCCTAGGCCTCGCCCTCCACCCCCGAGGGACCTTCCTCGTCCCCAGCATCTTACGGCCCCACCCATAGCCCGTCCACCGGCACCTGCACCACCCGCACGTCCTTTGTTGCCTACGCCTCCTATCCGTCGGGAGGATAAAGGTAAAGGACCTATGATTGGGGAGCCTAGTGGATCACGGCAGCAGTGTTATCGCTGCAATGGGTTTGGCCATTTCGCCAACCAGTGTCCCACTCGCCCATCTCTTCACATTGGGGACACACAGGCTGAGGATACCACCCCTGCGGGCCTAGAGTTAGTCAGCTATGAGGCAGATGAAGAGCTAGCTGACGAGTACTATGAGATGGGAGGTGAGGCCCAGGATGCCCAGCAGTTAGACGATACCCATGTGGGGGTCGTCAGATGTATCCTCACCCAGCCACAGGTCAGTGATGACTGGCGTCGGACCACTATCCTTCATGTATTCTGTAGGCTGGGAAAGCAAATTTGCAAGGTGGTCATCGATAGCGGGAGTTGTATCAATGCAATCTCCACGAACGCTGTCACTCGTCTTGGTCTCACACCCGTAGACCACCCTTGCCCCTACCAGGTATCATGGGTGGATACAACTTCCATTTCGGTCAGGCTGCGGTGCTTGGTCCCGCTGCAGCTCCACTCCTACCGTGACGAGATCTGGTGTGATGTTCTTCCCATGGAAGTGGGAAGTATCATTCTTGGTAGGCCGTGGTTATTCGACCGAGATGCCACACTCCATGGTCGGTCGAACACCTGTACCTTCGACCACGATGGCCAGCGGGTCACCCTCCAACCCGTTCGGCCCAGGAGCCCATCTGTTAGGGGTCCTACTGGCCCTAGTACTCCGAAGCCTTCCGTTCCCGGGCCTAGTACCCCATCCCCAGCTCGGGCTATGACCGTTACCTCTGGCCCAGGAGAGCCCTCGACGAGGAGATTGATGATGATTAGCTCCCGGGAAATGGAGCAGGAGCTTAGTCAGGGCTGTCCGGTGTTTGCCATTACGGTCCGAGAGGTGGAGCGGGACTCCGAGGGTGAGCTCCCACCCGAGGTTGTTCCCATTCTGCAGGAGTATGCTGATGTATTCCCTGATGAGCTTCCCGAGGGACTCCCACCTATGCGGGATATTCAGCATGCCATCGACCTTGTTCCGGGCTCTTCTTTGCCCAATCTTCCTCATTATCGAATGAGCCCCACGGAGCATGCCGAGCTTAAACGGCAGGTCGATGAGCTTGTGCAGAGAGGATCTGTCCGGGACAGCATGAGTCCATGTGCTGTACCCGCATTACTCGCCCCGAAGAAGGATGGCACGTGGAGAATGTGCATTGATAGTCGTGCCATCAACAAAATCACCGTGAAGTACAGGTTCCCTATTCCCCGCCTTGATGACATGCTGGACATGATGGCAGGTGCCACTATCTTTTCGAAGATCGATCTTAAGAGCGGCTATCATCAGGTGAGGATTAGGCCAGGTGATGAGTGGAAGACCGCATTTAAGACCAAGGACGGTCTATATGAGTGGTTGGTCATGCCTTTTGGGTTGACCAATGCCCCTAGCACTTTCATGCGGCTCATGACTCAGGTCCTTCGACCTTTCATTGGAGTCTTTGTAGTGGTGTATTTTGATGATATCCTTATCTATAGCCGCACCACAGGGGACCACTTAGACCACCTTCGGCAGGTCTGTATACTTCTTCGGCGAGAGCAGTTGTTTGCGAACCCACAGAAGTGTGCTTTCATGACATCTCAGCTTACCTTCTTGGGTTTCATTGTGTCTAGTACTGGGGTCTCCGCCGATCCGGAGAAGGTCCGGGCCATTGTTGAGTGGCCGGAACCCCGTACGGTTCATGATGTCCGCAGCTTTCATGGCCTTGCGACGTTCTATCGTCGCTTCATCCGCGGATTTAGCTCCGTCACTGCCCCGATCACGGATTGCATCCGTAAGGGCACATTTGTATGGACGAAGGCCGCATCTGCTGCCTTCAGGGACATCAAGGAGCGCATGACCCAGACACCTATCCTTCGACTGCCTGATTTCTCGAAGGTGTTTGAGGTCTGTTGTGATGCGTCGGGTGTTGGGATAGGAGGAGTTTTGAGTCAGGAGTCCCACCCGATCGCATATTTCAGCGAGAAGCTGAATGATGCGAAACTGCGATATTCCACATATGATAAAGAGTTTTACGCAGTTGTTCAGGCTCTTAGGCATTGGAGGCATTACCTATTACATCAGGAGTTTGTCTTATACTCCGATCATGAGGCTTTGAGGTACCTCCATTCCCAAAAGAAGCTGAATTCGCGTCATAGTCGTTGGGTTGAGTATCTCCAGCAGTTCACCTTTGTGCTAAAACATAAGGCTGGAGTGGAGAACAAGGTGGCCGATGCCTTGAGTCGGCGAGCATGTCTTCTTACCACCATGAGTGCCGAGGTCATAGGGCTAGAGAAGATGAAGGAGGCCTATGTTGATTGTCCTGACTTCGGTCAGATTTTTACTACTCTCCAGGCCGGGCCCTCGAGAGACCATGATGATTATGTGCTTCAGGAGGGTTACCTCTTTCGAGGTAGCAGGCTATGTGTTCCCCGAACTTCGGTTCGAGATTTCCTAGTGTGGGAACTACATGCGGGAGGTCTAGCCGGCCACTTTGGTCGGAACAAGACTATTGAGGCAGTGGAGCATCGATTTTATTGGCCGAGCTTGAAGCGCGATGTTGCTAACATCGTGGCTCAGTGCCGTACATGTGCTACGGCCAAAATGAAGAAGCAAAGCTCGGGCCTTTATACGCCTCTCCCCGTGCCTGATGCCCCGTGGCAGGATGTCAGCATGGATTTTGTTTTGGGATTGCCACGTACCTCCAGGAAGCATGATTCGGTCTATGTGGTGGTTGACCGTTTCTCGAAGATGGCCCTCTTTATCCCTTGCTCAAAGACTTCGGATGCTTCTAGGGTAGCCCGCCTATTCCTTACTCATGTGGTGTGCAAGTTCGGGTTGCCTCGCACTATAGTGTCTGACCGTGATGTTAGGTTCACTTCCTATTTTTGGAAGACACTATGGCATATGATGGGTACGCACCTCAAGTTTTCCACTGCATACCATCCCCAGACAGATGGTCAGACCGAGGTGGTCAATAGGAGTCTGGGTGATCTTTTGAGATGTCTTGTTAGGGACCGCATTGGGGATTGGGATCTCATTCTACCTATGGCTGAGTTTGCATATAATGATTCGGTGAATAGGTCTACTGGCATGAGTCCATTTGAAATTGTCACAGGTCGTAGGCCTAGGAAACCCGTTGACCTTGTCCCCATGCCTGTCCATGCTAGAGTGTCGGAGTCGGCCGAGTCATTTGCTAGGCATGTTAGGAGTTTGCATGACGACATCCGTCGTCACATTGAGTCCAGCAATGCACGGTACAAGGAGTTAGCCGATGCCCACCGACACCACCGAGAGTTCCACGAGGGCGAATACGTCATGATCAGGGTAAGACCTGAACGGTTTCCCTCTGGAACCGTTAAGAAGTTGCAAGCTCGCGGAGCCGGTCCATTCAGAGTGTTGAAACGCGTTGGATCCAATGCGTACGTTGTGGACTTGCCCGAGGAATATGGTATAAGCTCTACCTTCAATGTATCGGATCTTGTTGCATATAGGGACCCAGCGGTGATCCCTAGTGAGCCTTTTGAGCCATCTCCTCCCCTTGAGAGTGATCCCACACCTGAGTGTCCACTTCCACCTCCAGCCCCTTTTTCACGGCAGCGTGAGCATATAGATCGTATACTGGACGAGCAAGTGACGGTTACCAGGAGTGGATCTTACCCGCGCTACCTAGTGCGATGGAGAGGACGGCCCGCTACTGAGGACACATGGATCACACATGGTGAGTTGCAGCAGATTGATCCGGACCTTTTGGAGCGATACAGGAGCGATGCAGACCCTTACTCGACAGGGTCGAGTTTCTCCCACCCGGGGAGAATTGGTGCGGACACCCGAGCTGTTGATCGGCACGACACACCGAGCCACCGGTACCGCACACGGAGCACGACACGAGCCACCTCAGCGTCCATCTGGCTCGGAGACAGCTTGGAGACTCCGCCTTGAGCCTCCCCATTTATTATATTTAGCTAGACTTTATGTGTGTGTAATTTGTATTTATTTCGTTGCATTCGGTTTGCCATTTTGAGTGTAATAGGGGCTTACGAGCATTTCGGACCCCGTGGGCCCCACGGGCCCCCCGGGCCCCACCACATTGGGCCACCTCAGCCTAGGGTCCCACATGGGGCCAGTCAACATGCCACATGGGAGCATCTAGAAGTTTGAATGGTATTTGGACACATGGGGGACAATGGACTTGAAAAGTCCAAATGAGAGGCCACCTACCCCCACCTACCAAGTCCAACTTCCACATCCTTGCCATTCTAGTCAATAGGCCGCCCCCCCCCTTTATTTTTTTTTAATTTTCATTTGTGTGGATGGTCACATGCAATCCTAGCCCTCAATCTCCCACCCCTAGATCCAACGGTGGAGGATTGATTAGATTGGTGACCTATATATGCTTGTAATTTCCATTTTTGATGAATTAATGCCATTTGGAATCAAGAAATTGTTGGAGCTCCAGCTTGGTGCGCCCCTCTCTTCCCCCTTGCAGCTGTGAAGGTTGCCTCTGGAGGTGTGACTCCTCCCCTATCAGTTCCGGTCATCGCCGCCGCCGCCACGAGCCGCCACCGCACCGCCATCGCCTTCGCCGGAGTTCTGTCCACGCAGTACCACAGCCACTTCCACGAAATTCCAGTCTCAGCCACGGCCTCAGATCGAGCTGGAACTTTTACTGGATGTCCCAGAGGTGTCCAGCACGTCCTCAGAATTTTGGTTGGTCATAAAGATCTCATTTGGTATTTTTTGATTTTCGTCCAATCACAGTTTCCAGATCTGTCTACTGTCTGTTTCCATTTCCACCCGCCCAGAGTTTCAAGTCTTAGGTCCTTTTTTTGATTTTCTTTGGTTCGCCCAATTTAACTGGGTGTCCCTTGCATCCATCCCTTCATCCACCATTTTTTTTAATTTTTGGTTCGTCCATTTCATATTTTCTAAAATTCGTTCTCAGTCCTAGCTACAGTACTTTCTGCCAGTTCCCAGATCCGACCACCAGACACTCCAAAAATCCTATCAAATCACCACCAGCTCCAAATCCAATTCTAAAAATTGTCCCAGCTTCATGGTTTGAATATCTACAAAGTTGAAGAAGAGCTTGAAGTCTGATTCCTACGGAAAGTAGGCGGTCAACGGTGGTTCTCAGACAAGTACCCTGTAAATCTGATGTCTCGGTTACTGTACAACAGGGATTTGTAAATTCATTAAAGTCTAGATCCGGCTAGATCCATCAGATCTCTTTGAGTCTAGATTGAAGCATTTGAAGAGAGCTTTCCAACGATAGCTCATGCGTCCCGATCCGACGTCGGGATCGACCGCAGCGGCTGTTTTCGCCGGAGCGCGCACCTGAAAACAGCAAGCAGAAATCCGTGGGCAGCATTCCAAAAGCTTGGAGATCGGAGTTGTTCGGCCACCGGTCGGTGTTCCCGGCCGACCGCCTTCCGTGGAGACGTGCCACCAGGGGTCCCCATCACAGTGGGACCCACTCCTGCAGATCCGGAGGCCAGCGCCACCCGTGGGCCCCACGGGCCCGCAGAACCCGCCGTTCGGAAAGCACTAAAACGCGGAGTTCGGCACCGCCGGGCGACATCAAGATGCTGCCCGTCAACCCGAGTTGCGTGATTCCCGGGCTCCACATGTGACCTTTTACCTCCCTGCGTGGAGTGGGTCAAATCTTTGTATTGCTGTGATATTGTTTAACCGGGAGTCCGTGATTCGGCCGGGGTTGTCTTCGCCACGCCGGGAGCGTGGAGGTAATGGTCCGAACCTCTTGGCGTTCATTTGCTTAGCTAGTATACGGTCTTTTGCCGCTGCCGAGAGTGTAGGTACTAGCCCGTGTGTCCATGTCACCGCTGTGAGAGTGAGAGTGACCCGTCCCGCGACTCGATCCGAGTCCGGAAGTTGAGTCGGACTACCCTTGACCTCCGCCGGTTCCTTAACCGCGCACGGTCCGCGCTTTCCCTCGCTTGGGACGACGAGTGAGCTTCCACTTCTGTTAGCGACGTTTTACCACTAGGAGCTCGTAGTGTCGGGCTTAGTGTCTCCCTGGTGTGTGCTGCTGGTCGCGTCTTCATCTAGAGTCCGAGGGTGGCACCATATAGTGTCGTCTCCTGAGTCCGTCCCGCATCACCATCAAAGCACCATGGAATACAAGCACTTCGGGAAAGGCGTTAGTGCATGTGGAGGAAGAGCACGAACTGTGGAGAGCTTATTTAACTGAACTGGGGAAGTTAAGGCCCGAAGTGTCTAAACCCCTGATGTAGCTCACTCTGCTTTTGATGAAATAAATGTGAAATTATTGTGTGCAAATGTTTTCTTTCTCCTTTTTTGTTTATTTTTATTTTTTAATATTTTTTTTATTTTTTTTTGTTATTTTTTTTTGGGAGAGGCGTCTAGGCGCAAAGACACGTTCTAAACTTGATTTCAAATTTAAATCACCGAGAACCATGGGACGGCCTTTCTCCTTCCTTACCTTGCCCTCGAACTACTCCTCCTCTCGTTGGGAGTTACTTACCTAGCTCCATCTTCTTCCACTCTTGATCTATGGAGTATGGTGGGCCACATCGTGGTGAAGGACGAGGCGAACGAGGAACTCCTCACCCGAGGAGGTTTGTGCAAGAGCACAGAGAGGCTATCGCGGAAGAGGAAGGGCCTCTTCTGGCACTCGGGGGACCCGAGGGACTCGAAGACATGGAGGGAGGCGAGCATGGCCTGGTAAGCTCCTTGATCGCCACCTCTTTGATCTTTTTAGCTTTGTAGCGAACAAGTAGAGGGAAAAGAGGGTTCGGTGAGTGTTGCACTTGAATGATGAATGCGTCTTTGACAGGAGACATGTTTTTTTTAATGATGTGGCCCTTCCTTTGATGTGCAGGATATGACAAGGATCCCGGGCTTGGCCGATGAGTGGGCGAGTGCGGATGAGCCGAACCGCATCGGGGAAGAGAGACGCGGCAAGGCAAAACTTGAAGACTGGCGCATACATCTCCCTGCTCAATTCCAAGACGGGCAGCAAGGTGGTGCGCCCACGCAGGAGAGTGCCGGCTACTTGCGGCAGTGCAGGGGGAGCCAAGTGGGGCCTTTTCAGCTAAGGAGACGAACATAGGTGAAAGAAGGGCCCTATTTTTTTTTTTAATCTCAAGGCTTAACTGATGGCTGTTGTTTGTCTGTTTCCACGTGCCCAGCAGGTAGTGATGGCAGGGATGGCCGGTGGATCGTCTTCTAGCTCTCAGGCTCTTTTTCTGGAGATCGCATCCCTTCAGGAGCAACTTGCCAGTGCAGTGCCCCGCGCGACCCGAGCTGAAGAGGAACGTGATGCTTGGGCAGCAACCATAGCAGAGCTGCGGCGTCACGATGAAGAGAGGCCATCTCCAGACATCCTGGAGTTAAGGGTCCTCCTCCAGGTGGCGAGGAGGGAGCCAGAGAGAGAGAGAGAGAGAGGAGAGAGAGAAAGAGAGGGAGGAAAGAAGGACCAAGCGACAACAAGATCAGGATGAGAGGAGGACCTTGGAGGCCCAGGTGAGGGAGCTCCAGGTAGGCCTTCAGGTTGTGGGGGCAGAGGTTAGGAGTGATGGAGACGCGCTACGAGAGAGCACGAGAGTTCGGGGCGCGACTCCACCAGTCTGGCCACCTTTCTATTGGTGGCTTCTTCGCCACGCCCGGGGATCAGCAGCGAGCCGCTGCTGTGGAGCAAGTATCACAGGGTGAGGGGACTGCTGCTTCACGGAGCCCCAGGAGGCCCCTGAGGGACCCTCACCTTAGGGGAGAGGAGAGGGACGCCTAGAGGGATGAGTGTGAAGGTGATGGCGAGAGTTGGCGAGCTAGCATACGCCTTCTCTCTATGATTGTAATGTTTATGACAGTTTATGTAGACTTATGAATGGAGTGATTTGATTTCCTGCCGCTTATTTGTTCTCTTGTGCGTTCCTTCTCCCTTGCACTTCTTCACTATTCCCATGTGATGTGCTTGCCGAGACCCTGTCCAAAACGGGGAATCGTATCTTGCTCCGACCGTCTTTCACACGGAAATCTGCCGCCGAAGTCAATAATGACGGCTCTAGCCTCTTCTCCTTTACGACCTTCCAATCTTCCCGGACGACCTCTATAGCATGACAGGGCATCCCTAGACTGCGTAGGGAGTGAGTCATCATATCGCATCATCAATCAATTACCCTGCGAGCGGTGAAGTGACACATGTGGGACCGCAAGGAAGGTGCCTTATCACGAGGGTTATCGTTAACAGTGATGTAGGCAGTCTTGACTCGCCCTTCTCCCATTTCTATAAATACCGTCCTCGTTCGTTTCCCCAGGGGCACCGGTAGCCAACAAGTTTCCACGGAAACGGAAGAACTAAGGGTTCTAAGGTTCAAAATGGAGGGTGAATCTTCCCACTCTTCGAAGAGAAGCAGGTCCAGTGGTAGCAGTTTCAGGAGGCTCTCAGACCTCGAAGGGCACTTCAGTGAAAGGACCCAATCGCAACCCGTAAGATGAGCTTTCTTGCCCCTTCTCTCATTCTTTCTTCCTCCCTTCTAACAAAACATGTCCTTGTGTATGCGCAGGGTGTGATGAAATCACACATTCCATGGGAGTTGGTAGTGGCCGCATACCAGGGTCTCCCGAATTTTCAGAAGGCCAGGCTAGACGTGATGGGGCTTGGAGTCTTTCTTCCGATCGAGCCGATCAAGCTCGACCTTTCCCTCGTCCAAGCATTGCATGAAAGGTGGGATCCAATGAGCCGTGCCTTCTTGATGCCTTGGGGGCACATGGTGCCCAGCCTGGAAGATGTGGTCCGAATTACGGGCCTGAAAGTGAATGGCGAGGCACTGACCGGTATCACGTACTCCGACTATAGAGAGGCTGCCCAGAGGTTACTAGGGGTGGACCTAGATGATCGCAAGAACAGGTCCATAGCCAAGACGCCTATCATGGAGACACTGCGGCTTACTGATGTTCGTCCTCGTGATGACGAGTCCTCGGAAGAGTTCATGGAGAGGACTAAAAGAGGATGCCGCGCCGTCTACTGCGTAGATGCGAGCAATTGGGAGAGGGCCAACATGGATTTGAGGAGATTCCTCTTCTTCCTGTTGGGGAAATTATTGCTGGGCTCGAAATGAGATAGCATTCATTGCCGCTTCTTAGAATTCCTGGTAGACCCTAAGAAAGTGGGACGATACGCCTGGGGGGCAGCCATGTTGGCGCATCTATTTGCGGGTCTGTCTAAAACAGCAGATCGAGAGGTAACAGTGAGTGGTTTCACGCCGTTCATCCAGGTACCCGACTTCTCTCTTAGCTTCAACTATATCTCTTTTTTTTTGATGATGTTCCTAACACATGACAAGGTAGTTGTGGAGCTATTATTATCTTCCAATGGGAAAGGCCCATCATTGGCGCCCGATGGCGGTGCCGTTGGCGATGCGGTGGCAGCCCATCATGAGCCCGACCTCTATGTCCTACCAGCTGATGGTGATAAGACGCGAGTTGCAAGAGTTCCCTGCAGCAATGGTGGTTATCAATCGCCATCCAGTTTATTTTTGCGTTGTTTTGTCCTTCTCGTAAATAGAAAGATTTACCTGACTTAGGTGATTTGCATGCCTTATGCGGGCATGACCGACGCCGATCAGCCCTGGGTCATAATGAGCCGTGCCCGGTTCGGACGCGACCTCTGGATGCACTGTTTGAACGAAATCGAGCCACTTTGGCTACGATTGGCCATGAGGACTCTAGGGCTTGCCCAAGAATGGGTGGACATGACTACCACACCACGTGTCGGGAGGAAGACGCGTGGGCCGGCGACCTCCGTTGATTGGAGAGTGCGGTTCCCTGAGCAATACGAGGACTGGCAACGGGGTGGCACTCCCATGGAGTCACATGCTCAAGACAGCGAGGATTATCTGCGCCTCTATAAGACGATGTATGTAGAGCGACTCCATCCCGAAGGGACCGTGGAGGTGAACAACATATATATATATATATATATATATATATATATATATATTTATGTTGACCTATGCCCTGGCCACAGGATGTTCGCGACACTATGATAGCGAACCTTCAAGCTCGCCTGATAGGCACGGAGCGGCAGTTACATGATACTCGCGCCGCCTTGAGTGCTTCGGTAAGCCTACATACACACGATCATAGACCAAGATTCCTGGCGCTAGGTCCTCAGTGTCACCTTATATGTGTTGCAGCGTGCCCAGCTTGATGCAGCCTTCTCAGCAATGGGGGCGGATGGCGTTTCTTCCAGTTTATGGATCCCCACTTTCGAACTCGAATTGCTTCATGTGCAGCTTGCTCATACTACGCAGCGAGCCGCGGAGGCAGAAGGAATGCTCTCCGCACAGGTGAGAGTCTTGCTATTGAATTTCACTTATCCATGCCTCCACATACCTGAGATGATGGTTATGGCAGACGAAAGAGGTGCAAGATGCACTTGCCTGCACCGCACAGGGGGAAGCCAGAATAGCGGAACTGGAGGAAGAGTTACGGCATAGTCCATATGATGGCTCTTCTCGGGATGCCGTGGAGCTGAGGATCACCCTTCAGCTGTAGAGGGAGGAGAGAGAGAGAGAACGCGCGGAAAGGGAAAGAGACACCGAAAGATGGAGAGCCGAAAGATTGGCTGAGAGGGAGGAGCGTAGGGCCATGGAGGCCCAACTGTTTGAACTCTGAACCAACCTCGGTCTTGCTGAACAATGACTGAGAGATGGTGAAGAGCGCTACCGTAGAGCACGAGAGCGTGACTTTCATGTTAGTAGCTTCTTTACTGCTCCTATCGATCGACGGGGAGCAAAGATGAAAAGAGGGGTACAGAGCAGCAGAGGCACCGCCTCGCGTGGTTTAGCAACACCCTCGAGGGTTCTTCGCCTGGAGAGTGGAGAAAGGGGTAACACTAAGAGAGAGGACGGGACTTAATGTACAATTTCTATAAGGAAATAAAGGAAGGAATGTTCAGTTTCATGTCTGTAGATCGTGATAAATCTACTCATGATGAACAAAAATATATATTTAGGGGAAATATAATGATGGGAGATAAAAATAAAGATGAAGAAAAGCACGTGGTGCTACCAAGGAGAGTGATCGCCAGAGGGGTTACCTCAATAATAAACAAAGATGATCGCGAATACCTGGTGGAAAATAGGATGCGGGATGGATGTGGATTACTCCTCCTCCTTCTATCGGCCGGTCGACGAAGGGGGTTTTCCTTGTTGATTACCCTTGCACAAAGACAAAACAAACACGTAAAGAAAGTGGATCAGCCAAGAGTGGATGTAGTATCAATCCAAATAACCATATGATGAAAAAGAAAGAAGCAATATCATGCGCACCTTTTTGTTTGTTTGTTTTTTAAAAAAACCCTAAAGAACTAGGGAGAGGAAGGATGATATGCAACTAAACTAATGCAGGAAAAACCGTGGATGATGATAATATGAGATGATGCAAAACAAAACAAACGAAAGAGATCCCCTGCTGTTCCTGTAAAACAGTAAAGGAAAAAAAACGCTTTGGATGCTATGGTTCGGCTACAGCAACAGGGAGAAGAGAGAAAGCCCTCAAAAGAGAGTTCGCACAGAGGAAAGGTGATCGTGGATGTATATCTCTCTGCCTATCTAACCTGTATATCTAACCTTTGTAATAGCCAGCACCGTAACCTCACACAAGATTGACCAGAGCTCCCTTATATAGGGTTCCGGTTGAAGATAACCACAATTTTAGGAAGATAGGAACGGGCAATGACCAACAACGGCAGGGACTCTAGTTCCCAGATCGAGCAAGGTGACCATTGGAGGCAAGGAACTCTGCAGGAAAGGGGAATTTAAGAAGGACACGAAAAGGGTAGACACGACCTACTAAAGGGCGTCAATTCAACAATTGACAACCTGCCCAAGGACGTTAATTCAAAACACGACCAGGATCAGGGCGTTACTTCTGGATTCAATTTTGGTAATGAAACCTTCTTTATTCGAAAATTATAAAAAGACGCCTGAAGCAAAGGCGTTGATTAAAAACACGCCCTGAGTAAGGACGTTAATCATTGATTTTTAATCAGAGCGGGACTCGTAAAATACCAGGAATTGACGCCCGTATCTTTAGTCGTCCTTTCTAAAAATCACGCCCCAGATTAGGTCGCTATTTAAAACACGCCCTTCCTAAAGTCGTGAATCACCAAAATGCAAGAATAAATCACAAAAACACAAAAAAAGAAAAACTTTATATTATAGAAATATTGAAGTTCACTTTGGGGCGTTAACATAGTGACATGAGATTCAATCAACAAAGCGTCAATTTTGGCGTGTCTACAGCTGCCCCGCCTTGGCGTCTGCTTTGGAAGGGAGTGAGACGAAATGGAGAGAAAGTGTAACAAGCGGAATGAAGTGGAGCGAACTGATAAGTAGATGCCAAGGTGTGATGTGACACACCTCAGACACTAAGCATCGAAAAATCTTTCCAAGATTCAAAGTGAAACAACTCCGGGTAATTCAAAGGAAGCATCGATTTGCTGGATAAAGGAGACTAAACTAAGTAAATAAAATGTGCACGTGGGCACGACAGGGAGACACCATTGGAGAGCGGTTACCAGTCAATGTGGACGTGCTACAACCAAGGTGGATTTGCAGAAAAATAAAGGGAATTGAGATGAGGATCCAACAAAGGAACAATTTCAAAGAAATAGCCTGAGCGGCTTTAGAGAGAATAAAGTACTCAATTTGGAGTGGAATATCTCATGTCAACTCAATTAAGAGCGAGTGACCTTCATTATTGTCATAATATGAAGATTTTCAGCATGAAGCTCAAAGTCCTACATGATGCATCCTGGGCTAAAAAGAAAAAGATAAAACAAACTAAAAATAGAAAATAATCAAGGATAATATTGCTAAGCCATCTAGATTTGGTCAAGAATCCAGATCTCTGAGCTGACACTAAGCCGAAGCACGTTTGTCCGCGCATCAACCCAGAAAGTGGAACCATCGTCCCAGACCTTTAATGACTCAACGGCCTATCCGTGTGATCAAGACACTCCTGGAACTATCACTGTTTTTGATGAAGGGGAACTCAAATTCCAGGTTCATCAGAACCACAAGGTCCTTGATATGCTATATAGTGTAGATACCGTATAGTAACAATGCTTACAGGAAAGAAATGACGTTACTCCCATGGGGATCCAAGCATCTCGAACCCTGCACTCTTCTGCACTTAAAAATTCATTAGCCCTCATAAAAAAATGACCAGAAATAATCCTCAAGATATGATCATAAGTGCTCAATTAAAATCAATTATCCAAAGAATAGCACTTAAGTTCATTAAAGGATATAGCGTAGTTAAACATGTGAGCAAATAAAATCACGACTGGAGGGAATGGCGTCAAAAGCATGAAAAGCGCCTGTCATTAGGGCGTTAAAAGATAAAACACGCCCTTCATTAAGACGTTAAATGCACCGAGCGTTCAAGAAGAAGACGGTCCACCAAGTGGGCGCTAAATAAAACACGACCTCTGTTCAGTCATCAATTCAACAATTGACGCCTCAACAGAAGGCGTTAATTCCACCCGCTTCCGATTCCAAATCGAAAGCAAAACCCAGTCCTAATGGCAATCAACCTTCCAACTCCGAACAGCCTTAAGACTCCTTAGACTTCTATAAAAGGAAGGAACCTCCTCAGATTAATCAAAACAAATCATCAACTCTCTGTTACTTCTGCTTCTGCTACTGCTCGTGTTCTACTGCAATCGCTCGACTCCTCCTCCATACCAAAGATGGAGAGAGCCATCAAAAGATCCAAGATTTCAACTCCCAGACTTACTGAAATCAACGGGCACATCAGCAACCGCATTGCATTAAATCAGGTAAAGATTGATTCTCTGTTCCTTCTTCTTCATATTTCTTCTGTATGCTCATGCCTGTCTCTATTTTTCCTTTCCTTCTTCCTCAGGACTACCCAAATGTCCCAGGTGCTAGGAGATTCACAAAGATTAAGTGGCTGCCTCTTATTCTCTCCAAATTTTCTTCAGATATGAGGGTGTACTTAGCAAGATGGCACCTTCTTGGTCTAATTACCCATGCCAAACACTATGATCAAATCCACCTTGATTGGGCTGCCATAGGAGCTTTAATTGAAATATGGCACCCTTCCACTCACACCTTCCTTTTCTCAACTTTTGAAGCCACCATCCTATTGGCAGAATTAGAGTTGATCTTGGGCTTGAAAAGGATGAAGCAAGGGGATGAGGAAAAGATGGCCATCATGCCAAACCAATTTCCTCACATGAACTATTAACCACATTGATACCTAGCCCAAACTTAGTGAACCAAATCAAGGTCACTAAAGGAATTAATCTTCTAAAGCTGGTCTCATGGGTATACAAGAGAGCGGATCAAGCTAAAGAAGAAGAAGAAATAGAGCGGGTAGCAAAGGCCTTCGTGGTGTGCTTGGCCGGAGCACTCTTATTCCCATCCACGGAGGATTTCCTAGAGGAGGGCCAATTAAGCGCAATAGTGAGCTTATGGGAAGGAGAGAGAGTTGGACCGGCTATCCTAGCCTATCTCTATAGTGGGCTTACCTCGGCGGCGATGGGAAGACCCATCTACGGATGCATGCTAGCTCTCTCCAGTTGGGTAGATCTCCACTTCAAGTTCGATCCATGTGATGGAGGCCCAACAATCCTCAAGAATCTTCTCAAAAAGTCCACTCTCTTATATGACCGGTTCACTTGGGATAAGCAATAGGGTAACGAATCGGATTCCTCAAATCAAGAAGAGACTGGAATGGAGAGAACACCTCAAAGTAATGCCAAAGAACCTCTTCACTTGCGCCCCGGGAATACTCAAGAACTCCGTGCAAGATTTTCTCCCGGGACGGACCTTCGACTCATAGGCGCCTCAGAATTCGTTCTGTATAACTCACATCGGTGCCTTCCTCAACTCGGGCTTCCACGGCAAGTATTCGAAGATCCATCTCATCTCCCTCCGATCAAGACACGGGATCTCGGCAGCAACGAAGATGGAGAAGAATGTACCACTATCCAAGCTCTATGGAAAATCAACAAGGCTCACCATCCTGTGGAAAACTTAGAAGAAGACAGAGAGCAGTGGAAGTCTTATGTAATAGCTTTAAGAAGCTTGAGGCCCAAAATGGCTCATTGAAGCAATGTAATCATTTTTCCAATAAATCAATGATAATTTTCTGATTGAGCCATAACACAATGTTTTTGATCAAATCTTCCAATAGCCTGCGGTTCTGTTGCAAATAACGACTCAGTCAATGTCGTTAATTCTATAAACGATGCCTCAGCACAGGCCGTCTTCAATGATTGATCTCTCATAATTGACGCCTTCACCAATGGGCGTTAACTGAATAACGTCTTAAGACAAGGCGTTAATTCGATTTATATTCCAAAAAAGATTTCGTTGAAATTCCAAAAGTAACACCTTCAGCAAAGCCACGTTTCATATAAATAACGCCTCAATCATAGTCGTTACTCAAAAACAATAATGATTATTCCCATCAAATCAATCAATCGCCATTAAATGCATCTGACGACGGTTATCATTCCCCATGCAAACAAAAATAACGCCTTAAGCAATGTCATCCATTATCAAGAAACGCCCTGGTTTCAGTCGTTAATTCCATAAGACACGGCCTTCCTTAAGTCGTTAATTCCTTTTGACCGTTCGACTTAACTTTCCCTCCTTTCTTCTTCTTCCTTCGTCCACTTTCCCTCTTTCTCTCTTCTCTTCTGTAAATCCTAACCGTAACCCTCCCCCATCTCTCATTCTCCCTTCCCCTCACCCCCTAGCCCTAGCCATGGCTGGTGGACTCAAGCGGCAGAGGGTCTCGGCTCCGGAGGTAGTGGACTTGGGCGAAGACGCCCACGAGGAAGACGCCGTGGAGGCTCTGCCGGCAGCGGCCGAGGAAGGTCCGGCGGCGATGGCCGGCGACGAAGAAGAACACGACGATGAGGCCGTGGGAAATGAAGAAGACGAAGGTGAAGGAAGAGGAAATGAGGAAGAAGAAGAAGGTGAAGGCGGTGAGGATGAAGAAGGAGAAGCCGAAGAGGAGGGAGATGAAGAAGAAGAAACGACGACGGTGGCCGTGCCTCGCCGTGGCCAACTCCGGCGGCCACGGCAACCCCGGCCCGAACTTTGGGGAGAGTTGACAGGACCCAAACGCCAGAAGGTAAGGCCCCAAAGCCCCATCTTTTCCATTTATTTTATTTTTACCTCAATTTCCATAGCCCTCGGGCTAGAAAACCTGCAACTCAGAAAGAAGACGCCCCCAGGGGTGTCGCGGATTAAAAAGAAGACGCCCGACCTTGGGTTGTGAATTCATTTTATTTTCTGAAAAATAATTAACATCATGAAAACACGCCCTAGAGCATGTCATCCATTTAAATTATCATTTTTTTTCATATCAATCATGCTGTTAATTCCGTGCATTTGTTCAATTATGTATTTTTTCATGATTTATATCGCATGCTGTTTATGATTTTATTTTCACAATCTTGGAAAACAACGCCCCCCATCGGGGCGTCAATTCAACAGATAACGACCATAGGGATGGTCGTTCATTTCATTAATTCCAGAATAAATTATTAAAACCCAAAATCCATTTTAACAGAAAACGCCCTACACAGTGGGCGTTACTTAATGAAAGGACGACCCTGGGACGGGTGTCAATTAAAAATCCTTTAGGAATTTAGAAATTAACCATAGAACCACGCCTCTCACCGGGGCGTTTCTTAGAAAAACAACGACCTAGGGTAGGTCGTTAATTAAATCAAACATCAACATCTCAAACCAAGGCAATTAAGTGAATTTCAACAAGAAATAATTGAATAATTAAACCAAAATTTCTTTCTTTATGTGTGCAGGGGTTGATGAGGACACGGATCTCCTGGGTCATGGTCCGAGCAGCATATTACGGCCTCCCCGAGTTCCAGAGAGCCAGGTTAGATGCTATGGGGTTTGGGGCCTTCCTTAGCATAGAGCCAGTCAGACCCGACCTACCACTTATCCAGGTTCTGAGGGAGCGATGGGATAGGACTAGCCGGGCATTCCTGATGCCTTGGGGGCATATGGTCCCTACCCTAGAGGATGTAGCTAGGATCACTGGACTTAGGGTAGACGGGGAGGCAGTGAGCGGGATCACCTTACCAGACTACACCGGGCTCGCCCAGAGGCTGCTAGGGCTAGAGATGGTCTACGAGACGCCTAGCGAGTGTAGGACTATCTTCCGCACCGACCTGACTACAGTGATGGGCTTAGGGGATGCTAGGCATAGGTCAGGGGAGTCCTTAGAGCAGTTTTCACAGAGGTTGATAGACGGGGCTAGGGCAGTCTATTGCCAGGACCCAGCCGACAGGGAGAGGGCAGACCGGGACTTGAGGAGGTTTCTACTGCTGCTGCTCGGAAGGCTATTGCTCGGGACGAAGGGCGACATCATCAACTGCCGATTCCTAGGGATCCTCGAGGATTTAGAAGGAGTCGGCAGGTACGCCTGGGGAGCGGCACTGCTGGCGCACATGATGGCCGACCTGTCCACGGGGACAGGATGAGAGACGACCGTCAGTGGCTTCTCACCTTTTCTTCAGGTATGTATTCTTCCTCTTTTCTTTTCTTTTTATTATGCATGTGAATGCCTCACTAATGCTATGCATGGATGCAGGTTTGGAGCCATCTATACATGCCCATGGGGCGTGCTGACCCATGGCCAGGAGGTGAGGGAGCTTTCCCTCTAGCACGGCGCTGGCTGTCGGTGGTCTTCGGTGCCCCACTTGGCTACGAGTTATGGGTGCTACGAAGAGAGTTCCGTGACTTCCCTCCCTCGCTGGTATGCATGATGTGTTTTTTTATGTTTATTAGAATTTATTATGATTATGATGAGATGACACACATGTTCATGGATGCAGGTGCGATGGAGACCATATGCAGAGATGACAGATGAGGGCCAGCCGTGGGTCGTAGCGGGCCGACCTCGCTTTGGGCATGAGCTCTGGGTTCATTGCTTGAGCGAGATTGAGCCGTTACGGCTTAGGCTGGTGATGAGGACCCTGGGCCTACACCAGGAGTGGATAGAGGTCGGGGAGCCACGAGGGATCGGAAAGAAGACACGCGGTCGCACGAAGGCGATCGACTGGAGAGTGCGGTTCGAGGACCAGTACGCCGACTGGCGGCGAGGCGGGACCCGAGTCACCTCCCAGGCGACTGACAGCTCCGAGTACCTCCGGCGCTACTGGGAGGTTTACGCCGGCCGACCCCAGATGAGGGTCTTAGGGGTATGTATGAATGCAGTTATTTCTAAATTAAATGCAAATGCTTATGTGACTATCATGTGACTAATATGTAATGAATGCAGGATGCTCGGGACATAGCGGCGATGGATGCCCAGGCCCATCTACACAGCCTGGAGGATCAGCTAGCTGCCACACGAGCCAACCTTGAGACCCTGGTGAGTGTTTAAATTATTTCTATATGCAAATGAATTTTTATTGAATTATTGATGATTAGCCACTGACGATTTCAATGAATGCAGCGTGCCCAGCAGGGAGCCGTAGGGAGAGATACGGGAGAGGCCTCTAGCTCGAGGGGACCTAGTGCAGAGATGACCGCACTAGCAGAGCAGCTAGCGGGAGCGGTGGCATGGGCCGAGGCTACAGAGCGCGACCTCGCCTCACGGGTAAAAAAATAGAACTCAAAACCTCATTCAATCATTGATTATATAATTATGCACTGATAAAATTCACTTCTCAGACTGAGGAGCTTTGAGCCGCTCTTGCTTGCGTCTGCGAGGGACAGCAGGCGATGTCTGCCCAGGTGAGTGATTTACTTTCCGTCATGCACTGCTAATTCATGAATTATTGAACTGATGATTTGTTTACCTGTTTGCAGACCAGACAGTTACAGGCGGCACGTACCCAGGCTGCCCTGGCCGGGACAGAGCTGGCGATCCACGAGCAGCGGATTATAGAGCTGGAGCGAACCGTGAGGCGACGGGAGGAGTTGCCTCAGGACGTAGCAGAGCTGCGGGTGGCCCTTGAGCTGGAGCGACGAGAGCGTGCTCGAGAGCGGGAGGAGCACTTGGCGGACCGTGCTCGTCACCACGAGCTACAGCAGTCAGAGCGTGCCCGTCACCACGAGCTACAGCAGTCAGAGCGTGCCCGGTACCAGGAGCTGGTGGTAGCACACGAGCGTGAGCTGGCAGACTCGAGGACGCAGCTGGTCCTTGTTCAGGAGTGGCTACGAGTTGCTGAGGAGCGTCTCCAGCGAGGGCGTGAGCGAGCTCGTGCTGCGGGGTACTCCTTCACTAGCTCCACTTTCGTGGCGGGTTCTTCTCTTCGAGAGAGGAGCGAGGCAGGGGGCCAGGCTCGAGTTCCAGCTTCTTCTCGGGGGCCCATGCCTCCTCCACCAGCGCCTCCTCGGGACGGCGAGGACGAGGTAGAGAGTAGGAGAGAGGAGGGTGGAGGCGAGAGCTGAGAGACTTACTTGTACTCCTCCACCCTCACACCTGTACTCAGATATTCATGATGTATATATACATGAGATTGACATTTTTGTTACTTGAGCACTTGTGTAGTCGTGTACTTGTGGTTGTGTACTTCGCTTCTTTTCCACGTTCTTCGTGTTCGCTTTACTTTGCCCTGTACTTGTAGCTGTAGTTTACACTTGAATAAACAGGTTAATTCATCTGTTCGACTTGGCCCCTTGCTCAATAAGCAAGGGGTGCCTTTACTTTTGACCTAGATAGCGGGTCAAGGGGCCAAGCCTTTAATCAAATAAGGCGAATGAAATAACCAAAAAAGGGGATGCAACACGCAAGCATACGCATGCAAACAATAATCAAGATACCCTATGCAATAATGCAAGCACGCACATGAAGAATAAACCCCATTTCTTCTTTTCTTTTCCTTTTTATATATATATTTTTTCTTTTATTTTTCAAGAGACGCGCCTTAGATTAGGTCGTTATTCAAACAAAAGACGCCCTAGGTGACGGCGTGAATTTGAAAACGTTTTTTTGAATGTTGTTGAAAAGACGACCATACAAGGCGTTAATTTTAAAAGAGACGACCTTAAGGAAGGCGTGAATTCAACATAAGGCGCCTTAATCAAAGGCGTTAACTCTTTTTTCTTGGGTTGTTAAAGCCACCCGGGCTCTTAATCCTACACGGTCACCATTTAAAATTCATTGTTCCTTCTTGATTAATCAAAAGGGGGGCGACGTGATGATAGTTAACTTATACCCGAGATTTCGCATGGTGCAATCTCCTAGGTCGGCCTTTGACCATTCTGCTGGTTTATGACTTACCACAAAGAAAACGAAGATATAAGGAAGCCCATAAGAGATTCTGAGAAGCTCTAGATAAAACCACTTCCCCTTACCCTATGCCTGTTGGGGTTCGGTCTTTGGCGTAGGGAAACTTTGTTGCCTTTTGCCTCATTTATTGCATGCATACGCCCAAGGTTTTCCTTGCGGGGACTTTACCCTCTTGACATGCTTTTCTTTTCATGATTTCACTTTGGAACTGATTTGTATTGCTGAAAAATAAACCTAATTGTACTTGGGCTTTTGTGGCATTTGTTCCCTTTTGGGTCTTGACTTCCACCTACTAGGGCGGCGGATAGGCTTGGTGGATCTACCCTGAGACTTCCTTTCCTCCCTTATGGGCCGAAGAGAAAAAGAATGGGCATCGTCTTCACCTTTAGTCAGGTTTTGGACTTCCCATCGGATTTTGCACCACTTGAGTTCACGGTTTAAGTGTGTAATGTGTGCGGGTGTCAACCCCCTTTTGAGTTAACAAGACTGATGAATGAATTCTGAATTTTGACCTTTCAGACCTTGAGCCCTTGTGTGCCATAGCAACCCTTTTCAATATATATATATTTTTTGGTTTTGGAAAATTCTATATATTTTTGGTTTTTTGTGTTGTGTTTTTATAAAATTCTATTTTTTTTTGTTTTTGGATTAGGGGTAATATTTCTTAAGATACAGACCATTCCAAGGATGAGTTAGCTCTTGTCCTTCAGCATTAATCAGTTTATAAGCATTGCCAGGATAAACATCTTTTATAACAAATGGTCCTTCCCAGTTTGGTTGGAGCTTTGAGCGAGGTCCACCCGGTTTTACAAAAATTCTCTTAATTACCAGCTCACCGATTTTGAATTTTCTCTCAATTACTTTCTTTTGATAAAAACGTGACAGCCTATTTTGATAAACGCGCGCATGCTCAGCGGCGACCATACGCTTCTCATCTAAGAGTTCCAATTGAGCAAGGAGCGAATCACGACGCTCGTCAATAGGGAGTTCCTTGTCCAATTGTACTCGCAAAGATGGAATGAGAATCTCATAAGGGACTACCGCCTCCATTCCATAAGTAAGGGCGAAAGGGGTTTGCCCAGTAGGGGTACGAATGGAAGTGCGATAGGCCCAGAGAGCTTCAACTAGCTTGTCTGGCCAATCTAAAAATTTATTAGCCTCACACGTCTTCTTAACAATTTTGATCAAATTTTTATTAGTTGCCTCTGCTTGGCCATTGCCCTGCGGATAATAGGGAGAAGAGTGATGCAATGCAATGTTATACCTGTTGCAGAGATCCTTGAGCTCTTGGGAGATAAATTGAGGTCCATTGTCGGTGATGATGGTACTCGGGATGCCAAACCTTGCGATGATGTTCTTCATTATGAATTTGCAGACTGTTGATGCTTTAATCTCCACGTAAGCTTCCGCTTCCGCCCACTTGGTGAAGTATTCCGTTGCCGTCAGGATGAACGATTTTTGCTTAGTCAGGAGGTTCGAATCACCAAGAGGTCCAATGATATCAAAAGCCCACATGGAGAAAGGCCATGGGGAGGACATAGGATGGAGTGAAGAAGCAGGAGAATGAATTTTGTCGGCATGCAGTTGGCACTTAACACACCTTCGAACATAGATGGAGCAATCATCTTCTAGAGTTGGCCAATAGAAGCCTAGCCTAAGGATCTTCTTAGCTAACATCTGGCTGTTCACATGACCACCACATACTCCTGAATGTGCCTCTTCCACGACCTTCCAGGATTCATCATCGTCGAGGCATCTTAAAAAAACACATGTCAGCACTCTTCTATAGAGCACACCTCCAACCAAAACATAACGTTGAGCCACTCTTCTAATTGCTTTCCTTTCTTCCACTGTGGCTTCCTCGGGATAGGACTGATCATTGCAATATCTGGCAATGTAATACCCCAATTATTTATTAAGTTTTATTGAGCTTTTATTAATTGAAAATTGAATTAAAATGAATTAATGTTTGAATTTCAAAATATTAATATTTAATTCATTAGAAAATAGAACCTACAAAATTCGACTACCTTAGAAAAATCTGTAAAAATAGTAATTGGGTAAAAGATCATTTTTATAGCAATTTTATCTTCTGGACTTGACCCAAATTAATTACGTAACCTTGTCTAATTAGAGGATTAATCCTGAATTTGACTTTCACCTACCCTTTACCTAATCGTAATTTAAAACGTGAAATTCGACCTTATTACTCAACCAAATGATCTGAAATCAAGGGCAAATGGAAGGTCACGAGGTAAGGAACATTTACCCTCAATCAATTTGAGGTAAACCTACCCCTAAAACATGCTGCCGACATAGATTTGGTCGAGTCAAGGATTCCGGCGCCGTTTCTAACACGAAACTTGCAGCGCCAAATACTCCCAACTCCGAAGGCTCCAGAAGCCCTATGACCTATAGAAATGTAGCTCTTCGACTCTAGTTTCATTTGGTAGCTGGGTCAGCCGACGAGGAGTCCAGATCTGGGAGCATTCGTCGTTTTGGTGGAGGGTGTTGGTAGTTCGTCGTTCTTCATCTCTAGCCCTTTAATCCGTCGATTAAGGTAGGTACCCTTAACCAATTGAGATTTGTAAATATAGTATCTTGATCAGCTCGACGAGAGCTATCCAATGGGACTGAAAGCCCCAAATTTCATTCGGTATCCGTGGAGATATCAAGCTTTTTGTGAGCTGCTGTCAAGCTTGTTTTTCATTCTAGGGTTTTGAAGTCTTTCTCCGATTTGAGGTAGGTTATAACAGCCCAACTTCTAATTAATATACATGAATGTAATCAGTAGCTTGTTAGCTTTCTTTTGACACCAAAATCTCCGTGTATGTTGGGAGAATTTTTAGATTTAGTGGAAGTATGTCAAGAATTAGGTCTTCTTGTGTTCTTCATAGAATCGGTTGTGATTAAGTGGGTTTCTGATGAAATTCGTGCTTTAAAACTCATGTATTATGACCCTCATATGTCTAGTAAGATTCCTATAGCATGTGGTTATGTTTCCAACTCAATTGGACCACAATTGGGTGAGTTTTTGTGCTTTCCGAAAGTTCTGCCGTTGCTGTTCTTGCAGGGGTCGACCCATTTTCTGGGCAGCCCTGCAGGCCCGAGGGTCGACCCCAGGGGTCGACCCATCCTGTCCCTGCAAGGGGTCGACCCCTGGGGTCGACCCATCTGCAGAAAGTGTGGGGGTCGACCCCTGGGGTCGACCCATCTTTAGAAATTGTGGGGGGTCGACCCCAAGGGTCGACCCATCCAGTAGGCAGACCCCATTTTTACAGGGGTCGACCCCAGGGGTCGACCCATGTACCAGAAACTCGGTTTTCATCGTTTTGCGACCCGTGGATCGATCCGGATCATTACGGGATCGACCCATTGAACTTAGACTAATTGACAACTATACTTTTGAAGAACCAGTGACCTGTTCTGGAAACCTTAAGATTTTAATTTACATTGGTTCCTACTTGCAAATATAGTGTAAAAACATGCCGTTTACCATCTTCATTTCGACCCATACATTGGTTAAATAGAAACCCACATAATTAGTGGTTAATGGTGTAACTAAATCTCTGTTAATGCATTCTTTTTCCTTCCTGTACAAGCTTGTTCCTTTACCTTATCATCTTGAATCAGCTTTTGGCAATTGTCTTAATGCAAATGATAATGGATAATCTTTGACATATTAACTTGATAATTAAGATTAATATGTTGATTAGCTTGTTGGATAGCTGCTGTACTACAGTAGCGCAGCATGATTAACTCTTATTATGACTTGGTTTTCAATCTTCTTGATGATTGTGCTTACCTTGAAATTCTGAAATGAATCTCCTTCCTACTTGAAATTGTTATTGCTACATGGTTCAAACCTTGAAATTCTGGCCATAAATTATGGAAGTCTAGATTCGTGGGATCTTTGATCCAAAGAAATCAATGCCTGGCAAACAATTAAGGGCTCGGTCTAGTCTTGGGAGGAGCGTCCGAACACTACGTGTACCCCCGGGGAGGTGATTGACTAGGTGTGGCATTTGACACCAGTACTATGACATGGGTTAAATCTAGGACTGGCCACTACTCTCTACTACTCTCTACTACTTTTCACTTTCCACTCTTCACTGTTCTATACTCTACTTGTTGTTACTTACTTGCTGTTACTTGGATGTGGAAATGAAACTACACACATGCTTGACATGACTTGAATTATCTTGATATGGCCAACTCTTTATCGTTATCTCCTGTAGTAAATTCTTGTCTTTGTTATTCCTCTTAAGTATTACCATTCTGTTCCTTTATATTTCGTGACCTTGCAAGATCTTTAAATTTTATTTCATTATATCATCATTACTCTTTTATTGCATTATCCTTTGTAGCATGATATTTTGAAAATGTAATTACACTGCTAATCACTTATACCTATCTGTTATTTCCTACTGAGCGTTAGCTCATAGTTGTTGTTTCCCCCCTTTCCAGGCTTTTCAGGTGACGCGCTTACCGATGGGGAAGGGCAGGAGTGATGTTTTGAGTGTATCAGTTAGTTGTGTTTAGAGTGTGTTGTGCTTCAGTTATATTATTGTGGTTTAGAGCTGTTATCCCAGTTGTATTGAGTTGATTTGAGGATTATGTACCAGTTATATTTTGTTTAATGGTCAATAAGTTATTTCCATTTCTTAGCATTAGTATATATTTAGATTAGTTCTCTCTCTTTCCAGCTCGTTTCTAATTGTACGTCCCGATATTCCGCGTCGGGGCGTGACAGTTTAGTTGGTATCAGAGCCCTAGGTTTCATATTCCTAGGTTCCCTAAGTTTAGGTTTTCTTGCATTACATCCCAATAATCGGTATATCAAAAGGTGTTGTCCGAACGTTAGGCTACGCCTATCGGGAAGGTCGCATACTTGCGCGAGTGGTCTTCGGACCGATTAGCTCCGCCAGGTACCGAGTTTTGGTCGTGTTTAGGTGCATTAGACCTCTAACCTTGTTAAAGTCTAGAACCTGACCTGGTGAGATTGGGTAGAAACTTGGGTTAAGTTCGTTCCTTAATCGTGTTATTATCTATTTTATTGGACCTAAGTAATCTATTTCTCGTGTAGATGGCAGCCGAACGTGCTGAATGGAGGAACCTGCAGCGCACGGTTCAAGGCCTGACTCAGGCATTACATCAGGTAGCTCAAGCTGGAGCAACAGGTCATGGCACTGGTGACTTATACCGGAACTTTCGAGGAATGAACCCGCCAAGATTTGCTGGTTCGACTATGTTGTGCCTCTTAGGCACAAGCATGTGCTATGTTGCTTTGATGATAGCAATGCTAGTTAGTTTTGATGATAGCAAGACAGTGAGTGCATTTGAGTGCATTTGATATTGTATTTTGATGACTTCTATGCATTCTTATTCTTGAGCATTCTGCATATTGATAGCAACATAAATGATGATGTTTAGCATTGATGGCATTTGTTCTTTATATATATGCATTGCATTTTGTTCATGGCTGAGAGTCTATACACTGGGCTTGAAGTGTATACATTGAGCGTCTCAATGAGCATCTCATGTAAGTCCATACATTCATAGTGCATTGCACTGGCTGAGTATATACAATGTCAGTCGCTTACATTGTCTTCAAGTATGTACAGCGTCTAGCGTCTCATTCACTGTCTCAGTTGAGAGTTGAAGTCTGTACATCCACCGTCTCACGACCACCAAGTTTGTACTTTGGTCGGTGGCAAGTCTGCACATTGGACTCTTGATCAAGTCTACACATTCATTGTTAAGGCAAAGTCTATACAATGGCTTTGGGTCTCCAAGTCTATACAACGCTTCAGCATTTAGAAGTCTGTACACTGGCCTTTGCATTAAGCCTCAAAGTCTGTACAGCGAGAAGTCTAAACATTATTTTCAGGGCTTGTCTTCGTGTCGTTTTGTTCCATTGTGTGCAGAACATTGCAGCACCTCGTGTTGCTTTCAGTGCCACTGGAGCCACACTTCGTGTTGTTTCCCCTCACTAACACGAAAAGATTTCGTGTCGTCTAAGCTTACAACACTTCGTGTTGATTTCCATGCTTGACAGGAAAACTTGTATGAGGTTATACTTCGTGTCATTCTCTTTTCTATCTCGTGCTGTTTTCATCTGACTTCGTGTCGTTCTCTTTAAAGTGTTTGTCTTGTTACAGTGGAACCTCGTGTCGTTTCTTCATTATTTAGCTGCTCATCTCGTGTCATCCTCTTTATGTTTGCTTTTGTGTCTTCGTGTCACTTACTGTAGTTACTCAAGTCATCTTCCTGCCTTCACTGTTTTATCGCGTGTCATTGTAGCCGATCGTGTCTTCTGTCTTCGTGTTGTTTTTCTGACCCAGTGTACTTTTTGCTTTGTGACCACACCTCGTGTTGGTTTCTGTTTTTCGTCTTCGAGTTGGTTTCAGTCCGTGTTGTCCTCGTCTTCGTATCGTTAGTTGTTTCTTCGCGTACTGAACACTGCAGCACCTCGTGCTGTTTTCTGTGCCACCTCGTGTCACCCTTATGTCTTCGAGTCCTCTGTATTCGTGTCGTTTTTAGTTATTATGTCTTCGTGTTGCCTTTCCTAGACCTCATGTCTTTCTTGTTTTATAACCTCACTTCGTGTCGTTCTCTTCGTTGTGTCTGTTCTGTTACAGTGCATCTCGTATTACTATTACATACCTCATGCAGCTTTAGTTCCTGTGGCCCTCAGTTTTAATGGGTTGTATCTCCTTGCAGGTCCGACGAAGAACATTCCAGACACCTGGGCTGCACGTGATCCGAGGCTGGAGTGAAGCTGTCTGAGAGACTGACACGTAGGGCACAATTTCTGGGCGGGAAATGTGGAAGCCACACGCGTCCAGTGCTGCCCTCCCGCTGGCTGCCGCTTATAAAAGGAAGCCTTCATCCAACAGATGAACTGGGATCGAAGGAGAAGGTGAGAAGCAGAAGAGCAGAAGCGGAGAGAAAGAATAGAGAGCTGTTCGATCCAGAGAAAAGAGAAGAAGAAGAAAAGAAAGAGAGAAGAAGCAGAAGAGAAAAAGTGAGAGATAGAGAGCTCGAGCAGAGTTTGAAGGGAAGAAGAAAAGAGAGAGAGAGAAGGAGTTCGTTCCTCAGATCTTTGGTTCAAAACCAGATCTGAGGTTGCTCACTTGGTTGAGCTATATTCCCTGCAGGGATACATTTCTTTTATCTTCCATTTTGTCTTTTGTTTTGTTTTTGTTTGAAACTCTTGTGTTCAAGCTGTGTGGCAGCACTTGCAGTGGTGGATTCCACTGGACGGCTAAGCTGTATTGCCCAGCGGGTTTTGCAGAGGAGGATTCCTCTGGACAGCAAGCTGTGAGGCTCAGCGGGTTGTAGGCAAGCTGTGAGGCCCAGCGGTTCAAGCTGTGAGTCAGCAGTAAGCCACACTCGAGTTGAGTGTGGGGTGGATGTAGGTCTGGAGGACCGAACCACCTAAAATCCTTTGTCTACTGTGTGATTGTTTTGTGGTCTACCTAGCTACTATATTTCTTTCTTCGCACAGTAGATGTATGCTTAGGACGGTTTTTCATCTTTTCTGGGTGGCATTCGGATTGTGCCCACTATCTGTTCAGTAGAAGTTTTCATTCCGCATTTGATTCTGCTACAGTAATTTTTAACGGGTGATTGATCTATTCACCCCCCCTCTAGATCACCCTTTAGCATCCCAACAATTGGTATCAGAGCCTAACTCTTTGTGCAGGACTAACATCCTAAAGAGGATCGGCCATGGATGCTAGAGGGCTAACAGTAGAGGGTCAGTCCACTACGAAGCCACCATTCTTCGATGGTTCCAACTACCCATATTGGAAGAACCGGATGCAGGTCTTCCTCAGAGCCAAAGACTACGAGATCTGGAAGATCATAAGCAAAGGTCCCTATGAGCTACATGAGAATGAGGAATTGTGGACCAGAGAAGAAATCAGGAAATCTACTCTGAATTGGAGCGCCATCAACGCCATTCAGTGTGCACTCCATCCCACTGAATTTGATAGAGTGTCATCCTGCAAGACAGCGAAGGAGATGTGGGATACTCTTGAGGTCATTTATGAGGGAACGTCTCAAGTGAGAGAGACACGGGCTAATATGCTAGTGACAAAGTATGAAACATTTCGGATGAAGCCCGGTGAAACAGTGACCGAAATGTATGCTCGTCTGACCATTATAACAAATGGTCTAAGAAATCTGGGAAAAGGCTATACCGATCATGACGTTGTGAGGAAGATTCTTCGATCGCTGACTCCGATGTGGCATACCAAAGCAACTGTGATTGAGGAGTCAAAAGATCTACAAACGATGAAACCCAATGAGCTGATAGGCTCTTTGATGGCGTACGAGATGAATCTTCTACAAGTTGAAGAGCTCGAATACAAGAAGCCTATTACTTTGAAGGCCAAGCATACCTGTTCAAAATAGTCCAGATGCAATGGATCATCCAGTGATCGGAGCCAATCTGGATCAGATTTTGAAAAGGATGAACTAGCTATGATTACAAGAGAGTTCAGAAGATTTCTTAGAACTGAAGGGAAAAATGTCTACAGAAAATACCACAGCAGAAAGCAAAACAGGTATAAATTTAACCCTGCTGAAAAATCTGATGATAATGCTTGTTATCATTGCAGGAAGACTGGACATATGAAGGTTGATTGTCCAGAGTTACAGAAAATCAAAGGAAGACCATGGAAGAAAGCGCCAAAGGGAAAGGCCATGGTCAGTACATGGAGTGATGAGGAAGAAGGCACGCTGAGCACTTCCTCAGATAGTGAGAAATCAGAAAAGGACATCTGCTTGATGGCCAGGAATGGAAGAGAAGAAGAAGAAGAGTCTGATCAGGTATCATCCCCTTTCGAATATTATACTATTTCTGATTGGGAAGATGCTTATGGAGATCTGTTAGATAAAGCAAATGATGTTAAGAAGGAAAACAGACACTTGAAGAAGAAAATGAATTCTCTGGTTAATGATAAAACACTTACTGATAAAGTTGCATGTTTACAATCAGAGAATGAAAAATTGAAAAGTGCATGTTCTGAGTTTGATGAATTAAAGCATGTTGTGATTGATTGTAGGAAAGAAAATGAGTTGCTGAAAAATGTCATTGATGAGCTGAAATTGTCAATTCAGAAATTTGAAAATCAAGTAAAGATTTCAACTGAAAAATATGAAGCTGTTTTGTCAGTGAATGATGAACTGAAGAAAACTGTTGAAAATTTAGAAAATGAAAATTCTGACAAACAGAAAATCATTGAAAGCATGACCCAAGGAACAGAAAATCCTAATGCCTTACTAGGGTCAAAAGTCAATTTCAGAAAAGAGGGTCTCAGTTTTAATCCCTCAGCTAAAAAGAGCTTTGAATTGAAAACCATTTCATGTGTGGGAGAAAAGAATAGAGGACCACTCATAAAAATGGTCAATGAAAAATTTGCCTTCAATAATGTTAAATCAAAAGTGTCCAGTGCTAAGGACAAGGGAAAGCAGAAAGTTGTAGAGCCTAGAGCTGCATGCTCTTCTTCCAAGGATAAGTCCAAGGCTAGGGGTCAGCCAGCTAGCACAACAAAACCCCAGCCCAAGGCTGCTAAGTCTCCATCACCATCAACTGCTCAGAAAAAGACCCAATATAAGTCAGCTCAGAAACCTAGAGGGTCAAAGGTGGCAGGGAGACCAAGTGCAGCTAGGAACCCATTTGCTCATTCCTATTTCCCTAGAGCCCAAGTCTATCATAACATTCATCCTCAACCACTTAATAGGTTTGGGTGGAACCCTGCATATATGAGGTCTGGGTATCAGAATTTCCCCACTTGGTATCAGCCATATAGACCTCAGCCAGCTAGGAGATGGGACAGTCAGTTTAGGACATGGAGTCCTAGTCATCAAGGGTTCTATGGTCAGCCTAGGACCAATTTGGAACACAATTTCCTGTACACTCTTTGGCCAAGGCACTGGCAGAAAAACAAAAACGTTTTTAATAAAATGAATGCCAGGACTACACAACAACTATCAAAGCATCAGAAAAAGAAAACTAAACCTGTTGGTGCTGAGAAAAAGAAAAATAACAAAAAGAACTCTCAAGCTGTAAAATCCACCAAACCCTCCACTTTCACACAAATGTGGATCCCTAAACAGCTTTTGTCATGTTTTCACTCTCAGTTGTCTATTTCTGTCTTGGGGCCCAAACTGTATTGGGTTCCAAAACCTGCTCCCTAAGTGTGTTTGCAAGTATGCCTGGTAGCCGGGAACAAATTGATGAAACAGAAATAGCTACTTCAGGCATAGGACAAGAGGCAGGGCCAAAATTCTAAGAGCTGAAAGAAATTGGAAGCCTTGTCAACAATCTGATGCAACACCAAGGGTAAAAATAAATTAGTCAGGTAAAGCAGGTAAGTGATTTAACTTCAGAATTGAATTGATAAAGTCATGTTGAATTGGTTGTTTAAATTCTGATGTTCTCTTCTTGTCTAGCTAATCAGTCTGCATTCCAGACTTAGCTACTGAATTTAATTCTGAATAAATTTGATGTTCCTCTTCTGCCATCTATTGCACTGAGTTTGAATGGTTCATTTAATGCATATAGTTGATGCATGTGTCTAATGTCTGCATTTATCATTTGCATCAAGAAAATTGTTCAATGCATATAGAACTGCCTTGCACTGCATATATCACTTGCATAACCCTGGTATATCAAATGGTAAGCTACTAAAAGGCAGGGAAATCTGCCTGGAGGTTCTCACTATGTGTGAGATGGTCCTTGAGACCAGGTTCTCTGCCAAGTACCAAGGGTCTAGTCCTCATGTAGAACAGTGTACTGCATCATATTTTTGAAAAATCTGAAAAAGGATAAAAATGTGCATGACTTGGATGCATAAACTTGAATTGATTGCATACTTGCCTCATGTATCCTTGGTGCATAGTCTGCATGTAGAACAGCCTAGTGCATAGCATATTCCTTGCATCATGGTGTCAGGGGGAGCTGTGAGTTTAGTTCATTCTTGAATCCTATTTACTCCTCATTGTCCCCATTCAATTGATTCATATCTTTTGACATCAGATGCCATTGGACCATATTACCAATAGCTATCTTTTTCCTATCATTTTCACTGAACAACAGTTCTGTATCTGGTTTAGTACATTGAGTTGTGATTATTGCAATTGTTCTTTTATAAGAATTTCTCTTACAAACTGAAAGGAATTAAATGTTTAACCTTTATAAATTGGAGAGTTAAGTGTCTGCACTTCAGAATTTGAGATAAAAGAAAACTTTTATAGCTCTTAATCTTTGTCTCATGGCTAAAATAGAAAAAGTTTTTTTTTAATGCCTAAGTGTGTTAATCTGGAAATGTCTAGAACAGGTGAACAAGAGTGTGTAATATTTTTCAAACAATCACTCTAAAAGAATTAAGGGCAGCAGTAAATAAGATCATAAATGTAAAGAACTGAACATTGTGATAGAGCAATGGTTAATTGCACTGAGAAACTGTGAACTCCTCCAATGAAGCAGGAAAATTCACATGTCATGAAGTGCCTCAAGCTAACTCTGTTCATAGGGTCAAATCTATAGGGGGAGTCCTCACCAAGTAACTGAGGGTACTGGCCTCTAATCAAGGTATACCCTTAATGTCAAAAGTGAAGACTATTCCTTGCAGGTCTTGATCTGAAATAGATCTAGTAGTTTATGCCTAGTAACTGGGGGTACTTGCCTCTGATCAAGGTGTACACCTAATGTCAACAGCATAAATGCCACAGGTCTATTCACTTAGTTCAGGTTCTGAAAATTAAAAAGTGAAAATCAAACTGCTGTAACCCTTCGAAAATCAAAAGTCAATGAGTGAAAATTGTTTTTCTCAATACATGTTCAAGTTGCCTCTCTTGAATTTCCTTATTTAATCACAAAAAGGTATTATTTCTGACTTATCTATTAATACCATGTGCCCTAGATTCATTGCTATAAATGGAATCAATAAACTCTTGTTCAGGGGTCAAATGTTTTACTCTAGATTTATCACTGTTAAACCTGAATTTTTCTCAAAATTGTATGTTGCTGATTCTTATACTTTAACATTTGTTTATAATCATGCTTCCCTTCTGAACCTATGATTCAGCTGTTGTCAAGTGACCCTCCTACCTTCTCTACCTTGTTATCTGTTCATATTCCTTCTCAAAGGGGGAGCATTTATTTAGGGGGAGAAATAATTCAGGGGAGTCTTACATTCAGGGGGAGAATGTTCTAGAGGAATTTGCATGCATATTACACTTTGCACTCTTGTTTTTACTGTTTTTCTCTTTTTGATCATGTCAAAGGGGGAGAAAATCTTGTGTGTGTCTCACTGTCACATTGTGTTGCCATCATCAAAAAGGGGGAGAATGTTGTGCCTCTTAGGCACAAGCATGTGCTATGTTGCTTTGATGATAGCAATGCTAGTTGATTTTGATGATAGCAAGACAGTGAGTGCATTTGAGTGCATTTGATATTGTATTTTGATGACTTCTATGCATTCTTATTCTTGAGCATTCTGCATATTGATAGCAACATAAATGATGATGTTTAGCATTGATGGCATTTGTTCTTTATATATATGCATTGCATTTTGTTCATGGCTGAGAGTCTATACACTGGGCTTGAAGTGTATACATTGAGCGTCTCAATGAGCATCTCATGTAAGTCCATACATTCATAGTGCATTGCATTGGCTGAGTATATACAATGTCAGTCGCTTACATTGTCTTCAAGTATGTACAGCGTCTAGCGTCTCATTCACTGTCTCAGTTGAGAGTTGAAGTCTGTACATCCACCGTCTCATGACCACCAAGTTTATACTTTGGTCGGTGGCAAGTCTGCACATTGGACTCTTGATCAAGTCTACACATTCATTGTTAAGGCAAAGTCTATACAATGGCTTTGGGTCTCCAAGTCTATACAACGCTTCAGCATTTAGAAGTCTGTACACTGGCCTTTGCATTAAGCCTCAAAGTCTGTATAGCTTGAAGTCTAAACATTATTTTCAGGGCTTGTCTTCGTGTCGTTTTGTTCCATTGTGTGCAGAACATTGCAGCACCTCGTGTTGCTTTCAGTGCCACTTGAGCCACACTTCGTGTTGTTTCCCCTCACTAACACGAAAAGATTTCGTGTCGTCTGAGCTTACAACACTTCGTGTTGATTTCCATGCTTGACAGGAAAACTTGTATGAGGTTATACTTCGTGTCATTCTCTTTTCTATCTCGTGCTGTTTTCATCTGACTTCGTGTCGTTCTCTTTAAAGTGTTTGTCTTGTTACAGTGGAACCTCGTGTCGTTTCTTCATTATTTAGCTGCTCATCTCGTGTCATCCTCTTTATGTTTGCTTTTGTGTCTTCATGTCACTTACTGTAGTTACTCGAGTCGTCTTCCTGCCTTCACTGTTTTATCGCGTGTCGTTGTAGCCGATCATGTCTTCTGTCTTCGTGTTGTTTTTCTGACCCAGTGTACTTTTTACTTTGTGACCACACCTCGTGTTGGTTTCTGTTTTTCGTCTTCGAGTTGGTTTCAGTTCGTGTTGTCCTCGTCTTCGTATCGTTAGTTGTTTCTTCGCGTACTGAACACTGCAGCACCTCGTGCTGTTTTCTGTGCCACCTCGTGTCACCCTTATGTCTTCGAGTCCTCTGTATTCGTGTCGTTTTTAGTTATTATGTCTTCGTGTTGCCTTTCCTAGACCTCGTGTCTTTCTTGTTTTATAACCTCACTTCGTGTCGTTCTCTTCGTTGTGTCTGTTCTGTTACAGTGCATCTCGTATTACTATTACATACCTCATGCAGCTTTAGTTCCTGTGGTCCTCAGTTTTAATGGGTTGTATCTCCTTGCAGGTCCGAGGAAGAACATTCCAGACACCTGGGCTACACGTGATCCGAGGCTGGAGTGAAGCTGTCTGAGAGACTGACACGTAGGGCACAATTTCTGGGCGGGAAATGTGGAAGCCACACGCGTCCAGTGCTGCCCTCCCGCTGGCTGCCACTTATAAAAGGAAGCCTTCATCCAACAGATGAACTGGGATCGAAGGAGAAGGTGAGAAGCAGAAGAGCAGAAGCGGAGAGAAAGAATAGAGAGCTATTCGATCCAGAGAAAAGAGAAGAAGAAGAAAAGAAAGAGAGAAGAAGCAGAAGAGAAAAAGTGAGAGATAGAGAGCTCGAGTAGAGTGTGAAGGGAAGAAGAAAAGAGAGAGAGAGAAGGAGTTCGTTCCTCAGATCTTTGGTTCAAAACCAGATCTGAGGTTGCTCACTTGGTTGAGCTATATTCCCTGCAGGGATACATTTCTTTTATCTTCCATTTTGTCTTTTGTTTTGTTTTTGTTTGAAACTCTTGTGTTCAAGCTGTGTGGCAGCACTTGCAGTGGTGGATTCACTGGACGGCTAAGCTGTATTGCCCAGCGGGTTTTGCAGAGGAGGATTCCTCTGGACAGCAAGCTGTGAGGCTCAGCGGGTTGTAGGCAAGCTGTGAGGCCCAGCGGTTCAAGCTGTGAGTCAGCAGTAAGCCACACTCGGGTTGAGTGTGGGGTGGATGTAGGTCTGGAGGACCGAACCACCTAAAATCCTTTGTCTACTGTGTGATTATTTTGTGGTCTACCTAGCTACTATATTTCTTTCTTCGCACAGTAGATGTATGCTTAGGATGGTTTTTCATCTTTTCTGGGTGGCATTCGGATTGTGCCCACTATCTGTTCAGTAGAAGTTTTCATTCTGCATTTGATTCTGCTACAGTAATTTTTAACGGGTGATTGATCTATTCACCCCCCCTCTAGATCACCCTTTAGCATCCCAACAGACTAACCCCGACGAGGCCGAGCATTGGCTCAACGAAATAGGGAGAATTTTTGAAGTCATGCAATGCACCGACCAAGAGCGTGTCCTTCTTTCTACCTTCCAATTGGAGCGGGACGCGCGTACTTGGTGCGATTCCATCAAGGCAACTCTAGGCGATCAACAAGTCACATGGGAAGAGTTCGAGGAATTCTTCAACGACAAATATTTTTCCGATCGTGTACAAGAGAAGAAGGCGGCGGAGTTCGCGGCTCTAAAGCAGCGAAGCTTATCGGTGGCCGAATATGAAGCACAGTTCTCTCGGCTTTCGCGCTATGCTACTCACCTTATCTCCACAGAAAAGATGAAAGCTAAGCGATTCCTCAACGGGTTGAAGCTTCACTACATCAATCAACTGGCGCCGATGGAGATCTCTACATATTCTGAGATGGTGAGAAAGGCACAAGTTCTAGAAGATACCTTAGAAATGACGGAGAGGATCCGTGGGCAAGGCATGAAGAAGGAACAACCAACTCCTAGACCCGGATTTGGCACTAGCAAAAAGAGGCCCATGAGTGGGTCTAGTTCGTGGATCAGATCGGGAACGTGGAAAGGCAAGATGCCAAGAAATGAAGAGAAGAAACCTGGCCCTATTGTTCCATTCAAGGGCAAGTGCAAGTATTGTGATCGTCCAGGTCACAAGATGGAGGAATGCTGGCGCAAGCTAGGTGCGTGTTTACGATGTGGGAGTAGGGAACACCGTATCCCTAACTGCCCTCTTCTATCGGAACAAGCTACACTGGTAAAACCTCGAGTTATCAAGAAGCCGCAAGGAAGGCTCCAAACTTTACATGCGGATGAAACTGGGATTTCTGATGATGGCGGACTCGTCGAAGGTACCCTTACTATAATCGACAAGCCCGCATTTGTTCTCTTTGATACTGGTGCAACGCATTCTTTTATATCTCAGAAATTTGCGAAGTCGTTATCTGTCGAACCTATTATGATGAATTCTCCATTGGTTATATCAACTCCTATTGGTTCTAGAGCGGCTATTCAATATTACTATCCTTCTAGTAAGGTTATTATTGATGAACGGAACTTTCCAGCCGACTTAGTTTGCATGGATATGAAGGATTATGATGTAATCCTTGGAGCAGATTGGTTGGCCAAGTATGAGGCCAGTGTTCATTACAGTTCTAGCTCAGTGACTTTTACTGGACATTCTGGTTTATCTTTTACGAGGATCAAGCACCATAACCCCGTATCGCTCATCTCTTCTCTTCGAGCCGACAAGCTGATGAGGCGAGGTTGCGAGGCTTTTCTAGCCTTTGTCCATGCTACACCGGAACAGCGAGTTGAGATAAAGGACACTCCTATTGTCTGAGAATTCTCCGAAGTCTTTCCGGAGGAACTACCAGGACTTCCGCCTGAGCGGGAAGTTATCTTCTCCATTGATATTGTTCCTGGCGCGTCTCCTATTTCTAGAGCTCCTTACCGTATGTCCCCTGCGGAGCTAAGGGAATTAAAGCAGCAGCTGATGGAATTGCTCGAGAAGGGCTTTATTCGTCCGAGTACTTCACCTTGGGGAGCTCCTGTATTATTCGTAAGGAAAAAGGATGGTTCGATGAGATTATGCATCGATTATCGGCAACTGAACCAGCTAACTATCAAGAATAAATACCCATTGCCGAGGATCGACGAATTATTCGACCAGATAGCGGGAGCACATTATTTCTCTAAGATCGATCTTCGATCTGGATATCATCAGCTGAGGATTAAGGAAGATGATATTTATAAAATGGCTTTCCGCAGCAGGTATGGTCATTTTGAGTTTGTCGTTATGCCTTTTGGTCTAACGAATGCACCAGCAGCTTTCATGCAGTTAATGAATAATGCATTCCGGCCTTATCTTGATCAATGGGTCGTGGTATTCATTGACGACATACTAATTTATTCCAAGACTGAAGAAGAGCATGCCGAACATTTGAGGATGGCATTGCAGATATTGAAAGATCATCAACTATATGCCAAATTCAGTAAATGTGATCTCTGGCTGCAAGAAGTGTCCTTCTTAGGACATATCATCAAGGTATTTCAGTTGATCCTTCGAAAGTGGAGGCAGTAAGGAACTGGGATCAGCCTACTACAGTGACCGAAGTGAGAAGCTTCCTAGGCCTGGCAGGCTATTATCGGAGATTTATTCAAGACTTCTCCAAGATTGCGGTACCTCTCACTCGATTGACCCGCAAAGACAACAAGTTTGAATTGTCCGAGGAATGTCAGCAGAGCTTCCAAACATTGAAGGATTGCCTCACTACTGCACCCGTATTGGCTTTACCTTCTGGCGACGGTGGTTTCGTGGTCTATACCGATGCTTCTGGTATTGGCTTAGGCTGTGTACTCATGCAGCATGGTAAGGTGATTGCCTATTCTTCTAGGCAGCTGAGGAAGCATGAAGAGAATTACCCGTTCATGACTTGGAACTTGCAGCAGTTGTATTCGCCTTAAAAATTTGGAGGCATTACTTGTATGGAGAAACATTCACAGTATTTTCAGATCATAAGAGTCTGAAGTATTTATTTTCTCAGAAAGAACTTAACATGAGGCAGAGAATATGGTTGGAGTACTTGAAGGACTTCGACTTCTCGATTGAATATCATCCCGGTAAAGGCAATGTGGTGGCAGATGCATTAAGCCGGAAGCATGTGGCTAAATTATCAAGTCTCATGTTACAAGAGTGGAGGCTATTAGAACAGTTACCTAGCCTGGATCTAAATGTTGATAATGATCGGGTTATAATTGCACAGATTCGACTTAAGCCCGAATTATTGATGGAGATCAAATCCTTGCAAGATAATGATCCCGAGCTGGTTGAGATCAAGGGAAGTTTGAGCAGCAGACCCGACTTCATGGTGGCTGACGATGGAAGATTGTTATTCCAGGGTAGAACTTGTGTACCTGATGAAGCTGAGTTAAAGAACAAGATTCTGGAGGAAGCACATAGATCCAAATACACTATTCATCCTGGAGGCACTAAAATGTTCAAGGATTTGAAAAGGTCCTTTTGGTGGCCAAATATGAAAAGGGAAATTGCAGATTTCGTGAGTAGATGTCTGGTTTGTCAACAAGTTAAGGCTGAACATTTCAGACCGGCAGGAAAGTTGAAACCACTCGACATACCCCAATGGAAGTGGGAAAGCATTGGCATGGATTTCATTATGGGTCTACCTAAGACTCGTGGTGGATTTGATGCGATATGGGTAATCGTCGATCGCTTGACAAAATCGGCTCATTTCTTACCCATTAAGTCCAAGTGGACAGTTGATGTATTGGCTGCTTTATATTTAAAGGAAGTGGTAAGGCTCCATGGTATACCTGTCAGCATTGTGTCTGATAGAGACCCGAGATTTACTTCACATTTCTGGAAGGGACTGCAAGAGTCTCTTGGTACTCGTCTGAATTTCAGTACTGCTTTTCATCCACAGACAGATGGACAGACTGAAAGAACCAACCAGATAGTGGAAGATATGCTGCGAGCTTGCATGATTGATTTCGGAGGTAGTTGGAGTAATCACTTGGCATTGATTGAATTCACCTACAACAATAGTTACCAATCTAGCATACAAATGGCTCCATTTGAAGCTTTGTATGGAAGAAGCTGTCGTTCCCCGTTGTGTTGGGACGAGGTGGGCGAGAAGCAATGGCTTGGACCGGATCTTGTTTCAGAATCATCACAGAACATCCGTGTTATCCGAGACCGGTTACAAGTGGCTCAGTCAAGACAGAAGAGTTATGCCGACACAAGGAGAAGAGCATTAGAATTTCAAGTTGGCGAGCATGTGTTTCTGAAAGTCTCTCCTTCGAGAGGGATTCGAAGATTTGGCATTCATGGCAAGCTGAGTCCGAGGTATATTGGTCCATTCGAGATCCTAGATAGAGTGGGAGAAGTTGCTTACAGACTGGCATTACCGCCTCAGTTATCTGGCGTACACAATATTTTCCATGTGTCTATGTTACGGAAATATGTGTACGATCCCACTCACATCATTCAACATGTGGATTTTGAGTTAAAGGAAGATTTGACTTATGAAGAAAGACCTATCAAGATTCTAGACCGGAAACAGCAGCAACTCCGGAATCGGTCTATACCGATGGTCAAGATTCAGTGGAGTCGGCGTGGAACCGAAGAAGCTACTTGGGAATCGGAAGATACTATGCGGAAGCGGTATCCCGACCTATTCTAGGGGATCTATCTTTTCCCTACTTTCCGTATATAGTGCAGTGAATTTGGAGGACCAAATTCTTTAAGTAGGGGAGGGTGTAATATCCCGATTATTTATTAAGTTTTATTGAGCTTTTATTAATTGAAAATTGAATTAAAATGAATTAATGTTTGAATTTTGAAATATTAATATTTAATTCATTAGAAAATAGAACCTATAAAATTTGACTACCTTAGAAAAATCTGTAAAAATAGTAATTGGGTAAAAGATCATTTTTATAGCAATTTTGTCTTCTGGACTTGACCCAAATTAATTACGTAACCTTGTCTAATTAGAGGATTAATCCTGAATTTGACTTTCACCTACCCTTTACCTAATCGTAATTTAAAACGTGAAATTCGACCTTATTACTCAACCAAATGATCTGAAATCAAGGGTAAATGGAAGGCCACGAGGTAAGGAACATTTACCCTCAATCAATTTGAGGTAAACCTAGCCCTAAAACGTGCTGTCGACATAGATTTGGTCGAGTCAAGGATTCCGGCGCCGTTTCTAACACGAAACTTGCAGCGCCAAATACTCCCAACTCCGAAGGCTCCAGAAGCCCCATGACCTATAGAAATGTAGCTCTTCGACTCTAGTTTCATTTGGTAGCTGGGTCAGCCGACGAGGAGTCCAGATCTGGGAGCATTCGTCGTTTTGGTGGAGGGTGTTGGTAGTTCGTCGTTCTTCATCTCCAGCCCTTTAATCCGTCGATTAAGGTAGGTAACCTTAACCAATTGAGACTTGTAAATATAGTATCTTGATCAGCTCGACGAGAGCTATCCAATGGGACTGAAAGCCCCAAATTTCATTAGGTATCCGTGGAGATATCAAGCTTTTTGTGAGCTGCTGTCAAGCTTGTTCTTCATTCTAGGGTTTCGAAGTCTTTCTCCAATTTGAGGTAGGTTATAACAGCCAAACTTCTAATTAATATACATGAATGTAATCAGTAGCTTGTTAGCTTTCTTTTGACACCAAAATCCCCAAATTCTGTTGTGTATGTTGGGAGAATTTTTAGATTTAGTGGAAGTATGTCAAGAATTAGGTCTTCTTGTGTTCTCCATAGAATCGGTTGTGATTAAGTGGGTTTCTGATGAATTTCGTGCCTTAAAACTCATGTATTATTACCCTCATATGTCTAGTAAGATTCCTATAGCATGTGGTTATGTTTCCAACTCAATTGGACCACAATTGGGTGAGTTTTTGTGCTTTCCGAAAGTTCTGCCGTTGCTGTTCTTGCAGGGGTCGACCCCTGGGGTCGACCCATTTTCTGGGCAGCCCTGCAGGCCCGAGGATCGACCCCAGGGGTCGACCCATCCTGTCCCTGCAAGGGGTCGACCCCTGGGGTCGACCCATCTGCAGAAAGTGTGGGGGTCGACCCCTGGGGTCGACCCATCTTCAGAAATTGTGGGGGGTCAACCCCAAGGGTCGACCCATCCAGCAAGCAGACCCCATTTTTACAGGGGTCGACCCTAGGGTCGACCCATGTACTAGAAACTCAGTTTTCATCGTTTTGCGACCCGTGGATCGATCCGGATCATTAGGGGATCGACCCATTGAACTTAGACCAATTGAAACTATACTTTTGAAGAACCAGTGACTTGTTCTGGAAACCTTAAGATTTCAATTTACATTGGTTCCTACTTGCAAATATAGTGTAAAAACATGCCGTTTACCATCTTCATTTTGACCCATACATTGGTTAAATAGAAACCCACATAATTAGTGGTTAATGGTGTAATTAAATCTCTGTTAATGCATTCTTTTTCCTTCCTGTACAAGCTTGTTCCTTTACCTTATCATCTTGAATCAGCTTTTGGCAATTGTCTTAATGCAAATGATAATGGATAATCTTTGACATATTAACTTGATAATTAGGATTAATGTTGATTAGCTTGTTGGATAGCTGCTGTACTACAGTAGCGCAGCATGATTAACTCTTATTGTGACTTGGTTTTCAATCTTCTTGATGATTGTGCTTACCTTGAAATTCTGAAATGAATCTCCTTCCTACTTGAAATTGTTATTGCTACATGGTTCAAACCTTGGAATTCTGGCCATAAATTGTGGAAGTCTAGATTCGTGGGATCTTTGATCCAAAGAAATCAATGCCTGGCAAACAATTAAGGGCTCGGTCTAGTCTTGGGAGGAGCGCCCGAACACTACGTGTACCCCCGGGGAGGTGATTGACTAGGTGTGGCATTTGGCACCAGTACTATGACATGGGTTAAATCTAGGACTGGCCACTACTCTCTACTACTCTCTACTACTTTTCACTTTCCACTCTTCACTGTTCTATACTCTACTTGTTGTTACTTACTTGCTGTTACTTGGACGTGGAAATGAAACTACACACGTGCTTGACATGACTTGAATTATCTTGATATGGCCAACTCTTTATCGTTATCTCCTGTAGTAAATTCTTGTCTTTGTTATTCCTCTTAAGTATTACCATTCTGTTCCTTTATATTTCGTGACCTTGCAAGATCTTTAAATTTTGTTTCATTATATCATCATTACTCTTTTATTGCATTATCCTTTGTAGCATGATATTTTGAAAATGTAATTAAACTGCTAATCACTTATACCTATCTGTTATTTCCTACTGAGCGTTAGCTCATAGTTGTTGTTTCCCCCCTTTCCAGGCTTTTCAGGTGACGCGCTTACCGATGGGGTAGGGCAGGAGTGATGTTTTGAGTGTATCAGTTAGTTGTGTTTAGAGTGTGTTGTGCTTCAGTTATATTATTGTGGTTTAGAGCTGTTATCCCAGTTGTATTGAGTTGATTTGAGGATTATGTACCAGTTATGTTTTGTTTAATGGTCAATAAGTTATTTCCATTTCTTAGCATTTGTATATATTTAGATTAGTTCTCTCTCTTTCCAGCTCGTTTCTAATTGTACGTCCCGATATTCCGCGTCGGGGCGTGACAGGCAATCTCATAATACCAAGGTTTCTCTTCATCAGCCAACTCTTCTTCCCAATCTAACAACATGACCTCTTTGCCTTTAAGAGATTCACTCCGTCTGACCTTCTCGAGCACCTTATCCCTAATATCGAGGAATGCACGATCCTTGATAGCTGGAGTATCACGCTGATGAATGAGAGTAACATGGAAATCACGCTCAGGAGGGAAGACTAGAGCATAAGCCAAAGAGGCAAGAGCGTCGTCTAGGATGTTCTGGCTTCGAGGAACATGAACGAAGACCAATTTGGTAAAGAGTTTGGCATAAGCTGCAGCAAGCTCCTGGTAGGGTTTGAGCTTAGGATTGATAGTGCGGCACTTGACAAGCACCTGGCGCAGAATAAGCTGACTATCACCAACAATTCGCAAGTGAGTAACACCATATCTATGGGCGGTTTGAAGACCGGCCAAAAGAGCCTCATACTCAGCTATATTGTTTGTGACAGGGAAAGTGAGCCGAGCAGCAAATGGGATGGTGACCCCTTCTGGTGTTAAGAGCACCATGCTGATCCCTCTCCCTTGGGAATTTAGAGCTCCATCAAAATGTAACGTCCACATAGGATCATGGGGTTGATTAATGGACATCAGTTCTTCATCTGGAAACTCCGAATTGACAGGATCAAATCGGGGAAGAGGGTGGTGAGCAAGATGTTCGGCAATGGCGTAACCTTTGATAGCTTTCTGTTGAATGTAAGTGATGTCGAATTGAGAAAGGAAACTTTACCAACGTGCTAATCGATCAGTGAGGACAGATTTTTCAAGAAGGAATTTAATCGGATTCATGCGAGCAATGAGGTGAACCTCGTGAGCTAAGAAATAGTGTTTTAATTTCTGAACTACCCAGACTAGAGCAGCGCACATCTTCTCCATGGCTGAGTACCTCTGCTCACAAGGGTTAAGAAGTTTGGACAAGTAGTATGCTGCCCTCTCTTTACCTTCTTCATCCACTTGAGCTAAGACAGCACCTACGGAGTCATCCAGGACAGAAACATAGAGGGTAAGCGGTTTGCCTGGAATTGGCGGCCTCAGGACAGGAGGATTGGCCAGATGATCCTTCAATCCATCAAAAGCTGCCTGACACTTGTCATCCCAATTGAACTTGACCCCCGGCTTAGTAAGCTCGTAAAATGGCCTACATCTTTGTGAATGCTGGGAGACAAAGCGGCGGATAAATTGTAACCTCCCGATTAATCCTCGAACTTCCTTCAAATTCTTGGGAGGAGGCATGTCTCTGATGGCCTTCGCCTTGTTGGGATCAACTTCAATTCCCCTTTTGCTGACAATGAATCCAAGCAACTTCCCTGAAGAAACGCCAAATACGCACTTCTTGGGGTTCATTTTCAATTGATATTCTCGTGATCTTTGCAAGACCTTAGCTAGAACCCCAGGGTGCTCAATCCTTGTCCTTGATTTTACTACCAGGTCATCCACATACACCTCAATATAAATATGAATCATGTCATGAAAAATCGCCATCATAGCCCTCTGATAGGTGGCTCCAGCATTCTTGAGTCCAAAAGGCATGACCACATAACAATATGTACCCCATGGTGTAGTGAATGATGTTTTCTCTTGATCTTCCTCAGCCAAACAAATTTGATTGTAACCTGAAAACCCATCCATGAAAGAGAGAGTCTCAAATCCTGCCGTATTATCGATCAGAACATCAATATGAGGGAGAGGGAAATCATCTTTAGGACACGCACGGTTGAGGTCTCGAAAGTCTATGCAAATCCGAACCTTTCCATCTTTCTTCATGACCGAGACGATGTTAGCCACCCAGTTGGGGTAGAGAACAACTCTAACAAATCTAGCCTTATGGAGCTTGTCGACCTCTTCTTTCATCTTTAAAGTCATATTAGGGTGGAAACGCCTCAACCGTTGCTTGACCGGGACAGACCTTGGCTTAAGTGTAAGGCGATGTTCAACGAGTGCAGGGTCTAATCCGGGCATATCTTCATAACTCCACGCGAACGTGTCCTTATATTCTTGGAGTACCAAAATAAGCGTCTCCTCTTCGGAAGGCGGCAAATTCTTGCTGATGAGGACAATCCTAGGGTCTTCCTCTGTACCCAAATTAATTTCTTTGGTAGGCTCTTCTACGGAGGCTGATGGTTCATCGAATCTTCTCATGCCACTGGCAAAAGCATCAGCATCGTCCTCATATTCTTCATAACTTTCATCCCCCTCTTCAATAGGGTCTTCATCATTCATGATTTCGTAAACACCTAAACCCTCATAAGAGATATTAGCATCCTCATATTCCAACTCTGGCAGGATAATCGGATTCTCCACGAATTCAGGAAGAGCTAAACAAGCCTGGCATCTTCTGGCTAACTCCAACAGAAATCTACGCGGAATCTGCTTACCCTTGGATTTCTTATGAGAATCTACCCCATGAATTTTATTAGAAGAAGAAGAACAACTAGTTTGATCAGTAGAAGGGAAAGAAGGAGGTGAAAAAGTGGATACAGGAGGTGATACAGCAGGAGATCCCTCACCAGAGGGGAAGAAAAGATTTATCAATGAGTCATGGAAGAGTGGCCCCTGGGTCGGGACACACTCGGAAAAGAGATAAGAAGTCTCCTCAACGGAGATGGAGAACTGAAGAGTTGGAATTTTGACGTTTTTTTTTTCATTTTTATTTTTATCCTTATTTTTATTTTCTTTTCTAGAAGAAAACAATGTGAAGGGAGAACAACAAGAGGAGTGGAGATTGAAAGCTTGGAGAAAGATTGGATTAGTGATGGCCCACGCGGGGGTGTAATGGAGAGTCTGGAGAATCGCTCGAGGAGCAAGGGGGGAATCGGGAGAGAAATCTGCAGTGAAGCTGGAGAAAAGCTGATCATAATTGGCGGCGGCCTCGGTACGCGAGAGAACAATTGAGAATGTAGGGAAATAAGAAGAGACGGATGCATAGAAGTGAGGGAAAAGAGGCCGGCCCACAGCCTGTCTATTGTAAATCCTTCTTCATATGGAACATCTGGTACTCCAGTGTCAGTGTAGTCACTCAGCAACTGCCTCTTATCTGTAATCACAGCCGGCATTTCAATCAATTCATGTATTAGTGGCGGCCATTCGGGATCAGTCGGCATAAAGAGGCGGCTCAAGGAAATAGTGATATCATTCATATCAAACCACCTGTACCAGTCACATTCGGATCATCCATTTTCCTTCTTTTGTCAGGCCTTAAGGACTCCAGGGCTTTGTATATGGCCAACGGGGCAATATGACGAGTAAACTGTCTAGCATGAACATCTTGACAGTCTAGCGTGGAAGTGATTATTGTAGTCTGCTCATGATTCTGAACGCCACCTGTGACAAAATGTGTCTTCAATGTCCAAGTGAGCGGTTGGCGCTCTGTCTTCAATGTGGATGTCATAACTGCCCATGGTTCATCTTCATTTTTGCCCGGCCCTTTGTAGCCCAGGCCGCCTCGTGCAATCAATTTCTGAGGCTTAACGGGCCTAGTTCTGCCTTGGAGCTTGACACCCAGACCTTTGCCGTTTTGATACCCCATTTTCATTAGAATATTCCAGCCAGGGGTGTTTATCATGCTTTTCTTCTTCTTCCCCTTGGAAGGTAGGGGTGTCATAGCAACTGTTATAACTGTTTCCGGCATCGGCCTTGGGTGAGGAAGGTCCAGCACTGATAGTAACGGCTTGTTAGCAGGCCAAATAGAAGGAACTGACGAAGCCAAGTGTATGTCTTCCTCTGGCAGAATTGGCATACTGGTGATCTTGATAATGCGGCCCTTATGTGGAAATTTGAGGCACTGATGATTTGTGGAGGGCACTGCATCGAGCTGCTGAATGTAGGGGCGGCCCAGAATGCCATTAAATGTTGGATCCATGTCCAGAATATGGAAATCTGCAGTGATGGTGGCTGGACCCAAACTGACTTTCAGTGTTATCATGCCTAGAGGAGGCTTCTTGGTATTATCATATGCAGTGACTGTGATAGTAGATGGCCGAATTTGGCTTTCCGGAATGCCACACAACTTCAAAGTGCTAGGTGGCAAGACATTGATGGATGCACCAGTGTCCACCAAACACTGCTTAACAGCCACTTTGTTGATATCAACCGTGATGCATAGAGCGTACTTTCTCGCTGGGAGTGGTGCCAACTCATGTTCATGGAAAGTAATTGCCGGCTGACTGCTAGCGGGCGTTAAAACTGTGACTATCTGTTCAACAGGGATGTCCTCATTGACCATGACTTTTTGAATATATTCCTTCAAGGCTAGCTGATGAGTGGTGGACCTTTTAATCAATTCTAAAATTGAAATTCTTGCTGGAGTTCGGTCCAACTGCTTCAACAAATCATATTCAGTGCCCGGCACTGACTCTTGTTCTTGTTCCTGTTCATTCTGCCCCTGCACGGGCTCTTGCTCTCTATGAGGGAAAATACGGTGGAACATCCGTCCACTGCGGAGCGGCGTCACGTTCTGTCGTGCCTCCGTCCGGGCAAGTGTGGGAGGAGGATTAGAAGAAGAAGAGGGTGTGTTGGTGTTGATAAGTGGTGGAGGGGTGTTTGATGAAGAGTTTGACAAAGATGCCCCCGCAGGAGGCGTAGGAGTAGAAAGGGATACCCGAATGCGAGGAGAGTTGGGTGGTGGAATGAGGAGGGATCTGGGTACAAAAGGTGGGGGAACTGATGGTGGGGGGATCCTTGCCGGTGAAGGAGTAGTGGTGGCGGGTGCAGTGGGCGTTGGTGATGAGCGGATAAGGAGTGGCCTAGATGGCAAAGGGTTGGTGGCGGATGGAGAAGTTTGCTGTGTGGTAGGCTGTGGAGGTGGTAAACGGGTGAGGAGAGATCGGGCTGGCAAGGTTGGAGAATTGGTGGGAGGAGGTGGATTAACGGGGCGTAAGAGAGAACGTCCCAATTGAGGGGTAGAGGAAGGAGGGAGAGTGCGCAAAAGGCGCGGAGGTTGATTTTGATTGTGATTAAATGACCCGACAGAGGCGTTTTCTTCATGCCATCCCTGCCCTCTTTCCACCTCGGAGAGAGACGTGACAGGGTTCACGTGTTGGTTAGGCGGGTGCTCCGGTAATGGATTGTGGACGATCCCCATATCCTGCTGAGGCGCTGGAGCTTGCTGTTGCTGCTGTGGAGCGGGTCGCGGTGGCTGCTGAGCCTGTTGCTGCCGAGGAGACCTTCTTTCTTTCATGGTGGCGACAAACTGTCTCATCTCATCCCAATTGATGCCGCCCTGGTCATTCAAATCATAAATGTAGTCTCTGAAGTGGAAGCAACGATCAATGTTGTGACCAGGGGAGCGATGGAAAGCACAGTAACGAGATGTGTCAACATTAGCGGGCCACGCTGTTCTTTCCCTTGGTAATACGAGCAAGTTGGTGGCCATTAAAGCATTGAAAATATCCGGGAGACTTTCTGGTAGTGGAGGGTAGTGGTCCCTTTTGGGGCCAAGTGGTGGCCTCCGTTGTTGTTGTTGGCCATAGTTGGTAGGTGGTGGTACCTGGTGGTACTGTTGCGGAGCTGGAGGGTCAGCGCGGTGCGCTTGGTTTTGTGGTGGAGCAAAAGAAGGTTGAGGAGTAAATTGGTGTTGTGGAGTGGAGTTGAAATGGGGGTTTTGTTGTAGAGGTGGGTTAGGTCGTGGGTTAGCTTGGTGGTGGGGGTGGCCAACTACGCCAACCTGCTCATTTGCAATAGTGCCCTCAGTCATGGGCCCGCTGTTGTTGAAATTTGTGATTTTCTTAAATAGCCGTGGCTTCGGCTCAAACATGCCCATAATGGGCGAATCCTTCATCTGCGTCTAAATATAACGAGCTCTCTCATAGAGCTCCTCCATGGTGGTTAATCTGTTCATGGCAAGTATGTGCCGGAACTGAGGAGTTGCATTGGAAATTATCATCTTAACTTGTTCTTGTTCCGCCAAAGTGTCTTTCAACTTCTCGGCCATTGAACGCCACCTATCAGCAAATATGATGAAGTCCTCCTCGGGCTTCATTTTTTCTGCAACCAGATCTGTGACTGAGAGGGAGGGTCCGACCCGGTCCTTATACTTCTGCAGGAACTTCTTATGAACAATATCAAAGTCGCTGGCATCAGCAGGATCCAACGAATAGAACCATTCAAGGGCTGGCCCCTCTAAAGATCTCCTGAATAAATAGGCCAGAGAGGCCTTGTTGTCTTGCCAGAAAGAGGTCTCGTACATAAAATCCTTCAGATGAATAAAAGGATTGCCAGTGCCATTATATCGCCGGAAGTTCGGCATCTCAGATGGCGGCAAGTGAAAAACTGGCAGTGTAGGGAGCGAGATCTCCGGGGCATTCTTGGCCGCAGTGACCTTCTTCAGTTGCTCTTCCATGCTGGCCAACTTCTGAAGCAGTAGAACATTAGTGTCGGACTCGACTGGGGTCGGATTTTGAACAAAAGAATGCGGTATAGGCGTCCGTAGAATTTGAGGAGGCTGGAGAAATTGGTGCCTAACCGCAGAGTAGCTCGCCTGTTGGGCCGGCATGGCCGCAGCGGGCGTTGGTGGACGGGAAGGAGGTTTATGCAAGACCGCCTGGTCATTAACAATGTGATGGCCACTCACGGCCGGAGGGGGATTGGAGGAGGAAGAGGGAACGGACTTCCCCTTCAAAGCGGCCTGGACAGCCTGCCGCTGGGAATCATCTAACTGAGACAAGGCTTGAATTAAATCGATGACATTAATGGATGGGGGAGAATTCCCCGAGGTATTGGAAGGTAAAGCCTGAGAGGAGGGCTCAACCTCTTGGGAAGTGGTGTCAACCACATGAACTTGTGGATAATGAGAATGAGGAGGAGGGTAATTCCCCTCATGATAGATGAAATCTTGGTGGGGGACCTCATAAGATTGTCCAAAGACATTTTCTTCCTCATCATCATAAGTGTACCCATAGCTTGCCATGTTGATGATCTTACCTGAACGGAGTTTCATTTTTAGGACGAGAGGAAGCTTTATAAAGGAGTTATCACGCAAGGAACACTCAATCCAAACAAGCTTAAACAAATCAACCCAATCAAGTTTATGCAATCAAGTTGAGATGAATGCAAGATTTTAGTGTTTGTTTGGGATTAGAGTGGATTAATTTGCAGAAAAAATTCACTCCTCTTTGCAAAGTGAAACCTAGTTTGAATCCAAGTGTGACCTCCGGGTCAACTAAGTTCTTTCTCTCTTTTCACCAACGAATAGGCTTTCTAAACTCCGGGTACTTCAAGGGTACAACCAGCCCGGCGTCCGTGAGGGAATCCACGGGTGCGGGGACTTACGGAGGTCTTGGAAAAGGGATTTCCGGTCCAAAGAGACGGAATGCTCAATGGAGGGTTGTCCCGATTCCAAGGGAGGTGTGTGGAATCCTAATGTAGAGAGAGGAGGTCTCTCAACCAACTGCCACAAGATGCAAGGCAATATGAGCAGACCACAGCAATATCATCAAGCAATGTAAGAATCAATCCAGTAAGCACAGACAGCAACAGGAAGCAGGGTTCTGTAAAAACATAGGAAAGAGACGTCCTGGCAACGGTCGCTATCAAAAAAATGACGACAGGGTGACTGTCGTGAATCACTGTGGGAGCCCACAGGCAGTAAAAACGTGCCTTGGTGTGAGGCGCTATATGTCAAAAGGACGCCTCTGGATGAGGGCGTCAAATGCAAGTGATGCACGTGATCGAGTAAAAACGCGCCCTGATGAAAGGCGCTACGCAATAAAGGGACGCCCTGGAGAAGGGCGTGAATTCACAGACAGTATAATAAATGCAGGAGATATGATAAAAGACGCCTTCTCAGAAGACGTTACAGAGTAAAAACGGCGCCCTGGATGAAGGCGTTAAAATGAAACGCGCCTCTGGTTGAGGCGTTAATTCAGCAAGATAAACAATCGCAAGCTGGCTGATCCGGGGAGTGTGCAGTGTGCACAGTGGAGGGTGCCCGTGGGGCTCAAAGGAGGGGTACCGTGGGTACCAAAGGGAAAGGGCACACGTGGGTGCCAAAGGGGAAAGGGCACACGTGGGTGCCAAAGGGAAAGGGGTAATCAATAGAAAAATAGTGGAAGTCCCACCGTGATCGCCAATTTGTAGATCGTGATAAATCTACTCATGATGAACAAAAATATATATTTAGGGGAAATATAATGATGGGAGATAAAAATAAAGATGAAGAAAAGCACGTGGTGCTACCAAGGAGAGTGATCGCCAGAGGGGTTACCTCAATAATAAACAAAGATGATCGCGAATACCTGGTGGAAAATAGGATGCGGGATGGATGTGGATTTCTCCTCCTCCTTCTATCGACCGGCCGACGAAAGGGGTTTTCCTTGTTGATTACCCTTGCACAAAGACAAAACAAACACGTAAAGAAAGTGGATCAGCCAAGAGTGGATGTAGTATCAATCCAAATAACCATATGATGAAAAAGAAAGAAGCAATATCATGCGCACCTTTTTGTTTGTTTTTTTTTAAAAACCCCTAAAGAACTAGGGAGAGAAAGGATGATATGCAACTAAACTAATGCAGGAAAAACCGTGGATGATGATAATATGAGATGATGCAAAACAAAACAAACGAAAGAGATCCCCTGCTGTTCCTGTAAAACAGTAAAGGGAAAAAAAATGCTTCGGATGCTATGGTTCGGCTGCAGCAACAGGGAGAAGAGAGAAAGAGAGAGAGCCCTCAAAAGAGAGGTCGCACAGAGGAAAGGTGATCGTGGATGTATATCTCTCTGCCTATCTAACCTGTATATCTAACCTTTGTAATATCCAGCACCGTAACCTCACACAAGATTGACCAGAGCTCCCTTATATAGGGTTACAGTTGAAGATAACCACAATTTTAGGAAGATAGGAACGGGCAATGACCAACAACGGCAGGGACTCTAGTTCCCAGATCGAGCAAGGTGACCATTGGAGGTAGAGAACTCTGCAGGAAAGGGGAATTTAAGAAGGACACGAAAAGGGTAGACACGACCTACTGAAGGGCGTCAATTCAACAATTGACGACCTGCCCAAGGACGTTAATTCAAAACACGACCAAGATCAGGGCGTTACTTCCTGGATTCAATTTTGGTAATGAAACCTTCTTTATTCGAAAATTATAAAAAGTCGCCTGAAGCAAAGGCGTTGATTAAAAACACGCCCTAAGTAAGGACGTTAATCATTGATTTTCAATCAGAGCGAGACTCGTAAAATACCAAGAATTGATGCCCGTATCTTTGGTCGTCCTTTCTAAAAATCACGCCCCAGATTAGGTCGCTATTTAAAACACGCCCTTCCTAAAGTCGTGAATCACCAAAATGCAAGAATAAATCATAAAAACACAAAAAAGAAAAACTTTATATTATAGAAATATTGAAGTTCACTTTGGGGCGTTAACATAGTGACATGAGATTTAATCAACAAAGCGTCAATTTTGGCGTGTCTACAATGTCTTCTACCTTCATTCCTGCTTTTCAATCCTGTACACATTGCTCAATGAAACAAGTCAATTTTTCCGTTCTGACTTGGCCCCTTGCTCAAGAGTGGTTGATTGTTTTGAGACTACCCTTGATAACGAGTCAAGGGGTCAAGCCTTTATTAATTAAGGCAAGAGTAAAGATGATGAATGCAACATACGGGCACACAAATGGGAACATAATGTATAAATGTAGCACACAAATGAGATCACACGAATGCATTTTTTTGTGTTGTTTGTTTATGCCTTTTTTTTGAAATTTTTTGAAATTTTTTGTTTCTTTGAAAGACACTTGTTATTACAACTGACATGGTTTTTTTGGATCAGGGGTGTTTGAATCGTTCTTAAGTAGCGTAATGCGGGGTTAACATGCTCCAAAAGAATTCCCGCTTTGGGACTCACCCGACGGCGTCTTCCGAGGGCCACTTCATAATGTTTTTCTTATTTTTTTTATTTTTTTGGGATTAATGCCTAGCGACCAATCTTATGGCACCTGACTCTTACGAAGACAGGGTTTCTTACTAACCCCCCAGGTATCCTGTATGAACATCTAGATTGATTTGGGCCCCTACACTCCTCAAATGATAATCCTGTCGGTTAAGACTTAACCTGATGACAAAACTGTCATGCCATGCTTAGGCTCCCAGTTGCTTCCAACCGCAAGGATACACCGAAGAAGTGTTCGAGGTAAAGGATTTGCCCAACCCGGGTCTATTTCCTGACAACTCTAGATGGTATATGATGGAACACCTTGGAACCCTAACGGTCAACCGCGCGACGCTGACCCGGAATCAGACGCCGTCGCACCTATTGGTGACGCGCTTGCATTGACCTAAGCCTGAGGTTGAAGTAAGAAACCACCGAGGTGGTAGATAGAGGTCTTGACTGGCCAGAAACACCGAGACTCCTTCGTAGGGGTGGCTTTCACTTTTCGAAGTAGACAAATATGTGTGTTTTGCAAAAAAATGGGGTCATCTACCTTAGTGGAGCGCGCCTTTCAGGATTTCCATTGAGCTTTCATCTTTGAGGGGAGAAAGAAGAGTACGGTGGGGGAAACCTTCCGAGAGGATCGACAAAACTGTTAATCCGATGAGCTAACCAGGACTTACTCGACCTTTCACCTTTGGGCGACTTCGGACCAATCCTCGAACAGACTTACGTTGCCCCTTTTTAGAATTTTCTTTGTTTGGGGGTTTCGTTTGTCGAAATCAGGCACGGTCACGACCATGCTTTTGACTTTGATTTTTCTCTTCTTCTTCTTTTTTTGAGGGAGACACGATGACTTGATATGTGGGAATCCCTCTTATATGCCTACGGGGACACTGCCCTCTTCTCGTGCTCTGACTCGGGTTCGAGGAGATGAATCCTACTCTCGTCTTCAGGGTATGGTATTTTGGTTCCCTTATGCTCAGCGTTTTAAGGGCGCCGGCTGTCTCATTGGGCCGAGAAAGGAGAGAACAAAGATTACGGCTTTCCTGGAGACCTTCGAGTATGGCCCCACAATAAGCAATACGACCAATTTTTTCAGCTAAAACAGCCGCGTGTGTGCGTTGCCTTCTTTTAATGGGCGTAAGCTGACATGACCGGACAGGAATCTTCACGGTTCTGGTGAGCCAAGACCCGAGACCTACCGAGCCTTAATGGGTCCTAACCTACATGAAGGACAGATGCAAAGACTTGACTGCATGATGAAAACTAGGCACTCTTTCTCTTTTTCTCTTTTTTTGTTTGTTTTTTTAAAATTCCCTTGAGTTCTGCTTCGTTTGATCCAAAAAATGGTGTGTGTGAGTGTGCGCAGTTTGACCCTGAGTTAGACTACAAAGACTGAAGAGTGGCTTTCCAACCCCGATGGTCCTCGTACCAAGCCAGTTGTTCCACTTATCTAAGGGTAGTATTTCTTAAGATAAAGTCCGTTCCAAGGGTGGGATAACTCGGTCCCTTCGACATTGACTAGCTTGTAGGCGTTGCTAGGGTACACGGCTTGAATCACATATGGTTCTTCCCAATTGGGTTGAAGTTTAGAACGTGGCCCTCCAGGTTTGATAAAAAATCTTTTACGACCATCTCGCCAATTTTAAATTTTCTCTCAATGACCTTCTTTTGGTAACGAGTCTATTTTGATAAACACGTGCATGCTCGGCAGCGGCCAGCCGCTTCTCGTCTAAGAGTTCCAATTGGGCAAGGAGTGAATTACGATATTCGTCGAGGGGAAATTCCTCATCCAATTGTATCCTGAGAGAAAGGATCAGAGTCTCGTACGGGACTACCGCTTCCATCCCATAAATAAGGGCAAACAGAGTCTGCCTGATGGGGGTACATATTGAGGTGCGATAGGCCCATAGAGCTTCGATAAGCTTTTCCGGCCAGTCTGAAAACTTACTAGACTCGCAGGTTTTCTTTATGATCTTGATGAATGTCTTGTTGGTGGCCTCTGCTTGGCCATTATCTTGTGGGTAATAAGGCGATGAATGATGCAATGCGATTACGTACCTTTTGCAGAGGTCTTGAAGATCCTGAGAAATGAACTGTGGCCCATTATCGGTGACGATTGTGATTGGGACGCCGAACCTGGTGAGGATGTTCTTCATGATGAACTTACAGACTGTTGATGACTTGATTTCCGCGTAAGCTTCGACTTCGGCCCATTTGGTGAAGTACTTCATCGCAGTAAGGATGAAAGATTTCTGCTTGGTAAGGGAATAGGGATCACCTAGGGGACCAATGATGTCGAATGCCCACATAGAGAAAGGCCATGGGGAGGATATTGGATGAAGTGAGGAAGATGGTGAATGAATTTTATCGGCGTGAAGCTGACACTTGACACACCTACGGACATAGATGGCACAATCCTCTTCCATAGTGGGCCAGTAAAAGCCTTGCCGGACGATCTTCTTAGCGAGCATTTGGCTATTTACATGGCCACCGCACACACCTGAGTGTGCTTCCTCTACGCACTTCCAGACCTCATTGTCATCAAGACATCTTAGGAGAACACCAGTGAGGCCTCTCTACAACAATCCTCCAACTAGGGCGATTTATATTAAATAAGTAAGGATAAAACCAGATTTAGGTGAAATATACCTAGAAGAATTTACAGGATGAGAAGAAATCAAAGAAAATAGTGAGGACTAAAGCCTCGGAAACAGTGTGAGAATGGGCAGGTGCCCGAGGAAGTTAATGTCGAAGGAATCGGGTCGAACCCGGGAGCGGGATCGGGAGGAATCAGAAATTGATGAATCGAGAGAGGCGGATCCGAAGGGTCCGGGCGTAAAGGAGGAGAATCATGGGGAAATGAATCCGGAGGTTCCGGAGGAAGAAGATCATGAGGGACACGATGCCCTGGGAAGTATGTAAAAAGGCAATTCAAAGGGGTGAAAAGAACGAAGGACGCGATGACTTGGAAGAACAAAAAGATAAATCGAAAGAAGGAGAGGCCCGAAAGTTTCAGATGGATATGGGAAGGAAGGGCACGATGCCCTGAGAGAGATGGAGAATAAGATAAGAAATCTGGAGGTTCCGAAAGGGGGTGAGAGATGGATAAAGACATGGAATTAAATAGGGAGGGGTCCGGAGGTTCCAGACAGGGATGAATGTAGGGGTCCGGAAGCTCCAGACAATAAGGAATGTGAGGGTTCAGGGACCCTAGAGCAGAGGAGCTTGATGGCTTAGATTTAGATGATGAAATGCGTCTCCTTAACCAATGGACTGCCCATAAAAAGAAGCTGAATAGCAGCATGAGCAGTGATGGACTGGGATAGGAAGTGGATGAACTGATGTGGGCTCCTTCAACAAGGGATTTATTGTCCTTAAGCTTCACTTTATGCTTTTCCCTCTTCTTGGTAGATAATCTCTTATAGTGCGGCCTCTCAACCTTCAACATGGCTTCTTGGCCTCTTGGCCTTGCATGCTCTCTCCAATGAAGAGACGGCCTAGTCCTTCTCTGACCAACCAGTCCAATCAGCGCGGTTAGGGCCCATGGGCTCTCATTTGGTGAATTTTTAACAAGACCCCGAGGACGTTCAAAAGCAAACGGTAACTCTCTTGGCAAATAGTGATCATAGCAAAGATTTGAGAGTTTCGCTTGTGCAGTAGGGATCTTGACATGGAATGGCTCCTTTGGAAATAACTCCCTTGATAAATAAATGGTATCTATCATTGGGAATTTGATGTTCGGCATAAGGAGCTTCTTATTTGGGGCAGTGCTCAAAGGTGTTGGAATATGCTTCATGAATATGCTTGGTAGCGTAGGTGTTCCCCTCTTACATGGAGGTTGGTAGGGTGTGGATGAGGTGTCAAAGGCTTCCAACAAGGACCGCCCTGACTCACCCTTGAGCGTAGAGTTCATGATCTCCTCTACAGTAGAATGTGTCATCATTTGATTGGCCATTTGGACTATGACCGAACAAGGGGTAATAAGAGCCTTGAAAGCATGTTGGCCCACGAGTAACGTGACCGCTACTATTTTGGCCCCCGATTGGCTCGGCATCAATTCCTGAGAGTCCTTCGTGATGGACATTGATACGGATGGAGATTCAGGCTTCTCAAAAGTGCCCGGCACAAGGACTCGAATTGACATTCGACAGATGAAATCTTGGATTTTGAAAGGCATAGCCGTAACCGAATCCTTCTTATCCGGTTCTTGAGCATCACCATCGGCACATGTGTTTATCAGAATACACCCACTCCGAGAGGAAGTAAAAGGAGGTGATATGGAGGCGGCAGACTCAATGGGTAATGGAGGTTCAATGAAAGGGGTTGTAGGAAGGGTAAGTGAGGGTTGAAACACGACAAGCTTCTCCTCTTGCTGGGGAGCAAACGAGGCTGGCTCGAGTGCAAGAATCGATGGGCCCTGCTTAGAGTTAGTCACGGGTCTGGGTAAGGGGTGGAGTGAAGGAATATGCGTAGTTGGATTCGGGGTTTTAGGGATGATGGAGGCCTTAAGTGGGGGCAATGGAGGGTTACTAGGTTGGGGAAAAGGGCTGATGGGAGGTTCAGCAGAAGCCGACAGTATGGGGGTTACTTGCGTAGTTAGAGGGGCGACGACAGGAGACTTGGTACATAGGAAACGTCGGATTTTGGTGGTACGTGAGGAGTTTAGGGTAGGGGTGATTCATGGTGCGTTGACGCGGGTTGTTGGAGTGTGGATCCACCATCATAACACCATGTGATTTCATTGGCATGGGTAGGGACAGTGACTTCATCCTGAGTAGGGGGATATTCTGGTGGTGGTGGAAGAGGGAAGGAATGAAGAAAACTCGGAGTAGGTGCATATTCAAAATATTCACAGATGTGATCATGTGCCATTTGCAATTCTTCAAAATCATTAGGTTCAAATGGATGCCGTGGTGGAGGTGTGTTGATGAGATGAGGTGACGTATATTGGCATGGAGGAATTTGCATATATAGATGTGGTTGTGGAGGCGGAGAGCCGTATGGATTAGTGTGATGAATGGATGGTGGGCAGACGGCGTCCACTTGATTGTAACGACTTGGAAGAATATCTTGCTCACTCATATCCCAGATGCCGTACTCATCTCTTCTCTCCTTCCAATCCTTCTCCATTTTGGTAATATTATTCATGAAAGCGTGAAGGGGGTTGGCTTGAGGAGGGGAAGGAGGAAGAAATTTCCTCTCAATAACATCCTGTAAGGCTCCAAGTTGAGAGCTGAGAGAGTCGATATGAGAAGCCATGAATCCCAGGCATAGGGAACACTAGTGGAGGGGGAAGCTTCACTAACAGTGGCCTGTATTCCATATGAGGACTTATAGGACGGGCCAACGTCCAAGGGATGGGCTTGTGGGTCAGGCTGATAGCCCCAGTCTAAGTTATAGACCCCATAAGAGTCGTGACCTGGGTCACGTATTTGAGACCCATAACGGAAGTTGTCGGCCTCGAAACAATTATAATTATATTCAGCCATCCATCATATTTTTCGAGAGCATAATAGCATACACCAGTAAACGATTAGTAGACATTAACACACAAGTGAATGCCTTACGTCCATTTTTTTTGCTTTTCCTTTTTTATTTTTTTTGTTTTTTTAACCAAATCTAAAGTTCACACAAAATAGGAAATACCCTAATTCCAATTTGTTTCACCGCCGTGTTAGCTAGGGTCACTCGTCTCACCACAAATGGGTTACTAGCTCCGGGAACTTCAATGGTACAACCAGCCCAGTGAACAAGGAGGGAATCCTTCACTGTCGGGGATTTACGGAGGTCCTAGTGGAGGAGATCCTAGTCCGTTGAGAGGAATTCTCAAACGGAGAGTCCTTCCTTCATCGAGAGAGGGTGATCCTTAAAAAAATTAAAAAAAGGTAAAAAAGGAGGACGGATGTATGCAATGAAATGCTGACAGATATATGGAGCACAACAGAACAATAACAACCAAGATATAACAACACGCAAGAGATAGTAAAGCAAATCACAAGAAATTGCAAGGGTAACTTAAAAGAAAGCAAGACGCAGTCCCACCGTGATCGCCAATCTATGAGCGAAGTCACGCGGAATTTGCCGGAGGAGGCGAAGCGGAGCGTGCGAGGGGCTTGTTTTGCTGCAACACAGAAAGAAGAGAGAAGAGGAGAGAGACCACCACAGGAGATTTCTCCGGCGGGGCGTGCGGGACAGATACAGCGTAACAAGATATGGGGATTAAACGGCCATTACGGGAAATGACTCTCTGCGACCTCGGGAGATGGGAATAGTGCAGAATTTAAATGACAGTAATTTAAACGGCCATTGTGGGAAGTGACTCGCCGCGCCCTCGAGAATATGACAAGATATGAGAATAACACAGAATATGAATGACAGAAATTTAAACGGCCATTGCGGGAAATGACTCGCCGCGGCCTCGAGAATATGAGCAGATATAAGAGTAATACAAGATATAAGGGGGGGCGAAAATTTAGACGGCCATTGCGGAAAGTGACTTGCTGCCGCCTCGAGAATATGAGCAGATATGAGCACAATACAGAATATTAATGACAGAAATTTAAACGGCCATTGCGGGAAATGACTCTCCGCGGCCTCGAGAATATGAGCAGATATAAGCACATCACAGAATATAAATGACAGAAATTTAAATGGCCATTGCAGGAAATGACTCTCCGCGGCCTCGAGAATATGATGTGATCGCCAGGGGCCGGAGACCCCAAAATAAAGAAAGTGATCGCGCCTACCTCAAAAGCGAGAGATGGCGGGTTGCTTCCTCCTCTCCCTTCGGCCGGCCGATGGAGAGGGTTTTCCTTGGTTACCCTTGCAAAAAGAAGAAACAGATAAATAACAGGTGGATCAGAAAAGATGACAGTGTAGTATTAGTCCCTTGATGAAGAATAATGAAATCGTGGCAAGACACACACCTGGTTGGTGTTATTTTTAAACCCCTCTCGGACACGAGTAGGAGGAAAATATGATGATGAATGGAATTATGTAAACATATATAAAAGAAGACTCCCTTATGAAGGGGGACGAGAATGCGAGATGATGAATGCAAAAGAACTACGGAGAAAAGGGGAGAGAGTTGGCTTATTGAATGTGCCAATGGCGGGATCCGACGGAGCTTCGGCAGCGTAGGGACGACATGGAAGCACGGTGGACGAAGGCGACCTTCCTCTTATGAGCGCGGGCACCCAAAGAATCGTCAGAACCTCCTCCTGAAAAGAACCTATGGGTTAGCAAAAGGATCCAGTGGAGTCTCCCCTTCCTCTGTCGCATCAGAAGCCCCCCTTCCCTTCGAGGGAGGGGGTCTTCTATTTATAGAGGGGAAGTGGATTGAGGCGTCCAGGGACCTGGACGCCTCAAGATGGGGGCGTCCAGGACCCTAGACGCCTCCATCAACACATTAAATATTTTTTTATTTTTTGATTTTTAATAATTTTATGAAGGCGTCCAAGAGACTGGACGCCTTCATTTTCGCCCACCGGAATCCCGCCGAAAGCCGCAGACGGTGGGTAAAGCGCGTCATTTTGGTGGGTACCCGTGACTCACGAGTGGGCGCGTCTAGCTGGCAAGACGTCCCTATATTTTTAGATTTTTCCGAAACGTCAAATCGAGCGGCGGATCGGGAGCGTCCGGGTGTCGGAAATTGAAGGCGTCCAGGTACCTGGACGCCTCAAATGGAGGCGTCAAAGGCCCTGGACGCCTTTACAAGTATTATTATTATTATTATTTTTATTTTTATTTTTATTTTTATTTTTTCACTGATGAAGGCGTCCATGGCCCTAGACGCCTTCATAATAATTATTATTTTTATTATATTTTTTTTATTTTTTCACTGATGAAGGCGTCTAGGCTCCTGGACACCTCAAAGATTTTCCACGGAAAAAATTCATAAAAATGTAAAACAATTCATAAAAATAGGAAATCACTAGAGTAATTAAAAATGTGAAGGCCGCCTTGAGGTATCATAGTGTAATATGATATTTACTCACTATAATGTCAAGAACGGCGTGTCTACAGCGGGCGGAGTCTTTGAGGAAACCCCACGGTGACCCTTATAACCACCCACGACACACCGACGCTTCCGAGCCGTTCGATAGGTGAAAGGGCGCCCGTCACCATCACGGTACGGGCACCAACGCCAGACGTCTGCTCGAAGCTCGCGCTCCCAGACAAAACGGGACTTGCGTCATGATTATAGTAGGGGTGCCTGCCACAGCCAGAGGCGCCTTGCGTGCCAAGCCGGGACCACCGGAGTTCGCGGTACGATGAAATCGACCCTCTCCTGCTCGACTCTCAGCTCCCTGTAGAGTGCTCGGCAATTGAGAGTAGGGGGAAAGTGAGGATAGTAAAATTGGCACTGCCCATGACCGGCCCAACAATGACGGGCCCAAACTGGCCCCGCATCCACAACACGGCCAAGAGGCACTCGGTAGTCGGGGCCCATCTAAGCGTGGCTCATTAGGATTCAACATCAGATTCGACAGCACAGGAAAGCTACGGCCCAGGCGCGATGATCGCCGGAGAACCCTCCGATGACCGACTGTTACCCCCCACGACGTCGGCCTCGGCCCCACAATGGGCGAGCACGCCCCACGGGTGCCGTAAGACTCGCCCAGGACCAGCCAACGCCTGGGTAATCGCCCTCCAATGGGAAACTCCCTCCAAAATCGCTGGAGACGTTACTCCACTACGCACGCCCTTCCCCACTAAGGGATATGGCTCCTTCTCTAGGATAGCCCCCTATAAAAGGGACATCGACAGAGAAGAGAAGCACGGTGGTTCATTCTGTCAAATCGCTACCCAAGAGCACAGAGCTACTAGCCTATTTACAGAAAGAGAGAGGTCACGATCAGAGAGAAAAAGCCCTCCTGCACGGCCTTACCACCCAGCGAACACTCTCCGAGTGGGCACTAGGAGCGGCGAGCACTCGTTTGGAGGATCTCCGGTGCTCCCCGATCTCCTTCCTCGACCTCTATCTCAAACTCTCTCTAGCTCTTCTCTACTCTCTATTGGTCTGTTACTGACTAAAGCATCGGAGGGTTATCCCCTAAGGGTCACACCTGAGACTCCTTCTGACGCCCTTTTGGCTTCTAGTGTGTGCAGGCTTCCATGGGTGCCGGACGACTTCCCCACTCAACAAATAGAGAAGGTGGTACGTGGCATAGAAACCAGATTTCAGCCTCTACACTAGATGATTTCAAGAAGCAAATAATGAAAGAATTTGAAATGACCGATCTCGATATGTTGAGTTATTTTTCTTGACATTCAAGTAAAATAAATCAAAGGTGAAATATTTCTCAGCTAAAAAAATATTATAAAAAATTATTGAAGAAATTTAATATGGTCAACTACAAGACCGTGGCTACTCCTATGGCAGCAAATATAAAGCTCTCAATTTATAATGATACTGAGAAGATTAATGCTTCAGTCTACAGAAGTTTAGTTGGTTCTCCCTTATATCTCACAAATAAAAGGCCGTATATTCTATATTCAATAAGTGTGGTATCACGTTTTATGAATCACCTGAACAAGCTACACTTTGTAGTGGCTAAACATATTTTGAGATATCTCCGAGGAATTATGAATTATGACATCAAGTATATTTTCAAATGAAATAATCACCTTATTGGCTACACAGACAGTGATTGGGTAGGCTCCACAGATGACTGAAGAAGTACTTATGGATATTTATTTTATCTTGAGACAAAGCCTATTTCATGGTCGCCAAAGAAGTAACAAACAATTGCTTTATCTTCAGCTGAAGCTGAATATATATCTCCACAAGCGCTGCATGCGAAACAATCTGGCTAAGGAGAATATTATCACAACGTTAGCAAAATCAAGAAAAATCAACTATTATACTCTGTGATAATATGTCAGCCATTGCTATGATGAAGAATCTAGTCTTTCATGCACGAATGAAACACATCAAGTTACATCATCACTATATCTGAGATTTGGTCGAGAAAGAAGAAATCATTCTGAAGTTTATAAAGACAGAGGAGCAAGTCGCTGGTATCTTTACAAAGTCTATGACTACCGACAAGCTTATCTATTTTAGAAGTCGTATGCACATTATAAATTAAGAGGGGGTGTTAAAATAATTTGTACTGTGTCTTATAAGTAGAGTTTTACAAACCGATCCGATACAGGGCGAATCGCACGTACCGGACCGTACCACCTAGAGACCAGTACACCAATGTGTGATACGTAATCGATATATACTCATATATTATATATTTTATTTTATATTTAATAGCTCTTGATAGATAAAGTGGTTAGAGATGATTCTTCCTCATAGTGGGTTTCAAGTTTGAAACTCGTGAACATCACATTTTTTCACATTTTCTTTTGAAATTTTTATTATTTTTAGGGGAAAAGCTAAAATATATATGACAATCGTGAGATTCAAGCTGAGCACCTCACATTCAAACAAGTAACAATACGGTACGCTATCGTATCGTACCATACTAACACGTAACCAGTATGGCTAGTATGATCGGGCCGTCAAATCTTGCTTATAAGATCTAGAGTGATGGAGAGAAGTCTAGTTGCACCTACAGAGAAAAGATCGGTGAAAATTTCTCTAGAATGACAATGCATAAGATACATCTAAAAAAAGCTTCAAGCCACTTCTCATTAACATATGGAGGCTATAAATATGACCATTGGGGCAGTCACGTGAGAACAAGATAATTAAAGCCATTCCATGTCTATTCCCAAGCAAACCTACAAACGCCTTTTTCCTTTCTCCCCTCTTCAAGGTTACTTAGAAGCCCAACACACCTTTCCACTTTCAATATGTAAGAGCATTTAATGCTCACCTTTTCCTTTACACCCCTCCATATATTGTATTGATCTTCCATACATCTCGTAAGAAATCATATTGTATTTATATCTGGAGAGGGAGAAATTCACAATCCATTGCTTTCGACCCAAAAGTCCACTAAGACATGCTCGGCTTAGTAAATGACAACCCAGCTCTACACTAAGGGCCCACTTGTAAGAAGTCCGAGAGTCAAGGGCTCAAAGAGAGCCATCTAGTCTGGGCTCGATCGATCACGTGTAGGACTCCTCTAAGCTCGGGTGGAAACTTAATGCACCACCGGCCCGAGCTAGTAGAAGGCCACCAAGATAGCTCCCTCGGGAATGCCCATGACTGAAGTAATGTGCAGTAGCCCGGACTCCAGAACATGGATATCCCTTATCCAAGGGTGGATAGATCCACGGCATGGATCCTCCTTCTTGGCTCGGAGCGGATTTATTGCGGCCGGGCACTTATCCCTAATAACCGAAGGCAAATCTTACGCTAATGCCTGAGCAGAGAAGACAGAGGGGATAAGACGAGAGCAAGAGTCCTACAACGGTGAGAATATGTACCGAGGATGCAACGCTCCCTGCCTAGCTCCCAAGATTCCCATGAAATCGAAGAGGGAGACTGCACCTATTTAACTTTGGGACTTCCCCTCGAAGAGGTATGTTTTGATCCTAGTCCTTAAACTGGTGAAGACCGATCACGTACCCCTAATTTCTCTTAGCTCCTTACATCTTACTTTTGCTAACACTGACTTAAGTATCAGAGAATTTTTCTTGGAATCCCAATCCCAAACCCCCTGATCTTTCGTCTCCATCTTGTAGAATTTCTCCTGAGACAGCTTGGGACAATTCCTCTAGGGCCCTCATCACCCCAGATCTGACGGTTTGCATTTAGGTATGAGATCCACCATATTCAATATCCATCTCCCAATAGAAGTTCTTTTTTACCCATCTCGTGCCCATTTCACTTCGGTTGCTCCAACCGAGCGAGTAACCCCCGTATATATTGCACTGCATGAACCATTTATAACCATATATGGTAGAGCTCATCATCATTATTTTCATCATAAAGTCTCATCCCATTAATTTATAATCAACTTAGGATCTTAATGTCCGGCTCCCAATAATTTTGATCGTGACTTTTCGCCGACACTTATCAGGAATTTAATTATTAGACCGAGATCATAGACCAACAGTAGTGCATGCTAATTAACGCCGAGTATAAGTGGGGCGTCTGATCATGGGGGACAGATCACATACTCCGTGCCATCCATCAACCTCCCCAGCCCGTCCAAATCCGAGAGATCCAGCTGGAGCTGGGAGTGATCAAAGCTTTCCCCCTGAACGGAGGTTTGCATGGTCGTCCACAGATCCTGGCAGCTGGAGACGATGATGCCCTCCTGCTCGCTGCCGCTGTCGCGCAGATCAAAGTCGAACAGTGTGGGGAAGCTGCTGAAGAGCTCATCCACGTCCAACGCTACCTCACCGGACGCCTCGCTATTGATCCATGGCTCTGCCGGCTGCTGGGTCTCTTGGGACTCCCGTGGCTGTTCCTCGTACCACCCCGGCGCCGGACCCATTGGAAGATCGTCGGACATCGGCTGATCGTTTTCAGCGTCATCGGAGCGGCTTCCAGTGCTGTCGCCGCCGGCTTCGTCCCTCCCGTTGAGCTTGTCGTTGAGGTCACTAATGGTTAATGGCTTCTTGCTCAGATGGCTGTTCCAGTAGTTCTTGATCTCGTTGTCTGTTCTACCCGGCAGTCTACCCGCAATCAAGGACCACCTGCAATTAAACATGCATATATGGAACCACACATAGTTAATTAATTAAGACTACTACTATTATTAGTTCACAGTACGTACTTAATATATACTCTTCTGCTTTCTTTTATTTCTCCCCCTCTTCTTGTTTGTTGAGAAGCGGTCGTTGATCATTAATGTGCTCGATCGGCGGAGTTCCATTTCTTAATTTCCACTCGATCGGATTTAGATCTCCGAGGGAAAGGAATGATTAAATTTATAGTACGTGTGTCCTACGTAGTGTATACGGATTCCATGCATGGGCTGCCTAGCTACAGCTGGTTGCATGTTAGTTTCTAGGGACCATCGATCGATCCGGGTAACACGTGCATGGGAATTCACTGGTTGTTGCATTCTTCTTAATGTCGGCCATTTTTACTATACAATTTACCTATCTAGGTCAGAGAGAGAGAGAGAGAGAGAGAGAGAGAGAGAGAGAGAAGCTGGTGGGTAGGTAGATGGGTGAGGGGGGGGGTAGCTGCCTGTTGCCTATGAGGTTGTGGAGACGAATGATCATGTCCTCCTCCTGCTCTGAGATGTTGCCTCTCTTGATGCCCGGCCTGAGGTAGTTGAGCCACCTCAGCCTGCAGCTCTTACCGCACCTGTTTAAACCTGCCCAGAACGGGAAAACATATATAGGAAACATGAATTCTAGAGCCAGAATTGAAGAAGTGAGCTTTTAATTGCAGCCAAAGCAAGAAAATAAAATACGGTTATCCTTGCTAATTTATTAATTAATTGCAGCCTTTTTGCATTTTAACAAACCTTTTTCCCAATAGGTACAGTTCTGACGCATCCTTTGGTGAAAGTGTGCTAAAATTAAGTCGTCGGTAATAATCTCTCCTCTCCTTGACGTGGGCTTGCAATCAGTATATATATATATATATATATAGTTGTTCTATCGTCATCCAAAGAAGAACGAAAAGAAGAAGAGCAAATGAAAGTTGGGGTCCAAAACAGTATGCCACCAGACTTTGGAGGAAGAATACGGGAAAAGTAATATGCCATGAAACTGCGGAGACGTATCACTCACAGTTGTTTGAGACAATTCTGGTTCATAACAGTGTGGTTGTTCATGGGGCGTGTGTGTGTGAGAGAGAGAGAGAGCGAGAGAGAGAGAGAGAGAGAGAGACCAGCTTTGGCAGGGAGGCTCCTCCACTTCCTGTCCCCATGGACTCTGACGTACTCCACGAGCTTCTCGTCTTCCTCGGCAGTCCAGGCCCCCTTGTTCACCTTCGCCTTGTTCTTGGCCACTGAAGCAGCTGCTTTGCCCCTTCTCTCTACCTTCTTCACCATCTCCTCCTCCTTTACTCTCCTCCTTGTCCAACTCCCAATGATGATCACCCCTCCTCCTCTCTCTCACTACTCCCCCCTCTGTGTCTGTGTGCGTGTGTGGACTAGAGAAAGTGGGTTTGTGGGCCGGGGAAGTGAGGAAGTAGACGGACTAAAAATGTAATGAAGTGAGCGAAGACAAGTGAACTACCAAGTGGCGCTAGCTGCATCGTTCCACCACCCTACTACCTCCTTTCTTATACTGCTACGTACCCTCTCCTCTTCCCGTTCAATGGCGCCAGTGACCTTCCTATCTCTCCCCACTTCTCCACTACATGCACGTGCACATCTAACACTCCTGCTTATTTCGTATATCCCTCATTCCAACCCAACGCTCCCAGATGGAGTACTCCGCCCGCCCCCCCCCCCCCTAACAAGTCTGGCAGAGAGAGCCGACCGTGCATCCCGGCCCTCCACTACCCAACCCCCCGCCCGGCGCGGAAGCTCGGCTCGGCGGGGCATGTGGTAGGTTTATAGTGAGGGCCGCGGCTCGTCCACTTCCGCCGAGCCGCAGCCTCCCCCTCCTCATTATAATAAATAGCCGCCGCCTCTACCCAATGGAATGTAGTTATTATAATCCGGCAACAACCCTTCCAAGTTCCCAACGGGGCCGGCCGTCAACCAACTCGGTTGGTTTGTAAGTCTTTTTTTCCTTGTTCCTATCGGAGTCGAGTGGGGATTGGAGGAACATGTCGTTTTGTGGCCGTGGGTACCGTTTCTCAACTTAATAATGGGCGCAGGAAAACTCTGATTTGAGTCGAGCACAGTACTGTTCATCATATCCTCTCACCTGAAAATTATCAGTATATTCTTAAAATCTTTCAAAATTATCTTATATTATCAATTTTATCATATCTAAAATAATATTCTTGAATTCTCTTAACCAGAGCTACGATGCCCTTGGGGTGAAATCCTATGCAAACAGCACTTTTTCATATTAGTTTATCATTTTACTCTCATTTTTATTGAAAGGATATATATGGAGAGAGAAAGAATAGACCGTGGCTGTCCTCTTCGGGGAGAGAGAGAGAGAGAGACTGACACCTTGGCAAGTAAACACACACACAGAGCATGGGGGAGGGGGGAGACCACCGGGGGGATGCTATTACAGTTGGTGGAGAGGCCTTAGAGGTCCCAGGGTCCATGACATACGACATTAGGGCCGCCGATGGTTGTAGAGATGGGCTAGGGCAGGCGGGGTCGATGGCCAACGGTGTGGTCCGGGGTTTCCACGGGCGGGAGTAGGGGTGGGGATGCTATTATGTCGCTGGCTGGAGGTTGTGGTGATGGTCGGCGGGGTGAGGAGGCCGCAGATGACCGCAAAGTGGACAGGGGTGGTCGCGAAGGCAAGCATCCAATGAAGGCCGTGACAACGGGAAGACGGCGACGCACGTAGGGTGTAGCCAAGAGAGGCATGGGGTGGGCTACTCCAACGACATTGTAGGGATTGGCGGTTCCTACGGCGGTGGCGGCGGTTGATGTCTGGCCCTACGCGACTGTCATGGTGCAGAGTGTGGGTCACCGGGGGCGGGAGTAGGGCGACTAGTGCAACGCAACCATGGTGATGTTTGCCAGATGGGGGTGCTCAGGTGGCCCAGTGCAGGCTATTGTGGTTGGGCGACAGTGGAAGGAGATGGGAGGCAGTCAGTGCTGGGAATTAGCGCTAGTCACTGATCGGGAAGACCGACGACGGCTACTGGCGGCATGGTTGTTAGTGCAGCAGTAGGTCTGTGAAGGTAGGTGTACATGAAGGGAGAGAGGGGATGAAAAGATGGGGGAATGACGGGGCCTAGCAAGTGGCGCCGCGGCAGTGGTGACAGCATGCTCCATAGGCGCTAGGGTGGTGGTGCGACGGTTGAGGGGAGAAGAGGCGGTGGCGGCCAGTGGCTGGCAATTGCCGACGTCGGTGAAGAGCAATGCTGGCGCAGGTTGCTACGAGGGGAAGAAGGTGTTGTCGAGGAAATAGGAGAGTGACAAGGAACGGAAGAGTGAGAGAGAGAGAGAGTGAGAGAGAGATTTAGCCAGGGTTAGGTTAGAGATTTTCTCCTCTCTCACTCACCTTCCGTTAACAATGGTAAGAGTATTACGGTAAATATAATAAAGATAAGGATATAGGGATAATTTCGAAAGATTTTAGCGGATATATGGGTAATTTTTCCTAAATTAAACTCTCTATTTTTCTAGATAAGATGTAAAACTTTCGTAATTGATTTATTTGGTTCTGAAATAATTGAGAGATTTTTTCATATGAATAACTGTTAAAACAGAAATTACAGATTTATCCTTCATGTATTTCTATATGCACACGTAAAAGTATCGACACTGTTTAATAATCAAGTGGTCTGTCTACCTACGACACCACTAGAAAATCAATAATAGAAGGCCCAAAGTGGAAGGACTTTTTGGTGCCATGTCTAAGAAGATTAAGGGTACGCAAATTCTTGTCTACCCGCCACGAATACTAAAATGTCATCGGAGAACGCAGGATTAACAGACCTAAGAAAATAGGGATTTTTTTAATTTTTAACCCCTATTATTTTTTTATATTAAGAAACATCTCCCCTAAGTCGATCATGTATTCTGTAGAAGGCCTTCAAATCTTCTAACCCATATTAAAAGACCTCTCGAGTTACAATGTTACGTACGTTTAAAAAATAGAATATGATTTTTTCATAAATACCCCTTTAAATATCGGTTATGTCAAATATACCCTTAGTATATTATCAAAAATATCCTCCATTTAGTCTTAAATGTTACGGTTACACCCCTGTAGTTTACTGCCATCGATGGGACACGGATAGTCCGTGGAATATCCTATCTACCGTCGTTAGGTGTAGTGATCGAAATGTCTAAAATACCCTTAATATAAGAGAGAGAGAGAGAGAGAGAGAGAGCACCCTCCCCCGCTCCCCCCACCCCCTCACCACCGGTGCCCCCTCCCTCTCTCCCCATCACCGCCGGTGGGAGCGAGAGGGACACTGGAGGCGTCTCCCCTTCCGGCAAGGAGGGAGGGGGGGTGAGAGAGAGGAATAGTGCAAGGAGGGAGAGGGTGAGAGAGAGGGGGGGACGAGAGAGAGCAAAATTCATTCCGTGGGAGGGAGAGAGAGAGGGAGAGGTGAGAGAGAGATAAATGAAAGTCGCTCTGTGTGGGAGTGACTTCAGATGAAAGTCGTTCCCACACGGAGTGACTTTCCTTTTAAAAATAAAAAAAATCTGAAACATCTACACTGGGTCCTCCACCGGCGGACCCTCCTCCCCCTTCGACCGACCCTCCTCCCCCTCCGATCCCCTTCTCCCCTCTGATGGACCCCCAGCCCCTCCGATCCCCCTCCTAACCGGTGGACCCCCTCCCACCTCCACCCTCTTGCTCCCCTCCACCTCCGGTGATCAACCCCCTCCCTCTCTCGTCCCCCTCTGCCACCCCCTCCGGCGAACCCTACTCGCCCTCCGATCCCCTTCGCACCTCCGGTGGACCCCCCGCCCCCTCTCGTCCCCCTCCACCTCCGGTGAGCAACCCCCCTCCTACTCCCGTCCTCCTTTGCCTCCCCCTCTGGCAGACCTCGCTCCCCCTCCGATCCCCTTCCCCATTTCGGCGGACCCCCCACCCCCCGTCCCCCTTTGGTTCGGCGGACCCCCTCCCATCCCCCTTCACCCTCCTGTCCCCCTCCACCTCTGGTGAGCAGCCCCCCTCCCCCTCTCGTCCCCCTCTGCCTCCCCCTCTGACGGTCCCCCTCTCCCTCCAGTCCTCGTCCCCCTCCCACTCCGATAGTCGTTGTAACGACCTAAGATCTGAATACTGAGTCAAACCCGATACCATCCGGATACTAAGTCGCCACCCATGAGTTGAATGTTCGGAAGGGTTCAAATAGGTGTCACAGGAGTGTACAGAAATCTAAAATAAATGTAGAAATTAAAGTGTTGAAATTAAAATTTACATTTATAAATAAATTTACATAATTTACACAGTTTTCAAACCAGATATACAAGTCCCAAAGGTACAACTCAACAAAAGAAAAGAACAAAGCCTTGGGACATTACCCCAGCTGGTAGAAGCTGGCGACGCTAGGACACTCGGCGCTGCTCAAGGCCTCCGTACAGCGAGGGGGCACACCAAACCTGAAATGAAAAGGGGTAAACCTCATCTCATTGGCTCAGTAGGGGTCCCGCGGATCCCCAACACAACAGAACGTAACGAGCAGTGCAGGAAATAAAAGGCATAAGAACTATAAAGCAGGAAATACAGTAAGGTAGAAAGATCAACACTAAATGTACATGACCGCACTAACCCACTAACTGCCAAAGCCTGCACAACAAACGACTACCTCAAGTACCGAGCATAAACCATACCAAACCATGTTCTCGTAATTCGGACTAAACAATTGTGTTGGTCCCCGGGTAGGCGAGCGGACAAGAAGGGGGGTTGAATTGTCCCCCACGAGATATAGTAAATTTAAAAACTTATGCAGCGGAATTAACAAGTTCGACGAGATTGATAGAAATAAACTAAACAGAGTAAACAAGTTCTCTCAGTCTCGCCGCACTCACTCGAACATTCAAGCAATTTAAACAATTAAACACACATCCACAAAGTAAACCATATATAGGACACGGGGATTTTTAAGGTGGTTCGGGGCCACGACGGGCTCCCTACGTCCATCCCTTACCAAACCGGTAAGGCTTCACTCGGGGATAAATCCCCAACATGGAGACGACGCTCCAATACACACACGAGGATAAATCCCCACGAGGAGAACTCTCCACACGCTGTAGACACAGCAACACGGGGACGAACCCCAAACGATCTGGATCGTAAGTCCAGCAGCACACACACGCGCGCGCTGCAACAACCACAACACCGTAAACACAACCCACACACACAAATATCTCTAGTTCAAAAATAAACACAAATATTTAATCGTGCTCAGATTGAAATAAAACCCATGACAAACATCACAAATAGACATGAATAAGATATAGAAGTTGTTCCCCCTTTGATATCGAAAGCCAATGGATGTTGATGCTTAACTCTCGGATCGGATGATGACGATTCCTGCGTCCTCTTGTTCCTCTCATCGATCTGCCATTTTTCTTCTTCTTCCTCGAACTCTAGAAACTCCTTGGAGTAGATGAAATCCACCTTTCAAGTCCTCCTTTTCTCCTCCTTGGCCTTCTTCTCCTACAAGATAGAAAATAAGCTCATTAGGGTATTTCTCTTGTCCAATTCGGAGTTCACAAATATGCATATATAGAAGAAATCAAAAGATCATTATAGCCCTTCTAGAACCCTCCAAAAGACCCCAATAGGTCTACCATGAACCTAGGGGCAAAGGGGTAAAAGTTAAGCATAAATGGATTGGGTTTAGATGGTTTTTCGGATCCACGTTTTTGGGTTTTCGCCGCATTCAGTCGACCAGTAGAAAGGGGTTGGTCGACCAGAATTTTACAGGCTGCAGATGAAGAGTTCTGCCTAGTTTCGTCGATCAAAATGCCCAGTTCGATCGACCAAACTCTGTGACAGTTTTAGTCTAGCCAGCTCTGGTTGAAATGGTCGACCGAACCCCTGCCTCTTGGACGACCGAAAACATGCAGAATGCAGAAGCAAAAGGAAAACAAGTTAGATTCACATTCAATGACCCCATGTACAAGATGCATGATGTATATACATATAAAGCACATGCACAAGGTGAATGTGAACACTTTGAGGGCATGATTAACTTTAACTTAGGATCAAGATCATATTCCTTTTCTTTTATGCAATGAGATAGCATCATGAACGCAAATTTCATATAATGAGAGAATATGATTCAACTAATCTTTGTCAAGGTTTGCATGAAGAATTCATAACATCTATCCAACTCATTTATACCAAGATTTACATTAGGAGTTCATTAACACTTAGCTAGCTCATAAAGCCTTAGAAAAATATGCATGAAGGAAAAGCATGTAAATCACATGAACAATTTGATCAACTTTCTCAAGGTTCAATCATGACCCTTCTTCACAATCTCCACAACCAAGACAGAGTTCAAATCATCATGTATCTAGGCAATAGGACCATTATCATACCAACTTCCACTTAGATATGCATGACAATCTTGAACATGTGACTATCCTCAAAAGTCTCATGTGAAAAATACATGAAACACATTTAAACAATTCTAGTATTTAAAACTTCCATTTCCAAAATGAAAATACACTGTTTAACATGTAATTCAAGCTAGAATTGAATCACCCCTAAAATCATGATTATCATATTAGCATTTGAAGCACACTATGCACATTGACTTGAATTGTCAAAACCAAATGTCCATGAGTCCATATAATGATTAAGCATCATTAAAATCACATTCATCAAATTTAAAGTTAATAGGTTGAGCATATTTCAAGCTGAAAAATGTTACGAGGAAAATGTATGAAAATACTCAACCAAGACTTTGAAAGCCTATTTGATGAAGTGCATGAAACATTGAGGGAGTCGACATGATGCAATTAGTGAGTTAACTCCCTTTTTGAAGAACTTCATTGATGGACTTCTTTGAGTTCCAAGCATGAACCATAGATTTTGATCCTACAAGCCAAGATAAACATAGCATGAGTTCCTTAAACAACAACCATTCATATGACTTCCAAGTGAGAACCTTGAAGTCATCTTTTAACTCATCAACCAAGATGCATACATGTTACTCAATGAAACACACACACACACGCATAATCGTTTTGTTATCATTAAAATCAAACACCAAACATCAACTAGGGGATACAACAATCTCTCCCTTTTTGATGATGACAAAACGATGTGTATGAAAGTTCCAAAAGATATAGTAGAAGCATTTCAATGAATTATTATAAGAATGAAAGATAGGGCATTCAATCATATTCTCCCCCAAAGCTACTCTCTTTCATTAAGCACAGAATCATAAGGCATTGATCATTGAGCACAAAAACCATTCTCCCCCTTTTTGTCATCTACAAAAAGACAACAGACAGTGGGGTTATTAGAAATGATATGAACATGTGAGGCTTCAAGATATGATACGAATTCTTATGCCAAGTGTTATTAATTATTGGCCCAAAGATATGATACCAAATGTTGTTCAAATTGTAGGAAGATATGTGCAACATGAAGTGTTCAAGTTGATATCATGTATGAACTATATGCATGCTGAAAATGCCAAATATGCAAGAGTGCACACCATGAGTTTCATCTTTCAAATGCTAAAAATATGCACTAAGTGAATGCTAAGAATGCAAGATATGTAGCTATGCACATTGTGACTTTCATCCTTCAAATGCAAAGTTTATGCTCAGAATTAGACGAAAGAGGGGACTACATGAACATGTAAGCACACAAGCACAACTATCATGCACGCAAATATCACTTATAGTAACTCCCCCTAACTGAGGCACGGGTTAAGAAAAGAGCATGTGATTCATTATCAAAATGTAAGACATGAAGCATATCTAAAAGAGTTTTACATACACAACTAGAAGTACATCATAAACCATGAATGTAGGTAAATTCATAGTATACATTCATCACAAAGATACCCATATGTGAAATGTGATGCATGAACAATGAGCTTCAAAATATATGGATATTCAGATTTTCTAAAGAACACTAAAAGGTAATCTCCTCTCTACACTTTCACTGTAGATTCTCGACTATCGTAACTTCGCACACCCCCCCCTTTTTTGTTTCTTTTAATGGACTTCACCGTTCGGCGCGAGTTTCCTCATATGTCTCAATAGAGATTCCCGACTACTTGGATTCGTCACGCATGTGAATTTTTACTTCACCATTCGACGCGAGTTTCCTTATTTGTCTCAATGGGGATTCCCGACTACTTGGTTTGACATTCCACGTATTGAATTTTGCGAGGTAGGGAGCTTTTTCCTCACGATTACTCTTTAATGTCCATGTAGAGAGTCAAGTTCCCTTTAAAGTGTTGGAAGGAATTTCTCAAATCCTTATCAATGAAAGTCATTATATTCATTATGTGCAAAGTTGTGGGGGTAACGTTTTATTTTTCATGTATAAAATGAATTTGTCAAGACACAGCTATGACTCCCCCTAAATATATGCACGGTCGGAAATAAATTCTCCCCCTTAGTGTATGACATATATCACACATGATTTATCACTGCATTGTTATTTATGAAGGAGGTGATGTCTTAGAAAAGTCAAGAAGTAGCTTCATAAACTATATACATACACGCATGCAAGGATTCATGGAAACATTCATGCAAGTACTCATGAATCATGATATGCAATGAAATTCATATTCACAATGCATGCAAAATATGTGAATGATATGCACGGATGCCAATGCAATCTTTTTATGTGGATTTTAAAAATTTGTGCATTCTAGAATATTTAAGAAAGCATGAAGCTAGTGTTGTGCCCCTATGGTCATTTGAGTTCACTTGGGTAATTCGACATCATCCTACGGTCATTTGAGTTCTGTCGTATTCTTAGTTTTGATAATGGCTAAACACTATTAGTCATTGATATTTCCCACTCTCATGTGACTGACATACGTGATGGTTTGTTCATGACAGGTACGCCATTACATGGACAAAGAATTTAGTGAAGTCGGCAAAAGTGAAAGCTCATTGATCGCGCCCAAGCAAGGATGCGAAAACATGCAAAAGTCGACACGTGATATTCGGCTCATCACACATACAAGGTCAATGCACAAAGAAGTATAGCCAAGAGAATCCAAGGCCAGAAACACAATTGATGCCTTTTAGACTATCAAGGGAGATGTCACGGACATGAACGGGCCGCTAAAGAACTTAAGCGACAGAACCAAAGCACGTAACGGACCGACTCGGGCAAGCCCAGGGTCTGCCCAGCAGGTGGTCGACCGCCAGCACAGAGGCGGTCGATCGCCCCAGCCAGGGAATGCCCGTCTGCAGTTCTTTCAGCTGCAGCTCGACCGCCAGCCAGTAGCGGTCGACCGAAAATCCAGGGACCGCCCGTTTGCAGATTTCTCAGTAGAGGTCGACCGCTAACCCCGAGCCTTCAATGTTGACTTTGTTTCCAACTTCGAAAAGGGCCATTCAACATGGATTTGTTTAATCCAAAAGTCACCTAAACACCCATGATTTGTGGATCTGGTCTGAGGCTTGTCTATAGACCATTCAAGGTCTATAAAACTCTCACTTGAGGGATTAGAAACACTAGGGCTTCAAGGCTTCAAGGGAGATCAAGGGAGCTCATTTTCGAGGTACAGTAGCACCTCCGTGAACAGTGTTTAGGAGGAAGTTCTTCATCCATTCCAAGGTGTTTCAAGGTGAGATCTGAAGCAAGCAACCTCCAACAAAGCTAGAAGCACTCAAGGTTCTCAAAGGTGATCAAAGCTACATCCATACATCTCTTCATCAACTCAAGCAGATTTAAGGAAGCACAACTCACAAGGAAGAAGAAGCCATTGTTGTTGAATCAAGAAGAGTGTTTTGTGAAGAAGATAGAAGCCTCTATTGGTGATCTACATCCATCGAAGAATCCGATTCAAGCTCCAGCAATTTCAGACACGATCTTTCTTCTTGAACTCATTTCATATCATGTTTGAATAGCTTCATATTTGTTCTTTCTTCTTCATTTCATTCGAACAATCAAAATTGAGAATCGTCCCTACCGGTGGTTAGTAGGAAGGCAATCTGAGGTTGTCCGATCTGCGTTGTTGACGTCCCTACAAGGTGGTTAGTAGGAAGGCAATCGGTGGTCTTTCCGATTTGTGATTCAGTGCGTGGCACTAGTGGAGCCTCACCGGATTTGGTGAGGGGTGGACGTAAGACTGGGGATTCAGTCCGAACCACCTTAAAATCTCGTGTGTTGTGGTTTGTTTGTGTGATTATTTCGTTCTAAATGCATGCTTAGGTTCGAATCGATATATTAGTAATCATCTTGCTAAGCAAATCGTTGCGTCCTTCATTTAGCTAGTTATATTCCGCTGTAATTTATCTCATCTAGCTATATAGAGGGTTACATTACGAAAAGAGGGACAGATCTATTCACCCCTCCCCTCTAGATCCGCTGTCCACTACACAACAAGTGGTATCAGAGCCTAATCTCTCATTATGGGGTCTGGCGAGGCGAGATCTCGCGCAGGATCCTGAGCGGGCTATGGATCACCAGAAGATGAATCTGCAAGAGAGGGAAACGTATCAGAGGGCCCAGGGGATCTCCCTGGGGTAAAACCCTCCGATGGCTAAGTCAGTAGAGCTATGGTGGAAGCAATAATGGGGGGAGGAGAGAGCTGATGCGTGAGAATCCTCTCCACCAAAGGGTGAAGCGAATCGTGCTCAGGAGCTTAGGGTGTGTGAATGCTTAGTTCATCTTACCATCTTCCGGAGGGGATCCCTTGCTTAAATAGTGCGCCGTCTTCAGGAGTCCTGTAAGCTGAGGGGTTCCCGGCGGGAGTTACGTCTTTAACGGGGGCTTTCATGGCCTGATCGTGGGAACGTTATCCCCTTGGAGTCCGGCGGCTCCCCTGACTCTCCCGCTGGCGGAGGACTCTGAACGGCTGCACCTGCAGATAATCAACCGGCCTTACCGAGCCTCGGGGATGCTAGCTCATGTCCGAGCGATAGGCATGGCCCGGCGAGGGTGGGGTCGGATAGGTCGGCTGGAGCCTATCTCTCTCGGACAGGGAGAGGGCTTTAGGCCGACCTTCCTTGGGACCTGACCGTTGTCTCGGGCCCTCCGAGCCTAGAAGGCCGCCGGGGAGAGTTAGTTCCTCGAGTCTTATTTATTGGGCTTTTCTCCCTAAGTGGGCCCTGTGGGCTATCACTCGGGTGGGCTCGCCCGGTTGGACCTTGTGGGTCTTGTTGGGCTGCCTTTGTGGTGGGCTGCGGAAATCCCCTCTCCACTTGTCCCCCTCCTACTCCCGAGCCAAGGAGGCTCGGATGAGTATTTCTTCGAGGCTTTGGACCGGCGTGGCTCAGGTGGGTGGAATTCCGTTGGCGTTATGGAGCCGCTTATAGCGGTCGCCGAGGCCCGTAATGATGATCTTGACAGATTCGAAACGAAGGGGCCTCCCTTTTCTCGGAGCACGGAACGGCGTGCCGCCACCCTTAGGGGTTTATAGGGGGCGCTGTTCATCGTTCTAGGCTTCCAGGGTTTTAGGCTTTCCTTGCTTCTTGATGCGCCGTGAGAGCACAGCGGAGACGCGGAGCCTTGCGGCGGCGTTCGAGGAGTTGGTGAGGATAACCGCAGAGGCGGTCCAGCAACTTCCTTCTCCCCCGGAGTCTTCGAGCTCGTACGAGGGATCTCTTCCCGACTCGATGGCGGATCAGAGTCCGGAGCTTGTGCCGGTGAGGCGGGAACCCGTCCCCAACTGTAGTGAGTTGGGGGAAGCGGAGGTGCGGAGGCTGGAGCATCGTTTCCGCCTGCCTCTCAGATACAGCTTCATCGCCGCCACTCCGTACGAGACGAGTCTGGATGATCGCGATGAGCTCATTTGTACCTTCCTTCTGGCTTGGAAGAGTGGATTTCGGCTTCCTTTCGATCCTTATGTGCTGCAGCTTCTTAATTTTTTCCGGTTGGCGCCTATTCAGTTGGTGGCCAACTCCTATCTTCTTCTTTCGGCCTTCGGGATTCTTTGTCGTTAGCGCGACATTTTTCCTTCTTTGGACCTCTTCCACTTCTTTTTTGAGTTGAAGGCGCACCCGTCGGCGGGGAAAGGCTTCTACTTCATTCAGGCGCGGAGGAATAGGAGCTGCATCTCGCTTGCGGTGAAGGACTCCTCGCACAAGGGGTGGAAGACCCAATTCTTCTGGGTGAAGGCGGTGGCGACGGACGAGATCTGGAGATGCCGGACCTCGCCCAACTTTCACCCGAATCTGCCCCCTCGCCAGGAGGAGTTCCCTCCCCACGTGGAGTAGCAGGCTGCCCGTCTGCTGGAGAACCGTCAATCGACCGAGGAGCTGGTGACGCCGGAGAACATCGAACGGTGTCTTCTCTCGTGATTGACGTCGACGGGTATGGCTCTTGAGGCTCTTTTTCGGGGGTGGTAGCTCTTTTCCTCCTCTTGACTGGGGCTTCTTCTTGTTGCAGACGTAAGGCGGGAGCCTCTGGAGGAGGCGGCCGAGGTCATCGATCTGGGAGACGACTCGGCAGCCGATGAGCCTGATGTTTCGGCGGGTCGCGTCCATGCCCGAGATAAGGGCAAGGGGGCGGCCCCCGAGGGGACTTCTCGATCGACCGGCCTGAAGCGCAAAGATCCCCTGGCGGGGAAGTTGCGGGAGGCCGCGAAAGCCAGGAAAAGGGCCAAGAAAGCCGGTTTTCCTACCTCCGTCAGGGGTGATTCTGGCTCGGCGGCGCTCCCCCCTCGGGGGCAGGATTGGGCCGACCCCTCCGGGCTGGCTCTCCCATCCGCCGGGCGAGAGGGGGCCGAGGAGACCAGGGGCCCCGCAGAGGGAGGTGATGGGTCGGCTCTCCCCTCTATGGGGGTAGAGGGGGCCGATGCCGGTGTGGCCGGCGTTGGGACCGAGGGATTGGTCGGCGCGGATGGGGGTTAGCCCGCGAGGGCATCGCAACCCTAAGTGCCGGCAGTTGCTGGTGCGGTTGATCCCGCGGCGCCGGTCGAGGGTGGGGGTTCGCCCGGGGAGGCGTTGCAACCACAACCGACCGTGGCGAGCGGGGCGGTCAGCTTCGCTGCCCGAACAGGGTCTTCTGGCGGGGTGCCCAGGGTGGAGCAGTCCCCTTTGCCGGAACCTCTAGTCAGGCTCGGTATCTCGGGCGACTTGTACCGGCTCTCTCGGTCGATCGCCGAGAGGACGAGGGGGGGAGAAAGGCGCAGCACTCCCGCCGGGGTCCTTGATATCCTGATGGAGGGCGGCCTGGTCATAGCTCGGACAGCGACCGTGATGGCAGAGGCGCACGCCCGGACGGAGGCGGAGCGGTCGAGGCTCGCCTGGACCCTTGGTGGATGCGAGTGGAAACTAGCCCGGCTCGAGGGGGAGCACGAGGGGCTCCGGCGGGAGTTCCTTGCATTCAGGGAGTTGGCGCGGTCGAGCCGACGGGAAGCCGAGGCGCTGGTCGAGCAGCTAGCAAGGGCCCAAGAATCGCTCGAGAGGAAGAGCAAACGTCTAGAAGACGAGCGTCAACGTCACATCGAGCTGGACGGCCTCTGGGAGCTTGAGCGCGGTGAGCTGCAGGATCGGGCGGAGGACGCGGAGCGCCTTCGCGCTGAGGCCGAGGCGGACCGAGCCCGGGTGGAGGGTCAGACGTTCGAAGCCGAGCGAAGGATGACCGAGCTGGAGGCGCGTCTGGCGAGGGCGGAAGAGCGTGCGGCCGAGGCGGAGCGGGCTCAGGACGGGCAGGTCGAGGCGGAGGCGATCGAGCGCTACAAAGCTCGAAAGCTTACTCGGCCGACCTGATTGAAGCTGCCCTACCCTACTACGAGGTAGCGCTCCGCCGGGGTGCCCGAAAGGGATTCAGGCAGGGCTATCGCCGGGCGATGAGCTATGCCAATGAGCACCTTACCGGGGGTGATTTTCCTTACGGCCAGAGTTATGACTCGGATGAGTCAGTTTCCAGCTCCTCATCCTCGGCCGGGGAAGAACAGGAGGAGTCACCTCCAGTGGGGTCACCAGCTCCGGAGGCTCCAGGAGGGCTCACGACCGAGACAGTTCTCGCACAGGCGAGGTCAGTGTCCGGGCCGGCCGTCACCGAAGGCACCGGGGGTGACGCGTCCCCTACTGCTGTTCCCGAGCTTCAAAGTGGGCCCGAGGCCTGATGTATTATGCTTTATTTTGCCCCTTCCCCTTTTTGTCTGTTTTTCCTTTTGTAAGAGGATTTCTTTATGGGAGGCACTAAAGGACTTACTTCGTTTGATCGTTATCTTTGCCGTGATTTGGCTGGCGTATCGGGGGCAGTTGGAAGGTGCCGATATTTTCTGCACCGTTCTCGCATGCCGATTCGGGAGACTTCCGGCGGGGCGTCCTTTCATTCCACCATGCTTTGAAAGTCGAGGCGCTTCGCGAATCCCGCTAGGGCGGGGGCCGAGGAATTGGAGGTGACCTTCCAAGGGAGGTCCTATAGCGTGTTTTCGAGGGGGGAGTCATTTAAGGCGCGTGGCCTCCTTTGGCCTATAAAAAGGACCGAAGGGTGCTCCTTCCCTCTTAACACTTAGGACTCTCGCCGGCGGTCTGCTCTTGTTCCCTCGTTTTCGCTCTGCATTGCGCCGCCGCGATCGGAGCATGGAGGACCCTTCAGAAGATGACGCCGCAGACGACGGGGAGCGGCCGGTTCCAGCTGTCCTGGAATATCGGTCGGGTCCCACGGTCGCCGCGCGTGCATGAGACGGGTCCGACGGTCGCGGCGCGGATCTGGAGAGGGCTTCGACGTGCGGGGGTACGCCGTTTGCCTCCTCTTGGCTCCGGCGAGGCTTCCGGGCGGACGCCGAGATGGAGGGCGGATGGGGGAGTTAGGGATGCCGGCCGCCATTCCCCTCCGTGGGAGGGGAGGAGGCGGCTCCAGTCCCTTCCTCACCCCTGTCCGCAGCCTCTTTCTCTCTCTTTTGTTCTTCATTTCTTTCACTCTTCGGGGGCTGCTTGCTTTCTGTTCGCCTCCAAAGAGTTGGTAGTTTGGCAGAGAGGAGACCTTCACGGCGCTCCTTTTTCCAGGTTGTTGCCAACTTGGAAGGTAGCCTTCCTCGCGTGAAAGGTGGCCTTCTCCTTGCTGTCTCTCTGTCACCTTTGTCACGGTCCACCCGAGCCAACTGGGTCGACCATCTCTTGTCCGAGCCAGTTTCTACGCGAGGCAGAGTCAGTGGCTGGATGCGAGAAGGTCAAGACCGGGTCGGTCGGGCGATGGCCGTTTGCCGCGGTGCTAGATGGATTTTTGCTTTTCACTATGTAATGTACTGGCAGTTGCCTTTCTGATGTACCAACAGTTATCTTGAATGAAAAAAAGGGGGGTTTATTTTACCCGATTTGTCGATACAGTTTTCAGAAATAAAATCTGCGTAGTGTGGTTGCGTTCCATGTCCGGGGAATGGGTTCCCCTTCCATTGTGGCTAACCTGTACGCACCTTTCCCGAGCGTCTCGATCACTCGGTAGGGGCCTTCCCAGTTGGGGGATAGCTTGCCCGCCGCCTCCAGTGGTCGAGAGGCTTCGGTCTTCCTGAGGACGAAGTCCCCTGGTTGGAATTGTCTGCCTCGGACCTTGGTGTTGTAGTACCGAGTGAGGCGGCGCTGGTATTCCGTAGCTCGGACGTTCGCGATCTCTCGGAGTTCGTCTGCCAGGTCGAGGTTCTCGAGCAACTTCTGCTCGTTTGCCTCCAGCGAAAAGCTGATCACTCGGAGAGACGGATTGGCGATCTCTAACGGAACGACGGCTTTGGTGCCATATACCAGCTGAAAATGGGTCTCACCGGTTGCCGTCCTGGGGGTCGTTCGGTGCGACCATAGTACGCTAGGCAGTTCCTCGAGCCAGCTACCCTTAGCCTTGCCGAGTCTGGTTTTTATGCCCTTTAAGATGGTCTTGTTGGCATTTTCAACCAGCCCGTTGGCCTGAGGGTGGGCGACCGAAGTGAAGTGGTTGCGGATATTTAGGTCGGCGCATCTGTCTCGGAAGTACCGAGAGTCGAATTGCCGCCCGTTATCGCTCACTATCACTCGGGGGATGCCAAAGCGACAGATGATCGATTTCCATACGAAACCCCAGACGACTGTCTCGGTGATCCTAGCTGTTGCTTCAGCCTCGATCCACTTGGTGAAGTAGTCGATGGCGACGATGATGAACTTCTTCTGGGATTGAGCCGTTGGGAATGGCCCAAGGATGTCGATCCCCCACCGAGCGAAAGGGTAGGGCTCGGTAAGGGTGATAAGTTCCGTGGCCGGCTGATGGACCAAATGGTCGAACCGCTGGCAACGGTCGCAATGTTGTGCGTAGGCCGTGCAGTCGCGCTGCAGGGTTGGCCACCAGTACCCCTGTCTTAGCAGGATTCTGGCCAGCGACCGACCACCTGAATGTGCTCCGCACAGGCCTTGATGAATCTCTTCAACAGCTTGGCTTGCTTCGTTGGGACCGAGACACTTCAGAAGGGGCCTGGAGAACGATCTTCGGTAGAGAGCGTTGTCGAGGATGACGAAGCGCCGGGCTTGGTACTTCATTCGGCGGGCTTCCCGAGGGTCGGAGGGCTCCCGGGAGTCCCGTAGCCAGGACAGGTAGGGGGAGCGCCAGTCGCCGGGAGTGGCCGAGTCAATGGCGAGGAGCTCCGAGTCTATGCTCGGGCGCTCTAGCTCTTCTAGGAGGACCGATCGTGTACCTTCCGGGTCTAGGGAGGAGGCCAGTCGGGAGAGGGCATCCGCCCGAGAGTTTTGCTCCCGAGCTATTCGGACTACCTCGAACTGCTGGGCCAGGCTCCGGACCAACTGGAGGTATTTGATCATAGGTACCTCTCGAGCTTCGTACTCGCCATTGACCTGGCTTGCAACTAGCTGGGAGTCGGTGTGGATCCTGACTCGCTCGGCCCCCAACCGTCGGGCCATGCGGGCTCCCGAGATAAGGGCCTCGTACTCGGAAACATTGTTGGACGCCAGAAAGTTGAACTTTAGGGCGTATTGCAACTCTATTCCTTCGGGGGACCTTAGGAGGATCCCTGCGCCGCTATCGACCGAGTTGGACGATCCATCGACGAACAGTTCCCAGGTTGGCCCGGTTGCTGTCGGAGGCCTGTCCTCGACCGGAACGGTGCTCTCGGCGATGAAGTCGGCGAGTGCTTGTCCTTTGATAGCTGATCGCGGCCGATACGAGATGTCGTAGGCCCCGAGCATGATGGCCCATTTGACGAGTCGCCCCGAGGATTTGGGATGGGCCAGAATCTTCTTCAGTGGCTCGCCGGTTAGCACGGTGATGGGATGCCCCTGGAAGTAGGGTCGGAGGCACTTTGCGGAGGTAACCAACGCTAGCACGAGTTTCTCGGTTGCGGGGTACCTCCGCTCGGCCTCGCCGAGCACCTTGCTGGTGTAGTAGACCGGCCTCTCGACTCCCGAGTCATTTCTGACTAGGACCGAGCTGACCGTTGATGGCGTCGCCGAGAGATAGAGCAACAAGACCTCACCCGGGACGGGCTTGGAAACCACCGGGGGCGAAGCCAGGAACTCTTTGAGCTCGGCGAACGCTGCTTGGCATTCCCCATCCCATGCGAACGTAGCAGATGCTATCTTGGGCCCCCTCATCAGCTTGAAGAAGGGCAAGCATCGTTCGGCCGCACGGGACAGGAAACGACTGAGAGCAGGGACACGCCCCGTCAGACGCTGGACGTCTTTAATGCATGTGGGCGGGCGCATGTCCAGGATGGCCTGGACCTTGTCGGGGTTGGCTTCGATCCCTCGCTGAGTGACCAGGAAACCCAGGAACTTCCCGGATCTTACTCCAAAGGCACACTTGGCGGGGTTGAGCTTCATGCTGTACTTCAGGAGGGTGCCGAAAGTCTCGGCGAGGTCGGTGAAGTGGTCTTGGGCCCTCGGGGTCTTGACGAGCATGTCGTCGATGTAGGCCTCGACGTTCCGACCTAACTGTCCCTCGAACATATGGTTGACCAGTCACTGGTATGTGGCTCCAGCATTCTTCAATCCGAAGGGCATCCGGGTGTAGCAGTACACGCCGTAGTCGGTGATGAAGGCGGTCTTCTCGACATCTTCAGGGCTCATTCGGATCTGATGATAACCCGAATAGGCATCCAGGAAACTGAGTATCTCGTTGCCCGAGGTTGAGTAAACCAATTGGTCGATGCTCGGTAGCGGATAGCAGTCCTTGGGGGTGGCCTTGTTCAGATCGGTGAAGTCTACGCACATTCGCCACTTGCCTGTAGTCTTCGGCACCAGGACGACGTTGGCTAGCCACGTTGGGTACAGGACCGGTCTGAAAAGACCAGTTTCTTGTCCCTTGGTGACCTGCGCCTTGATGATCGCCTGTTTCTCGGGCGCATGCTTCCTTCTCCGCTGCTGTACAGGTCTCACGGTGGTGTCGAGGTTGAGCTTGTGCGTCACAGTCTCCTCTGGTATACCAGGGAGTTGATCATCGGACCAAGCAAAGACCCGAACATACTCAGAAAGAAACTCCTTGTATTGCTGCTGTTCCTCTGGTGGTAGGTCGGCGCCGATCCTTACTCCTAGGGCCGGGTCGTCGTTCAGGAATACCGTTAATAACTCGCCACCGGGCTCGGTGGTCACGGCTCTTCCTTCGACTCCCCTAGGGCCCTTATCCTTCCCGTCCGGCCTTGAGGCTTCCACCGAGATATTGTAGCACCTTCTAGCCGTGGCCTGGTTACCTCGGACTTCCCCTAACCCGTTTTTGGTGGGAAACTTCATTTTTTGGTGATTGGTAGATGGTACGGCCTTTCTTCGGCTGAGAATTTTTCGGCCGAAAATGGCGTTGTACGCTATCATACCTTTAATCACTATGAAGTCCACTATGACCGTAACGGTTTTGGGTGGGGTGCCGATAGTGACCGGCAGGCTTAGGGCTCCCTCGGGGTAGGTGGCCAGGCCATTAAACCCGCAAAGGGGCGTTCGGATCGGGCGGAGTTTGGATGGGTCTTCCCCCATCTTGAGAAAACAGTCATAAGATAATACATCGGGGGCGCTCCCATTATCAACCAAAATCCTGTCTACATTACAGTGATTTATCGTGGCCGAGATAACGAGGGCATCGTCATGCGGGGTGCTCAGCCCTTCCAGGTCTTGGTCGGAGAAGACTATGACCTGGGGCTCCATCGGCGGGCCTCTGGGGGGCTCTAAGGCTCGGCTGGCTCGCTCGGCATGACGTTTCCTCCCTCGGCTGGTGTCGCCGCCCGATGCCGCTCCTCCGGAGATGACGTTGATATGGACCCCTCGGGGGGCGTTGTCGATCTCCTCTGCGGCGTCTCGGTCTTCTTTGTGCCCGGTCGTGAACCAGGCTAGGTGCCCCAGACGGATGAGGCGCTCGATCTCGTCCTGGAGCTTATGGCAATCTCCGGTGTGGTGCCCGTGGTCGCCGTGGAACAGGCAATGCCTGTCCCGCTTGCGGTTCTTCGACCTCATTGGCTCGGGCTGGCGGAGAAGTCCCGAGTCTTTGATGTCTTCATAGATCTCGTAGACTGGCACGGTCAAGGGGGTGTACCGCTCGTACTTTCTTTTGCGCTCTCCTTCTCGATCGCGCTTCTTACTCGAGCCAGGATTTGGCTCGGAGGTCCGATTTTTGTCCCCCTCCCGACCCGAGCCGGTTGCGTCTCGGCAGGCGCTGAGTACTTCTTCGCACTCGGCGTGGTGCAGTGCCAGAGTCACTAGCTCGGCAAGGGTCGAGGGAGGGTGGAGGACAAGCTCGCGGCGGAGATTCTCGTCCCGGGTGCCCCCGATCAGTGCGGTTGTGGCTGAGGCCACATCCAGGCGGGGGATCCTGAGGGCTTCCGATTTAAATCGGTGGACGTAAGTCCGGAGCCTCTCCCCTTGCGCCTGTTTGAGGGCCAGGAGCCCCGCTACTGACCTTGGGGGGGCGCTACCGGCGAAACTCTCCTTGAAAATTCGCCCGAATTGCCTGAAGTCTCGAATGGACCCAGGGGCGAGGGCCCGGAACCATGCCTGAGCACCTTGGACCAGGGTGGCCGCGAAGGCTCGGCATTTGATGGGATCCGGCGTTCCATGAAGAGTCACCAGGGCGTCGAAGCTATCGTAGTGGTCAGCTGGGTCACCCTGGCCGTCGTAGAGTTTGAAGGTTGGAATGGAGGCTCTGGGAGAGACCTCTGCCTTCAAGATGTACTCGGAGAAAGGGGATTTCTCCTCGTCCTCCGGGAGAGAGGTCTTCTGTAGGGCGCGGAGGGCGCGCTCTTGCTCTGCGAACCGTCTCTCGAAATCTCGCAGCCGGAGGGACAGCTCTGGCTGCAGTCGCACCGTGGGGCTGGGGGGGGCGTATTGGCGATCTCCCGGGGCACTAGTGCCCGGGCGCGGCGGCCTCGCCCCCTGCTTCCCTCTCCTCGGCATGGAGGAAGCCTCTTGCTCCGCAGGCGGAGCTTGCGAGGGTCCTCCGACGTAGTTGCGGAGGAGCTGTCGGCCGCGGAGGGTGAAGCGGCCTTCGGCGGTGTGCTGCGTCGCACTCCTTCGAGGGGGACTTCCTGACGGGGCGCGGGACCTTGCGTCCCTGGCCGCCTGGGCCCTCATGAGCTCCACGAGGACGTCCATCTTTTCGTTGAGGGCCTGGAAGGCGTTGGCGCCGCCGTCGAGGGGTGCCCCTGTCTCCGCCGGGGGGGGTGGTGGCCTGTTGGTGGGGATGCTGGCGTTGGAGGGGGGGCTCTGCGAGACCCTAGAGGGGGCGCCTCCCGCCGCCGCCACAGCCTTACCTGCCCCACCGGCGGATCTCCCCCCTGAGCTTCTTCTCACCATTTCGACTTTGCGTGCGTTTCCCACAGACGGCGCCACTTTGTAGATGTGAGATGAACCTTTTTGGTGCCCCCAAGAGGTATTGTCCCCGCCACGCCGGAGGGCGGCTAGGGTTTTATCCTTGTAAAAGGGCCCTCTTGGGTTAAGAGTGAAGACCTTCTTTATAAGCACTCAGTTGCTTTCTCAACATCCGATGTGGGACTAATCACGTGACCCTAGGTCCGCTACACAAGCCCCCCCTTGAGAAGGAAAGCGAGTGCGCGAGAGCTCAGGGTTCCCACAGACGGCGCCACTTGGTGAGGCGAGATCTCGCGCAGGATCCTGAGCGGGCTATGGATCACCAGAAGATGAATCTGCAAGAGAGGGAAACGTATCAGAGGGCCCAGGGGATCTCCCTGGGGCAAAACCCTCCGATGACTAAGTCAGTAGAGCTATGGTGGAAGCAATAATGGGGGGAGGAGAGAGCTGATGCGCGAGAATCCTCTCCACCAAAGGGTGAAGCGAATCGTGCTCAGGAGCTTAGGGTGTGTGAATGCTTAGTTCATCTTACCATCTTCCGGAGGGGATCCCTTGCTTAAATAGTGCGCCGCCTTCAGGAGTCCTATAAGCTGAGGGGTTCCCGGCGGGAGTTACGTCTTTAACGGGGGCTTTCATGGCCTGATCGTGGGAACGTTATCCCCTTGGAGTCCGGCGGCTCCCCTGACTCTCCCGCTGGCGAAGGACTCTGAACGGCTGCACCTGCAGATAATCAACCGGCCTTACCGAGCCTCGGGGATGTTAGCTCATGTCCGAGCGATAGGCATGGCCCGGCGAGGGTGGCGTCGGATAGGTCGGCTGGAGCCTATCTCTCTCGGACGGGGAGAGGGCTTTAGGCCGGACCTTCCTTGGGACCTGACCGTTGTCTCGGGCCCTCCGAGCCTAGAAGGCCGTCGGGGAGAGTTAGTTCCTCGAGTCTTATTTATTGGGCTTTTCTCCCTAAGTGGGCCCTGTGGGCTATCACTCGGGTGGGCTCGCCCGGTTGGACCTTGTGGGTCTTGTTGGGCTGCCTTTGTGGTGGGCTGCGGAAATCCCCCTCTCCAGGGTCCAACGACCTTGAGGGAAAGGTGGATCAGCATCTAAGGGTTATTTACCTGAAGGACACTCTGTGAACAGACATCCTTATTCACTTGATCTAACTATCCTTATTGGAAACATCGCATGCAGGTGTTCATTCACACCCAAGACTACGAACTTTGGCGTGTGATCAGCAAAGGTCCGTATGAGCTTACGGATAATGAGGACTTGTGGACCAAAGAATAAATACGGCAATCCACCGTCAACTGGAGTGCTAAACATATCATGCAATACTCACTCCATCCAGTTGAATTCTCAAGAGTAGCCACCTACGCAACTGCGAAATTGATGTGGGATAAGCTAGAGGTAATCTACGAAGGAAGCTCTCAAGTACGAGAAACAAAAGCCAATATTTTAGTTTCTGAATATGAAATGTTCCGCATGAAGCCTGATGAGTCAATTCAAGATATGTATGCTCGCTTAACTGTGCTTACTAATAGTTTAACTGATTTGGGAAAGAAATATACAGAGCAAGAACTTGTAAGAAAAATTCTCAGATCATTAACTCCAGCATGGCACACGAAGGCAACCGTTGTTGAAGAATCAAGAGATCTCGCAACCACCAAGGTAGATGAACTCATTGGGTCATTAATGACCTATGAGATCAACCTCAAGAACAAAGAGGCTGAGGCACCTAAGAAGAAGTCCCTAGCTCTTAAAGCTGGACCCCGCCGTCAAGATACTTCTGATGAAGGTGAGGATTCGGGAAGTGAGCAAGATGAGGATGACGTAGCCATGCTCACACGTAAGTTCAAGAAATTCCTGAGAAAGGAAGGGCATTTCAAGAATGACTGTCCCGACAGATTCAGAAAAGTTGACAAATGGAAGGGCAAGAAGAATAACAAGGCCATGGTGTCCACATGGAGCGATGAAGAGGAAAGTAATGATGGAACTAGCTCCCCGGACAAAGAAAAAGAAGATTTCTGCCTCATGGCCAAAGGTGACGAAGAAATTGAGGTAAATTCTCCATTTGAAGATTATATAATTGATGATTGGGAGGATGCATATATACAACTCATGAAAAAATATGAAATGTACAAAAAGGAAAATAAATCATTGAAAAAGAAAATCAATTCTTTTGTGCATGATCATGACAAGGATGATAAGAATGCTCTACTTGAAACTGAAATTGAAGATCTTAAGAAAATGACTGAGGATTTGGAAGAAGGAAGAAAAGAAATGGCTGACTTGGAAACTGAAAATGAAAACTTGAGAAATGAGATTGATAAGCTAAAAATGCAAACCTATGAAAAGAACAGCAAACTGAGTAATGAAAAATATGAAGCTGTAAAACATGTCAACACTCAACTCTTGCAAAACATTGAAAACTTATAAAAAGAATTGAAGGATAAACAATAATCCTTAGAAATTTTCGTGGATGGAAAAGAAAACCTAGATGCTTTGTTAGGTACTAGGATGAATTTCAACAAGGAAGGGTTGGATTTTGAACCAACAAACAAAAGGCCAATTGGACTAAAAACAGTCACATTTGTCTCATCTTCTGAAGCCTCCACCTCAAACATAACTCCCACACAAAACCAGCAAAAACAAAAGGAGAAAGAAAAGAAAAGGTTGAAGGGGGAGTCACCAACATTCCTAAAAAGTCTGTCCAAAGACCTAAGAAAGGTCGACCTTCCCCGCAGCATAGGTCAACACATTCTTGGCCATTGCATGCTTAATCTTCCAGATATCACCAAAACTGGATTGCACATTCATATAGGCCAACACCACCATACTTTTGAAGAAATTGTGATTCATGTGTTCATCAATCTTATAACATTCAATCTCCTAGGTGGCAGAACAATCACTCTCAACCCAAAAATAACCAATGGCCACAATGGGTTAAGAAGCCAACTTCATCAAACTTTCACAAATTCCAACCAAGAACCTCCAAACAGAAAATGAATGTCAAAGTTGAAAAGAAAAACCAAATCCCTGCTCTAAGCAAACAAAACATGAATGTTAGAAAAGTCTGGTTTCCAAAAGAAATGGTTTCATGCTTTAAAATTTTGAAGAGTATGATGGGACCCAAATTTGGTTGGGTTCCAAACACATTTGCTTAATTACTTGTGCAGGAGTGTCTTGCAGCCATACATAACATGTGGTACCTTGATAGCGGCTGTTCAAAACACATGACCAGAGACAAATCAAAATTTTATCTCTTGGAGGAAAAAGAAGGAGGACATGTCACATTTGGAGGGAACAACAAAGGAAAAATCATTGGAACAGGTAATGTAGGTAAGAACCTCTCCAACTCCATTGGAAATGTGTTGCTAGTTGAAGGTTTGAAATATAACCTACTAAGCATAAGTCAATTGTGTGATAAAGGTCACAAAGTGTTGTTTGATTCTCATGAATGTAAAATCTTTGAACCAAAATCTGACAAGGTAAAATTTTCTGGTAAGAGAGTCAACAATGTTTACATGATTGACTTAGATGATCCTGCTTATTCAAACCTTTGTCTTGCTGCACCAAAATCTGAAATTGCATGGTTATGGCATCGTAGACTAGGACATGCTAGCTACAATGTCTTGCATAAACTCTTGAAGCATTCAATGGTGAAAGGTTTGCCTGAACTATCGTTTAAACAAGAAAATAAATTGTGTGATGCATGTGCCCTAGGTAACAAACTAGAAAATCATTCAAAAAAAGATCTGAAAATACGTCATCCTAACCACTCGAGCTAATTCATATGGACCTATTTGGCCCAACCAGAACTGTTAGCTTAAGTGGTAAAAAATATGGATATGTCTTGGTGGATGACTTTTCTAGGTTCACATGGGTTTTCTTTCTCACACATAAGAATGATGCTTTTGACGAGTTTCAAGCACTCTACATGAAGATAAAGTAGGACGGTGAGTTTAAAATTTCCAAGATTCAATCTGATCATGGTGGTGAATTTGAAAATGCTAACTTCTATAACCTTTGCAGGGCCGAAGGGATTTCACACCGATTTTCTTCACCAAGAACGTCGGAGCAAAATGGTGTGGTTGAAAGGAGAAATCGGACACTTGTAGAGATGGCAAGAACCATGCTTGCTGAACGGCAACTTCCAAGGAGGTTTTGGGCTGAAGCGATAAACTCGACATGTTACATTATCAACCGCTCTATGATAAGGCCACACACCAAAAAGACTCCTTATGAGTTGCTAAAAGGTAAAAAGCCCTCTCTCTCACATATGAAAGTGTTTGGATCGAAATGCTTCATTCACAACAATGACAAAAGAGACTTAGATAAATTTGAGCCTAAGAGCGATGAAGGTATATTCTTTGGATATTCTGATAGATCTAGGGCTTATAGAATTTAAAATATCAAAAATCAAATTGTGGAAGAATCACCCCATGTTTCCTTTGATGAATATCATGATTCTAACAATGATAACTCCTGCAGGAAAAACGATGAAGATGGGGAATTCCTAAGCATAAAGGACAAGAGTGATCCTCCACAAGAAGAAATAAAAGAAGATGGTGACCTAGATGAATCAAACAATGCAAGGGATCAAGCTCCAAGGGAAGGTAACGATTCTACAAACATTAGAATTCTTAAGGATCATCCCTTGGAAAATGTCATTGGGAGCTTGAATGACCCACCTAGAACTAGGTCACATTTTAAAATTGTGGAAGAATTAGATCAACTTGCTCTTGTCTCGCAGCATGAACCCAAAAATATTGATGATGCTTTAAAAGATGAAAACTGGATAAATTCCATGCAAGAAGAGCTAAACCAGTTTGAGAGAAACAAAGTTTGGCATCTAGTTCCTAGACCTTCATCACAATCTATCATAGGCACTAAATGGGTCTTTAGGAACAAACTAAGTGAGGATGGCAAGATAATAAGAAATAAGGCTAGATTAGTGGCTCAAGGGTATAATCAAGAGTTTGGGGTAGACTTTGATGAATCTTATGCCCCAGTTGCTAGACTCGAAGCCATCAGAATTTTACTTGCCTTTGCATGCTCCTTTAGAATAAAGCTTTATCAAATGGATGTCAAAAGTGATTTCTTGAATGGCTTGATCAAAGAAGAAGTCTATGTTGAGCAACCCCTTGGCTTTGAGAATTCTAACAATGCAGATTTTATATACAAGCTAGACAGGGCGCTTTATGGACTTAAGCAAGCACCAAGAGCTTGGTATGAGAGACTAAGCTCGTTCCTTATTGAAAAAGGGTACACACGAGGTAAAGTAGATCAAACACTTTTCACCAAGAAGCAAGGTAAGAACATCTTGATTGTTCAAATTTATGTTGATGACATTGTGTTTGGTTCTACAAAATCTGAAATGTGTGAGGAATTTGCTAACCTCATGACTAGCGAATTTGAGATGAGCCTAATGGGAGTACTTCAATTCTTTCTCGGTTTGCAGGTCAACCAAGGAGAAGATGGTTACTTTATAAGCCAAGCCAAATACATCAAGGAGCTGCTAAAAAGATTTGACATGGCAAATAGCAAAATCATTGCAACTCCGATAAGCACCTCAACTTCACTGGATTCGGATGAAAATGGTAAATTGGTGGATGCAAGAGTCTATAGAGGTATGATTGGTTCTTTGCTTTATTTGACTGCATCCCGACCAGATATCCAGTTTAGTGTATGTCTTTGTGCTAGATTTCAAGCTAGTCCTAGAGAATCTCATTTGACTGTCGTCAAACGTATCCTTCGATATCTTGCCGGCACTCAAGATTTGGGATTGTGGTATCCGTCATCATGTGATTTATCTCTTATATCTTATTCTGATGCGGATTACGCTGGATGCAAGCTGGATCGTAAGAGTACTAGTGGTTATTACCAATTTCTAGGCGGGTGTTTAGTTTCTTGGGCCTCCAAGAAACAACACTCGGTTGCCCTCTCAACCGCGGAGGCAGAATATGTTGTTGCGGGGAGCTGTGGCACCCAAGTGTTGTGGATTAAACACCAACTCCAAGACTACTTGGTGGATCTTGGTTGTGTCCCGATTCTGTGTGATAACACTAGTGCTATCAACCTTGTAAAAAATCCAGTCCAGCACTCTAGGACTAAGCATATTGAGATTAGGCATCACTTCATTAGAGACGAGGTCAGTAAGAAAAATTTTGAACTGCATTTTGTTGATACTCTAAATCAAATTGCTGATATTTTCACCAAGCCCTTGTGTAATGACAGGTTTTTAACACTCAGAAGGGAGCTTGGTCTTTGCCGACCTCAGGCCAATAAAAATTTGAAATGATGATCATATTTAATTAGTTGTGTGTTTTGCACGTTGGTATTCATGCATTGTTTATATGTCAATATGTCTTATTGCATATGGTGTCGCATTGCATGTAGTTGCATCATCAAGTTGAATCTATGTTCCGAATGCATTGCATGGTTTGTGTCGCATAACTCTTGCATGACCATGGTATATCAAATGTTGATGTATGGAAGGGCAGGTTATGCTTGTCACGAAGCACTCAATATGCGTGAGGTTTCACCTCCGCCAAGTACCATGTGTCAATATCGCATATAGGCCATATAGTAAGGGGGAGTTGTCCTTGTGCAACATTCATGTATATTCATTCTGTGACATTTAATAAGTGTACAACCATTCATTGGGTCATACATTTCATTTCTGCTACCTTCATGAGTGCCTAGTGTTGTGCCCCTTAGGCACAAGCATGTGCCATGTTGATTTGATGATAGCAATGCTATTTTGTTTTGATGATTGTAACACAGTGAGTGCATTATGATATTATGTTTATATATGATGATGGCATGTTGATTTGAATGCATATCACTCATTATGTTCTGTGGAGAATGCAGGTGTATGACTGATATATTGGTTGTGCTTGATGTCTGCTCTGTGCGTTGCTTTTCTGTCTGCATGTAGTTTGATGACTAGCAAGTCTATACACTGCAGGGTAAAGCATTTCAGAATCTTTACATCGTTCATGCATGTGCACAGTTCGTGGACAAAGTCTGCACATCGCCCTAGATTGCATTAGCAAGTCCATACATCGTCAGGGCTCTTCATGCATGTGCATAGTCTATACATTGTGCATCTCGTTGTCAAGTCTGCACATTCATGAAGTCTGTACAGCCATCCACTCTAAGCATTTCTCAAAGTCCATACACTGCATCTTCTTAGCATCTCATTTAGAGTCAAAGGCATTGTCTATACACTGGACTCAAAGTGTGTACATTGCATTGCATTGGAAGTATGTACAACGGACTGCGTTAGGCAAAGTCTGTACATCACTGTAGCTGCATCGTCTCATGCAGCGTCTCATTCAAGTATGTACAGCCAGTGCATTACATTAAGTCTATACATTTGCACTGTAGATGCACGCACTCAAAGTGCATAAGTCTATACACTGCACTGTTCATGCACATTGTCTGTGTCTCATGCATCGTCTATGCAATGTCCATACATTGCGTTTAAAGTTTGTACATTGGTCCGTCTCTGTTAGCGTCTAAGGCTTTGAGCAAAGTCTATACAGACCCCACCGTCTCATTCAGTGTCTTAGGCTTGCCAAGTCCATACATCGGACTGTTCATGTAGTGTCTTGGTGAAGTCCACACATCGCTGTGGTCTATGCATCTCACAAGTCTATACACTCTTCGGTTGGCTTCAACTGAAGTCTGTACATTGGGAGCTTTACCGACGTTGCCTTGCCAAAGTCTACACACTGTGAATCTTCAAGTCTGTACAGACTTCACCTTGTTTCAAGTCTGTACATCGTCCAGCTCTTTGGCAAAGTCTACACATCTTAAAGTCTGTACATCCATTAGGCTTGCTCATGCATTGTTCTTCTGAAGTCTGTACAGCCGTGGCTTCTGCCTTAAAGTCTGTACATTTGTTTCAAAGGCGAACTCTATACATTGTGCATCCTTGGGTTAAAGTCCATTCATTGGAAGTCTGTACAGAGTTTCTCTTGGCTTTAAGATGAAGTCTGAACATTGCATAGTCTGTACATTGCTTCTTCAGTCTGCCTCGGCCAAGTCCATACATTGCTTGCTTAGCAGACTGTGAAGTCTATACATCGGTTGTTCAACAGCAGACTGCTCAAGTCCATACATTTGCTGCATCATATGCATTGAAGTCTGCACATTGCTGAATGCTCTTCAAGTGTGCATATTCGTTCTAAGGCATAGTCTATACATTGCATTGCATTGCATTCATCAGTTGTGAAGTCTGTACATCGAGTCAAAGTCTGCACATTGCATTCTCTTCAGCAAGTATGTACAGCGAGTGACTTCATATATGAAGTATGTACATTGCACATCACTGCATATATGATGTCTATACATTGGGCAGAGACGCATAAAGTCTATACAGTGCCTCAGGCTGAGCAAGTCCATACAGTGGTCGGTGGAAAGTCTGTACATTTAGAAGTCTGTACATCCACCGTCTTCCTCAGCATCTCATGCATAAGTCTGTACAGTCAGTGCAGGTTAAGCATCGTCTCATTTTGCGTCTCAGTTTGCAAAGTCTATACATTGCTGCTGAACGCAAGTCTGTACACTGCACTGGAGCATGCATCTCATGCAAGTCTGTACATCGCTTTTGACGAAGGGCATTGAAGTCTATACACTGGCTTTGAGCTGAAGTCTAGACATTCGCAAAGTCTATACATCAGACGAGTCTGCATAGGCCAAGTCCATACATTGTTAAGTGTATTGCATGCATCTGTTCTGAAGTCTATACATTGGTTTAGGCAGAGCAAGTCTATACATCGCACAACATGTATACTTTCATTCTATTGTGCATCCTCTTCAAAACGAAGTGTGTACACTCGTTGGCTAACTGTTGAAGTCTGTACACTCGATTGTTAACTTCAAGTCTATACACTCAAGCTGCATCTTGCCTGTACACACTTTGTTAACAGACTGAACCAAGTATATACATCCAACTGATATCTTCTTATGTCTGTCTGACAGGCTTTGCTCGTGGAGGCTAATGAATAGCACGTGATCCGAGGCTGAAGGACTGACAGGAAGCTGACACGTGGCCAAAAGTTCTGGGCAGGAAATGTGGAAGTCACACGCGCCCAGTGCTACTCCTCTTGCTGGCTGCTGTTATAAAAGAAAGCCTTCATCCACAGATGAAGGCTGATCGAAGCAGTAGCAGCAATAGCAGAAGAGCAGAGTGCAGAGACTTCGATCCAGCAGAAGAGAAGAAGAAAAGAGTGAAGAAAAGAAAGAGAGACAGAGAGCAGAGAAGAAGAAGAAAAAGAAAGAGAAAGAGAAAGAGAGATCGAGAGTTGAGAAGAAGAGATCAGCTGAAGATTGTCTCAATTGGACCGTGGATCAAATCCAGGCCAGTCAGCTCTTTTAGAGAGTCACATTTGTGCTTCATTTCATTACAGCTTTCCGGTGCTGTTTTGTTCCCCTTTGTGTTTTCCTTTTATACCTTTATTTCAAGCTGTTAGTCAGCATTTGCAGTGGAGGATTCCACTGGACGGCCAAGCTGTATTGCCCAGCGGTTTGCAGAGGTGCTGCCTCTGGACGGGTAAGCTGTAATCCTCAGTGGTTTGCAGTGGTGGATTCCACTGGACAACAAGCTGTGTTGCTCAGCGGGCAAGGAGGATTCCTCGGACGGCAAGCTGTGCTGCCCAGCGATTGTAGGCAAACTGTGATGCCCATCGGTTCAAGCTGTGAGTCAGCAGTAAGCCACACTCGGGTTGAGTGTGGGGTGGATGTAGGTCTGGAGGACCGAACCACCTAAAAACCCCTTGTGCATTGTGGTTTGAATGCTTATGGTTTGCTTCCGCTAGATGTTTGCGTAGGGGCGCTCCAAGTGCTTGCTTACAGGTTCAATAGAAGTTTAACTAGTATTTCAGATTTGGTAAATCTGTCTAGTTAGCATTCTAGATTTTATTTGAGCGAATATTTAGTTTGGGCGAAGTTTTTAAATGGCATATATTCATTCACCCCCCCTCTGAATACATAGCACCGAACCCAACACCTAGGTCAACCTCCTTTGTCATTCCACTTGATTGCAAACATAACCCCTTCGCGTATCCATTGCATAACCTTAGGGGGAGTTTTGTTGAATCTCTTAATCTCTTACAATCTGTGCTTCCATGGCTTACAGTCTATATATGAGATCATGAGACTGCCAAATAGATGGTGTGAGAGCTTTCCATTATATGAACTGATGATTGTCTATTCAATGAAAATGGTTCAGATCTAATGATTTCCTTGTAGTTCTGCTATATTTTATTTGAAATCATATATATTCTGTCGTTTTAATAGACCTTAACTAGAGATTGCATGTTGTGCCTTGAATAACCTTCCTGCGATCTGAAAAATTCAAACGTCATGACACTCTTAGTGATACTCTAGAGCTTAGTATTGTTTCTAAACATCTTGATGAGCTGGAACTCTTGAACATCAATTTGACAGAGCAATGATACTATTGCACGGAGAAATATGTCACGCCATCCAATCAAGTGATGAATGATATGTCATGATGTGCCTCTGTTATCTCTGTCTCAATTCATTTGGACTCTAGGCAGAGCAATGGAATAATTGCTGAGAAATATATCCTCTCATCAAAGAAATGAGATTGGGTATGTCATGACGTGACTTTGCTATCTCTATTCATTCCGAAGCATAACCGTTAGTCTTGCCAAATACCTAGGAATACTGGCGTCTAAACAACGTGTATTCTTACGGCTAGGAGGCGTGTACTAGACTTGATTGCTCGTAAAATATGAGTAATATGCCTTCAAATTCAAAAGAGATTGAAATTCAAAGTTATTGCACTCATAACACTTCCATGCTCTAATCATGATTGTTTAGCTTCAATACTAGTTTTTGTGTTATTTCCTATGCAGTTATTGAATATGGATATCTAAGACAAGGGAAGGTTAAACACTGCCATGATATGGACTTTGGTTCATTTCTATTAAATCTTGGATGTAGCTACTTTTCGAACTCTGTTGATGAACTCGGACTTCATTAGCTTTGAAACACATATATATATTGTTCGCGGCATGATTTCAATTTCCATATAATGGCTCGCTCTTCCACTATAATTCCACTCTGATCTCTAGACCATTTATCACCTGCTATCTCATATCCCTCCTTTTTGCTGTTGACAAAGGGGGAGAACGTCTTTGTGAGTCTTTGTTGTGGTCATGGTAATGGTCTTGGGAGAGTCAAAAAGGGGAGATGCTGCCTTTGTGTGTTGTCAAAAGAGAGCGTGCCTTGTCGACATGGGAGAGTCATGGGAGTATCAAAGGGGGAGAGTCTTCATCTGTGATAAGGGTTTGTGCATAGCATTTACATGTAGCATTCACATGCTTTGATCATCCATGCATACATATCCGCATTTACATGTTTCACTATCATGGATCTTGAGCTGCACACAGGTTACATATGTCATAAACTTTGCCATATTTGCCATATTGGATATTTCTGCCATATAATGACTCACAGTGTTGCCATCATCAAAAATGGGGAGAATGTTGTGCCCATATGGTTATTTGAGTTCACTTGGGTAATTCGACATCATCCTACGGTCATTTAAGTTCTGTCGTATTCTTGGTTTTGATAATGGCTAAACACTATTAGTCATTGATATTTCCCACTCTCATGTGACTGACATACGTGATGGTTTGTTCATGACAGGTACGCCATTACATGGACAAAGAATTCAGTGAAGTCGGCAAAAGTGAAAGCTCATTGATCGCGCCCAAGCAAGGATGCGAAAACATGCAAAAGTCGACACGTGATATTCGGCTCGTCACACATACAAGGTCAATGCACAAAGAAGTCCAACCAAGAGAATCCAAGGCCAGAAACATAATTGATGCCTTTTAGACTATCAAGGGAGATGTCACGGACATGAACGGGCCGCTAAAGAACTTAAGCGACGGAACCAAAGCACGTAACGGACCGACCCGGGCAAGCCCGGGGTCTGCCCAGCTGGTGGTCGACCGCCAGCACAGGGGCGGTCGACTGCCCCAGCCAGGGAATGCCCGTTTGCAGTTCTTTCAGCTGCAGGTCGACCGCCATCCAGTAGCAGTCGACCGAAAATCCCAGGGACCGCCCGTTTGCAAATTTCTCAGTAGAGGTCGACCGCCAGGAGCTGCAGGTCGACCGCCATCCCCGAGCCTTCAATGTTGACTTTGTTTCCAACTTCGAAAAGGGCCATTCAACATGGATTTGTTTAATCCAAAAGTCACCTAAACACCCATGATTTGTGGATCTGGTCTGAGGCTTGTCTATAGACCATTCAAGGTCTATAAAACTCTCACTTGAGGGATTAGAAACACTAGGACTTCAAGGCTTCAAGGGAGATCAAGGGAGCTCATTTTCGAGGTATTGTAGCACCTCCGTGAATAGTGTTTCGAGAGGAAGTTCTTCATCCATTCCAAGGTGTTTCAAGGTGAGATCTGAAGCAAGCAACCTCCAACAAAGCTAGAAGCACTCAAGGTTCTCAAAGGTGATCAAAGCTACATCCATACATCTCTTCATCAACTCAAGCAGATTTAAGGAAGCACAACTCACAAGGAAGAAGAAGCCATTGCTGTTGAATCAAGAAGAGTGTTTTGTGAAGAAGATAGAAGCCTCTATTGGTGATCTACATCCATCGAAGAATATGATTCAAGCTCCAGCAATTTCAGACAAGATCTTTCTTCTTGAACTCATTCATATCATGTTTGAATAGCTTGATATTTGTTCTTTCTTCTTCATTTCATTCGAACAATCAAAATTGAGAATCGTCCCTACCGGTGGTTAGTAGGAAGGCAATCGGAGGTTGTCCGATCTGCGTTGTTGACGTCCCTATCAGGTGGTTAGTAGGAAGGCAATCGGTGGTCTTTTCGATTTGCGGTTCAGTGTGTGGCACTAGTGGAGCCTCACCGGATTTGGTGAGGGGTGGACGTAGGACTGGAGATTCAGTCCGAACCACCTTAAAATCTCGTGTGTTGTGATTTGTTTGTGTGATTGTTTCGTTCTAAATACATGCTTAGGTTCGAATCGATATATTAGTAATCATCTTGCTAAGCAAATCGTTGTGTCCTTCGTTTAGCTAGTTATATTCCGCTGTAATTTATCTCATCTAGCTATATAGAGGGTTACATTGCGAAAAGAGGGGCAGATCTATTCACCCCTCCCCTCTAGATCTGCTGTCCACTACACAACAGCTAGTAAATACATGAGATGGATTTTCAATGAATTTAGAACTGAACCATGAGAATTTCATTTCAAATTTCATCATGAAGAACCATTTTCTTGAAAACCCAAAAGTTCAACCATGATCATTCAAAACAGTATTGCATGAGTTATGAGTTACAGTTTGAACATGATATGGCTTATGTGTGTTGGAACTCTAATTTTGATAATGACATTTTATGAATCATGTTGAGACTGAAATGCATAAATACCGCAAACAAATCTGATTTTTGTTTAAGTATCAGATCACAGGAAGTTGCATATTCATTAAAGAGCATATAAGGTCGGTGCATATTTCCATTGTGCATATAGAAAGTCGGTGCATACCTCTATTAAGCATATAGAAAGTCGGTGCATACCTCTATTAAGTGCATAGAAGGTCAGTGCAGATTTTGAAGAACGCATTTGAAGTCTGTGCACATCTATTAAAAGTCGGTGCATACCTCTATTAAAAAAATGGGGGATTTGAGAAGCTTTTAGAAGAGAGCAGCTGAAAAAGAAAAAGTGAAGATCTGACAGAGTACCGTAGTTTTAGTGAGAGTGAGAGAGAAGGAGAAGAGGGAGAAACATATAGCAGTGAAGAAGAAAGAGGAAGACATAGAGTAAGCTTGAGAAGAGAAGTATGAAGTTCTGAAGACCCATTCTATTGGTTCTTGGATCAGATCCAAGCCAGATATGCTCCTGCGTGAGCTATACTTTTCAGTTTATATTTCCAACTTTTCGCTGCTATAATTCATCCTCTATTTTTCTATTTCTGATTTCGTCAAGATGTGAGTCTGCAGAGCTAAGCTATAATGCTCAGCGGGCGAGGTGGACACCTTGGACAACAAGCTGTGAGGCTCAGCGGTATGTACGCAAACTGTGATGCACAGCGGACACAAGCTGTGATGCACAGCGGTTCAAGCTATTAGGCAGCAGTAAGCCACACTCAGATCTGAGTGTGGGGTGGATGTAGGTGAAAACTGAACCATCTAAAATCCCTTTGTCCTTTGTGTGTTTGTCCACTTATTCTGCGCTACGCTTAGATGAATGTATAGGATCAGTAATTGATATCATTTCTCTCTATTCATCTATTGCTGCTATTACTTCAAGTTGCCTGTAGAACTCTCATCGTAATCAGTGCATTTTTTATTTCAGTCTTATGTCTATTTGAGCAAACTTTAAGGGTCTTCAATATTCAAGCATGTGAAAAGGTATCGCAGGAAAGTTTAACTATGTCAATTTGGAATGCTTTGTCTTGCGTGGAAGGTTCGTAGATCACACCTCTGCCTAGTACTTGATCGTTGAAATTACAAAGTTGCTCAAATAGTATTGGCTGAAATCCTTTCCACACTGACTATTTGATTGTTTGTCAGAGAAATACTTTAATTTCGCAACTAATGTTTTAAGGGATTCATTCACCCCCTCTCTGAATCTCTGTATTGCACCATTGTTATCCCAACAATTGGTATCAGATCATGTTTCTGCGTCCTTAGATCCAACGATCTACAGATCAGATCCTGCATCTTTGGTGCTTCCTTTGCGCTCTTGTCTTTGTTTTAAAATTCTCTTCATGAACAATCCATCGAGATTTGACGGTTCTAGCTTTTATGATTGGATAGAGAAGTTCAGAGATTATGTAATCTCTGTAGATTCGAACTTATGGGTCTTGATAGCACACAATCCATACAATGTTCCAGAGGATCCATCCATATGGACTATTGTTGAAAGACCTAAGAATGCAGAAAACTTGAAAGCCCTGGAGATGGTAAAAAGGGCGATAGAAGTTAACTTGTTTCCTAGTGTGAATGTGTGCAGGACTGCTAAGGAAATCTTGGAGAAGATCAATCCAGTCCGGAAACAGAAGGAAGACCACAAATGCTTTGTGACAAGTGGTGAAACTACGGATGAAGAGGTAAGCTCTCCTTTCAAAGATTACACAATAGATCAATGGGAGGAAGCTTACACTGATTTGTTTATAATGTATAAGAAAATAAGAAAGGAAAACAAATCATTGAAAAAGAAACAGAAATGTGTTAACCATTCTGAATCTGATAATGTTGAAGATGAAATACTGAAAGCTGAAATTGACAACCTTAAAATGCAATTACAGGATTTTAACAAGGAGAAATCTGAATTAAATAGATTGAAATCTGAGAATGATAGTCTTAGAAACAAACTCCTTGAAACTGAAAACTCATGTAATGAATGTGCATTTTTAAAGGAATTAATTGATGATCTTGATTCTGATGATGACATGTAGAAGAGTCTAATCATGTCCTTAAAAGAAGAAAATGAGATGTTGCTTGAAAAGAAAAAGGAAGCTGATCAATCTGAAGATAAACTGTTCGAAGAAAATAGCCATCTGAAAGAACAGAAGAAAAAGCTCACGGTCTTAAACACTGTCATGTCAGAAAAATGGTTATCAATTGAAAAGGGAAAATGCATCTTAAAAGAAGCTGAAGTCAATAAGGAATAAAAACTTAAACAGGAAATTGAAACATTGAAAATCATAAATGATGCATTTCATCAACAAGTCATTTCCTGTGAAACTGAAATTAATGACTATGAAGTTAAGGTTGCTTCCCTGAATTCAGAAATTCAAGACCTTAAGAATTCAATGTCTAAATTTGTTAAAGGAAAGGAAAATCTCGACAAGATTCTTGGAGTTAAAATAAATTTTCAAAAGGAAGGGTTGGGCTATAACCTTGGAAATAAGAAGAATTTTGCTAAAGAAACTCAAACCACTTTTGCTTCTAGTTCTAATTTACCTGTGTTCCAATTCGCTGCTCAAAGAATTGAAAACTAAAATAAAAATCTAAAAAAGACGGGCAAACAGAAAAAGAACTTAAATCTGAATAATGCAAAAGTTGCTCATGCTAGTTCCATAAATGATGTTCATGCTGTGAGTGTCTCTACTTTTGAGAAGTCTGATAATCCAGTGCATGTGATAAAAAATTTCTCCATTCATTCACATGCACATAAAAGAAATGTCTCATGTCACTACTGTGGTAGGGCAAGTCATGTTATGGATGACTGCTAGATTATGTTAGCTGATGACATGAAGGCACCGAAGAAAGTGAATGTTTTTCAGAGTAGAGAGAAGAATAAGCAGATTACTTATAGGAACATTGCTGGTAGATATGTCAAAGTGCATGCTAATTCCAATGTCATTTCACACAAGCATGTAAACAGAAACAAAAATGGTACCTCATGTTTTAATTGTGGAAAATATGGTCACCACATGCTTGACCGTCATGATTATCAATTGGCTTACAAGGTTCATGTTAAAAATAATCATACACAGAATTATCATGCTAAGAAACATGATGTTCTGAATTTGGAGTGTTTTAATTGTGGGAAGGTCGGGCATGTAGCATCACAATGCTGGTCAGTAAAGAAACATTATCATGCCAAGCATGCTCAGTTGCCTGCTTTTAGAAACATACATATCATGAATAATTCTACACAAATTCATAGGTATCCAAAATGCAATCACTGTGAAAAAATTGGTCATACCATGTTTGAATGCTATTGGATAAACTCTGATTTGAATGCCTGGAATAATTGGAGTACACCTGCTAGAGGTGTTACTCATCTAACAGGACCCAAGAGTTCTTGGGTTCCTAGATATGCAAGGTAATCTTGTCTTGCAGGTGTGCCTTGATGGATAAAATAAAAGGGGTTGAATAAATACTCAAGGCACATGAAGGTCAGTTAAACCCCATTCTTACCTTTTCTTGTTTTGCTTATTTTATGGTTTGAATAATTCTTCTTTGAGTTCATGCATGATTGGTCAGAGTGACTCTTTTGTTGCTATTGAATGCTATCTCATCAATTAATATTTTTGATTGATGTTGTATTGTAATGAATGCTTAATTTCTTTATCAATCTGCCACATGTATGCTTCTCATGAGAATTTTTTTAATTAATATAAGTCAGACATTCACGTTCATAGTAGATGCATAGGTCTGCATGACTCTTTGGTATATCAAATGGAAGTTGGGAGATGGGTAGATTTCTTCTATCTGGAAACCCACACCATGTGTAGAGGCTAGACCTTCACCAAGTACCAAGGGTCCTGTCATTGCATGTAGTTTAAATATGTAATGTGCATTTAATTGTTGCATCACTGTGTACCATAAGAAAAGAATTGATGTTTCGATGAAATCACTACACATAGTGAGGGGGAGCTGAGCTGAGCAGAGTTGAGATTGTCAATAATAGTGGCTTATGGCTAGTTGTCAGGATATGAGTTCTGCTAAGTGCTACCTGGTATATTGCTGAAATGCTATTTTGATAATGGGCTAGATTTGGCTTATAAAAAGTGATGTGTTGCTGCCGAGATACTATTTTTGGAATCAATGCAAGTCATGATTAAGATAGCAAGTCAGTGGTTGGAAAATATTCTTTTGGAAATACTAAATTTTTTACAAACTGAAGTTTGAGAGCTGTTGGATTCCATATAGAAGGTTGTTGGTTAGTTGCTAAACCAGTAAGGCTAAGTCTTTGGCTGTCTACAAATTTGTCCTAAGTCTTATCCTTGCTCCAGTGTGGTCCTCTTTCTCACCTTCTTGCTTATCTTCACTATGATTTATCCGCATCCACTTTTCCATCAGAACTTCATAATAAGTTCTTAGATTGTGTTATTCAGGGGAAGTAAAGATCTGAAATCTGTCACCTTTACTAAACTTCAACTGTTGATTACAAAGACCACTCTGAACTAAAAATAAATTTGCTGGACTTTACAGAGATGTGATTTTCTATTTATGAAGATTAAATCCTATCTCAAATTGTTCACGATTATCCTTGAATGTATCTTCAATGGTCTTAAAATAGTTTAAATTGAAACTGCTCAGAAGATTTTCCAAAAAATCTGAAAGTCATTAGTAATACGTCAATATGGTAGAAGATCAGGTGTTTATATGGTTCTTAAACCATGTTTTAAGAATAATCTGTTAAAAAACAAGGGAATACGCCATTAAATAAAAATGCAAAAGGCAGAGCAATGACATATCATTTGAGAAACTGACCATCTGTTTCAAAGAAATTTAGAGGTCATGTCATGATAATCTTGCTATCCCTGTTCCAAATGTGAAGCATAAAGATAAACTGCATTGAGTAACCAGGGATTCTGGTGTTTAATCAACATGTCTCCTTGTGTAAAAAGGTGGAGTAAGATTGGAATGCTTAATCAAATATATAAAAGATCAATGGAAAATATGGTTGACTCTGGACTCCTTTCAGTAAACTAAAATTATTTTAAGTTCAATATAAAATAGATTTTTTTTTCAGGTTTGGCTAATGAAAATAGCTAGTAAGATTAATGGTTTCTCTGATTGGGCTTTGTCCTTGATAAAATTGTTTCATTTCCATTGATCTTGCTTCAAAGGAATATTGGCTGAAGATTTATGCTATAAGATATAATCCCATATGCAAAAAATCACATAAGTGTGTAGAAAGGCATCTTTATTAAAAGTGAAGGGTATTCTGGGTATTAACTCTTGAAATTGGTAAAGTCGGCAGAATTGCAATATAAAACTCAACCCTATTTGCAAAGTCTTTCTTACCCTCTTTATTCAAGTCGAAACACCCTTCCGCATCCACGATTTCTACGCTCGTGCTATTCCAGACCACAGCCTTGGCCTCTTCGTTCTTTTTCTTTTCTACATTTCTTCTACTCGTTCCTCTACTTTTCGTGTTCTAATCTTCAACGCATCTACCATGTCTTCTCCGGCCGCCAAGAGCAAGAGGAAGAGGAAGGCAATGGAGGAGCAGCAGCCGGAGGATACTATGTCGGCAAAAGATACAAAGGCTCCTCAAAAGAAGAAGAGATCAAGGATGGTACATGATCAAGGTATTGTTTCTGGACTGCTTCAAGAGAAATCAGCCAAAGGAAAGGAAAAGGAAGTAGAAACTTCATCCAAGTGGACACTTGCCGTGGAAACCACTCACGAAGAGTCTGAAGAGGAAAGTAGTCCTGCTAGGTCGTCAAGGAAAGTAAAGTTAGTATTTGATGCTGGCAAAATTATGTTTCCACAGTATGTGGACTTTCATGACTAGAAAATGCTTTTAATGTTTCCTGAATTGTTGGACTTGTTTAGTTTTCAAAAGTGGAAGAAATTTCTGGGGAAACATAGGGTTTATTACCCTAGACTGGTTGTAAAGTTTTACAATAATTTGAAATTTGATCGAGAACGGTCCAAAATTTGGACTCTTGTTAAGGGGACAAAGATTGAAGTTTCTAGGTAGTCTCTTCATAAAATCTTTAGAATTCCAGAAGATGGGGTAGTGGAAGGAGACTTTGATTACAATCTTCATGAGGCGTACTCCATTATCACAGATTTGCCTAGTGATCCCAAAGACAAGAGGCAGATAAAACTGACTCAATTTAATGCAAATAAATTTTCCCCATTGAAGAGGTTATTACATCACATGCTTACTATATTGATAACCCCACAAATTGGAGGAAGTGGGAGACTAACTGAGTCTCAGAGATTTTTACTCTTTTGCCTGTTCAAAAAAATATCAAGGTATGTCTACCAGAATTAATGATTCAGATTATGGGTACCTATAAAGAGTCCAAGAGAAGCCTACCCTATGCAGCCCACTTGACTGCTGTATTTAAAAAGGTCCACATTTCTTTAGAGGGTGAGACTTCTAAGGAGATCCCCAAGGTAAATATCTATAATATGGATTTCATCACTAAATTCATGAAGTTGAAGCCATCTTTGGCCAGTCAAGTGAAAGAATAATTTGAGCCAGAACTGCAGCAGCAACCAGATGTACAAGATGTTATTGCTAAACAGCCTCAGCAACAACATGTTGAAGGACTGACTGAACATCCTCAGATGGACATACATAGTCAGGGGGAGGAACAGCCACCAGCAGCTGAGCTAGTAGAGACAGTGCAGACAGAACTAGATATTCAATCAAGTTTAGAACAATCTCTCCAAGAGCTTCAAGAAGAAATTCATCCAGTAATTGCTGAGGATGAACATATACCTAATCAGCGGGTACATGATGTTGGTGAAATAGAGGTAGTTGATGAAGGAGTTCATGAAGGGCAGCAAATGGAAGTGGTGACAGGAGAAGTTCCTACAGAGCAGCAACTTAGAGAAATACATGTGGAAAAAGAAATTCATGAACTACTGTTAACTGATGATGAGTTCTTACAACAATTAGATCAGCATGTTGGTGGTCTAATTGAAAGGATGGAACAACAACAGCAACAGTCACAGGAGGAGCAAGCTGAGCAAAGCAATGATCAGCAAAGGCATGATGAGCTACAGGAAGAGCAAAGGGTGGAAGAGGTTCAGGAAGAGCAACCCCAGGAAGTTCAAGAAGTTGAGATTGTAGCTTCACAAGAATTTCTAGGTCCTGCTCCATTTTATGGACCTCATCATGGGCCAATAACTGCATTTGGGATACAACCTCCTTCGTCTCCTGAAGAACCATTCATCCCACCAGAATTTTAAGCTTCTAGTTCAGCTGGACCTAACTCAGGACCACAAATTATAGAAATGTTTACCACACTGGTAAATCTCAGTATGAATCAAAGCAGAACTATGAATGCACAATTTATGCACTTGAATTCAGCTATTCAGAGATTGGATGCTAGAATGTTACATGTTGAACAAACTGTAAATAGCCAGTGGGAGAAATTTGTGTACGACAAATACAAATCTGATGAAAAACTTCATGGATTCCTCAATTCTCTTCTACATGCATGTGAGAAAGCTGGAACACTTATGAAGGATATAAGACTGACCCAAGCAGGTCATTATGTAAAATCTACACAAATGCTGGTCCATGCTTTTGATATCAAAAGTGAACTGGAAATCATTAGAAACCAGCTGAACTTGATAAGAGAAGACCAGCAGACTATGTCTCAGAAAACTAACTCTATTTCAGATGATGTTCAGGGTAGCATTATACAGCTTGGAAACATCTATGGGAAACTGGACTTTGTCCAAGCTCAGGTTCAGAATCTTATTGCCAAATTCATAGAAATAGTTTCTTCTCAAGCCACAAGTGCCTCCACCTCAATGGCTGAAATACATCACCAGCAGACTTCACAGGTGGAGAATATGTGTACTATGCTACAAAACTGGTTTGAAGATCTGACATCCACAGTAAAAGAACTGCAAGCACAAGTTCAGTAGAATGACAGCAAAATGGCAACTAAGTTTGCTGCTCTAGAAACTAAAGTAGACAGAATTCCCTCCTCCTTTCCAATGGCAATTCCTTTGAGGGGTAGTTCCAACAGAGCTCATGTTAGAAGAGTCAGAACTAGAGGTGCCAGCTCCAGCAGAACAAGTCCAGCTGATGTTTAAAACCCTCAACCTTGTATCTTTTTGATAATGACAAAGGGGGAGAGGATTATTTTGGTCATGTTTCTGTATCTGGAGAAATTTTTTTTTAGAGTTTTCTGTATGGGGGAGAGGAAGAGAAGTGATGATTGTAATTCTGACTGGTCTGAATGAAAAAGACAAGTTTCTGAATTTCTGTGTCTATATCACTTGTGTGCTGTGACTTTCAGTCAAACATTAGTTTTCTTTTTTATGTACACAAAAATGTCAGTATTGCATCCTTGTGTTGAATGTCCTTGTCATGCATGTCAGTTCATGTGTCCTAGTCTGAATAAATTGAAAAACAATGACTGTCATTGTAATTTTGTGATTACACTTGATTGAATGACTTACTGAATGAATATGTGAAAATGCTTGTTAATTTCATCTATTTTGGAATCCTACATGACTCATAGTTGTCATCATCAAAAAGGGGAGATTGTTGGAACCCTGATTTTGGTAATGACATTCTATGAATCATGTAGAGACTGAAATTCATAAATACCTCAAACAAATCTGATTTTTGTCTAAGTATCAGATCACAAGAAGTTACATATTCATTCAAGAGCATATCAAGGTCAGTGCATATTTTCCTTGTGCATATAGAAAGTCGGTGCATACCTCTATTAAGTGCATAGAAGGTCAGTGTAGATTTTGAAGAATGCATTTGAAGTCTGTGCACATCTTGTATGACTCCATACAAGGTCGATGCACGTTTCTGTAGAAGTGCGCATAAGGTCGGTGCAGATCTTGTAGCGCGCATTTGAGGCCTCTGCACAACTGATATAAAGTCTGTGCACACTTTTGCATTAACAACGCTAGGTCTATGCACACTTGCCTTATGCATGTAAGAGGTCAGTGCATGATTTGCTATACGCATGCAAAGGGTCGGCGCACGTTCTGTCTCAAGCATATAAAGGTCGGTTCACTTTTTATGAGTGCATACATAGTCGGTGCATGGTTCTGTAGAAACGCATAGAAGGTCGGTGCACGTTTTATCATACACATACAAAAGTCGGTGCACTTTTTGCATCCTGCATATTAAGGTCGGTGCATGTTTTATCTTACGCATGTAAGGGTCGGTGCACATTTTTGCCTTATGCATATGAAGGTCAGTGCACATTTGCCAAATGCATGTAAAAGGTATGTGCATTATTCAAGTCCATGCATGTCCCTAGTCGGTGCATGTTTTGTCTTGTGCTTGATTAAGTCTGTGCATATTTTACATATAGCATAGCCTAGTCGGTGCACATTTAGATTACTCTCTTATGAAGGTCAGTGCACGTTTTGTTAAATGCATATAAAAGGTCAGTGCATATTTTGTCTCATTCATACAATAAGTCTATGCATATGAATGTTCCTATGAACTCCAGCTCACAAAGTGTTCAACTAAATGCCTCTATTCTGATTGGCAGGATCAAGTCACTGCGGACCCAGAATCTAACATAAAAGGCTGGAAGGCTCACACTCGGCTGATCGCGTGACTTAAGTTCCTAACTTGTAGGCACGTGACCCAAGGCTAGTCTAGATTGGAGAATTAGCCATGTGGACAGCACATCTTCAGCATCTGACACGTGGACTCCAATCAGCGCACTCTTGTTGGAATTTCTGGGCAGGAAATGTGTGGTCCACACGCTCTTTCTTTCGCGAGCCTTATATAAAGGCCCTGTCACTTAATCAGTAAACAAACGGGGGATTTGAGAAGCTTTTAGAAGAGAGTAGCTGAAAAGGAAAAAGTGAAGATCTGACAGAGTACCGTAGTTTTAGTGAGAGTGAGAGAGAAGGAGAAGAGGGAGAAACATATAGCAGTGAGGAAGAAAGAGGAAGAGACAGAGCAAGCTTGAGAAGAGAAGTCTGAAGTTTTGAAGATCCATTCTACTGGTTCTTGGATCAGATCCAAGCCAGATATGCTCATGCATGAGCTATACTTTTCAGTTTATATTTTCAGCTTTCCGTTACTGTAATTCATCTTTAATTTTTCTATTTCTGATTTCGTCAAGCTGTGAGTCAGCAGAGCTAAGCTGTAATGCTCAGCCGGCGAGGTGGATACCTCGGACAGCAATCTGTGAGGCTTAGTGGTATGTACGCAAGCTGTGATGCGCAGTGGACGTAAGCTGTGGTGCACAGCGGTTCAAGCTGTTAGGTAGCAGTAAGCCACACTCAGATCTGAGTGTGGGGTGGATGTAGGTGAAAATCGAACCACCTAAAATCCCTTTGTCCTTTGTGTGTTTGTCCACTTATTCTGCTATGCGCTTAGATGAATGTATATGACCGGTAATTGATATCATCTCTCTCTATTCATCTATTGCTACTATTACTTCAAGTTGCCTGTAGAACTCTCATCGTAATCAGTGTGTTTTTTATTTTAGTCTTATGTCTATTTGAGCAAACTATAAGGGTCTTTGATATTCAAGCATATGAAAATGTATCGCAGGAAAGTTTGACTATGTCAATCTGGAATGCTTTATCTTGCGTGGAAGGTTCGTAGATCATACCTCCGCCTAGTACTTGATCGTTGAAATTACAAAGTTGCTCAAATAGTACTGGCTGAAATTCTTTGCACACTGACTATTTGATTGTTTGTCAGAGAAATATTTTAATTTCGCAAGTAATTTTTTAAGGGATTCATTCACCCCCCCTCTGAATCTCTATATTGCACCATTGTTATCCCAACAATGTGTATGAATATGCAAAATGCATTTTAGATGCGCTTGATCAAGTGTCTAACAACTTTCAAATAGAATTTGATAATCAAGCAAGATAAGTGTTTGAACATCTATTAATCAAGAAGAATATTTTTGAACATGTCAAATAGCTTATCACCCTTTCAAAGTAACCACGTAAAATCATTTAAACAATGCCACATTTCAGAAATTTTACTTTCTTGAAACAAGAAAGATTATCACATTCAATTTGAAAGCTATGCAAATCAAAGGCAAATTGATTTTATTCAAAAAACATAATTCCTCATAAGCCAAATATTTCAATTTCTGAATTTTGATACAACGCGAAGAACTTTGATCCGAGGATCACCTCACGTATAGTGATAGCTTCCTGACAGACTTAATCTGTCATTTCACATATGACATGTTGATATACCAAAAATTCATTCAATGAGAGCATGAATGGCTTGTAAAGAACTTGCAGTTAAAGCATAACAAATTAGCAGAGGGAAAATATCAAAATCACCAAGTTTGACAATAAAAGAAGCAAAGTTAGGGTTTTACCATTCGAGTGTGCATTGTTCCTTTTTATTGGAACCACTTTCATTCTTTATTTACCTCAAGACACACCTCTATCAAGACCAGCTCATTTGACAGATTTTAGCACCCAAGTCTTCTTGGGTCCCTGAAGGTTAGAAGCATTTCTAACTGAAGCTTTCTTCGACATTCTCATTGCCACCATATCATCATTCTTCATAATCCTATAATCCTCAATAACATGTCTATGGTTTCCACAATAAAAGCATTGAGGGATGGCAACTCTAGCAAAAGACTTTCCTTTTTGAGCAAAAGAATTTTCAAATGCATTCCATCTTCTATTTTCAAAAGATCTAGATTTAACAAAATTAAACCTAGCATTCATTCTAGAAGTATGAAAATTGTCAGTTTTCAAAAATCAACATTTTTTCATTACATGACCGTACTTCCCACAATGAAAATAACAAGGAGATGTGGGTCTACGGAATGACTTCTCATTGTTTGCATGAGTGTTTGTAACAAATTTTTCTTATGGGATGCAAACCTTTGAGCATAAGAATCATGTTCATTTCTGAATTTTCTTTGAAAGTTAAACTTAGCATTCATGGCACGACAATCATCATTTTGTTTGACAAAATAATTATCCATCACATGGCCAAGTTTGTGACAATAGAAGCATGAAATATTTCTTTTACTCTTGAGAGCATATTGTTCTTTGCATAGATTTTCATCATCCATTTTCATGACAACACAATCATTCATTTCATGGCCAAACATACCACAATAGAAACATCAACATTCGATTTCATTTTTTGAGATCTATTTGGCATGGAGGGCTTACTGTTGACATTTTTATTTTTCGTAAAACCATTTTCAAAATTTTTCTTTTGAGCATTTGGAGGAGGTGCTTTTGAAGTACTTGGAATGTCGGATGCATGAACAAAAGAGGTTTTCAATTTATTTTCAATAGATTTTTTATTGATCGGGGTGTATCCAAGACCTTCCTTTTGAAAATTTACTTTAACACCCAACACCTTATCCAAATTTTCTTTCCCCTTCACAAATCTAGATAAATCATCTTTTATCCTTTTCATCTCTTCTTCTAGATCAAAAATATGTAATTCAACATTTATGATTTCTTCTTCGCATGCAGACACTTTATCACTTAACAAGCAATTCACTGATTTGAAATTTTCATTTTCTTCCATGACTTTCTTGTTTTCATCATTTATAGCATGCACTTTTTCAGTTAATTTTTCAATAACTATCTCAGTTTCAGCAAACTTTGAAATCTTAGCAAGCAACTGTTCATTCTCATGCTTCAACAATGAGTTTTCTTTTTCAAACTTATCAAAACCTTTCAATCTACCTTCAAGCAAGGAATTCTGGATTAGCATGGCACCATTTTTCTTTTAAGTTCTTCATTTTCAGTCATGATGCTTTTGCTATCTAATTCAGTGTCAAGAAGTTTTTCAAACAACTTATCATCATCAGATAAAGAAGCTAGCTTGTGTTTAAGACGTTCTTCATTTTTCTCAAGCATTGAAATCTTAGACAACAAAGTTTCATTTTGCTCACGCAATTCATAACAATCATTTTCAAATGCAAGAGATGATTTTGTTTTTCTAGCCATTTCAAGGTCTTCAGTCATACAAGAAAGCTAATCTGAATATAGTTCAACTTTGGATTCTAGATCTTCCTTTCGATCTTCTAGATTTTTAATTTTTGATTCCAAAGTTTTATAATTTTCACATGAAGAATTAACATGCACATTCTCATCTGAAACAGAAGTAATCACAACATCTTTAATTTACTTTGTCAATTTCTTATTTTCAGATTTGACCTTTTTATATCTACCTAACAGTTCCTCATAAAGACCCATTAACTCTTCAAAAGAAATGTTCTCACCTTCAGATTCTACCTCCGAGCTTTCTTTACTTTCTTCATCATTGGCCATTAAGCTTGAGCCGACTTGTGAAGTCTTTTCATTGGCTTCATACTTTGCCAGTTGATCTCATAAATCTCTGGCTGACCTGCAAGAGGAAATTCGGGAAAGAACATTAGACTCTATACAATTCCTCATAAAATTCAAAGCTCGAAGATTGATTTCATTTTTCTTCACATGCTTGTCATTCCATTCTCTTTCATTTGATGGAAGTTTATGTGGACCATCACATATAACTTCCCATATTTCATGCTCATTAAAATCAACATAGGCACACATGCTATTTCTCCAAAAAGTGTAGTTACTACCATCATAACGAGAAGGAAGAGTAAAATTAGACATGTTGCACAATGAAACTCGCCGAGGGATCACTCTAAAGGTCGTTAGACCCAAGAAAATAGAGCCGAGGCTCTGATACCAGTTGTTGGTCCCCGGGTAGATGAGCGGACAAGAAGGGGGGTTGAATTGTCCCCCACGCGATATGATAAATTTAAAAACATACGGAGCGGAATTAACAAGTTTGACGAGATTGATAGAAATAAACTAAACATAGTAAAAAAGTTCTCTTAGTCTCGCCGCACTCACTCGAACATTCAAGCAATTTAAACAATTAAACACACATCCACAAAGTAAACCACAGGACACGGGGATTTTTAAGCTGGTTCGGGACCACTACGGGCTCCGTACGTCCACCCCTTACCAAACCGGTAAGGCTTCACTCGGGGATGAATCCCCAACACGGAGACGACGCTCCAATACACACACGGGGATAAATCACCACGAGGAGAACTCTCCTCACACTGTAGACACAATAACACAGGGACGAACCCCAAACGCTCTGGATCGTAAGTCCAGCAGCACACACACAGACGCTGCAACAACCGCAGCACCGTAAACACAACCGTACGTAGACGGTCCACACACACAAATATCTCTAGTTCATAAATAAACACAAATATTCAATCATGCTCAGATTGAAATATAACCCTTGACAAATATCACAAATATATAAGAATAAGATGTAGAAGTTGTTCCACCTTTGATATCTAAAGCCAATGGATGTTGATGCTTGACTCTCGAATCGGATGATGGCGATTCTTGCGTTCTCTTGTTCCTCTCGTCGATCCGCTCGCTTTCTTATTCTTTCTAGAACTCTAGAAACTCCTTGGAGTAGATGAAATCCACCTTCCAAGTCCTCCTTTTCTCCTCCTTGGCCTTCTTCTCCTACAAGATAGAAAATAAGCTCATTAGGGTATTTCTCTTGTCCAATTCGGAGTTCACACATATGCATATATAGAAGAAATAAAAAGACTATTATAGCCCTTCTAGAACCCTCCAAAAGACCCCCAATAGGTCTACCATGAACCTAGGGGCAAGGGGGTAAAAGTTAAACACAAATGGATTGGGTTTAGATGGTTTTCGGATCCACATTTTTGGGTTTTCACCGCATTCGGTTGACCAATAGAAAGGGGTCGGTCGACCGGAATTTTACAGGCTGTAGATGAAGAGTTCTGCCTAGTTCCGTCGACCGAATTGCCCAGTTCATTCGACCGAACTCTGTGACAGTTTTAGTCCAGCCGGCTCTGGCTGAAATGGTTGACTGAACCCTGCCTCTTAGTCGACCGAAAACCTGCAGAATGCAGAAGCAAAGGGAAAACAAGTTAGATTCACATTCAATGACCCCATGTACAAGATGCATGATGTATATACATATAAAGCACATGCACAAGGTGAATGTGAACACTTTGAGGGCATGATTAACTTTAACTTAGGATCACGATCATATTCCTATTCCTTTACGCAATGAGATAGCATCATGAACGCAAATTTCATATAATGAGAGAATATGATTCAACTAATCTTTGTCAAGGTTTGAATGAAGAATTCATAACATCTATCCAACTCATTTATACCAAGATTTGCATTAGGAGTTCATTAACACTTAGCTAGCTCATAAAGCCTTAGAAAAATATGCATGAAGGAAAAGCATGTAAATCACATGAACAATTTGATCAACTTTCTTAAGGTTCAATCATGACCCTTCTTCACAATCTCCACAACCAAGACAGAGTTCAAATCATCATGTATCTAGGCAATATGACCATTATCATACCAACTTCCACTTAGATATGCATGACAATCTTGAACATGTGACTAGCCTCAAAAGTCTCATGTGAAAAATGCATGAAACACATTTAAACAATTCTAGCATTTAAAACTTCCATTTCCAAAATAAAAATACACCATTTAACATGTAGTTCAAGCTAGAATTGAATCACCCCTAAAACCATGATTATCATATTAGCATTTGAAGCACACTATGCATATTGATTTGAATTGCCAAAACTAAATGTTCATGAGTCCATATAATGATTAAGCATCATTAAAATCACATTTATCAAATTTCAAGTTAATAGGTTGAGCATATTTCAAGCCGAAAAACCTCACGAGGAAAATGCATGAAAATACACAACTAAGACTTTGAAAGCCTAATTGATGAAGTGCATGAAACATTGAGAGAGTCGACATAATGTAATGAGTGAGTTAACTCCCTTTTTGAAGAAGAACTTCATTAATGGACTTCTTTGAGTTCCAAGCATGAACCATGGATTTTGATTGTACAAGCCAAGATAAACATAGCATGAGTTCCTTAAATAACGGCCATTCTAATGTGTGACGACCCAGGGTCCAGATACCGAGTAAACCCGATACCACTTGGATCCTACGAGGCCTCCCAAGAGTGGTAAAGCCCCGAAGGGATAAAAGGAGTGTGTGGAGTACATTGAAGTTCCCAGATAAAGTAGTAAGCAATTAATATTTCAATGATTAGGTTTGCTAAAGTAGCATAAATAAAATTACTTTTTCAATTAACAATTTAAATTACAGAGTCCAGTCCAAATAAAGACAAGTACAGTCCAACAGAAAAGAGAACGTACACTGAAGTCGGGGAATACCCGACGCAGGCAACACTGGCAACTACGAACAGATGCACCGTGCCACGAAACACAAGGAAGAAGAACGACCACACCTGAAAAGCAGGGGTGAGTCTCGTGTCACTGGCTCAATAGGGGTCCCGCAGATCCCCACTGGAAACAATGCAGTAACATACAAGAGAACAACGCTAAACAGTAAAGCAGGAGGAGAAGTAACAGCAGTACTAAACTACAATAGTAAAGCTATAAAAGCAGGAGTACGGACAACTAAAAGAAAAAGTAAAGCCGCACTGAATGGAAACACGGATGCCGAACGAACCTCGGCTCTCTAAGCTACTCCAAGCAACAACAGAAAGGCGAACCTCGATCTCACAAAGTCGGGCGTTACCAATCTATCGTTAGATCACGAAACCCTATCGTGAAAAGTCTACCAAAATAGGTAAAAGCCTACTAAAGACCTACACAGTCAAAGGCACGAGCATACATGAGCACACCGTCGTGTAGGCTACACAAGACTAGACCTCGAGTAAAGCCACGCACATGCTACTCGGAAATCAATCACGAAAACACAAGCTACAAGAGTTATGTGTCAAGTGACAGAAGCACCTCCTCGCTAGAAGAACAGCCAGATGCGTCCACTGACGTCTTACACTGCGCCTCAAGTATCTTGTACTCGCCTAGAACAGCGGTAATTGAGACACTCACAAAGAACCAAGTACAAGGAACAACAATACCACAGTACAAGGAGCAACAGTACCACAATAACGAGTGACTAGTCAGGGTCACGCCCGTCGGCGCTTGTCCAAACGCCCCTGACCACGTGTGCACACACAAGCTCAATGCCTTGAGCCATGCCTCTAGCTAGTTTCCCCCCCAGTAGGAAGCTACCGCAAGACAAGGGGGCCCACGGAGACTAGCCTAAAAATCACATATCGGGAACTGCCTCTCCACCACTCCCAGGTGGACCGACACACTAGAACGTGTTGCCAAGCTACGACTAGTGGAGGCTCACTAGACACAGAGACTCCAAAACATCAGTGATGAAGTACGGACAAGCTGAACACCCACTATCACACGTACTATGAAGCACAAGCACAAGGTAGCACACCAGACTGACCTGCTAACACAATGATCCTTGAGTCACAAGACTTTGGGTCAAGATCATCGCACAAAAAGTGGTAATACGCTGCCAATCAGCCTAGTCCCTAAGCCAATCACGGTAAAACACTGACAAAGGGAACGACACAGGATCACCTGATCCACACCTCCGCACAACAGGAATCACGGAGACCTAAGAGATCACCAAGCCCCTCAAAACAAGTGGACACGTAAATTGAGGTAAAATAGTACCTCACGGCATCCAAAACCATGTCTCGCTCCTCACCGGGATCACCGAGACATTCATGAGGTCACATGTCAACCACTGGATCACAACCGAGTTGACCAGAACCAATAATGACTCTGAAGCAGTACGGAACACTACTCTATATGATGGCACTCCTGGCTACCCCACAACATGGTCATCGCCCTCATAGGACATCCAAGACATCCACTGGACTACGGGCAAACCATAAGGTCAAGCCAAGACTGTTGTAGGCCAAACATAAAGAAAACATAACTCTGGGAAAGAAACGGTCACACGCCTGACTGCTAGGTAAACCAAACGGTCAGCCAAAGAGCTGCTACCCTCACATAGAGAATTCAGACACTGGGTGGTCATAAAAAGGGCCGCACCAAGATGAAAATGATCTATACATGGGCCGTCTCACTGAGTCAAGCGGTCGAGGATATGGCCGCTTCACTTGGAAGACCCAATAAATAAATTTACCAGAAGATAGGGGCATGTGGTCTACCTAAGGGCCGCCAGATGACTGTAGCGGTCACCTACATGGCCGCTTGACCCAGTCAACCCCCGAACCGACTTAAAAACCCATTGACCAATACTCAAACGAAGCTTAGCGGTCTCCCAAAGGGTCACCACAGCCAGCCTTGAGGTCTATCGTATGATCGCTTAGCTCAACCGACATAACACACAAAGCCTAGCGGTCTCCAAGGGACCGCTTGACAAAGCTTACCGGTCTAACAATGGACCGCAAGCCACCCTAAACGGTCTATCGCATGACTGCATAGACCTGAACTGACTTAGAACCGACATAAATCAAACGGTCGCCACTGGACCGCTTAAGGACGGAAAATGGTCTCTGGTAAGACCGCCATGGTGTTAAGGCGGAAAAACCGTAGGAATGGCCAAAACCCGGCCTTTCCACGCCCCATTCGCCCTAAAACGAAAGGGAAACAACCCTAAACATGGTATTAACCTTCCACAGACCGAAAGGGATCCAAACCATGCCAAAACGACCAGAAATGGGTGATTCTACCGAATCAACCCAAAATGAGTCACATGGGTTCCCGGGCTCACATCAGTCCCAAATGACAACCAATCACAACAAAACTGGCGGGAATGAAATGCTAACATGCCAGGGATTCAAATAAGACTAATTAGGCTAGAAACCGTCACCAAGAAAGGTGAACTCGTCTCACACCCCCCCAAAGCATGCTTTGCCCTAAAGGAAGCAAAAATCGCTTGTTCTCTTATTGTTCAACTCGACACCGCGTGGAACGCAGAAGAGAAGCAAGGTATCCATCTCCCTACCTCCACCGAAGTTCTAGCGTGCCGAAGCAACTAAACCACGCGAAAATCGATCGCACGAACCAAACCACGTCAGCTTTGAATCCACCGAGGGACCGCGCCAACGCCACGCTCCATCCATCACGCTAGCACGCTCCAGACCACCTCCACGGCATCTCCACAGCATCCCCGGGCCTCCTCCGTCTGTAGCCGGAGCAGAGGGGGAAAGAGGAGAGAGAACGGAGGGGAAGAGAGTGAACGGTGGTGAGGAGAGAGGAAGGAGAGGGAAGGGTTAAAAGAAAAGGAAATTAGCAAATTTTCCTAAAATCTGATTTTTAGCCCGAAAATTCACTAATTCAGGAAAATACGAAAAAATAGTCTAAACGATTCTCGAAAGGAGCATAACGCAACTGTAGCATCCTCGAGTTGATGAATTCAATAGTAAACTCACCACTAGGTTCTGTAACTTGTACGAGAGAAAAACCCGCGTGGATCGTAAAACACAACTCAAGACCCACAAAAGCGATCCGAAAGCTCTCCGATAAGGATCCGAAAGACCAAAGATATTACAATATGACTTCTAAGTGAGAACCTTGAAGTCATCTTTTAACTCATCAACCAAGATGCATACATGTTGCTCAATGAAACATACACACAAGCACAATCGTTTTGTTATCATTAAAACCAAACACCAAACATCAACTAGGGTATGCAACAAATTGGATCACGGTAACCTATCTCGAAACGTCTCTACTGGCGGACGAACACTTAAATATAGGCTTATCGGGTAGACTCTCGATCGGTCCACGGAGGGACGTAGTTATACTATCGGAACAAGACTCTCGAAGGTAGCACGGAACTATACTTCAATCACGTCTAACAAGAACACAGAGCTGCTAAAACTCTGAACCTAGTCACATGTGTACTACGGCTTATCATCATAACCTCGAATCAATATTGTACCATCGGATACCCTCGGCCACCTAAACAGTAAGTCACGCAGTAACAAACTAGTGTCACGTCCCGACACGGAATATCGAGACGTGACGAGTCGTAATCGTTCATGTCGATCAGAGCATGCGTATAAGGTTCCAACCACAATGGGAGATAATAAGAAAGGATACTTTTATTTCGTCAAAATAATTTTTTACAACATCATTAAGCCTTAATAAGCAAGAATACAACTTCCAATACGTAATTCTAGCAAGAGCAACAAATTTAAACCTAGGTATCTAAGGTAAACTTGGTCCCTCTTTTCACTCTTGCCTATCCCCATTTATTTGGGGTTCATCATCAGAACTACCTGAAACATTAACCGTAAACACAAGGTGAGTGAAATGCTCAATAGGGTTTATATCTCTATATCAGGCAACTTTGAGTAATTAACATTTTAGATAAAGTTATTGTGCTATGCCGAGAAACATAACTAAAATATGGAACATGAATAAGAGAGAGAATAAAGGAATGCAAGTAATTGGAATCACAAGTAGACAAGGTATCAAGAGTAAAATTCAAGTGGAGACAATCATGTAGTAAGTATTGTCATGGAATTGGCCATTTCACGCAAGCATGTACAAGTCAAGTATTTCATATAATTCAAGTACTTTCAAATATTCAAGCAAGTCAAGTATTTCACGAATTGTGGAATGTCATAAACGAATCATGCATGCATGTTTTGGTGCAATGCCACACCAGGTCAATAATAGCTTCTATGGGCACAAGTACTTTTGGGCCCTCCCCCAGGACCAGATCGGGCCCCATTAACGCCAGGCATTATGGTTATGGATCATAGATCCCAAGTATATTTAGGCATCCACATAGTATGTATGGCCAATGAATTTCAAGGTGAAGCTCATGAAATAAAGTATAGATCTAGCAAAATGTATTATTCAAGGAACTAGTACAAAAAGCACAAGTAATTATAAGAGAAGTTTAAGGATGATTTAAGACATCATGTTTAACGACATTAAATGGATAAAGGAAATGTTGCCAGTCAAGGTACATCAACTCTCACGAAAAATCATGTAAAACAAATTTAGATCAAGTTTTTCACAGTCGGGTGCTTAGCTAGAAAATCGAAGAATCACGGCCAGAGAGGTGAGACAGTGGGAGGTTCTCCTTGTTGTATCCCTATGGTTTTGATGATGTCAACCACTATGACTCATCAATGAGTCAGTGCTTATGGTGACTTAGTGTGCTTTGGTGCATGGATTTTATATCTTTTTGATGTTATGATTTTGATCTCATCATGATCTTATCATGTGTAAAAGTATGTGAATATCCTTGAACTATGTAAAGAACAGGTTGAACAGATTGGTTGACAGATCCACCGTTCAGATCAAGCAAGAGCAGAAAGGATATTCAAGTTCTGCAGGACAGATTTGATGATTTGATGAAGACTGATGGTGGTTCAGCAAAGAAGAAGCTTTCATGTAGACGAAGTTGACTTCAGAAGTTCCTCAAGCCGACTTCAAGTCAGCTAGAAGCCACCTACCAGTAGACGCAGATAAGGGTGAAAAATATCCTCTACCGTTGACAAATATGGCTTAAGGGTGACAAATAGCTAAGTAGAGGTGAAAAATAGCGTGGCGCTAGAAGAAGGAGGTTAAGAAGAAGAAAAGATGAAGATGGAGTCGACGCAAGAAGCTCATGGAGTCGATGCCAAGGTCACCCATTAGCCAAAGCTACAAAGGTGATGGCTAAAGGCAAATAAGGGTGATAAATAGCTAAGTAATGGTGACAAATGAACGATGAGAGTGAAAAATAGCTATATAAGGGTGAATAATGGGCGACAAGGCTAAAGAGCTTGGACGTGAAGAAGTGGCATTGACGCAGAGCTCAAATGGCGTCGACGTAGTCCAATGGCCAACACCAATACGACTGTCAAATGAATCAAACAAACTGACAAATGAAGAAATGAAATGGAAAATGAAGATTACAGGTGATTAACTAATTACAAGGCTGTTAAATGGGTCATAACGATGACGAACAGAATCCAAGGCTGAAGAAATGTTGAGCAAAGAGGAAGAACTGCTATCAATGTAACATATGTCCAGCAGCAGTGAAGAATGGCCTCCAACGATGAGAAATATCCTACAAGGATGACAAATGATAGACAAGGACGATAAATAGCTCACAGAGAGGACAAAGGTGTGATACCGGTGAAGAACGGCTCACAAGGAGATCAAGTGTTAAGCAAGGTAGACCAACGGATGCTAAGGGAGACAAGTGGGAGATAACGGTGACAAATAAGTGTTCAAGAGTGAAATATACCAGATACGGGTGACAAATGGGTCGCAAGGCAATGACTCTCAAACAAGAGAAAAAGAGAAGAGGCCACGGCTCAATCAGGACAAGGTTGACAAATAACTTTATAAGGTCGACAAATAGTTCCTTAAGGGTGAAAAAGAGGTTGGTATGGCTGAAAAATAGCCAAGCACGTGAGCGACTCAAGAGAAGCACATGGTTTCGATCCCAAATGTTTGGGCACATGATCCTAGACATCTGACATGGCTTCTGAATATATTATTCTCACTAACAGATGGACAAATGGTGGGAAGTTATTTTGGGTAATTTTACTTCAAATCTAGTTTTGTCTGCTCTATATATAGATCGCTTCTTCGTGAGGAGAAGGGTGCTGCAATAGAAAGGCTGCTGAAAAGAGAGAGCTGCGGAAGAAGAACAGAGAGTAGTATAGTTTGTAGAATTGAGAGAGAAGCGGAAGAGAAAAGAAGAGAGAGAGAAGCTGTGTGAAGAATCAGAGAGAAGATCTGAGAGAGAAGGTTGTGAAAGGAAGAAGAAGAGAAAGAGAGAGCTCGAGAGAGAGAGTCCAGATCAAAGCCATAGAGTGCAGCCAGGAGTTCAAATTGAAGATATGTTGCTTCATCAATTCATGGATCAAATCCAGAACTGCCTTGCTCTTGTGGAGCTATATTTTGTTTGTCTTTTCATTTGTGTTTTTCGTTTGTTTACTTTTCAGTTTCTACATTGTATTTCTTTTGTGGTACTTTGCAGTACTTGTTAGGTTGTTAGACAGGATCTAGAAGGGGAGATGAATAGATCCTTTAAAAAACTTTGTTCAACTACAACTCATACTGTGGTGAAGCACAACAGAAGTTCTAAGCTGTAAATAGACCTGACTATAGATGATCACTACAAAGCACAGTAGAACTTAGAAGACAACACACAGAGTAAACCAGAATGCATAGGACAACGCCTAAGCGCTGAACACTCAACAATCTCACCACACAACAGACTATATAGCCAGCAGCTAGATAGATGTCAAACTCAATGAATCATAAAGGATGCAAAAATTGAATTGAGATGCAACATGAACTGGTTTACTAAGATATATTATCGAGTGCTTGACACTAAATCATAATAAGAAATGAATCACGAGAATGCTCAACCACACTACTCTCAAAGAGCTCATAACACAGGAAACACAAGGAAGCAAATGCTTCTTCTAATCACTCAGATGAACACTTAACAACTATATCAGTTTTAAAAAGATATCACACAAAGGAACTTCTGATATAAAACACATAAGCAACCTGCGAAGGGGGGATAGAAGATATGGAAAGTACACACAGAACAAACCACGATGGACAGAATGTTTTAGATGGTTCGGTCTACTACCCGCAGACCTATGTCCATCCCCTACTCAAACTTGAGTGAGGCTTCACCTTGCAAACCGCAAGAAGCAGACTCAGTCTGTAAACATTCGTTGCCAAACAGCTTGACACCGAGGGAGACAAATCCCTCTGACCTGATCTTGCTACCCATAAGATCAAACCCCACTGCTACCTGCAGTGACCAGAGAACAGATCTCCCTTCTTCTGCAAATGCAAAAGGGACTTGAACAGCAATCCACTGCTCACCAAAACCCAGAGGATTAGATCCTCTCTTCCTCTGAATCTACAGAGGGAAACCCGGAGATTAGATCTCCCTTCTTATGAAACACTCAGAAGGAACCCCGCTCTCCAAACAGAGAATTGGAGGAACAATGTGAAATTTGAAAAGGAAAACAAATAGAAATCAAAAACATATAGCTCCACAGGAGCACGGCGGTTCTGGATTTTGATCCATGAACTGAAGAGCACATAGATCTATAGTAAGATTGGCTGCACTTAGTTGTTTTGATCCCGAGCTCTCTCTTCTCCTTTCTTTCCTCTCACTCTTCTTTCTTATCTCTTCTCTCTTTTTCTCTTTCCTTTTTCTCTGCTCACTCACTGGCTCACGTTCTTCTTCTCTGATGATCACTCTTTTTCTTTTCCTAGACAGTCACCTTTCTCTTCTTCGTAGCCCCCCAGCTCGAGGGATGAAAGTCCCTTTTTATATACAAAATAGGGCCTCCAGAACCATCTAGATAAAAATGATTTTTTACCTTTTATTTCCCATTTGTCCAAGTGGCAGGAGAGAGGAAAATATTCCTCTGATGTCGAACCTCGGATCACGTGCCCATCATTACTCACCTGGGTTCACGTGCCATTCGCCTACCGTGCCAATGATTGGTCGAACTCACGTGACTGCCTTGAGTTCTCACGCTACCATCTAAGTGACACTGCTACCTACTCAGTATTCACTCATATGTCAACCTTAGCTGGAGAAAGGTACTTTATAGTGTTAGTTCTTTTCATCTGCTAAGACCAAGAGCACTTCCGTAGAGTCCCATTAGAGCTTAAGTTCATTGTTGTAGCATGCTCTTGAATCTGGTTTACCAGGATTATTTAAGGCTTGTGAGTTTGTTCTACTGCCTCGACCTGTCTCAACAAAGATTCATTCTGCTGCATCAACCTGAGTTAACAGAACAACACTCGGAAACTTTATGCATCGACCTGATACACATAGGTGGCTTTTATGCATCGACTGATAGTTGTAACTATGTATACGTGCATCAACCTAATAAGCATAAAACTCCAGCTACATTGACCTATTTCTTCCCAAGCAGAAAATTGTGCTTCTGCACCGACCTATCTAGGCACTGGTCGCACTGCTGCATCGACCTGTTTCTGTCCAAGCAGAAGATTGTGCTTCTGCACCGACCTGTCCAGGCGCTGGTCGCACTACTGCATCGACCTGATGGTCTTGAAGCACTGATGTGCATCGACATGTTGGTCTTGAAGCGTTGATGTGCATCGACCTGTGGTCTTGAAATGCTGATGTGCATCGACCTGATTCCTTTTCTAAACACGGGAGCATCGACCTGGGTGTTATTTGCTAACACTGCTACATCGACCTTCTCAAGGATATAGCACTTGAACATCTTGATGCATCGAGGCATATGATCTTGAATGTCTTGATGCGTCGAGACATATGATCTTGAATGTCTTGATGGAACTGGTCTGTTACGTCGAGGCAGTGCTTCATTGCATCGAGGCTGTATTCTGGAATCTGACTCTGTGAGCTCCACTGCGTTGGCATTTGGCCAACTGCATCGAGGCAGTTTCATTGAGTCTCTTTCTGATAGCTTCAATGCCGTGTGGATACATCGACCTTGCTAAACACACGAGCTTTAAAGCATCGACCTGTCTGACTTCATCCTTGCTTTCTTTAGCTCAATCTGCTGATTTCTTACTATCATCAGTTCTCCACTGTCTGCCTGTCTTGCCACTGTCATGTACCACACTTTATAGCAAGCTCATGAAAATGCACATGTAAAACAAGATATTAAACACATGTCATTATCAAAACCACAGACAATAATGTTTGGCATCATGCACAGATGACTCATAGTGTTTGGCATCATCAAAATCACAGGAGTACAACAGTACTGTTCGGAGGTGTGATCAGATTTTGACTAGTCACGTTTTGGTTTATAAACCAGGGTGCGAGGGTGTTCCTCGTGTGCTGCCATAGTGCAATGACTCTAATTCTACTGGGTAGAGTTAGGGGTGCGAGGGTGTTCCTCGTGTGTGTAGATATATATTTCTCTCCTCTCTCCCTTTCACTAAGGATCAAAGTGCGTCAAGTGCATGAGACAACGCGAGACGGGCAAACCACGAGAGTGAGAGAAAGAAAAGAAGACAGGGAACAACGTAGAGTACCGTGATCGCCACCAAGATGCCGTACGCGATAGGCACGCCGTACCTTGGAAAATGGGGAGACACTCACCTTAATGCAGCGCTGAGGAATGAACGGCTCCCTTAGAACCGCCTTATGTTGAGCGGTCTTACGATAGACCGCCCTAGGACGCTGCGAGGGACGCGGGAGGAACTGCTGCAGTGGGATGGACGGCGCTAGAGGGACCGCGCTTCACGGAAGAATGGTCGTCGATGCACCGCGCGTACCGTTGAACGGCCAGAGGGTAGCCGCTCAGTACCTTCACTCAGCAAGTTGAAAAGGGCTCGACCTCCACCCTCTCCGGCCGGCCAGAGGGGATGGGCCTCGTGCTGATTAAGTGCTGACCTGCGAAACAATGTGAAGACACAGAAGAAACACCCAGATTAGACCTAAATAACGTAGTATGCATTCAAACGAGAAGGATTAAGCATAAACAAATGAAAAGGGGAATACCTGGGGGGTTTTAAACCCCTAGGGCGACAAAAAAACGGAGTGGTTGTGTGCATGATAATGAGAAAGGGGGGTACGCGGGTGAGAAACGATGCATGCAATGACAGAAAGCGACAAAAGCTACGGAACGAAAGAACTGCGAAGACTGGGCTACTCCCTTGACCGGAGGCTCGTGCGGACGTAGAGAGCCTCCCTCCTTGGTGCTAGGTCACTCGAAAATGCGGCAGGGCTTCGCCGTCGACCAAAATCTCCCCACTTTTTGACGTCCGGCCACTAGGGTCTACTTATAGAGCCTAGAAAGCCAGCCTCGAAATTGGGGTTTTTAGATATTTTTAGGTCGAGATTATAAAAGATAAAATATAGATATTATCATCACCTCTCATCCAGTCGAAACGGCATCAAAAATGGTTAATTATCCACGGAGAAATCATTAAAACAAATCAGGGATAAAACCATGCATAAAAGGATAAAAATCTGTTAAAAACCCTCCATCGAAAGGGTAAACGGTCTAACGATAGACCGCGCCAGATATTGAACGGGTCTGGTCCAACCGTTCAACCTTTCGGTGGAAATGGAATTAACCAGATAATTAGCCTAATTATCGCTCGAACAGACCGAAACGGCCGGCGACGGACCCTGAGATATGAACGGCACCTTCGCGACCGCTCCAACGTAGGACGGTCCAAAGCCAGCCGCTTTAACCTTGTCGGTGATAATTCAAATATTTGGATAGTTGTCTGAGGAGGTTAGCATGCGTAGGACTCTGAGGTATGGGCGGTTGTCTTCCGCCCGTTCATTTGTTTGAACGGGCAGTATAGGACCACACAAAAACCTGTCGGTGAATATTAAGAAAATCCTCAGAAAATAACCAAAATGTATGAACGGTCTGGGATCAACCGCCCCAGTCTTGAACGGCTGATGTAGGACCGTTCATGCTCTTGGACACTTGTCTTTCATAAAATAGTTCAATTAATCAAAGCCAAGATCCAATAAGCCCTGCATCGATACGGCTTTTACCAAGGAGGGAAGCTACCCATAAAATGGGCCCAGGACTTGCCACAAAAACAAAACCCAACAGATAATGGACAACTTAGGGCATCAATTAATGGGAGTAAGAGAAACAACTCAACTTATCGGTATAAAACGGGTGTCAACAGATGCCCCTCCTTAACGTCCTCTTTGCAGGGGAACGAGCGGAGGTGACACGGAACGTAGAGACGAAGCGGAAACGCAGTGGAGTGGACCGAAAAAGCGGGCGTTAAGGTAAAACGACACCCGTTTCTGCCGACAAGTAATGAGAATCTTTCAGAAAACCTTGAACCGAGCATCAGGCGTAATTGACCAAAAGGCGACGCCAATCTGGAGGGACTAAACTAAACGAAACCAACCGACAAGACCAACCTCATGGGGGACACAATCCCGCGGTCCAATGAGGGGGCCACAAAAGAAAAGTGCTAAAGCTCCAGACAGGGACCTTTTAATCAACCGGACCAAACGAATCGACCCAAGAAAACCTTCGAATTTAGAATGGAATTAGTTAATCTTACTCGAGCATCTGAACAGACACCTGACCATCACTTGACGGGACCTTTCTTAAGCAACCATGGGGCATGAAGGCTCAAAAGGATGCGTATGATGCATGCTGGGCTAAAATAAAAAGAAATCATTAAAACGAATGCCAAGAAAGATTAAAATATAAGATATTCGAGAGTAGTATTGCTAAGTTGGGAACATCAGAGTCAAGATACCGTCCGCGACCATAGCGCGCGGATAGAACCGTCCTCCTCGTGACATCCCAACTTAACGGCCTATCCGAAGGTTAGGTACATGAGCCTGGATCATCATTGTTTTTGTTGAAGGGGAACATCAGATCCTGGGACACATAAGAAACATGCCGGCTCTCGAAATAGTATATTATAATACCATATAATAATGCAATAAGGGATTTAGGGATAGAAGGCCATACCTGACTTACCTGTGCAGGCGAAATGGCGAGACTGGCTGAAGTGATGCTGCATAAGATGGTTAAGAGATGTATTTCCAAAGAAAATATTCAATATTCATGATTTAAATAGACCAACCAGATATACGGCCGAATCTCAACCGTGCAATATTCCAAACGGCTCTATGTTAGCCGTTCTTACCTGACCTTCGAACAAATCTTACAGGGCCGGTTGCCAGTGACGAACGGCTGGTACAGAACCGTTTATACCAGGAACGGCTCTATCGGAACCGCTCAGGCCTAGAATTCCAACCGACTTAGAGTTAACGGTCAAGAGATACATACGGTTATAGACGGACCGCTCAACATATGCACGGTCTAACGATAGACCGTTCTTCTCTGCAGCCTCGAAAAAGAAGGAACCCCCTCGTCTTCCTCCACCGTGACCGGCGGTGGAAGGACGAGGGAGCACAAGGCCTCATTCACCCTCTCTCACTCTCTCTTCTCAACCTCTCTTCCTCTCTCAATCTCCCCCAGCCCACCTGATGACCAGGACGAAGCACCAGGCGGCCAGGCCGTCGGCCGCCGGTGAGGGCTCGCCGCCGGTGGAGCCACCGCCACCACTGCCGGAGGAAGGAGAAACGCCCGGGGTGACTATGGAAGAGCTCGCCATCGTCACTGCTGACGAAGAGGCCCCTGCCGGCGAGGAGGAGGTCGCCGGAGGACCACCACCCACGGGGGCGGCCAAAAAGCCACGTGATCCCGAGGTAGGCCTCCCCGCCTTTCTTCCCATTTCTTTTGATTTTGTTCCCTGCATGTTAGTTTTAGGGGTTTAGAGGGGCTTAGGGGGGTCGGTTGAGGGACCATGGAGGTCTCCCAGCCGGCTGGGGGCGCTTTACTATCGTCGGGGACGGTGATGGTGAAACGGTTTAACAGAAACCGCACGATAAAACAATGCGGTCCCCACAGGACCGCCCCAATGAAACACGGTGCAGGGAGCGCCGTTCAACAGGTAGACGGACCATATAGGTCCGTTCAAACATGGAATCACAGCAAAACAATATGGTCCACACAGGACCGTCATCAATTAATACGGCCAAAGGTGGGCCGTTACTCCTTAGGAACACAGGCGAATAGACGGTTCATGGTAATCCGTCCATGATGGGAACGGCTAGGGGTAGCCCGTTCAAACGAAGGACCTGAGAAACAGAACGGTTTGAGAAAGGCCGCTCATCTGTAGAGCGGTTCGTGAGTAACCGTTCTTCAAATCGAGAATTGGACTTTGAGCATTTTATTTAAATGAAACAAAAATGTGAAACTAAATGACTAACACAAATGGGATGGATGAATGCAGGGGAAGCGTAGGACCCGTACCTCCTGGCTGCAGGTTCGGGCAGTGTATCTGGCACTGCCGGACTTCCAGAGGGAGCGGTTGACTGCCATGGGGTTCGCCCCTTTCCTGAGCATCGAGGTGTGTCGCTTTGACGCAGCTCTGCTCTATGCCCTGCACGACCGCTGGGATCCAGTGAGTCGGGCGTTCTTATTCCCGTGGGGGCACATGGTCCCTACATTGGAGGACGTGGCCAGGCTTACTGGCCTACGTGTACACGGGTCACCGGTCAGCGGGACTACTTTTCCTGACTACCGGGGGATGGCTCGGGAGCTGCTCGGCCTACAACTGCGGCGCCCCGAGAGGCAGTCGACCCTCCTTCCCCGGGCTGCTCTCCAGGACAGCCTGGGTCTTCGACGAGCCGACGTTGCAGTGGGCGAGCGACCAGAGGAGCATTTGGAGCGGCTCGTGGGGCTGGCGAGACCGAGGGTTGCCGCGGGGCCAGGACCTGAGGCGGACAGAGTGCTGAGACGGTTCCTGATGCTGATGTTCGGGCGGCTTCTCTTCTCCACTCGGGCGGACGTGATGAGCTGCCGCTTCCTCCCTCTCCTCCAGGAGCTCGAGCACGTAGGTGACTATGCCTGGGGAGCGGCGGTCCTCGCCTTCCTCTTTGACACTCTCAGTTCGACGGTGCGTCGGACGATGCTTGGGGGCTTCTCCCCCTTACTCCAGGTGCGACTCTCTTCTCTAGTCCTAATTATGCAACTCTATATGCTTACTAAATGCTGACACGACTTGCGGTATAGGTGTGGGCCTACGTGCGCCTACGTGGGTTGGGGAGAGGCGAGGAGACCCGCCCTGGGCTCCTGCCGATCGCGCGGAGGTGGACAGCACCCCGAGAAATGATGGCCTTGAGGAGGTAGGTCCGGGAGCTGCAGGACGACCTGGACACTCTACCGTACGCCTCGGTACGCTTCCAGACTCAGACTCTTTAATTACATGCTATTCTTCCATGATTATAATGATGCTGATGCAGTTTCCTATTCCTTGCAGGTACGGTGGACTCCTTACACAGAGGAGAGCCCGGAGGGCCAGCCGTGGGTGACCGAGGCCTTGGCCTTCTCTGGCCGGGACGTGTGGCTTCACTGCATGAATGTGGTGGAGCCACTACACTTTAGGTTAGTGATGAGGACCATCAGGGTCTATCAGCCGACCGTTGAGTTCCCTGTGCCCGAGAAGGCGGGGGAACGAGTGACGAGGACGACCCAGGGACTCCGTGAGGCGTACGACTGGACAGCGAGGAACGCCGAGCAGGTCGCCGACTGGGCTGCGCGAGGGTGAGTGGTGACCGCCCGGGCAGAGAGCGACAGCGCGTACTACACTGCGTATGCACGGCACTACCAGGACCAGGTGTTCCGAGGCACCCACCGACCGGTACGACTTCTAAACTTAAAGTTTGTCTATTATGCTTATGAATGATGCACTAACAAGGACTTTTACATGTAGGTCGACCCTGCAGGACGAGTGGCAGAGTTGCAGGGACTCCTGCACTCTACCATCCGAGAGAGAGACGAGGCCCGGCAGGCCCTGGCCCTACTGGTGAGTGCTCTAAACCCTAGACTCTTTAAATTATGCAGTTCTATATGATTATGATTATGCCTATGACTGACCTGGAGTATTTGGATGCAGCGCGCCGAGGGTGCTCAGAGGGCGGGACCAGACGCTCCTTCTTCCTCCTCCGTCCAGACTCCAGCAGACCGAGCTGAGCGGGATGCGGACTTCACTCGGATGGTGGAGCGGGCCAAGGTGGCCGAGGTGGCACTCGTGGAGAGAGTACGCAACTCTAAACTTCCCCTTCGCTTATTTATGCTTTATGAAATGTATGCTTATGCAACTGCCTAATAATGATATGCAGATGGCCGAGCTGACTCGCCTCTAGACAGAGCTGGAGCAGAGTCGGGTAGTGGCTAGGGTGGAGGTGGCCCGGGTGCGCGAGGAGGACGCGCGGAGTCGACCGGCAGACGCAGTGGAGACGGCACTCCTCCGGGCCGAGCTAGAGCGACTACGAGCCGGTGCTACCGAGGCGGACTGTTACCGGGCAGAGGCAGAGCGTTACAGGAGTGAGGTAGAGCAGGCCCGTCTACAGGTTGCCCGGTTGGAGGGCAAGGTGGAGGGTCTGAAGGAGGCGAGTCGGGAGCGCAGCAGGGCGACTGCGAGTGGCAGCCACGGCACCCACGGCTCCGTGAAGAGTTACTTCACTAGTTCCTCCGGCCATCGGAGGAACGAGGAGGAGGAGCGGTGCCGGCGACGGCGTGATGAGGCGACCTCAGCGATGCCTCCCCCAAAGAGGCATGAGGGCGGTGGAAACAGCGACGGGGGCCAAGGAGAGGGACAGGCTTGACTGTGTACTGGGCCCGTCTTTGTACATGATATGATATGATAGTGATATGCATGTCTTCTATTTTTCGCTTGTTTTGTGGGTGAAATGTATGCATGAGTGGGTGAGTGAGTTTGAGGAGTGTGCTTAGCCCGAGAGAGATGAGTGACGCACACGCCAACTTGAGTGAGGTGAGTGACGCATACGCTGACTTGAGTGAGATTAGTGACGCCTACGCCGACTTGAGTGAGATTAGTGACGCACACGCCGACTTGATTGAGATGAGTGACGCACACGCCGACTTGAGTGAGATGAGTGACGCCTACGCCGACTTGAGTGAGATGAGTGACGCCTACGCCGACTTGAGTGAGATGAGTGACGCCAAATGACTGAGGGAGTAGGTTGATTGGGGGCAGAGTATATGGGCGGTTCTTCTCAAGCCGTTCGTAAATAAGAACGGTTCTCCAAAGACCGCTTGAATTGAGTTGGAGCGGTTCAAAGTAAACCGTAATAGTATATGAACGGCAGATATTGGGCCGCACAAGTTACTAGGCTCGGGCCCTTTTTGAGAGAAGAACGGTTGATGAGGGGCCGTATATGAGATGGACGGTCTATCGTAAGACCGTCCACGACAGCATCCTATTTGCCCAATAGGGGACTCCCTGGAGAGTCCCCAGCCCGAGGACAAGGCGCTTCGTACTTATCACAACCCTATCTAAACCCGTCCTAGGCTTATCTAGGCCTAATCCTAAGAGGTTTAGGCTCCCTAATGAACCCTATAAGTAGTAGGGAGGTCTGAACCCTCAACTCGCTCATCCTCCCTTTCCGAAGCCTAAAACCTTTGATTCTCGTCACCTCAATATGAAGAGGGCCTTTGATGGAAGTCCTGTGGAGGGTGCGTTGTTTGAAGGACTGCGGCTGGCTAGAAAGGAGCGGGAAGCAATTCAACGGCTAAGCTTGATTCCTCGACATCTCAGCGCCACCCCTATGAGAGAGGTAAGTTTGATCAGAATACGTTCATATTTCCATCTCTCAATTTACTCTTATGCCTCTTTACACCCTTTGCCTTCTCCTTCTTTTCAGCTTCTTCCCGGCCCGAGACGTTTCTCTAGCTTAAAGTGGGTGGCTCCCATGGTCCGTGCATTGCCCCTCGGGGTGACCCACCTTCTCAAATCCTGGCACCTACACTCCCTCTTAGTTCTGGGTCAGAATTACCCTAAACTTTCTTTAGACTGGCATAGCATCTTGGCTTTGATGGAGATTTGGCACCCTCAGACTCATACTTTCTTCTTCCCATCTTTTGAGGCCACTATTCTACTAGAGGAGGTAGAGACATACTTCGGGCTCCCTAGGTCCAAGGTGGGGGAGGAAGACTCGATATGCCATACCGTTGCCCCTATAGATCCAAAACTCATCCTAGGGGGGTTCATACCTGATAGCGGGGATGTTCGTACCTTTGTAGGCCCTCGCCACATCCACCTCCTTCCTCTGAGCCAGTGGGTAGTGGAGCATTGCCAGAATAAGTGCGGGTGGGTTGAGGCCATAGCCAAAGCTGCGTCCATCTGCCTATGCGGGGCCATCCTTTTCCCTTCAGCCGATCATGTCCTAGAGATCCCTTTACTTAGCACCATTAGCGGCCTTTGGCAGGGGCTGTCCATCTCTCAGGCTGTCTTAGCTTATTTGTATGAGGGTCTTACTTCAGCAGCCTTAGGAGGTCCTCTCTTTGGTTCGATGATCCTATTGGAGTGCTGGATGGGAGTTAGGATGAAGTTTATCCTGAGGGAGGACATCACTTCAGTCAGTAGGATCTTTGGGAGCCATCCCCTTTACTTCATAGGAGGCGGCTTCAGGTTTTCTCCACAGGTTGAGTGTAGGACGGCTGAGCTGAAGACCAGGGACGAGTGGCGCCCGTACATCAACAGGCTGCCCTTGGATAGGTTTGCGATGCGCCCGGACTTCCTCCACGACACCACCATCATGCTACCGAGGAGAGCCGGCTTGGACTTGAGGCTCGTGAGTGACACTACCTTAGCGATGTACAGCCCACACAGATGCTACCTGCAGATTGGACTACCCCGGACGGTGCTACCTACGCTACCCCACCTTCCCATGCTACAGGCACGGAGGATCGGGACAAAGGAGGACGAGCAGGCGGTCAGGAGTGCGCTGATTATGTGGGAGGTGAGTAGGGTGCGTACCCTACCAGCAGAGGTTGAGGAGGTTCCAGAGACTCGACAGGCTTACCTTAGGGAGTTGAGAGAGATACGTCCTCGCGGGGATGCCCAGCGGCGGACTGAGTGATTTTCCTTTTGTTTTTATGATGATGTGGGATAGGATTTTATATCTGGACAGCTTGATATATGACATGAATAAGATTGAATGAGATTGAGTTTGAGCTTTGTAATTCGATTATGATGTGATGTGATTGCATAGGTCAACGTGAGGATTGAATATTCATGTGGTCTCGAGCTAACTGCCCTTCCAACCTGCCCCTGCACACATGCAAACATGAAACAGATTAAATCTATTTTAGGCTCAGCCCCTTGCCTACAGCAAGTTAGGAGATGACCCTTTCTTGACTTTTGGTCAAGGGGGTTGAGCCTTATTAAATAGGCAAGTATCAAAGTGCGAGAAGGCAGATGAATGCAAGAGGGAAACATGTAAGTTTTTTTTTTCTTGGAATATTTGATTTTTGTTGGATTTTGACATATTTGATCTTTTTGGGTTTTGGAGTATTTGATTTTTTTTTGTGTGGTTTCGAAATATTTGATTTTTTTTTTCGGGTTTTGAAATATTTGATTTTTTTCGGGTTTTCAAATATTTGATTTTTTGTGTTTTCGAAATATTTGATTTTTTTTCGGGTTTTGAAATATTTGATTTTTTTTTGGGTTTTCAAATATTTACTTTTTTTTTTCGGGTTTTTGGAACCAGCTCGGGCCTCAGTAGCAGGGACCTTCTCGTCTTGCTATGGAATTCCAAGGCTCAGCGTGTGCAGGAAGGGGGGACCGCCCGTGACCAGAGTCAACTTTGCTCGACGGTGCTTCTGCTGAGGCCATACCCGGGGTGGGATTCATTCCTTGGGAAAGTAAAAAAAGATTTAGCAGAGAAGCCGACGATAGGTGTAGAGGTTTTTTTAGGGCTTGAGTTCTTTCCCGGGACACCCTCTTTTCAAGGAATCTGGTCTGTTGCGCCGGGGCTTTGTATCCGTTATCGAACCTTCACCCGCTCTAGGCACGCATGCGACCGGGCTCATAACGTCCCGCGGGGAAACTGTACTGCCACTCTTGCCATGCCTAGTTGCATCCTTTGGGCTTTGTACTTTCGGCTTTATCTTTTGATTTTGCCCCTGTTCTTTTCTCTTTTTTTTTCCTTTTTGCTTTCCTTTTCTTTCTCTTCTTTTTTTCTTTTGCGGAGTGAGGTCTTAACGGATTGCCCCTATTTGAGACCTCTTTTAACAGGGAATCTGGGTCAGTTCTCGCCCCCTTATTCACCACTTGCCCCTATCTTCAACCGAGAGAGAGAAAATACAAGGATTTCCACCTTCCCCGAGCATGGCCAAAGGAGAAACGGTGTCGGGTAGCATGGGAGAATACCGCACCACGGGGTCATGTAGTGTGTGAGATGCTGGACCTGGGCCCTCCTTTCACAATTTGGTGGGGTATGCCCTGCCATCGACCCGCTCACTGGTTTTATTTTTATGGAAAAAAACGCTTTAAATACAGCCCATTCCACGGGTTTGGCAATTCTTCCCCCTCCGCGTTAATTAGACGGTACGCATTGCCCGGATAAGCTTCTTTGATTACGAAGGGTCCTTCCCAGTTGGGTTGCAGCTTAGACCTGGGGCCTGCTGACCTGATGAATTTGCGTTTCAAAACCATATTACCCACTTGAAATTTCCTTTCAATGACCTTCTTTTGAAAATATCGCGAGACACGCTTTTGATATACTGAAACATGATTGGCCGCATTCAACCTCTTCTCGTCTAAGAGTTCCAGTTGGACTAGCAACGCCTCTCGATGTTCGTCAAGATTAAGTTCCTTATCCAGCTGCACCCTTAGGGAAGGGATTAGAATTTCATACGGGAGCACCGCTTCCATTCCATAGGTGAGGGCAAAGGGAGTCTGCCCTGTGGGAGTGCGGACGGAGGTGCGGTAGGCCCATAGAGCTTCTATCAATTTGTCGGCCCAATCAGCAAATTTATGTGATTCGCATGTTTTCCTGATAATTTTAAGAAGGGTCTTATTCGTGGCCTCAGCCTGGCCATTACCTTGGGGGTAGTATGGTGATGAATGATGCAAAACTATATTGAATTTCTTACAGAGGTCCTGGAGTTCTTGTGAGATGAATTGAGGCCCGTTGTCGGTGACGATGTTGCTTGGCACTCCGAACCGCGAGATAATGTTCTTCATGATGAAGCGGCACACTATGGTGGCTTTGATTTCTGCATAAGCTTCAGCTTCGGCCCACTTGGTAAAGTACTCCGTAGCCGTCAGAATGAAGGATTTCTGTTTAACAGCAGAATTCGGATCACCGAGGGGTCCGATGATGTCAAATGCCCACATAGAAAATGGTCAGGGGGCCGTAACAGGATGAAGAGAAGAGGCCGGGGCGTGGATTTTGTCGGCATGGATTTGGCACTGAAGACACCTACGGACATAGGTGGAGCAATCTTCTTCTAAAGTAGGCCAGTAATAGCCCTGCCTAAGAATCTTCTTTGCCAAGGCATGTCCGTTTACATGCCCTCCACACTCGCTGGAGTGGGCTGCTTCCACGACTTTCCAAGCTTCTTCGTCATCTAGGCACCTCATTAGAACTCCACTCAGAGCCCGCCTATACAATTCACCGGCGATGATCGTGTATCTGGCGGCGACTCTTCTAATGGCTCTTCGCTGCTCAGCGTTGGCTGTTTCCGAAAATGTACCATCCTTGCAGTATTGTTCGATCTCATAAAACCACGACAATTCTTCCTCTTCAATGATCTCCTCGAGCTCAGTCAATGAAACCTCTTTTATTTCCTCCCTTTCTATTTTCTTCTCTACGGACATCCTAAGATTGTTGAACCAGGGATCCTGCAGGGAAGGAACGTCTAGCCTTTGGACCACAATGGTCTCAGTGGCGCGACTTAGGGGGAGTGATAGAGAAGAGGCGAGCGACGCAAGGGCGTCGGCCAAGATATTCTGAGAGCGAGGAGTGTGAATATAGACGAGTTTCCTGAATTGCCTGGCCAAGAGCGTGACCAGATCCTGGTAGGGTTTGAGCTTAGGATCGCGGGTGCGGTAGGTCGACAAAACTTGACGCAGCACCAGCTGGGAGTCTCCTATGATGTTTAGGTATCGCGCGCCCAAGATGTAGGCATGCTTCAGACCGGCAAGGAGAGCCTCATACTGGGCTATATTGTTGGTGGCGGAGAATGAGAGTTGATATGCCACGGGGATGGTTACCCCTTCTGGAGTAAGGAGAACGGCGCCGACTCCGCTGCCCTGGGAATTAAGGGCACCATCGAAGTGAAGGGACCAAAAAGGAAGATGAGTGATCACCGCCAGGTGTTCATCGGGGAATTCGTCCTGAATGGAATCGGTGCGAGGGATAGGAGAATGAGCCAGGTGCTCGGCAATAGCATATCCCTTAATTGCTTTCTGTACGATGAAGGTGATGTCGAACTGGGAAAGAAAGCTTTGCCAGCGAGCTAGCCGGTTAGAAAGGACCGGCTTTTCCAACAGGTAACGGATGGGGTCCATTCTAGAGATGAGCCTGACCTCGTGGGCAAGAAAATAGTGTTTAAGCTTCTGCGCTACCCACACTAGCGCTGCACAGGTCTTCTCCATAGCAGTGTACTTGGATTCAGCATGATTAAATAACCTTGAGAGATAGTACGCCGCCCTTTCTCTTCCTTCATCGTCTACCTGTGCCAAAACAGCTCCTACGGAGTCCTCAATTACAGAAATGTACAGGATCAGGGGTTTCCCGGGGACGGGTGGTTGTAGAACCGGGGGATTAGAGAGGTACACCTTGAGTTCCTCATAAGCCTTTTGACATTGTTCATTCCATTCAAATCTCGCGCCTGCCTTTAACAATTCATAAAACGGGCGGCATCTTTGCGAATGCTGAGATATGAATCTCCTGATAAATTGCAATCGCCCGATCAAACCTCGAAGCTCAGTGACGTTCTTCAGCGGTGTCATTTCCATGACGGCCTTTGCCTTGTTTGGATCGATCTGAATCCCCCGTTTACTAACTATAAACCCGAGCAATTTCCCTGATGCAACTCCGAACACACATTTCTTTGGATTCATCTTTAACTTGTATTCCCTAGCCCTTTGCAACACCTTGGCTAGGATGGCGGGGTGCTCTTCTTGTGACCTCGATTTGACTAAAATATCATCCACATAAGCTTCTAAATAAACGTGCATCATATCATGGAAGATAGCCATCATCGCTCTTTGGTAGGTGGCACCTGCATTTTTCAACCCAAATGGCATAACGACGTAGCAATATGTGCCCCAAGGTGTGGTGAACGAGGTCTTTTCTTGATCCTCCGGAGCCAAAAGGATTTGGTTATACCCCGAGTATCCGTCCATAAAGGAGAGGGCTTCGTACCCAGCTGTATTATCGACCAAGACGTCGATGTGAGGAAGTGAAAAATCATCTTTCGGACATGCCTTGTTTAGGTCCCGGAAGTCAATACAGATTCGAATTTTACCATCTTTCTTCATCACCGGGACTATGTTCGCCACCCATTGTGGGTACAGCACCACTCTAATGAACCGGGCCTTATGCAATTTATCGACTTCTTCCTTGATCCTCAGGGCCATTTGTGGATGGAATCTCCTTGCTTTCTGTTTGACGGGCGTCGCCCCGGGTTTGAGAATCAGCCTGTGTTCAACTAAGGCGGGGTCAAGACCTCGCATGTCCTCATAGGACCAGGCGAAAGAATCGCTGTACTCCCTCAAGACTTCGACAAGTTCCTTTTCGACTTGAGGAGGGAGATTGGCGGAAATAAGTATGGGCCTGGGGTCCGCTTCTGTTCCGAGGTTAATCTCCTTAGTGGACTCATCCACTGCTACAGAAGGCTCGTCGAACTTCTTCAAGCCTTGGGCATATAGGTCGGCAGTGTCATCCATTTCATCTTCCTCATCATCTACTGGGTCTTTCTCATTCACAATTTCAAATACTCCTAATCCATCATTACTCCATACTTCCTTGATTCCCTCATCATCTTCCAGGACGATCGCGGTCTCTACAAATTCCGGACACTTCAACAGAACATGACATCTCCCAGCCAAATCTTGTAGAAACCTATCGGGGATGGTTTTGGGAGGGCGCGTTACGGCAGGTGCCGCAGACGTGGATGGGTTGACAAAACTCAAACTAGACTCTACCCTGACTGACTCGACCATCCTAGAAGACTCTGTACACTGTACATCTGATCTAGGGGAGAAGAAATCTACCGGAAAAGAAACAGGGGTCTCGCGCCCCTGGGAATCTGGGTAGAACATAGCGTAATCTTCCATGGAGACCTCCGTTTTGAAATTGGCATTTTTGTTTTGGAGGCCGGAGGTGATCACACAACAGGAGGAAGAAGGCGGAGGAGGAGGAAGCTGCATGGGGAACAATTCTAGGAAGATGCAGTCAAAGAAAGGGTCAGAAGACTTAAACCATATTTCATGGAGCTGAGCTCCTGTAGGAGGAGGAGTGAATAGGGTTGATAGATCAATGGGCGGGCAGCGCCCGCAAGCACATGGAACGAATAGAATTTCGGGTCTCTCCGCAAAGTACGGGTCGACCAGGAGTGGAGGGGAACGGGGAACAGAATCCAACCGTTGAAACCAGGAAGCGAGACGGGATGGGGACATAGAATAAGTAGTGGCGGAGCTCCTCGTCTTCCGGGGCCCCTGGCGGGCCAATGGCATCGGAGGGCGCTTTACCAGCTGCGTCTCCTTCTTCTTTGGGTCACCCTCTTTTTCATAAAACATCCTTGTAAAGCAATTAGCAAAGTCTTCCAAGTCACCGACTAGCCCTTGCGGTGGTGGTGGCGGATCGGCAACAGCACAAGCTTCATCTATCTTTTCTTCAAGGCTGGATGGCGAGGTCTTCAAGGTGCCGGGCTGCAAAGGACCCTTCACAAAATGTTGCCGGTAATCCCAGGTCAACGGCCCAGAGTCCCCAAGCATCGACATGGAGGATTCATGGTAGCCGAGGCCCCGGCGGCCCATCTTCCTTCCCTTGGGAACGGGGTTGGTTCTGCCCTGCAGTTGTGCGCCGAGTCCTCGGCCTGGCTGATAACCCAATTTTAGAATTAGGTGCCACCCTTTGGAGTCTCTCACCTTGGGCTTAACCTTCACATTGATTGGTGCAGCGGTGGGCTTGCGCGACGCATACGCCCATGAATAGTTTAAGTCCATGACAGATAGAACAGGTCTGTTACTCGGCCACAGTGTGGGCAGAATCTTGGCCGCTATGGCGTCAACGTTTTGAACTGTGGAAACACTTTTCACCTTGACCACTCGCCCTTGGAATGGGAACTTCAGACACTGGTGGGCGGTCGAGGGGACGGCGTTCAAACTATTCAACCATGGACGACCCAGAATGGCTTTGAACATTGGGTCTATGTCCAACACATAAAATTCTACATCCATCACTAAGGGCCCTAGCTCGGCCTGCACAGTTACCACCCCGTGACAAGCACGTCTGGAGTTATCATATGCGGCTATCGTGGTTGGTGTCGGCTTGAGCATGTCCTCTGATATATTACAAGCACGAAGGGTACTCAATGGGCAGACATTTATCGACGCCCCTGTGTCCACAAGGGCGAATTCCACGACTGTTTTGTTTAGAGAGATGGTAATACATAACGGCATCTGCCGTGCCTCAGGAGGAGCTAGCTCTGACTCAGCAAATGCAATAGAGGGCCCCTTTGTGATCGTGGCCAAGACCGCGGGCAGGCTATCCACTGCCACATCTTCGCTCACCATAACTTTCTGTAGGAAGATCTTCAGGGCGTCTTGGTGGAGCGGCGACCTCTTGATTAGTTCTAACACTGAGATTTTAGCCGGCAGCCGGTCTAAGTGCTGTAATAAGTCATACCTTGTGCCCGGCACCGGGTCTATCTCTTCTGGTTCAACTGTAGGGGAGGAAACTGCAGGGTTTGGTGCAGATGCACATCGGGAAGGAAAAATTCTTTGGAAAGGACGCCCACTCCGAAGGGCGCATTGCGATGCTTGCACGGCCTGGACTGGACCCCCGCTTGGCCTGGTGGGGCAGGTGAATGGCGTGGAGATGGGGGTGAGGATGACTGAAGTGGGTTTAATGGGCCCTAGTGGAGGGGAAATGGGTGAAGGGTTAAGCTTAGGGGAAATGATGGGCGGCATGGCGGGTGGTGGTGAAAGGACGGACGGAGTAGAGGGGAATGTAGCGGGCCTAAGAGGCGACGCGGGGGAAGTGACGGGCGGTGTAGCGGCGGATCTAAGGATGGAGGGGATGGCAGGTGTGGGAGAGTAGTGGTGGTGTAAGGCCAAGAGATGGGCGGGGGTCTCGTCATCAAACGTCCACCCAGCGTTGGGGGCTGGGCGCTGGACCACATTCACTTGTGCTGGGGCCGGTGCCGGCGGTTGCTGTTGTTGCGGAGGAGCGGGCTAATGCCCTGGCATGGGATTTTGATGGATCCCAAGGTCTTGCTGCTGCAGTTGAGGTTGCGGTTGCTGCTGGGGCTGTTGGGGCGCTGCCTGTTGCGGCCTGGCCTGTCTCTGCCTCTGCTTGATATCCTCAATTAGCTGGCGCATCTGGGCCCAATCAATCCTCTGGCCCTCATGCAAATCATACACCAGGTCTCTGAATTGGTAACATCGCTCTATCGTGTGCCCGGGTTGCCGATGGAATATACAATATCAGGATTGGTCGGTAGCCGGATTCCAGCTTCGGGTGCTCAGGCGGCAACTGGAGGTCACCAGTATACATTAGAGCAGAGAAAATATCTGGCAAGGTCTCCGGGAGAGGGGGGTAATGAGCCCTCTTTGGAGCCGGTCGAGTAGAGCCATAAGTGGGGGGTGGAGGAACACTATTGTACTGCGGGGGCCGCTGAGGCTGTTGAGGTGGCGGAGGTGCCTGTTGAGGGAATTGCGGGACTTGGAAGGCAGGCTGGGGAACTGGCGGAGCGGCGAACTGGGGGTTACGCTGAGGCGGTGGGAAGCGGGGTGGAGCGGCTTGTTGGGGGAACTACACGGCCTGGACTTGCTCGTTAATTTGTACCCCCTCCGTGACGGGGCCTTGGGTTTTCTTGGTGGCTTTGGGTTTCTGGGCCTCGAATAAAGAATGGATGGGGGAGTCTTTAAATTGGGTTTGAATAAACCTAGCTCTGCTGTATAGTTGGTGCATGTTTGAAATGTCATTCATTGCCAGAATGTTTCTGAAAGTTGGCGTAGCATTAGAAATTAACAACTTCACTTTTTCCTCTTCCGGAATCTGCCCGGGCACCCGTGAGGCCATCTGCCTCCAGCGGTCCGCATAGGTGGCGAAATCTTCCTCCGGCTTCATCTTCTCTGCCACTAGGTCCGTGAAAGAGTACTCGGGTCCGACCCGATCCTGAAACCTCTGTATAAACCTCTCCTTGACCGTCTTGAAGTTCTCGGCCTCCTCCATTGGCAAGGTGTAGAACCATTCCAGAGCGATCCCTTCCAGAGACCGTCGGAACAAATAGGCCATCAAACGATCGTCTTGCTGGAACTGCGCAGACTCGTACAAGAACTCCCGGACATGGATGAACGGGTTGCCATTCCCATCGTATTTGCGGTACACGGGGAGCTCCGACTGGGAAGGAAAACGTAGGTCCCTGAAGTTAGGGATAGGGACATCGGCAAGAGATTGCGGGCCGACCCGCTTGTGGAGGAGATCAATTTATTGCTGCATAGCAGCCCACTTGTCAAGAATTTCCCGTTCCCGGGAAGGAGGGGGAGGAGCAAGAGGAGCAGTACTTGGATAGGCGACCAAAGGATAAACTGACGAAGGAGGCGGCCCATAAGAGGGATAATGGGCTGAGGAAGGGCCCATATCCGTATGAGCCACCTGGGCCGCCCCTGACTGTGACCTAGCGAAGTCCGCCGGGGCTATGAGGGCCTGAGGCGATGGAGAAATTGTAGGGTACGGCTCAAGATAAGGAACAGAGGGGAACGGGGATTTTCCTTTATCAAGTTGTTGATGGACCGATGTGGAAGCCTGGCCCATTTCTATATTGGGATAGCGAAGGTTCTGAGGGCGGACCGGAGTAAGGTCAATGGGAGCCACAGAGGTGGTCCCGACCACAGGAGATGAAGTGGCGACACTGGCCGTGGCATGAGCCGGAACTGAGGCCGGGGCATCGCCCCCTTGCAAAGCTTGTCTGATGAGATGGAGTTGGGTGGGGTCCAACTGGGCCATCATATCGAGGATCATACTGGCTGAATTCTGATTGGGCGGGTTTGAAAAAGAGGGTCAGAGACCCTCGCCAAGAGTGGTCGGGAGTGAAGGAGCCGTCCCCTCTCCCCCTTGCAAGTGGGTGACCCTAGGTGGGTCCTCAAGGAGACCACGAGGAAGGGAATCCTCGTGGGCCTGAGGGAAGTCGTACGACGACATGGAAGAAGAAGAATCGAACAAAAGGTTGGAGTAGGAATGGAAATGAGAGTCAACCCTAGGAGGTGATCGTGGGGGCAGAAGGCAACTCCACATACACCAAGACACTTACTACTAGAACAAGCAACACTAATCAATCAGATCTACCAAGCAAGTAATAAGCATACAATGGAGCGAGATGAGAGCAGAATCACTCAGTAATGCAATCAAGTTCTTAAAATGATGCTCGTCGGTTCCTTATATCTTTGGGTTTGAACCTTAGTGGATTAATGAAAATATCAATTCTCTCGACCACTAGGTGCCTGATTGGGATGGGAAACGAGGAACTGTGTGACCCTATCAGGACTTCTCACTCGCGGATGCAACCCTAGACTGGGGTGGATACGGTACAACCTGCCCGGCGTCCGTGTGGGAATCCACGGCTCACGGGGGCTTACGGAGGTCCTCAGCAAGGTCCCTAGTCGGCTCCAAGGAATATGGAGACGAGAGGAAACCCTACCTCGGTAGGAATGCAACTAATATGGGAAGATGTCGATGCTCCTATGCGCACCGGAGTGCATGCACAAACTAGCCTAGCAGCTATCAATCAATGAGCGAGTATACACATGAATAATAAAAAGCATGGTGATGCAATGATAATAAGATAGCAGGGGGGAGCCAATGAACAGCACCAGGAGCAATATATATATCAGGCGAAAAACTAAGCAAGATGAAATAAATGCACTGTGACAGGAGATGTGCGGTCCTCCTCTGACCGCTCTAAGTACACAGACGGTTAATATCCAGCCGTAGTTGATGGGAAGAAAGCAAGGGAAATACCAGACAGACGGCCGATAGTCAACCGCTTACGCACTTGAACCGCCGCGCTACAGCCGCGTATCTGCCACCCAGAAAAGTACAGCGTACCTGTGGCTGGGAGCGGGACGGCTATATGAAAGCCGCTCAAACCGATGGACGGCGTCCAGGGAGCCGTCCGTGACAGGAAAGGTCGGGGTAGCTGGCTCTGATTGGCAGAGGATGAACGGTGGTGTATCGACCGTGCGTGTTGGTCGGCGGCTCTGGACGGACCGTGTATACGCCAGAGGACAGGGACCGCATCCAACCTGTAAATCACTCCAAACAGAAGACCGTGAAAAATGACTAGGAAGGGTCAGCAACTCAAAAGCACGATGGGCATTAGGCGTCCCACCGTGATCACCACAAAAGGGGTGTAGATATATATTTCTCTCCTCTCTCCCTTTCACTAAGGATCAAAGTGCGTCAAGTGCATGAGACAACGCGAGACGGGCAAACCACGAGAGTGAGAGAAAGAAAAGAAGACAGGGAACAACGCAGAGTACCGTGATCGCCACCAAGATGCCGTACGCGATAGGCACGCCGTACCTTGGAAAATGGGGAGACACTCGCCTTAGTGCAGTGCTGAGGAATGAACGGCTCCCTTAGAACCGCCTTATGTTGAGCGGTCTTACGATAGACCGCCCTAGGACGCTGCGAGGGACGCGGGAGGAACTGCTGCAGTGGGATGGACGGCGCTAGAGGGACCGCGCTTCACGGAAGAACGGTCGTCAATGCACCGCGCGTACCGTTGAACGGCCAGAGGGTAGCCGCTCAGTACCTTCACTCAGCAAGTTGAAAAGGGCTCGACCTCCACCCTCTCCGGCCGGCCAGAGGGGATGGGCCTCGTGCTGATTAAGTGCTGACCTGCGAAACAATGTGAAGACACAGAAGAAACACCCAGATTAGACCTAAATAACGTAGTATGCATTCAAACGAGAAGGATTAAGCATAAACAAATGAAAAGGGGAATACCTGGGGGGTTTTAAACCCCTAGGGCGACAAAAAAACGGAGTGGTTGTGTGCATGATAATGAGAAAGGGGGGGTACGCGGGTGAGAAACGATGCATGCAATGACGGAAAGCGACAAAAGCTACGGAACGAAAGAACTGCGAAGACTGGGCTACTCCCTTGACCGGAGGCTCGTGCGGACGTAGAGAGCCTCCCTCCTTGGTGCTAGGTCACTCGAAAATGCGGCAGGGCTTCGCCGTCGACCAAAATCTCCCCCCTTTTTGACGTCCGGCCACTAGGGTATACTTATAGAGCCTAGAAAGCCAGCCTCGAAATTGGGGTTTTTAGATATTTTTAGGTCGAGATTATAAAAGATAAAATATAGATATTATCATCACCTCTCATCCAGTCGAAACGGCATCAAAAATGGTTAATTATCCACGGAGAAATCATTAAAACAAATCAGGGATAAAACCATGCATAAAAGGATAAAAATCTGTTAAAAACCCTCCATCGAAAGGGTAAACAGTCTAACGATAGACCGCGCCAGATATTGAACGGGTCTGGTCCAACCGTTCAACCTTTCGGTGGAAATGGAATTAACCAGATAATTAGCCTAATTATCGCTCGAACAGACCGAAACGGCCGGCGACGGACCCTGAGATATGAACGGCACCTTCGCGACCGCTCCAACGTAGGACGGTCCAAAGCGAGCCGCTTTAACCTTGTCGGTGATAATTCAAATATTTGGATAATTGTCTGAGGAGGTTAGCATGCGTAGGACTCTGAGGTATGGGCGGTTGTCTTCCGCCTGTTCATTAGTTTGAACGGGCAGTATAGGACCGCACAAAAACCTGTCGGTGAATATTAAGAAAATCCTCAGAAAATAACCAAAATGTATGAACGGTCTGGGATCAACCGCCCCAGTCTTGAACCGCTGATGTGGGACCGTTCATGCTCTTGGACACTTGTCTTTCATAAAATAGTTCAATTAATCAAAGCCAAGATCCAATAAGCCCTGCATCGATACGGCTTTTACCAAGGAGGGAAGCTACCCATAAAATGGGCCCAGGACTTGCCACAAAAACAAAACCCAACAGATAATGGACAACTTAGGGCATCAATTAATAGGAGTAATAGAAACAACTCAACTTATCGGTATAAAACGGGTGTCAACAGTGTGCTGCCGTAGTGCAGTGGTTCTAATTCTACTTGGTGGAGTTAGGTGTGTGTTCATCAGGTTGATGAGCACGGGTCCCTCTGTGGTATCAGAGGAAGGGAGGATTGGCTCCTCCGTTCACTACCTGTGGTGGTGGGTCTGGTCTTGCGGGTTGTAAGATTAGGGAGAAGGGATTTGTTTCCCTTGGTTCAAGCTGTTAGGCAGCGTCTGTTGCAGACTGAGTCTGTGGTCTACCTTTTACAAGTGAAGTCTCACTCGTTTTGAGTGAGGGGTGGACGTAGGTATGTGGGTTACAGACCGAACCACCTAAAAAGTCCTTTTCTACCATGGTTTGATTTGTGCGCATACTCCTTATCCTTAACCCCTTCACAGGTTAATGTGTGAGTTGGTTCTACTTTGTGATCTCATTGAGTACTAAGTGTTCGAGATCGGTCTTGTGTGGGTTGATACACATTCAGTGTGAATTGCTAGATTCTTTAATATGTGTTACTTGGATTGTTAATCCGTTCAGCTCAGTACTTAGTTATAGCTAGATTAGCAAGCAGTCCTCATCTTATAACATACTCCAGTTCGAGCTTTGCTATGAGAAGTCTTTATTTACTTGCATCTAGATTTTATCTATCTGCTAGTTGCTTAGTCTGAAGCGTTAGCTTCCGTTGTATTTGAATTGAGTGTGATTTTCAATTGAGCATAATTTTTGTAGAGGGATCTATTCACCCCTCCTCTAGATCCCACTTTACACATAACAATTGGTATCAGAGCGGGTCTCTGAGTGATCAGATCTAACAGTCTGCAGAGTAGATCCTGCTATTTTGGTGCATTCGTTGTTTTTGGATTATTGATTTGATTTAATTTTAATGGCTCATCCACTTGTGTTTAGTGGTTTAAAACTTAAATTCTGGCTATCCACACTGCACAAGTTTGTTAACTCTGTTGATTCTAAGCTATGGAAAATAATTTCACATGGTCCACATAAACTTCTTAAGGACAAGTCCAAGTGGACTGCTATTCACGAGTTGAAGAATGGTGAAAATGTTAGAGCTCTAAATTTGATGAAAGCTGTAGTTGATTCTGATGTCTTTCCTTTGGTTTCAGGCTGCAGCACTGCAAAGAACATATTGGATGGATTATTTCGCATCCACAACGAGGAGGAGGACAAATGTCTCATGGCAAATAGAAGTGATCAACAAGATGAGACATCGTCCCAGGTAAGCTCTGAATCTGAGGAACTTACTTTTGATGATCTGATGAGTCTTTATAATAGACTGCTAGATAGTTACAAGAAAATAAAATTTGAAAATAAAAAGTTGAAAAAGAAAATTGAGCTAAATGATTCAAACTCTTCATGCAAAAATTGTTTGAAATTGAAACAATCGTATGATGCATACTTGTTTGATGAAGAAATAAACAAGGAATTAATTGGTTCCTTGAGGGATGAAAATAAAAGTTTGTTAGCAAGAATTTCTGAACTAGAAGAAAAATTGAATTCAACAAACAGTGATCAAAATTTTGTCAATAGACTAGTTCAGAATGAAGAGCTAATAAATGAATATGAAAAACTGAAGGAGTTGAACACTATCATGTTTAACAGGTTGCTCAATCTCGAGAAAGAAAAATCTATGGATCCTTCCCTAGAGAAAGAAATTGAAAATTATAAAAATGAAAATGAGACATTGAAAGAAAAGTTGGGTGCATGTGAAAAGGAGAGAGCTAACTCAGAAATCCTCATAGCTTCCTTGGACAACAAAATCAAAGAATTGAATCAGTCTTTATCCAAATCTGTTAAAGATAAGGGTAAAATGAAAATATCCTTGGAAGATGAGGTGAGTGCTCAAAGAGAGGGGATAGGTTGCATTACTGGAAATAAGGAGGCTATTAGGAACCAGCTATACACCACCTTTGTGCAAAGCTCAGAAGTGGCTGGTACCTCTAGTCAATCCCCAAAACAGTTTGCTGCTGAGAAAACTCATAAACAGAATAAATTTCAGAAAAAGAAAAATCATGTGCAGCAAACACATAAAAAGGCCTTCAACAACATGCATTCTAAGAACTTTCATGAAGAATGCCATGCTCCAAAATCAATGAGTGTTAAGTGTCATTATTGTGGTCGGCATGGTCATTTTATGCGTAACTGTTTTCTCATGAAGCGGGATGAAAGAATGCATGCTAAAAAGTCTCATGATAGGAAATTCCACAATGTTCAGAAAAAGAGTACTGGATGCTTTTACTGTGGAAAAATGGGACATGTTGTTGCACAATGTTGGTTTGCTAAAATAAAATGTAATTCTCATGCTGAACATGTTAATTCTTCTATGAACCAGCATGTTTTTAATAAAAATAAATTTGCTTTAAAAAGCCAGCATATGGTGTGCTTTAACTGTAGGAAGTCGGGTCATAAGGCTATTGAATGCTGGTCAACTGTTGATAGAAGAAATTCTCTTTCATGTTTTCATTGTGGAAAGCATGGCCATTCAGTCAAGGACTATTGGCATGTAAAAGGAAAGAAAATTTTTTATGATAACAGATTTGGTTATTCACAGAATTTTAGAAATCATGCTTATCAGATAAATGTGAAAAATCTAGGATGTTGTTTTTATTGTGGTCACTATGGACATTCCATGTTTAATTGTAAATTGCTGAAATTTGATGATCTTCATGTTCAAAAACTGTGGAGAGCACCTAGTAGAGGTGTCACTAACCATGGAGGACCCAAGAATTCTTGGGTACCCATGTATACAAAATGAGATTTGTTTAGCAAGAGGGCCTTGGAGCAAGAAGATAATAAAGAGGGGTTCAATAAATCAAGGCACCCGTGGGTGGTAAAAATCTCATTTCTATTTTACTATTTTAGTTGATGTTTTGAATAACTCCTGTCATAAAATTTGCATATCTTGTTATATCTGTCCATTAGGATTTCATGCATCTCATCATGTTTAAATGGTCTAGTGTGGACTCAAGCTTTTAGCTTGGATGATTGAAGGAAAGTTGAAATAAATTGAGCTGCACATATCCTCAAGTTTGCATAAATTAAGTCATTTGCACAAACATGTACAATCCTTGAAAATTTTGTTTGTTTCTCATAAGTTAAATTGCATGTGACTGATGTTAGAAAAATTCATGAGAAAATCTGTTGTATACATGTTTACATTTGCATATGAAATTTGCATTGTCATGCTTTATTTGAAAAACTTGTTGATTATACTGGAATGAACTGGATTTGTTAGGCATTTTTATACATGGCCACATGGTATATCAAATAGTGAGTTGCCGAAGGGCAGGTAAGGCTGTTTGGAAGCTTTCTCTATACGTGAGGTGGTCTTTAGACCTAAGTCCTTCGTCTGGTACCATGGGTCATAATTGCATATAGAGCACTTTAGATGTTCATAAGCATAGTTAAGTAACTCCATGCATAGTCTTCATGTTGAGCTGAATGATTCAGTGTATTTAGATAGGGGGAGTCAATGCATACATGTGTGTGATCTCATGCACACAATAATGTTCAAATATGGCTGCATATCCTTGTGTCAAAAATTCCAAAAAGAACATTTGAAATGCATGCACACATTTAGGGGGAGTTAATGCATGTAGTTATTTGTTCACATGCTGTACTGTGAAAGTCTCCCAAATCGACTTCTTGTTAAGCCCAAGTCGACTTACCTATGAAGAATCTAAAAGCTTCATTTGTTGTTTGTCTATTTGCGATCTTCACTCTCATTCCAAGTCCTGGCACCTCTGAAAATGCTTGTGCTCACATTCCCTCGTTTCTGGAATCTTTTGACTGCTAGCTCCTACATTTGCTGAGGGGGCGCATTATATGAAAATTCTTGAACTACATTGCATCTCATGATCCTTATCTCCATGAGAACTGATCTCAGCCATTTCATTCTGAATATCCAATGTTTATGAGATCTGCTAAAGAGTTTCCAAACTCACATGTCTATTACTTGCTTGAACATTATTGCCACATCTTTGAGCCAATCACCCTGGAAATCTTTCATCTCTATTGGTATCTATAGAATCATTTCTGAAATCACTTTTGCTTACTGAATGGATAAACATTCTTGTTATACCATGACATACTCCTATTGATGTCTACCTACTTGTTTGCTTTCTTGAAGTCACCTTCTACTTGTTGTCCAACATGTGTTGTGTTTATCCTTGAAAAATTATGTCCGCTACTCATTATTAAATCTCCTTGAAAATCATTTTTTTTGCTTGTTGCAATATCTTTGGTTGCATTTTAAACTTCCTTGAACTATCTGAAATTTAAGAAGATTTCAATTTGTGTACCATGATCATAAATTTAAAAAACATTTTAAATAAAGAATATTCTATTATACAGGATTATGAATGTCCAAAATAATTGACTGGTTTAAGTTTAATGAATTCATTGAGTTTAGACATAAATGTCATGCAAACATCTGTGTTCAATTTTAATAGACCTTAACCAACTTCTACATGTTGTGTCTTGAATAATCCTCTGAAATCTAGAAATTTTAAAATCATGGCAATTTTAGTTGAGTCACTTGAATTAAGTATTGTCTTTAAACATCAGAAAATCTAAAAATTTCGAAGGGTCTAAATTTGAAAGAGCAATGACAATGGTTCATTGAGAAACCATGTCCTTAAACCTTTGAAGTTTAGTGGACTGAGTTATAAAGTGCCACTGTTAACTCTACAAAAAATTTATTGAAAATCTAGGCAGAGCAATGGCAAGATCACTGAGAAATATATCTCACTTATCACTGAAATAAGTTGAGGTATGTCATGAAGTGTCAAGGTTATCCTTATTCAAATTGAATCATGATAGTCAGTCACACTGAGTTCTTAGAGATACTGGCATCTAAACAATATGTGTCCTCTAGATACAAAGTATGTACTGAACTTAATTGCTCCTGAGAAGAAAAAATGTTGATGAACAAAAGAAAAAATATAAAATTGGTTGCAAAAATTGAAAAGGGAAATTGTTGAAACCCTAGACAAAATCAGATAAGATCATGTTTGTTTAACCTCAATACTAATTTTTATAACTCCTAAAGGAGTCATTAAAACTTGAATAAGTATAATGAAGGAAGGTTAAACAAGATGTAAATATGAGAGTTTGGTTCGTGTTTATTAAAATTTGAACTCAGATATGGACACAAAAATTTTATTGACAAACTCTAAAGACATCATATTTAAATCATGTTGTCAAATAAGGATCATTTCATAAGACCTTTATAATGGAAGAATCAGACAACTTCAATCCTTTCTGAGTTATGAAATTGTTATCTGATTGAAAACTTTGAAATTGTTATCTGATTGAAAACTTTGAATGATCCATACTTTTGAAATCCTTGCTGAAAATCATTTGCTTATACTCATGTCATACCTACTGCTTCATTGTCTCTTCAATTTGAGATCAGAATATGCTTGCTCATTTTCTCAGTTCATGACATGAATTGTCCATGTTTGAAATCATTTCATATCTCTGTTTTTGATGATATCTTTATTGACTGAATCATCTCCAGTTTTTGAACTTTTATTCAAACCACTCTCTTTTGTCAAAAGGGGGAGATTGTTTGATAAGTCATTTCTTATGAGAGATGTGTTTCCATTGCTTGATGTGTTCATACCTCAAGGGGTAGAAAAAAAAATTTCACATGTCATTGGTAGACATTCTCTTCAATCTCAAAGGGGAGAATAGTTTTGCACATTTCATTGCTAGGCATTGCATTCCCTGTCTAAGGGGGCGAACATTTCCACTGCCTATATCAAACCATTTTCTTCATTTTGATAATGTGAAAGGGGAAGAATAGTTTGATGAGTCAGTATACATTATGTGTGATAAATTGGTCATAATGACTCATAGTGTGGCCATCATCAAAAAGGGGAAGATTGTTGTCCCTGTGGTTTTGATGATGTCAACCACTATGACTCATCTATGAGTCAGTGCTTATGGTGCATTAGTGTGCTTTGGTGCATTAGTTGTATATCTTTTTGATGTTATGATTTTGATCTCATCATGATCTTGTCATGTGTAAAAGTATGTGAATATCCTTGAACTATGTGAAGAATATGTTAAACAGATTGGTTGACAGATCCACAGTTCAGATCAAGCAAGAGCAAAAAGAATATTCAAGTTCAGCAGGACAGATTTGATGATTTGATGAAGACTCATGGTGGTTCGGCAAAGAAGAAGCTTTCATGTAGACGAAGTTGACTTCAGAAGTTACTCAAGCCGACTTCAAGTCAGCCAGAAGCCACCCGCCAGCAGACACAGATAAGGGTGAAAAATATCCTCTACCACTGACAAATATGGCTTGAGGGTGACAAATAGCGAAGTAGAGGTGACAAATAGCTTGGTGCTAGAAGAAGAAGGTTGAGAAGAAGAAAAGATGAAGATGGAGTCGACACAAGAAGCTCATGGAGTAGACGCCAAGGTCACCCGTTAGCCAAAGCTACAAAGGTGACGGCTAAAGGCAAATAAGGGTGATAAATAGCTAAGTAACAGTGACAAATGAACGGTAAGAGTGAAAAATAGCTCTATAAGGGTGAATAATGGGTGACAAGGCTAACGAGCTTGGACGTGAAGAAGCGGCGTTGACGCAGAGCTCAAATGGCATCGACGTAGTCCAATGGCCAACACCAATATGTCTGTCAAATGAATCAAACAAGCTGACAAATGAAGAAATGAAATGGCAAATGAAGATTACAGGTGATTAACTGATTACAAGGCTGTTAAATGGGTCACAACGATGACGAACAAAATCCAAGGCTGAAGAAATGTTGAGCAAAGAGGAAGAACTGCTATCAATGTAACATATGTCCAGCAGCTATGAAGAATGGCCTCCAACGGTGAGAAATATCCTACAAGGATGAAAAATGATAGACAAGGATGATAAATAGCTCACAGAGAGGACAAAGGTGTGATTCCGGTGAAGAACGGCTCACAAGGAGACCAAGTGTTGAGCAAGGTAGACCAACGGATGCTAAGGCAGACAAATGGGATATAACAGTGACAAATAAGTGTTCAAGGGTGAAATATACCCGATACGGGTGACAAATGGGTCACAAGGCGACGGCTCTTAAACAAGAGAAAAAGAGAAGAGGCGACAGCTCAAGCAGGACACGGGTGACAAATAACTTTATAAGGCTGACAAATAGTTCCTTAAGGGTGAAAAAGAGGTCGGTATGGCTGAAAAATAGCCAAGCTCGTAAGTGACTCAAGAGAAGCATGTGGTTTTGATCCCAAATTTTTGGGCACATGATCCTAGACATCTGACATGGCTTCTGAATAGATTATTCTCACTGACATATGGACAATAGGCGGGAAGTTATTTTGGGTAATTTTACTTCAAATCTGGTTTTGTCTACTCAATATGTAGATCGCTTCTTCGTGAGGAGAAGGGTGCTACAATAGAAGAGCTACTGAAAAGAGAGAGCTGTGGAAGAAGAACAGAGAGCAGTATAGTCTATAGAATTGAGAGAGAAGCAGAAGAGAAAAGAAGAGAGAGAGAAGCTGTAAGAAGAATCAGAGAGAAGATCTGAGAGAGAAGGTTATGAAAGGAAGAAGAAGAGAAAGAGAGAGCTCGAGAGAGAGAGAGTCTGGATCAAAGCCATAGTGTGCAACCAGGAGTTCAAATTGAAGATCTGTTGCTTCATTAGTTCTTGGATCAAATCCAGAACTGCCTTGCTCCTGTGGAGCTATATTTTGTTTGTCTTTTCATTTGTTTACTTTTCAATTGCTACATTGTATTTCTCCGGTGGTACTTTGCAATACTGTTCGGAGGTGTGATCATATTTTGACTGGTCACGTTCTGGTGTGTAAACCAGGGTGCGATGGTGTTCCTCGTGTGCTACCATAGTGCAGCGGCTCTAATTCTACTAGGTAGAGTTAGGGGTGCGACGGTGTTCCTCGTGTGCTGTCGTAGTGCAGTGGTACTAATTCACTTGGTAGAGTTAGGTTTGTGTTCATCAGGTTGATGAGCACGGGTCCCTCTGTGGTATCAGAGGAAGAGAGAAACCTACCTTAGATTAAATCAAAGAGGAACAAGAAAAATAGGATGAAATGCCGACGAGCTTCCTTTCTCCTGAAATCTTACCCCCAAATCACCACCAATTCCTTCCCCAATGTTGCAAAGGCCTAGAGGGTGATTGGAGAGGCCTATTTATAGGAAAAATTTGTTGTAATCCTGTGGTTTTGATGATGTGAAACACTATGAATCATGTGCATGATGGCATATGTGTTTATGTTACTTTAATGCTGATGATGTGGCTTTGATGTGACTTTAGTGTATGCATGATGACATTTTGGTTGATGACATTTTGGTTGTTTTGGTTCACCCTGTCAGATAGGTCAATGCACATTCATATGTGTCATGTTTAAGGTTTGTGCATGTTTTGCATATAGCTTTATAAGGTCTGTGCATGTGTTGTATAAGGTATGTGCATGTTTTGCATATAGCTTCACAAGGTCTGTGCACATTTCCACCTAGTGTTAACCAAGGTCGGTGCATGTTGTTTACTTCAATACACAAGGTCTGTGCATGTTTTCATCTAATGCTAACTAAGGTCGATGCTAATGTAGAACACATGCATAGTAAGGTCGACGCTTGCTTCAGTCTGCTACATACTAAGGTCGGTGCTAGTGTGTATGAGTCCTCACTAAGGTTTGTGCTAGTGTGTACGAGTACTCACTAAGGCCGATGCTAGTGTGTATATGTTTCTCACTATGGTCGATGCATGTTGTTGCACGATGGACCCATACTAAGGTCGATGCTAGTGTGTACGTGTACTCACTAAGGTTGATGTTAGTGTGTATTTGTTTCACATTAAGGTCGGTGCACCATCACTATAGTCAGTGCACATGAAGGTTTATGGTCATAGCAAATGCATAAAAACTTAGTTATGCAGGTCGGAGCATCTTAATCCTAGGTCTAAGCACATGCATATGATTTGTTCATTAGAGTCAGTGCACATGCATGCTCCATGCCTTCTCAAGTCTATGCACCCTGTACAAGTCTGCATAGTCAGGTCGGTGCATGTCTTCACTAGCAGCATAACAGGTCGGTGCATCTTCTCACCAGTAGCATATCAAGTCCGAGCACATGCATAAAAGGCCTAGTTAAAGTTAGAGCACATGTTGCACCAGGTCTGAGCATATGCATAGATTCATGTCTACGCAAGTTGGTGCACATAGCACTATCAAGTCAGAGCACATGTGCTACCATGCATAATAAGGTCTGAGCATATATGCTGGCTTGCACCATTAGGTCTGAACACATGTACTAACTTGCATGATAAGGTCTAAGCATATATGTTAGTGTGCATTACATGGTCGAAGCACATGTCTAAGCATATGCACTCAAGTCTGAGCACATGCACTGTTGGGTCTGAGCATACCAGTGATAGGTCAATGCTAGTGTGTCTAGGTTTCATATCATGACAGTGTATCGTATGTGCATAATGCTTAGTCAAGTCTATGCATTTTTCACACTTGTTTGAAAATCATTGATGTATCTTTGTCTAACTAATACTATGATCAATATTCTTATAAGTCAGAGCACATTGATTATGACTCATGATCACATAATGTTTGACAAAATGCCTTATTCACAGGGACATACTTAGCAACCAGGATCGAACACTTGAAGTGCTAGAGACAGTCATGTGGTTCAAGTTTCTATCTCACAGGCACGTGATCCAAAGCGAAGTCAGGACTGGAGGTTCTGCCACGTGGACAGCTTATCCTCAACATCTGACATGTGGATTCCCAGAGCGCACTTCGGTTGGAATCTTTGGGCGAGAAATGTGTTTCCCACACGCCCAAAGTATGAGCTCATGGGACCCAAGCCTGAGGCTCTATAAAAGCTTCTCCTACGATCGAATTCAAAGATACACAGACGAGAGAAGAATTCAGAGAGCAGGAGAGAAGAAAAGAGGGCTCGAGAGACAGAAGAAAGGAACTAGGAGAATCAGAGAGAAGAACGGAGAACCAGAAGAGAGACACCAAATCAGAGAGTGAGAGCAACAGAGAAGAAAAGAAAGTGAGAAAAGAGAGAGAAGAGTAAGAGTTAGAGTGCTGAGAGAGAGAGAGAGAGAGAGAGAGAGCGCTGAAGGAAGAAGAAGGAGAAAAAAGAAAAATAGAGTATCATGAAAGTAGAAAAGGTTTGAGAGAAAAGAGAGAGTGTGCAAAGAGAGAATAGAGAGAGAGAGATTGTGCTTGAAGATCTGCATTCTTAGTTCTGGATCAAATCCAGAACTGATTTTGCTCCTGCATGAGCTATATTTTTCAGGTTTTCATTTCCAGCTTTCTGGTGCTGTGATTCATCTTTTATTTTTTGCATTTCTGATTTTATCAAGCTATGTGTCAGCGCTAGTAGAGGATTAGTTCCTCTGGACAGCAAGTTGTGATGCTCAGCTGTAAGCAAGCTGTAATGCTCAGCAGTCGAAGCTATGAATCAGCGGAAGCAAGCTATGATGCTCAACTGTAAGCAAGCTGTGATGCTCAGCGGTTCAAGCTATTAGGAAGCGGGAAGCCTCACTCAAGTTTGAGTGGGGGATGGATGTAGGTCTGCAGGTAGCAGACTGAACCATCTAAATCTTCTTGTCTTCGTGGTTTGATTGCTATTCTATCTCACGGTAGATGTATGCTTAGGTCCGTCTCTGTTGCCCAATTTCAGCCTAAGTAATTCTATAGTTCACCGTGTGTTTAACGTGGTTCTGACTAACAGTTATGTAGAATAGCTGAGTGCTTGCTGGGTATGCATGTTAAGTGTTCGAGTGAGATTCACATAAGAACAATTGGTTAAGTGTTTGAGTGCGGGTCTCAATAGAATATCAGTTTAACTGAGCCTATCTGATTTTAATTCCGCAAGATTTTATATCAAATTTTTAATTGGGCAAAATTTTGAAGGGGAGATTCATTCACCCCCCCTCTGAATCTGAGTCTGCATCATCTCATAGCTCCAACAATTGGTATCAGACCGGGTCTCTGATTGTCCAGATCCAACGATCTGCAGAGGATCCTACTAGTTTTTGGTGCATTATTGTCTTCAGCATACTGTATTGAAACTGCTTGTTATTTTTCTCAATGGCTCATCCTCCTGTATTTGATGGTTCTAACTTCAGTAAGTTGCTTGGCGGCCTATGCACTTACATGAACTCCATCGATCTAAATCTATGGAGTCTTGTATCCAACGGCCCACATAAACTACCTCATGATAAGACCAAGTGGTCTAATGAGGACAAATAAAAGAACCATGATAACATCAAAGTTCTTGGTATCATGAAGGCTGTAGTTAACTCTGACAAATTTCTAGTTGTTTTCAGGTGCACATCTAGTAAAGAAATATTAGATAAAATGATTGAAGTGCATGAGAGCAAGGAAGAACAAAATGAACAATGCCTGATGACCAAGCAAAATGATGACAGCAATGAGACTTCATCTCAGGTAAGCTCTGGATCAGAAGAATTTTCTTTTGATGAATTAGTGAGCATGTATGAAGAGCTGTCTGATAGATATAAGAAAATGAAAAATGAAAATATAATGTTGAAAAAGAAAGTTGATCAAAAACAAATCAAATTCTTCATGTGAAAAGTGTTTGAAACTGAAACAATCTTATGATGTCTGTCTATCTGATGTTCATACGTATAAGAAACAAATTTGTTTGCTAAAAAGTGAAAATCAAGAATTTGCAAATAAAATTTCTAGACTGGAAGATAAAATGAAGTCATTGGGTGATGATCAAATTTTGATCGATGATTTAGTTCAGAATGAGAAAGTGATGAAAGAAAGTGAAAATCTAAAGGAGCAAAATAAAAGTTGATGGTATTGAATATTATCATGTCAGAAAAACTTATAGCTCTTGAGAAAGAAAAATGTGTGTTCTCTAACAATGCCAATAACTTGCTCATTTTTGAGAAAGAAATTGAAAACATCAAAAATGAAAATGAATCCCTGAAAGAAAGGATTGTTGTTTTTGAAAAATGCAAGTTTGTGTTGCGAGACAGCTTAGAAGAATTAGATAGTCTTAAGATAGAAATTAAAAATTATAAAACTGCAAATAAGGTGTTAAATGAATGTGTTAATTACAGTGAACAAGAGATTGTTAGTTATGAGATACACATTACATCTCTAGAAAATGAAATTCTTGATCTGAAAAACTCACTGTCAAAATCTGTCAAAGGTAAAGAGAAGTTAAAAGCTCATTTGAATGATGAAGTCACTAAATTAAGTGAAGGGATAAGTTGCAATTCTGGGATTAAAAAGGCTGTGAGGAACTAGCTATATACAACCTTTGTTTGAAGTACTGAAGTAGTTGGAACCTCTCAGAAATCACCTAAGAAATCTGCTGCAGTCAAAACTCAAAAAGAAAATAAAAATCAAAAAATGCAAAAATAGAAAAATAATTTTTAGAAATAAGAATTCAGAAACATGCATTCTAAGAACCCTCATGTGAAAAATCATCATGCTTCAAAGAAATCTAAGGTTTCATATTTCTATTGTGGTAAGTATGGTCACATCATGCATGACTGTATTTTAATGAAAAATGATGATTTAAATGTTGATAAAATGCATGCAAAGAATTCTTAGGCTAGAAAATTCTCGAATGTTCAGAAAAAGATCACTGCATGTTTTTACTATGGGAAATCTGGCCATATGATGAATGACTGTTTTATAAAGAAGAAGGATGATGTGAACTTTAGTAGAATTCATGCTAGGAATTCTCATGCTAAGAAACCTTCTTCTATTCAAAAGAAAAGAATTCACTGTCTATACTGTCATAAGATAGGTCATCTCATGCATGAGTGTAGACTAATGGAACAAGATGACCTGAAAGCAAGTGCTATGCATGATAGAAACTTCTCTGCTCAAGAGAGGACTATTACTCAGAAGAGAAACATGAAGTGTTTTCAATGTGGGAAGTTTGGACACTTTACTGCACAATGCTGGCAAGCACATGGGAGTGGTAGTTACCACAAATTTGTTAAAACCCTTGTGTATCAAAATAATTTTGGTAGAAATAAATCTGGTTTTAAAAGAAACACTTCTGCATGTTTTGAATGTGGAAAACTTGGCCACCGAGCTTCTGAATGCTGGTTGGCAGGTTATGGAAAACAAAATGTTCATGCAAATAACAGAGCTCTTCATGTTAATGCACATAGATTTCATGTCTATAATAATGTGCACAAAAAGACCTTAAAGTCTGTTATTTCTTGTCACTATTGTGGTCAGTTAGGACATTCTATGTCTAACTGTTTCATGATGAAGTTTGATGATTCACTAGCTCAAAAATGGTTGAGAGCACCATTCAAAGGTGCCACTGTCATTTCAGGACCCAAGACTGCTTGGGTACCTGCTTGTGCAAAATAAGAAATTGTTGTGCAGGTGTGCCTTGGAACTGAGAAATAAAAGGGGTAAATAAGTCAAGACACCTGAATATGATAAAACCCCATTTCTACTCTTTACAGGTTTGTTCATTTGAATTCTTCAGAAATTTTCTTTATAGCTGCATATCATGCTAAATCTGATTGGTTAAAACTTTCATGTATACATATTCTTACTTACTTTGACATTTGCATTACACTACATGAGTTTATTTATTCATATATTGAGCTGTTTGTGTACATATTCATTGAAAATATGTCGAATTCATTTCTCATCTACATGCATATATATTTTGACATTTAATTGTTTCTCAATTTGCATGTTGAGAGGGAGATGAAACAAATTTAAATGTATGGAATTTCATGTCTACATACATTTTCACATATCATATCCAATTGAATTGTCTTGCATATTCTGAAACTGTTGTGCATATTCATGCATGACTTCATGGTATATTAAATGGTTTAGCACTAAAGGGCAGATTAAGTTTGTCTGAAAGTTCTAACCATGTGTGAGGTGGTCCTTTGGACCTAAGTACTCCGCCTGGTACCATGGGTCATATTGCACATAGGGTAGTCTAAGACATACTTCATTGTACTCCCTTGCATAATGTTTCTTGCATATGTTGCACTTAGAATTCAGTCACATAGTGCATAAATTCAGGGGGAGTCTGTCAAGATAATATTTATGATTCATGCATACTTGGTCAAATTAATCCTCTGTATGGTTTTCATGTCTCATATAATGGTTCAATGCATTTAAATAGGGAGAGCTCATAAGTGCTCATCATTCATGGTAATAATTGGATCATAAATGCTCAATATTCAGAATACATTAGTGCATAAAGTCTGGGGGAGTCTTGTAACTCATGCATATTTGTTTAGATTAAGTCCCCTGCATGTCATCATATCATAATTGAAATTTCAAAATTGTCATATAGTTCATATAGATAAGGGGAGTTCATGCTAAGAAATCATTGTCCATTGCATACATTGTATATTGTTAGGGAGAGTACATTTGTTGCACTTCTTAATAATCCAGATTTGAAGTGTCGACACCATGAGTCTACATTATTTTGCAAGTGTTCTGTTTTATGCGTTTGTGAGCAGTGTCGACACCTTCTTTGATGTACTTCTGATCTTGATTCTATCTTGATTGGTCAACCGAATTATTCACTGTCTCATAAATTGATCTGATTTAAGTTGGACCAATGTTTCATTACTTCTCATATCATTTGATCTCCACTATCTGCTCAGAAATCATTTGAGTTTATTTGAGAGTCAATCCATATGCATACATGTGTCAATTACATATCACTCATAAAGAAAATTCCAAAAAGATTGATTCACTGCATATAGACAGGGGAAGCATAAAACAAGTTTTGAACTGCATGGCTATTCAACTGTTCTATCGTTGTTTCTTCAATCATTTAGCCATATCCTTGCTTATCCTTTTATCTCTGCTCTTTCAGTAATTCCTCTCCAATAATTGGTATCAATTGGACTCACTTGCCTTCACATGTTCTAAAATCATTTGAACTCATATCCTTCTCTTATCTGGAATCATTACTGTGTTGCATTTGCTGACGAGGAGCTGATTGTCATAAAGTCTATTTTTAAACATCACTTGACTTGCCATTCCTTGAAAATCTTTCTAGCTGATGTAATTCTTGAATTGTTCGACCAACTTCTATTTTGCCTGATGCTCTCATGGTCACCTCTGTCACCTGTCTGAATTTAAAATTCTCTCACACATGATGCATATTCTGTTGTTGGTTTGGGTGCTTCTGACAATTCTATTGATCTATCTACAATTCATGAAGATTTTAATGGGCATATCTTGATCATAAATCTGAAAACATTTGAACTATGAATCTTTCATTATATGGAACTATGAATGTCTGAAATACTTAGCTGGTTTAAGTCTTATGTATTTATTGAGTTTTGATTTGAACATCCTGAAAATATCTGAATCAAATCTGTTAATAAACTTTAATCAGGTAGTTCATTTTATATCATGTAAGATCTTCTGGAATCTAAAAATTCTGAGATCGTGTCTAACTCTGGTAGAGATACTTGTAGTAAGTATTATCTTTAAACATCTGAAAATCTGAAAATGTCAAAAAGATAAGAGTTGGTCAGAGCAATGACTCTGGTTACTGAGAAACCATGTCCAAAGGACTGTGTCATGATGTACCATAGTTAACTCTGTTGGAAAATTATTGCAATATCTGTAGAATTAAGGCAGAGCAATGGCTAAGTTGCACTAAGAAACTGGGTCCTTCATCAAAGAAATGGAGTAAACCTATGTCATGAAGTGCCATAGTTATCTCTGTTCAGGGTGAAGCATGACAGTTAGTAACACTAAGTGCTTAGGGATACTAGCGTCTAAACAACGTGTATCCTCTAGTTACAAGATGTGCACTAAAACTTGATTACTCTTGAAAAATGTGACCAATAATTGGTATGAAAAGATATTCGACTCTGAAAAATAATTGCTTCAAAAAAATTTCAGAATTGATAGACAAAATCAAATGCATTTATGTTTGTTTAACATCAATACTACTGTTTGTATCTCCTAGAGGGGTCATTGAAATTGGTTGATTAAGATGAAGGAAGGTTTAAACTAGATATTAATATGGAAGCTTGGTTCACTTTTATTAAAAAGATTGATTCTCAAATATGAGTACAGAATTTATGAACAAACCTTGAATACATCATATTTAAACCAGGCTGTTCAATAAAGATTATGTCATAAGCCTTTATAGTGGAAGAATTTGAAATATCTTTAACTTTGGATTTATGACTTTGATCACTCATTGAAAATCCTCTCTAAAATTTTGGAAGCTCAGTGGGACTTGTTATGTTCTTGTTCTGATTGTGTTGCATATCACATTTTTCAAATTGCTCATATGCACTCCACCTGCTCCCCTGTGTTTTTGCTGAACTCATGTACATTTACTTCTGTATGCCTGATGATTTGATTTCATTATAATTCTTCTGCACTTTCAAGGGGGAGATTATCTCATCAGCATCTTTCTGAATTTCCTTTACTGACCAAGGGGGAGCATATATTTATCTTCTGAAACTCTCCATTCCTACTCTTGTGCTTTCACTGATCTTCATTTGTCACAAGGAATAGAGTTGCATTTTTCAAAGGGGGAATGTAATATGACATCAATGAATTAATCAAATTATTCACTTCTTTTTGATGACGTCAAAGGGGGAGAATAATTTGATATGAGTCTGATCGTGCATTTTGTTTGTGTGTGACTCATAGTGTTGCCATCATCAAAAACGGGGAGATTGTTGTAATCCTGTGGTTTTGATGATGTCAAACATTATGAATCATGTGCATGATGTCATATGTGTTTGTGTTGCTTTAATGCTGATGATGTGGCTTTGATGTGACTTTAGTGTATGCATGATGACATTTTGGTTGATGACATTTTGGTTGTTTTGGTTCACCCTGTCAGATAGGTCAATGCACATTCATATGTGTCATGTTTAAGGTCTGTGCATGTTTTGCATATAGCTTTATAAGGTCTGTGCATGTGTTGTATAAGGTCTGTGCATGTTTTGCATATAGCTTCACAAGGTCTATGCACATTTCCACCTAGTGTTAACCAAGGTCGATGCATGTTGTTTACTTCAACACACAAGGTCTGTGCATGTTTTCACCTAGTGCTAACTAAGGTCGATGCTAATGTAGAACACATGCATAGTAAGGTCGACGCGTGCTTCAGTCTGCTACATACAAAGGTCGGTGCTAGTGTGTACGAGTACTCACTAAGGTCGGTGCTAGTGTGTACGAGTACTCACTAAGGTCGATGCTAGTGTGTATATGTTTCTCACTAAGGTCTATGCATGTTGTTGCACGATGGACCTGGTACATACTAAGGTCGAGGCTAGTGTGTACGTGTACTCACTAAGGTCGATGTTAGTGTGTATGTGTTTCACATTAAGGTCGGTGCACCTTTACTATAGTCAATGCACATGAAGGGTTTTGGTCAGAGCAAATGCATAAAAACTTAGTTATGCAGGTCAGAGCATCTTCATCCTAGGTCTAAGCAGATGCATATGATTTGTTCATTAGAGTCGGTGCACATGCATACTCCATGCCTTCTCAAGTCTATGCACCCTGTACAAGTCTGCATAGTCAGGTCGGTGCATGTCTTCACTAGCTGCATAACAGCTCGGTGCATCTTCTCACCAGTAGCATATCAAGTCTGAGCACATGCATAAAAGGTCTAGTTAAAGTTGGAGCACATGTTGCACCAGGTCTGAGCATATGCATAGATTCATGTCTACGCAAGTTGGTGCACATAGCACTATCAAGTCAGAGCACATGTGCTACCATGCATAATAAGGTCTGAGCATATATGCTGGCTTGCACCATTAGGTCTGAGCACATGTACTAACTTGCATGATAAGGTCTAAGCATATATGTTAGTGTGCATTACATGGTCGAAGCACATGTCTAAGCATATGCACTCAAGTTTGAGCACATGCATTGTTGGGTCTGAGCATACCAGTGATAGGTCAATGCTAGTGTGTCTAGGTTTCATATCATGATAGTGCATCATATGTGCATAATGCTTAGTCAAGTCTATGCATTTTTCACACTTGTTTGAAAATCATTCATGTATCTTTGTCTGACTAATACTATGATCAATATTCTTATAAGTCAGAGCACATTGATTATGACTCATGATCACATAATGTTTGATAAAATGCCTTATTCACAGGGACATAATTAGCAACCAGGATCGAACACTTGAAGTGCTGGAGATAGTCACATGGCTCAAGTTTCTATCTCATAGGCACGTGATCCAAAGCGAAGTCAGGACTGGAGATTCTGCCACGTGGATAGCTTATCCACAGCGTCTGACATGTGGATTCCCAGAGCGCACTTCGAGTGGAATATTTGAGCGAGAAACGTGTTTCTCACACGCCTAAAGCGTGAGCTCGTGGGACCCAAGCCTGAGGCTCTATAAAAGCTTCTCCTGCGATCGAATTCAAAGATACACAGACGAGAGAAGAATTCAGAGAGCAGGAGAGAAGAAAAGAGAGCTCGAGAGACAGAAGAAAGGAACTAGGAGAATCAGAGAGAAGAATGTAGAACTAGAAGAGAGAGACCAAATCAGAGAGCGAGAGCAGTAGAGAAGAAAAGAAAGAGAGAGAAGAGAGAGAAGAGTAAGAGTTAGAGTGCTGAGAGAGAGAGAGAGAGCTGAAGGAAGAAGAAGGAGAAAAAGAAAAATAGAGTATCGTGAAAGTAGAAAAAGTTTGAGAGAAAAGAGAGAGTGTGCAGAGAAAGAATAGAGAGAGAGAGAGAGATTGTGCTTGCAGATCTGCATTCTTATCAGTTCTTGGATCAGATCCAGAACTGATTTTGCTCCTGCGTGAGCTATATTTTTCAGTTTTCATTTCTAGCTTTCTAGTGCTGTGATTCATCTTTTATTTTTCCATTTCTCATTTTATCAAGTTGTGTGTCAGCGCTAGCAGAGGATCAGTTCCTCTGGACAACAAGCTGTGATGCTCAGTTGTAAACAAGTTGTAATGCTCAGCGGTCGAAGCTATGAATCAGCAGAAGCAAGCTGTGATGCTCAGTTGTAAGCAAGCTGTGATGCTCAGTGGTTCAAGCTGTTAGGCAGCGGGAAGCCTCACTCAGGTTTGAGTAGAGGATGGACGTAGGTCTGCGGGCAGCAGACAGAACCATCTAAATCACCTTGTCTTCGTGCTTTGATTGCTATTCTATCTCACTGTAGATGTATGCTTAGGTCCGTCTCTGTTGCACAGTTTCAGCCTAAGTAATTCTATAGTTCACCGTGTGTTTAACGCGGTTCTAACTAACAGTTGTGTAGAATAGCTGAGTGCTTGCTGGGTATGCATGTTAAGTGTTCGAGTGAGATTCACATAAGAACAACTGGTTAAGTGTTCGAGTGTGGGTCTCAATAGAATATTAGTTTAACTGAGCCCATCTGATTTTAATTCTGTAAGATTTTATATCAAATTTTTAATTGGGCAATATTTTGAAGAGGAGATTCATTCACTCCCCCTCTGAATCTGTGTCTGCACCATCTCATAGCTCCAACAAAATCCAGCCAAGAAAGTGAAGATTCCTTTCCCCAAAAATTAAAATTCTCCACCTTTGAATTTATTGTTCATGGCATAAAATTCAAACTTTTTCCCTAACCTAGCTTTAATAGGGTGGAAAAACGTGGGCAAAAGGTCAAAATTAAGGTGGGCTGTGATGTAAGGTTTGAATTTTGTGACAATCTTCTAGAATTTAGACTAATTTAATCATATGAAATGGTGTTTAACATGTGCTACGAATTTTAACCCTATTTAGCCCATTAACCCATAATCCTGACCATTAAGGGTTATTTAATGGCCCAATTGTTAATCATAATCAATTCTAGTTAATTTAATTAGGTCTCTTATAATTTTTCTAAAATTTAAAACATTTAATTTTAATTTATTTCAATAAAAAATAAATTATCAAGTTTATTTTATATAATTTCATCATTTAATAAATATTATAACTATTTGACTAAATTTAAATATTCATTTATCTAGTTATTTGTTGGGTTACTATAACTAGGGTCGCCACACTCGAGTGACAGGAGTACTATCCACTAAAAGTAAGGTCGGATGCGTCCACTGACAACTTAGTCCACCACCTCAAGTGTCTCCCTACATGCCCCAGGCAGAAAGTGAGACACCGTACACGAAACACAAGACAAGGGTCAAGTCGGGGTCGTGCTCATTAGTACGCGTCCGAAGTCTCCGACCATGTGTTCACACACGGACTGACTACGCTGCTATAGATAAACTATCTACCCCGCCCTAAACTAATAAGCAATATATGTATATGCATGAAAGTATGAACAAAGGGGTGATAAGAGATAGAAAATGTACTGTGATCGCCACCAAGGATTAACAACGCCAAATGGTGGAGAAAAGGGATGCAACGGCGCCGTGTACCTTGGAAAAAAGGATGAAGAGCATGGCCAAAGAAGAGACCACTAACACTTGATCACGCTTAACCAACGGGGTGCGGGGAACGATGTGGGTGTCACCTCCTCTCCTTCCCGCCGGCTAGAGGAAGAGAGCCTCACGTCATGCTCATGCTCTCCTGCAAAATAAAGCTAAACAACAAGGGAAACTCATTAGAAACAATGCATATGTAGCATCCATCCCTAAGTGATAAAGTAGCATGAAAGATTGAGGAAGAATGCACAAGGGGGAGGTTTTTAACCCCTGTGAAAGGGTGCAAATAAAATGTGTGTGTGTTGTGATGAGAATGAAACAAATAGGGGGGGGGGAAATCACGTAGCACAACTACGGGAAACGGAGATGCAATATGTAGAAAAATGCATGTGTAGCAGAAAATGCAGAGATTGTGATAAAATAGAGAATTGGGAGGGGAATAACTAAGAAATGGAATGATGAAATCAAGTCCTTGAGCATGGAAAATGTAGACAATACTTCCCTCTTCAAGTCAGGGTCAAAGATACGAGTCAGAGATGCGGCATGGCTTCGCCCCGAACCAAGAAAGAGCCCCCCTTCACGTTCTACGAACTGGGCATCTATTTATAAGAGTGCAGAAACCCTAGCCCGAATTTAGGAGATAAAGACCCAAAAATAGAGATTTAGATTGATAAAACTCGTGGATAATAGTGAGAATATATCTCCAGGATGGATTAGAATCAATCAAAGAGGATTATCTCGGAGAAAATGGATCAAACAAGGAGTCCAAGGAGTCCTCGGGTGAAGAAATTGGAGTTCAGGAGGTTCTGGACTCTCTGTAGAACAAACGGTCGATCGCAGGGCCGCAACTTGAAGAAACGGTCATGGGAGGACCGCCGTTTGGGTAGAAATGGTCATATGGGTGACCGCCAGGGGACAGGGCCGAGCCTGGGCAATTTGGGCACAAAGAGGGAGGTAGCGGTCTTCCCAAGACAGCTATCGAAAGATATTTTATATATATATATATATATATATATATAATGCAGGGAAATAGCGGTCCTTGGTTGACCGCTACCTCCTGGTAGCGGTCAACCCATGACCGCTACTAGAGGGGGCTGCCCGGGTGCCGCCCAGTCGACCGTTTAAGCTCTGAATTGGCCCGAAATGGGCCTAAAAGTTGGGGAATTGAAGATTAAAGCTTCCAAATCTCGAAGTGGGCTCGAAATAGGCTCAAAGAAGGCTCCAAAACAATGGTTAATTCAGGACATTATAAAGGAGAATAAGAGAAATAACTTGACTTGTAGGCTGAAAATGGGTGTCAACAGATGCCCCTCCTTGATGTCCGCTTTGCAAGGGAACGAGCGAAAGCGACGCGGAGGCAGAATGGAAAGGAGATGAAGCGAAAGCGATAGCGACGTGAAATAGAGATGAAGCAGAGATGAAGCGGAGAGAACTGAAAAGCAGGCATCAAGGCAAAAGACACCCGTCACAACCAACAAGTGACAGGAATTCTTCTGAAAACACCGAGCTAACCACACGGAATGTATGACAAGGATGAGACATGTCTGGAGAACTAAATAACGACGGAAAGGAAACATGACCAGTCTCATTGGGGGACACAATCCACGGACAATGAGGGGATCGGAAAGAACATAGCTGAAAAGTTGAAAAATGAGAATTGAAACCGAGATAAAAATCCAGACAGGAATCACGCTGGCCAACCATACTAAGCGGGCAGATCAGAGAAGATGTTCAAATTCAAAGTGGAATAAGAATATCTTATCCAAGTGAAATGAAGTGCAATTAACCATTGCTGGGGAGAAACCCAGAAAGAATCACGAGACGTGAATGCTCAAAAATGACATGATGCATGCTGGGCTAAAATAAAGAAATCATCAAAACGAATGCAATGAAAGATAAAATAGAAAGTACTCAAGAATAATATTGCTAGACTGAGCAGGATGGGGTCAAGAGTCTTCTTGCGACCACGGCGTGCGAGACAGAGTCCATTGTTCCCCACCCGACTCAACCTAACGGCTTATCCAATGATTAACCGCATGCTCCTATATCATCATCATTTTTGTTAAAGGGGAACATCAGATCCTAGAACATACGGACAACCAGCCGGTCCTTGAGAGGCTATAATAATATATATACCATGTAGTAATGCAACGATGAGTAGGGATAGAGGGCCATACCTGACTTACTTACCACGCGAAACGGCATTTTTTTTGCATATTCAGATTTTTTGGATTTTTCATGTATAAGACACACCCACATGAAACCAAGCATAAAGATAACATAACAAAGATGAATAAGCAGGGAAATGAACATAACAAGACCATGAACGAAACATAACATGGAAAGGATGAATGAAGCATGACAATCACATCATGATATAGACAAAACATCACAAGAACAAACAATAAGTGTGGGACGGTGGGGCATGACAACACAACGCGGTGGGACAATACGCGCGGTGGAATAAGGACACGGTGGGACAAAGACACGTGGGACAACAACTGTTGGGACTCCTCTGGGTTGATAAGCAGTACGTGCACTGCTTTGTGCTGAAATGGTTTGATGATTGACAATAGTTGTTTTGATGATTAGCAATAGTAGTATTTGACTTAGTTGACCGTATTTTGATATGATGGTGTAAGTATTTTGATGCATTTATATGTCAGATAATCATATCAAAGTTGTTTGCATCTTAGTCTGTGCATTGAATAGAGTCGGTGCAACACATGGTTAATTTTGCATTGACTCCGTGAAGACTTAGCTCAAGGCACACTTAGTCAGTGCAATTCTTCTCGATGCATGCCACCAAGTCGGTGCAACCTCTGCACCAGGCACTTAGAGTCTGTGCAATATGTCTTAAGTAACTCGGTGCATAGAAGTTCATGCATTCACTTTTTCACATTAAGTCTGTGCAAGTCAAGCATACTGTGTGAATAAGTCCATGCAAGCTCTGGCACGGGGCATATTAAGTCAGTGCAACATCTCCAGTGGCATGTCATCAGTTCCGTGCAATACTCGCTCCTGTATATAGAGTCTGTGCATCTCTCACTCATGCACTGGTGTAGTCCAAGCAAGGGCACTCACGGATTGATCATGTTCGTGCAACACTTGCACACTACATATATCCTGACAATACATCCTCTGGCTTTGCGTTGAAAGCATGTCTGTGCATTTGCTTTCGCAGGAATGATTGAGTCTGTGCATGTGTGTGTGAGCATCATATTGACTCCGTGCATATTAACTATATCAGAATCTCTACTCTGTGCAATCTCTCTTCATATCGTATAATTGTTTGAATATGACCTTATATCTGATGCCTTGACAGGTGCCTTTTCGTAAAGACTAAGAATGGCATGTGATCCAAGATTGGGGGAAGTGCCAGGATCGCGACACGTGCAATGCAGTAAGCTGTAATGCTGACACGTGACCAAGATGTTTGGGCGGGAATCGTGATGACCACACGCCCTATCCTTCTACTGCTCTATAAATAAGAAGCTTCTTCCTTAGGAGAAGTGTGATTGTGAACATCCTTCAGAACAGCATAAGCAGAGAGAGCGTGCACGATCCAGAGAGAAGAGAACAAGAAGAAAGAGAGAAGAAGAGAAGGAGAGAGTTGAAAGAGAGGTGTCTGAGAGAATATTGTGAGTGTTTGTTCCTTAGCCTCTCGGTTCAGAACCGGAGTTGAAATTGCTCAGTGTTGAGCTACATTCCCCTAGTGGGTTCTTTTGTTTCTTCACTTGTTTTCTTTTTCATTTCTGAAACTGCGTTTCCAAGCTGTGTGTTAGCGGAGCAAGCTGTGAAGCTCAGCTATTTGCAGAGGTGGATTCCTCTGGTCGGGTAAAGCTGTAAGTCCCTAGCGGTTTGCAGAGGAGGATTCCTCTGGACGGCATAAGCTGTAACGCCTAGCGGCCTGTAGGGTTTTGACCCTGAAGCTGTGGATCAGCGAAGCTGTGTATCAGCAGTGGAAGCCACATTCCAGTTTGGAGTGTGGGGTGGATGTAGATCTCGGGTTTGAGATCGAATCACCTTAAAGATCCTTGTCAATTGTGATTGATTGTGTGGATTGTGTGCATCCTGCTTATTCTTTCATACAAAGTAGACGAATGCTTAGGATTGTTATTGTTCAGATCTGTTAGCATTGACATTCTGTGATCGAAATAGTTTATCCTTCTGTCGTCTATCAGCAGCTTGTTTTAATTCTGCACTTGAAGCTGTTGCTGTTGGTTTTAATTGGGTGACTGATCTATTCACCCCCCTCTAGATCGCTTATACCATCCTATCACTTGGTATCAGAGCATACCATCTGTTCTATCAACAACCACGGGGGATAAAAGACACAGACGACATATGTGTGGGATGACAACAACAACACATGGCATGGCGACACAGTGGGACAAAAATATAGTGGGACGAAAACATGACAGACACGGAGGGACATAACAACATGTGTGTGGGACGACACGGAGGGACATAAACACGTGTGACAAGGATACGGCGGGACAAAAGACATGACAAATACGCTCTTCAATCAAAGCCCAAGATCAGATGAAGCAGAACCGCCAGGTTCATAGTCATGAGGCAAAGCCCTCTCATGGAAACATGATGAAATGAAGCGAGGTAAGCTGAGAAGGACACGAGCTTCAGAACAGATCGACAGGGTGGATTGAAGAAGAGACAGATAAAAGATATGAACATGAGGCAAAACGAGAGATAGAAGAGAGCAAGGACAGCTTAAATATCCGAACCTGCATACTTAACACACAGATCATATCCATTCTCAAAATAAATAGAAAATGAAAAATGCATGAAGAAGGGAACCAAAGACACATATTTTTAGAGTTTTATATTTTTTTAGTTTTTTTGGATTTTCAACAATATTTGATTTTTTTAGATTTTGACATATTTTATTTTTTTGGATTTTGACATTATCTGATTTTTTAAGATTTTATTTTTGAGCAATATTTGATTTTTTTAGATTTTGACAATATCTCATTTTTTTAAAATTTTTGAAATAGAAATCCACAGCACCCAAGACGGGCTCAAACTACTGGCTAGGGATCGTCGTTCCTGAAGTGATAAAGTAGCATGAAAGATTGAGGGAGAACGCATCGGGAGGAGGTTTTTAACCCTTGTGAAAGGGTGAAAATAAAAGGTGTGTGTGTTGTGATGAGAATGAAACAAATAGGAGGAAAATCACGCAGCACAACTGTGAGAAACGGAGATGCAATATGGAGAAAAATGCATGTGTAGTAGAAAACGTAGAGATTGTGATAAAACAGAGAATTGGGAGGGGAATAACTAAGAAATGGAATGATGAAATCAAGTCCTTGAGCGTGGAAAATGTAGACAATACTTCCCTCTTCAAGCCAGGGTCGAAGATACGAGTCGGAGATGCGGCATGACTTCGCCCTGAACCAAGAAACACTACAAGAAAAGTCAGTGTTTGCAACGGCCGGATTCTATAGCAAATCCGTCCAAAATTCCGTCGTAAACCACTTTTGAGACAGATTTCAGACGGATTTGGGACGGGGTATGGCCGTTTCATATTCCTAGTTACAAATTTCAGACAGATAAAATTCTGTCCGAAATTCCATCTGAAATATGAGACGAAAATTTTCTGTCTGAAATTCCATCTCAAATAGTCTATCTGAAATACCGTCCCAAAATCCGTTTGAAATGTCAGACAGAATTATTCCATCCTTAGTTCCATCGCAAAACACCAGATCTGGAATTTCAGACAGACTTAGTGTGTCACTTTTTTCGTCGCAAACTTCAGACGAATCAGTCATAAAATCCGTCTGAAATGTTTTTTTAAAATTTATATAAAAAACATGAGTTTCAAACGGGCTGAAGCTCGTCTCTATTTCCGTCGTAAACTTCAAACAGATCCGTCATAAAATCCGTCTCAAACGTTTTTTAAATTTTATATAAAAAACATGATTTTCAGACGGACTGAAGCTCGTCTCTATTTCCGTCGCTAACTACAGACGAATCCGTCTTAAAATTCGTCCATAATATTTTTATTAATTTTTTTAAGAATTATAAAAAAAATTAAAAAAACTATTTACTTAAAAATACATCAAATATCATAATCAAATTAGCATATAGAAAATAAAACACATAAGAAACTCAACAAATATCCTCCAGATCATCCATATCCTCATCCTCCCCGCCCTGCTCATCTCCTTTGTCGCCGCTCGCAGAAGGATCCTCATATATTAAAAAAATAATAACATTCATTCATAGATAAAAAAATTAGTGTGAAGAGAAATTAAATATTTTATTAAATTACATAAATTCAAATCAAACGTAATATCAAATAGATAATTGCATAGATTTTATAGACCCCAACTAACCTAGCTCTGATCAGTATTTTAAATTAGTTACATTTAGAGCATGCAATTCTTAGCGCCGAGCTCAAACCGGATATCCAAATTGAAATCCGTCAGTTCTGACAAGTCACTTTCATCTCCCAGGTCGTGTTGGAATGATCGGCACGCCGATCAGACCGGTATTTCAGATTTTAGATCCCTGAACCGAACTTCTTTAATTTTTAACTAAGTCCATCTACAAAATGCACTTTTGAGTGCCGGGCCCAAACCGAGTATCCGATTTGGATTCTGCCAATTCTCACAAGTCACTTTCATCTCCCAGGTCGTGTTGGAATGATCGGCACGTCGATCAGACCGGCATTTCAGATTTTAGACCCCCAACCCCTAGTTATAGTTCTTTTAAATTAATTAATCGGGTATCCAATTTGGATTCCGTCAGTTCTCACAAGTCACTTTCATCTCCCAGGTTGAGTTGGAATGATCAGCATGCCGATCAGACTGATATTTCAGATCTTAGACCCTCGGACCCGACTTCTTTAATTTTAAACTAAGTGCATTTACAAAATACACTTTTGAGCGCTGGGCCCAAACTGGGTATCCAATTTAGATTTCGCCAGTTCTCACATGTAACACCCCACCTTAGAATCCGGCTCAGTTTGCAACTCTCAACGGATTTAGGAGAGATGCCACAGTGGGAAAAACCCAACAGAACAGAAATTGGTTGATGAATTACATAAATAAATAGAACAATAGCCAGCGGAAGAAAAATATCAAGCCCATCAGTTAATTCCACTTCTCATAATCACAATAGTCCAACTAACAGAACATAAAAGTTCCTTACAACAGTCCATTATTACAATGCGATAAAGATGCTAACACAATCACCTCAACTGGAAAGGAGAAGGAGAAACTAACAATCACACTAAATCTTCGCGATCGGAGCCACTATGCACTAGTGCCTCGTCTTCACCAACGGAGTCATCTGAAAATGTTTACAAGCGTGAGTCTACGAATAGACCCAACAAGTCACCAAATTTAAATCTATTCCTTTTTCCATGCCCAACTTACTACGAGGGTACTTAAACTTACAAAATACTATAATACTTAGAACATGAAACAAGGTGCTGGGAATTTAAAACTATAACCACAAAATAAGTATCTTCATAACTATCTCTTGTAAAGAAACACCTTCATGTTCATATTTTCAAATAACGGAAACAAACTTTCGCATAAGGTATATGATTGAAGCAGATTTCAGAACAGAAATTTTAGATCACACTATTTCAGAAATCATATACCTTTACAAATTTCAGATATAGAGACAGAATTTTAGATACACATGGCCTAGACACAGTGCCCAAACCACCATTAGAAGGTCAAAATAGTCAGATACTCAGTCACCTAGGCAATGGAGACGAGTCTTGGTTACTGCGTAGAACCGAGGAAAGTCCTTCCCACCTTAACCAGTGGAATTTATCCACCTCCAGGATTTCACCTCCTGCCCTCGAGGTCAGAACAGATTGAGCCTCCCCACATGGGTATTTAATTTCTATAGTTTGGCTCTAGACCCTTCTATGACAGTAGTGTCTATATAGCCAATATAATAGCTTAATTTTTTTTCCACAGATTTTAGGAATACAATAGGTTTCAGATTTTTTAAAACGAAAACAAGCTTCTTTCCAAGTTATACATGCGTATAATCATAAGCACCGAATTTTAATGAACACGAAATTTTTACAGAAAGTTACCAACTTACTCATCTATCATTTCCTAATTTTTCAGATTTTTATGAATCGAAATGGCCTTTCAAAACACTTTATTTGCAGGTTTCTGGAATTTTAGAAAACAAGTTTATATTTTGACCACACATGCATAGAAAATAATTCATAACGATGAGTGCAGATTTTCTGTGAGTATAAAAATTTTATAGTGAGCTATTAACATGGTTTTCTATCATTTTCTAATTTTTCAGATTTTTTTAATTAAATTGGCCTCTCAAAATACTCTTTATCTGAGTTGCTGGAAACCGGGACAAAACACAGGATGCATCGACCTATGTACAGGATGTGCATCGACCTTAGTCTGAGTAATACATAATGTGCATCGACCTTAGTCTAAGCAATACACAATGTGCATCGACCTTAGTCTGAGCAGTACACAATGTGCATCATCCTTAGTCTGAGCATTACACAATATGCATCGACCTTAATCTGAGCAATACACAATGTGAGCTTAGTCAGAGCAATACACAATGTGCATCGACCTTAGTCTGAGCATACACAATGTGCATCGACCTTAGTATGAGCATTACACAATGTGCATCGACCTTAGTCTGAGCAATACACAATGTGCATCGACCTTAGTCTAAGCATTACACAATGTGCATCGATCTTAGTCTGGGCAATACACAATGTGCATCGACCTTAGTCTGAGCATACACAATGTGCATCGACCTTAGTCTGAGCATTAAAAACCATCTTTGTTAAAACCCGGCCGATCATCATGCAAAATACGTAAATAGATGGAAAATCCAGAATTTTCATGAAAACCTTATTTCTTATGCTTTTCAAATTCTTTTTGACCCAAAATACCTAAGAAAAATCAAAAACCAAATAAATATATAAAAACCATTCAGGGACTTGCATGATTACATTAACATATTGAGATTTTTTTTTTGGCCGAGCAGAAATAGAATCTTAACAAAAACCAAAATAGACATTTGGGATCGTAATAATACAACCTCCTGAGTAAATTAGAACATGCCAAAGAGACAACTTTGAGGTTTAGAAACTTGCCTCAATGAAGAAAATGACAGATCGAAAGAAACACTTCTCGATGAAATCTCCTCACCGAATCCCGCCTACTACTGCACGTTCACAGCCCAGAAGTCCTTCAAAAGACTCTTGCATTGCCTTCTCTTCTAAACTCTCTTACTCCTCGCAGGGAACAAGAGCGCTCACACCCTTCACTCTCAGAACAGAGGAAAAATAAAACACCAATGTCTCCCACGACTTATAGAGAAAATGAAGGAAAAGGAGTGCCAACTCCCTTCCAATCCCACCCTTTAAAGGGTCATATGGTTGTTATCAGGGGTTTTAAATCTCAACCTTTAATCCAATTAATTTAAATTAAATGGCAAGGGGAAACTCTGAAACGGTCAAACCCACCGCGGAAATCTCTGCACACAAGACTACCATGAAAACGAATTTCACGAATAGTAACGCACAGTAACATTTTTCACTATTCATTAGCCACTTTAAAATTTTATATCTCACAATATAAAAGTAATTTCAAAAATCTAATTTTTACACATTAATCATCTCGATTTACTCTATCATAGAAAATATAAAATAAATAAAAACCCATTAAATAAAAATCGCCCCCAAAATAAATAGTAACCTCATCAAAAAGAATAGTGGGACATTTAAAACTCAATATTTCTCACATGTTTCTCCGGTTGCACCTATATGCATTTACGTGAGTTTTATTTAAAATCCACTGTCACTCATCCATTTTTCTATTATACCTATATTCATTTATGTGGAGTTCATTTAAAACTCACTACCCACTTGCACATATATTATCTATTATGCACATATGTTACGTGAGTTTTCTTAGGAAAAATGGTAAAACCCAACAATAACTATTCATTAGCCACTTTAAAAATTGATATCTCATAATATAAAAAGAATTTAAAAATCTAATTGTTACCCATTAATCACATCGATTTACTCTACCATGAAAAAATATAAAATAAATAAAAAACTCGAGAAATAAAAATCACTCTTAAAATAAATAGTAACATTCAAAATGAACAGTAATGCCTTTAATGGACTACGAGACCCACTCCCTTATTTTAGAGTTTACGTATGTATATATATATATATATACTTGTGCTTCCCTTCTTCTTAGAACATGAAGACAAAACAAAACTTAATTAAATATTTCTAGTTGGCAGATAATCATCTTAACATGAATATATATTTATATTTGTAAAATATGGATAAGACAAATTAAATTGTATATTCTTAATTTCTCAAAATTGCATTATAATTAAGGAAATTTTACCTAACTCATTTTCATAATTTTTTTATTATTATTTGATAAAATATTAGTCAAGTACAAGCAATAAATATTTCATGCATTAACCAAAAATATAATATATTATGAATTATGATAAAATTCCGGGGCACTACATCACAAGTCACTTTTATCTCCCAGGTCGTGTTAGAAGGATCGGTATGTCGATCAGACCGATATTTCAGATTTTAAACCCCCGTACCCGACTTCTTTAATTTTAAACTAAGTGTATTTACAAAATGCACTTTTCAGCACTGGGCCCAAACCGGGTATCTAATTTGGATTCTGTCAGTTCTCACAAGTCACTTTTATCTCCCAGGTCGTGTTGGAAGGATCGGCACGCCGATCATACCGATATTTCAGATTTTAGACCTCCGGACCCGACTTCTTTCATTTTAAACTAAGTGCATTTACAAAATACACTTTTGAGCGCCGGTCCCAAACCAGGTATTCAATTTAGATTCCGTCGGTTCTCACAAGTCACTTTTATCACCCAGGTCGTGTTGGAATAATCGGCACGCCGATCAGGCGAGTATTTTATATTTTGGACTCCCGAACCCTGAATTTTCTGAATTCTTTTAAACTAAGTTAGTTTTGAAAATACACTTGATTTTGAATTGAGTTATTTTAGCGTTAGGCTCAAACCGGGTATCCGATTTAGATTCCGCTAGTTCTCATAAGTCACTTTTATCTCCTAGGTCGTGTTGGAACGATCAGCACGCCGATCAGGCGAGTATTTTATATTTTGGACCCCCGAACCCCGAATTTTCTGAATTCTTCCAAACTAAGTTAGTTTTGAAAACACACTTAGTTTTGAATTGAGTTATTTTAGAGTCGGGCTCAAACCGGATATCCTATTTGGAACCCGTCAACTCTCACAACTCACGTCTACCTCCCAGGTCGTGTTGGAATGATCGGCACGTCGATCACGCCAGTATTTTACATTTTGGACCCCCGAACCCTGAATTTTCTGAATTCTTCTAAACGAAGTTACTTTTGAAATAGTTTTGAATTGAGTTATTTGGGCATCGGGCTCAAACCAGATATCCGATTTAGATTCCATCAGCTCTAACAAGTCACTTTTATCTCCCAGGTCATGTTGGAATAATCAGCACGTCGATCAGGCCAGTATTTTACATTTTGGACTCTCGAACCCCAAATTTTATGAATTCTTCTAAACTAAGTTACTTTTGAAAACTAACTTAGTTTTAAATTGAGTTATTTGAGCTCCACACTTAAACCGGGTATCCGATTTGGATTCCGCCAGTTCTCACAAATCACGTCTAGCTCCCAGGTCGTGTTGGAACGATCGGCACGCCGATCAGGCTAGTATTTTACATTTTGGACCCCCGAACCCCGAAATTTATGAATTCTTCTAAACTAAGTTACTTTTGAAAACTAACTTAGTTTTGAATTGAGTTATTTGAGTGTCGGGCTCAAACTGGATATCCGATTTGGATTCTATCAACTCTCACAAGTCACTTTTTATCTCCCAGGTCGTGTTGGAAGAATCGACACGCCGATCAAGCCAGTATTTTACATTTTGGACCCCCGAACCCCGAATTTTTTGAATTCTTCTAAACTAAGTTACTTTTTAAAACTAACTTAGTTTTGAATTGAGTTATTTGAGCCTCGAGCCCAAATCGGATATCTGATTTGGATTCCGCTAGTTCTCACAAGTCACTTTTATCTCCCAGGTCGTGTTGGAACGATCGGCACGCCGATCAGGCCAGTATTTTACATTTTGGACCCTCGATCCCCGAATTTTATGAATTCTTCTAAACTAAGTTACTTTTGAAAACTTAGTTTTGAATTGAGTTATTTGAGCGTCGGGCTCAAACCGGATATCCGATTTTGTTTCGTATGTGATTTTGATGATTACAAAATGACTTTGTCGCTTGGCCTTGTGCTTGAATGGTTATTCTTGTTTTCATGTGCTTGAATCTCCTTATCCTCTTGCAATGAAATTTGAAATGATTGTGGAGATTTAATAGTGAGATTGCTTAGTATTGAATGAGAAAGATTTTATCGAAAACATGCATGTATGAATGCCCATCGACATATGTGTGAGATGCATGTGAAAATAATGCTCCTCGTGGAAATAATGCTTCATGAATGTTAGTTTTTATCAACAAGAATGTCATTTTAATGAATGAGTTCCCATGCTATTGTACATACCTTTGCATTTGGCATGATTGTCTACATGTGCGTGTTGAAGCATTTGAGTGTTGAAGATTTGGTAGATACACGAATGCTATTTGAATGTTTGAGCTTCCATGCCTTTATATTTATGCCAAAGCTTGTGGCTCATGTTTTTAAGGAAACATTTACTTGATGCAATGTGCATTTGGATGTGTAAATATATGGAGTTGGATGTGGAAGAATAAAGTTAAGGAGAACTTAATTTTTGATACATAAACTAACTTGATGTTTGTGTGTTTTTATAGGTTCAAGGATGATTTATAAACCCTCACATGTCAAGTGGATGATGGTAACATCTAACCATTTTTTGTGCTTGAATTGAGTGAGGTTTGATGTTGATTTATAACCCAAACAGATAGGGGTCGACCCAAAAGGTCGACCCTCTTAGGTTCTCCTGCTGCTGGGGTAGCTGTGATGTGAAACAACCCAAGGTTGACTAAGTATGAATTGAAGATCCTAGGACCTAGACCCGCAAGCATACAAGCACTCCAATGATTCTCAAAATAGCGGCTTACTCACACGGCACACGCGATCACCCGGAGGGGTCGGGGGATGATGGCGAGGGTCCGAGGTGGGACCCAATGACTCTAAGTGACTAAGTGGGCTTTGGCTGACCCCTAAGGATATGAGTTACCCAACTTCGTGGGCGGCTGACCCACAGGGCGGGGTTTGGGTGGCACTCACTCCCGGTCCGCAGTGGTCACACAAAAGTAGATTGCAAGATCGGGCTCTCTTCTCACCGTCCGACGGGCATACAAAGCAATACTAAATTTTCAGAAATGAGGCAATAAAGGATGGTATCAGATGCTCACCTGATCGGTGTGTAAACACCGATCCCGCTCGGAGACGAGGGCGCGCCGGGAGGCGAGGGTATACACCTGATCACCGCGGCGGTGTCGCTTGACCTGAAAGTGAAAGAAGTACAACACTACACCTCTCGCAGGAGGGGTGATCTTAGGGAGGGGATTGAGCTTATTACATCCAAAACTACCTCCACGCAGGGAGGGGCCTTCAGTCAGCCAAGCGGGGTGGGGAATTATGCAAAGGAAACCCGACTTCTGAGCTCTGCCGGTTCTGCCAACCTTCAGGTTTGTTGGATAGGGTGTCAATGATGACACTACCACGGATTCCAAAAAACTCCAAACTTGACGAAACTGGTGCCAAAAGTTTCCCAATTGACAGAAGATGATGTCTGAATTTTTGGGGAAGCTCTGGAACTCGGGGCTGATCGGACCGGCAACTGGAACATGACAGCAACTTCTGTCTCTGGCTGGTGCAGAACTGATACAGTAGGTTGCAGAAGGCACTGAGGATGCTCCCAAACTCCGATTGAAATGAAACTGGTGGTGACGCAATCGTGGTCGGAGTAGCTTCAATTAGAAGTTGACGGGGTCACAATCCGAGGTCGGAGGAGAGAGTGGTAGCCGGATAAGCGGGGACAGGTCAAACCTGGACCCGCAGGGGCAGACTGCACACTCCGACGAAGAAAATTGTAACTGGGAGCTCTGGGGGCCGAATGAGGTCCTTCTTGTTGGAGATGAAATCTAACTGGACGTAGTTTCTGCCCTCCAAAAATGGTGCCCAGATCTTTAAGGAAGAAGCCGTGGTCGGACTGGAACTGAGGCTCTGGTTCCCTGCCTGAGGACTTCTGCGTGGTCGAGGGAGATCGGCTCCTGCGGACAACTCGGAACTCGGATGTCGACGAAACTATCTTGCCTTGAAAGCTCTCTGGAATACCTTTCCAGAGATGTAGGCCTTGACACCAGGAGGATCAGGAAGCGGCCGGAGATGATGCGACTTCAGGACCCCACTCTGCTGCCTGCGACCTGCTACCTGGGACTGCAATCTTGCAAGATCAAAGGGAGTGGGAGAGAGGGTAGCACAGCTTGGGAGTGATGGCTGATGGTTTGTGGAGAGGTGAGGGACGTGGCTAGGGTCTTCCAAGAGGTCTAGGGGGGTAGGGAGGGGTGGAGAGGGAGTTGGAGCTGCAAGGAGTGGTGGTGGGAAGGTGGAAGTGCACAAGAGAGATGGTGAGTGGGAGAGGAGGTGGGGGCGAACTTGGTTAGTATGGGGAAGGGGGGTGCGACCAAGGGTGGTTAGGGAGGTGAGGAGATGGAAGGGTACATCCCTAGGGAGAGGGAAATTCGAATTTGGGCTTAGGGAAGAGCCCCTTCAACCTTGGGGAGAGGAAGGGGTGCTTAGGAAGTGGTGTTGGGTAGGTGGTAGTTGGGTGGTGGGGCTTGGATTGGTGGAGCTCCCTTGGGACAAGGTGAGGAGTAAAGATGGGCTATGGGAAGTTGTGTGGAGTTAATGGAGGTAGGTGGGGGTTGGAAGTGGTTGGGAGGGGGAGGAGAGAGGGAGGAGTTCGCCCCTTTCCTTGTTGGGAGAGAGAAGGAGAGATAGAGAGAGAGAGAGGAGGGGAGAAATTGGGAGACTTGAAAGGGATTTCTTCAATATTTATCAAAAGTTGTTTACATGGAGAGAGATGGGGCCTATTTATAGGCAACCATTCTTTACATGACCAAAATGACCCTGACATTAAGACAAAAGACCCAACAAGTCCTAGACTCAACCCATTAGGCCCACACTAAGGTACTAAGGCCCAATTACACAAAATAAGAGAAATAGACTAGACACCATGACTCAATAAAAGAAAGTACATAAGATAAGACTCAATAAAATGAAAATACATAAGATGGGATCATGGAAAAGGAAGATAACATGTAGAGATCATAGCCATCCCATATCAAAAGTGTGCAGGCAACCCGAGCTAGAGGGAGTGTCGTGAGATACCCTCATCAAATCCCCCGGGGTGGGGAGAACTCGACCCTGTCGAATATGGGTCCGCCTGGCTGTCGTAATGCTCCAGCATGTCGGGGTCCAAGCGCAGCAGATCCTCCTGACTCACCCACGTATCCTCTATCGGGGGACGATTCTTCCACCTAACCAGGTAGCGCTGATACACCTTGTGCCTAGTAATGATACTCTGCTCATCCAGTATTGCCTCTACCTGCTCTCGTCGGTCTCTCAAGCTAGAAAGTGGAGTCCCTCCGGGAGTGTCTCTCTCAAGGAGGGGTAAAGGCTCGAGCTCCTCACTAGGTTCCACCGCGGGGCCCTTGTAGGGTACCAGGTCCGCCACATTGAAAGTAGGGTGTACCCCAAAACCCTCAGGTAGGTCCAGCTCATAAGCATTACTGCCAAGTCGTCTCAGAACTCGAAAGGGTCCCGAACCCCGTGCCCTCAACTTGGAGGCAGGTCCCGGAAGGAGCCGCTCCGTCCTCACCATCACCAAGTCTCCCACTTGGAACTCTCAGTGGCGCCGATGAGCATCTTCCCGCCTTTTGTAAGTCTCATTGCTCTTTCCTATATGCTTGCAAGAATGCGTATGCCATGCACTATGATGTGATGTTGGTGTGAAAAGTATGGTGTGCAAAGGTGGACCTGGGCAGCCAAATGTAGACCGATCCCACTTTGATTCCATGAAGACTGTGACAGACTTAGGAGGGCCTGGACATCCATAGATTAACCTTTTATGCATGGGTGTGATAAATGTCGGGGGACCCGGACATCCATGTATGCTCCTCTCATGCTTAAGACTCATGATGAATGAAGGTGGGCCAATACATCCGAATATGGTCCACTTATGCTTCCTACTTGACATGTGGGTGATGTGAATGAATGTACCCGACTTATGAATCATGTCAAATGGTGTGGTAAGCCTAGACTCATGCATATTTATCCCAAAGGTGACTCCCATGTGCATAGATGTGGGATGACTTTTGAACTTCCATGTGAATGGGTCGAAGGGATCTAGGAAGGTGGTTATGGGGTGGGGCATTTCATCAATCCCAAGGTGTTTGTTGCCTAAGGTCAATGCTCTCATGGTGTAACCCGATTCTAGGAAGGGAGGAGTTTGGGTCAACATGGGCGATGTGGGTAGGGTGAGGTGGGTGGTGAATAGGGGGAGTGGGTTACATGGAGATCTAGGCTCCCTTAGGAAGGGGTTAAAGCGATCATGGTAAGGGTCACCTAGGTAGGGATACTCCATGTTCTCAAGGTCCTCCAATGGTGAGTCATCCTCCTCCAAGATAATTGGGCCAAGGTTGCTAATGGGTTGGTCAACCAAAGCACTTGGGATCTCAATGGTTGGGGAGTAGACTAGGATGGGTTCCTCCTCCATGGGAAGAAAGAGTATGATCTCACTTGTAAATTGGCCATTAGTGTAGATGGAAGTGATGGAGCCAACGGCGGGGTAAGCTAGGCTAATGGTCCTAGGCTCCGACGGCCTCATGGCTAGCATATCGGTCAAGTGGACTTGCCAATGTAGGTAGGCCACTAAGTCTCCCAAATCTTCCACACAATAGGAGGTTTGATAAGTGACATGAGGCTGAGTGAGAATGATTTGGGATTGATGTCCCATGGGTAGGTGGCTTGGTTGTGAACTAGGAATGGTGAGGCCTTGCTTGAGCCATTGGAGTACGGACTCATCTATGGTGACGGTGTCATGGGGAAGGGTGTGTAGCTCTTGAGGAGCTAGGCTAAGAGTGGTGGGTGAGTTGTGTGGCCCTTGGATTTCCTCTATCTTGGGATGTGGATCCGGATTGGTATCCCTCTCCACTTGGGTGAGGGTGTGGGTTGCAACTCCTAAGGACAATGGGGTAGGAAGGTCTATGATGGGTGGGTTGGTGGTAGTCGATGCATGGCGCACTCGGGGTGGTGGGCAAGGGTGGACTTGGGTTGGGATAGGAAGGGGAAGTAGTGGAGGCCTAGGTTGGGGAAAGATTGGTGTAGGAAGCGGGAGGTGGGTTGGGTGAGGGGGTTTAGGTTGGTTGGCCTTGGGAGGTGCATATTTCTTTAGGGGTGATGGAGGGATAATGGTGGGGTTCAAGGGGGCTTGTGGGATATGGGTTTGGTGGGGGAATTTGGGTTGGGGGGTGGTGGTCGTCATGGGCTTAGGTGGAGGGGTGGTCATGGAGCCCAATTGGGTTTGTGGAGCTATGGTTGTGGTGAGGACTTGTAGGTAGGGTGTAGATGTGGTGGTCGGGATAGGATAGGTGGGAAGTGGTGGGGAATGGGGGATTAGGGTCTTGGGTTGGCCAGGAGGGGGTAAAGGAGTTGAAGTGCTCCTTAGGCTTTGGTGATTCGGGTAGGAAGGGAACACATATTTTGCCCTAAGTTTCTCCTTCATGTCCTCCCAAGTGGTGATGGGAGTTTCCTTTCTAAGTATCCTTAACCCGACAATTTGCAACCAATGAGTTTCTGCCCGTTTGGTAAGTTGCATTTTGGCAACCCAAGCCTTTTCATCCTCGGACATGGGATACCAAGTGAAGTACTTGTCCAATGTGGATTCCCAATCTAAATATTCTCTAGGAGAGGTTCCATCAAAGGTGGGAAGTGGGAGGGGGACCATTCTATCGTCCACCCTTGGGGTGGGCCCATTATCACCTAATTGGGTAAGTTGACCATTTGGGCTATCTAGGCGATCAAAGGCATTATTCATGGTTCCCATGAGGTATTCAACATGGCCTTGTAGGTTATGTGTGTTGGTGGTGGGCTTCTCTTGGGGGTTTGAACTCATGGAGAGGGCTGATGGGTAAGGTCGGTATGAGGTGGCCATGCTAGTGGATAAAGAGATGCAACCGAGGACTCTAAATGCATAAACATGCCCTAGGACCAACTTGATAGAGACAAGTTGTGAACTTGCTCTGATACCACTTGATGTGAAACCGCCCAAGGTTGACTAAGTATGAATTGAAGATCCTAGGACCTAGACCCGCAAGCATACAAGCACTCCAATGATTCTCACAATAGCGGCTTACTCACACGGCACACACGATCACCCGGAGGGGTCGGGGGATGATGGCGAGGGTCCGAGGTGGGACCCAATGACTCTAAGTGACTAAGTGGGCTTTGGCTGACCCCTAAGGATCTGGGTTACCCAACTTCGTGGGCGGCTGGCCCGCAGGGCGGGGTTTGGGTGGCACTCACTCCCGGTCCGCAGTGGTCAAACAAAAGTAGATTGCAAGATCGGGCTCTCTTCTCACCGTCCGACATGCATACAAAGCAATACTAAATTTGCAGAAATGAGGCAATCAAGGATGGTATCAGATGCTCACCTGATCGGTGTGTAAACACCGATCCCGCTCAGAGACAAGGGCACGCCGGGAGGCGAGGGTATACACCCGATCGCCGCGGCGGTGTCGCTTGACCTGAAAGTGAAAGAAGTACAACACTACACCTCTCGCAAGAGGGGTGATCTTGGGGCGGGGATTAAGCTTATTACATCCAAAACTACCTCCACACAGGGAGGGGCCTTCATCCGGCCAGGCGGGGTGGGGAATTATGCAAAGGAAACCCGACTTCCGAGCTCTGCCGGTTCTGCCAACCTTCAGGTTTGCTGGACAGGGTGTCAATGATGACACTGCCACGGATTCCACAGAACTCCAAACTTGACGAAACTGGTGCCAAAAGTTTCCCAACTGACAGAAGATGATGTCTGAATTTTTGGGGAAGCTCTGGAACGCGGGGCTGATCGGACAGGCAACTGGAACAGGACAGCAACTTCTGTCTCTGGCTGGTGCAGAACTGATACAGTAGGTTGCAGAAGGTACTGCGGATGCTCCCAAACTCCGATTGGAACGAAACTGGAGGTGACGCAATCATGGTCGGATTAGCTTCAAGTAGAAGTTGACGGGGCCACAATCTGAGGTCGGAGGAGAGAGTGGTATCCAGATAAGTGGGGACAGGTCAAACCTGGACCCGCAGGGGCAGACTGCACACTCCGACGAAGAAAATTGTAACTGGGAGCTCCGGGGGCCGAATGAGGTCCCTCTTGTTGGATATGAAATCTAACTGGACGTAGTTTCTGACCTCCAAAAATGGTGCCCAGATCTTTAAGGAAGAAGCTGTGGTCGGACTGGAACTGAGGCTCTGGTTCCCTGCCTGAGGACTTCTGCGTGGTCGAGGGAGATCGGCTCCTGCGGACAGCTCGGAACTCGGATGTCAATGAAACTACCTTGCCTTGAAAGCTCTCTGGAATACCTTTCCAGAGATGTAGGGCTTGACACCAGGAGGATAAGGGAGCGGCCGGAGATGATGCGACTTCAGGACCCCACTCTGCTGCCTGCGACCTGCTACCTGGGACTGCAATCTTGCAAGATCAAAGGGAGTGGGAGAGAGGGTAGCACAGCTTGGGAGTGATGGTTGATGGTTTGTGGAGTGGGGAGGGACGTGGCTAGGGTCTTCCAAGAGGTCTAGGGGGGTAGGGAGGGGTGGAGAGGGAGTTGGAGCTGCAAGGAGTGGTGGTGGGAAGGTGGAAGTGCACAAGAGAGATGGTGAGTGGGAGAGGAGGTGGGTGCGAACTTGGTTAGTATGGGGAAGGGGGGGTGCGACCAAGGGTGGTTAGGGAGGTGGGGAGATGGAGGGGTACATCCCTAGGGAGAGGGAAATTCGAATTTGGGCTTAGGGAAGAGCCCCTTCAACCTTGGGGAGAGGAAGTGGTGCTTAGGAAGTGGTGTTGGGTAGGTGGTAGTTGGGTGGTGGGGCTTGGATTGGTGGAGCTCCCTTGGGACAAGGTGAGGAGTAAAGATGGGCTATGGGAAGTTGTGTGGAGTTAATGGAGGTAGGTGGGGGCTGGAAGTGGTTGGGAGGGGGAGGAGAGAGGGAGGAGTTCACCCCTTTCCTTGTTGGGAGAGAGAAGGAGAGATAGAGAGAGAGAGAGAGGAGGGGATAAATTGGGAGACTTGAAAGGGATTTTGATGCGGGACGGGACTGAAAGGGCTAAGACCTACGACTACAACGAAGTGCGGCCAGCACTCGCACGCCAAAGGCAAGCCGGGCGGCTGACCTCCGTAGCGTTCCTCCGGGTGGAGGCGTCTCTCAACAAGAAACTCAAGCCCAACGACCGTCCATATGAGGGAAGCGCGGGGATCTCAGCGGCTAAGGAACCGCCGTACGTCTAAGGGAATCTAGTCCGAGCTCGGCGCTCGACTAGGGCCACGGAATGGGTGCTCTCAACTCACAGTCACGCGGTGCCTAAAAGACTAGCTAGGATCCTAAACACTCACGCGACATACTAGAAAGGATACTAGTAAAGCAAATGCCAACAAGGGGAGCGTCGCACGTACCTCCACGCCTAGGCGTGGGGAAGAAACCCCGGCCGAGATCAACAACCCCGATACACAAGATGAACAATAATACAACTCCAACCAAAAATGCCCACTCCTCGCAGGGAGATAACATGCTACAGCATATGGATTTTGGGGCTACCGATGCACGGGCTGACGGGCGGCACTCGGTGAAGGGGTGGCCGCGAGGAGGACCCGGGCGGCAGTCGGCAGGTTCGCAGCAACGCGCGACTCGGCGGTGAAAGCTCCCACGGCCTGGTCCGGTGTCCGACTGAGGCGCCGTTAGCGAGGGCACGTAGCTAAGTCACGGGAGGAAGCCTCGGCCAAAGGGGGCGCGCAGATTCCGTCTGTGAAAGCCGGGGCGCACCTACAAGTTGTGACAGGGATTCTGCTCCCAGAACCGCGTGATCGAGCGGGAAAAATGATAAGAAATAGCTCCGAAGGGCGATGGGAGCTCCGCTTGTTGGAGGACGAAGAGGACGCAGAGCAGCAGGTCCCGACCAAAGGGCTCGATCATATGTGGTCGGGGTTGCGTGCAGTGGCCTCTGAAACTCGCGGTTGGTGCTGGCGCCGGGTGGATGGGGCAGACCCGCGCGACCTCACGAAAACGGATACCACGAACAGCTCGGATGTCGGAATGAGACGAGTCTTGCGGCGTTGGAAAGAGGACGAAAAGTTGTTCGAACCATCAGAAGATGAGCTGCATCACGTCACCAGCCGGGGCGCCGTCGCAACAGTGGTAAGCTTCTGTCTTCTGGGCGAGCAGTCGGACAAAGGTACGATGGTCGTGGTCAAATTTTCTGAAACGAGGTCAGAATCTGACGAAACCACCTGGGTTGGTTCCGGGACGCCGAGGGCTACAACGTTGAAGAAGAAGACTTGGGCAGAAAACTGATGTAGAAATCGTGACAAGAACAACACCCAGCTGCACCCTCTGGGCGGGTTGATTCGAATGGATTCTGCGCAGTCGTGGGAGAACGGATGCCACGAACAGTGCCGATGTCAAAATAAGGCGAGACCACCTCTGGATCGAAGAGGACTCGGGGAGGAACAAACTCACAGAAGAACTCTCGGCCTGATTCGCACTGTGGACGTCGGGGTCGCCTCTGCAAGTAGGGATTCAATTCTGCCTCGGATCTGCAGGGTGCAGATTATCTTGATCTTCAAGCTTGATGGTGGAGATGAAGACGAGGGCTTGCGAGGGCGGCGTGGAGGAACATGGAGGATGGATGCCTTGGCGTCGCACCAAGGGGATGGGGAGTCGCACCCCAGGTTGATCCCGTCGCAGGAGCAAGGAGGAAGAGAGGGGGAACCTCGGCATCGCACCGAGGGGTGGGGAGTCACACCCCGGGCTTGCTCCGGTCGCAGGAGCAAGAAGGAACAGGGAGGAGGGCGCAACCACCTTCAAGGAGAATCAGCAAATTTTTTTCTTTCATTCATAATAATCCTCCAAAGAAAAATACAAACCTTTTATATGGGGAGGGGGAATGCTAGGGTTGAAACCCTAGCCAAGAGGGAAAGGGGGGTGCGCAAGGTGCTTGGGGAAAAGGGGGGGGGTGCGCACCACTCCTAGATTCTAGGAGGAGATTGGGGATGGGGGGCGGCCAAAGGAGGGAGGGGGTGGTCGGATGGGGAAGGGAAAAGGGGGGGGCCGCACCCCTCTTCCTATAATCTAGGAGAGGGGCGGCTGCCACCTTCCAAGAGGAGGGAAAAGGGGGGGGCGCCCAAAACCCTAACCCTAGGGAGGGGGGGCGCAATTCCCCAGGTGGGCCAAGCCTTGGTTGGCCAGCCATGCCAAATGGGCCAAGGCTTGAACCAAGAAAGTGGCCCAATAGCCCTATCTCCTACCTAATAAGCATAAAAATGACCCAACTAAAGCCTAATTGGCTCCAATTGGCCTACAAAGGTCCAAAAATAATAAAAAGTGTCCACGCAGGGACTAATCTAAGGCCCACCATGGCCTAAAGCATGAAGATAACTCCGCTAGTCCGCCAAGTGATCGCCGAGCCAAAGGGATGCCGGCGTGGTCTGTGTACTCCATCGTGAGCTGCGGCGCGTGTCCTCACCAGATTTCTTCAATATTCATCAAAAGTTGTTTACATGGAGAGAGATGGGGCCTATTTATAGGCAACCATTCTTTACATGACCAAAATGACCCTGACATTAAGAAAAAAGACCCAACAAGTCCTAGACTCAACCCATTAGGCCCACACTAAGGTACTAAGGCCCAATTACACAAAATAAGAGAAATAGACTAGACACCATGACTCAATAAAAGAAAGTACATAAGATAAGACTCAATAAAATGAAAATACATAAGATGGGATCATGGAAAAGGAAGATAACATGTAGAGATCATAGCCATCCCATATCAAAAGTGTGCAGGCAACCCGAGCTAGATGGAGTGTCGTGAGATGCCCTCATCAAGCTGGGAGGCTGAAAACTGCATGGGTCGACCCCTGGGGTCGACCCCCCTTCATGGGTCGACCCCCTTGGGATTGGGTTCTGTTTGGGTGTCCTGAGGTGCAAAAAACTTGGGGGTCGACCCATGGGGTCGACCCTTTCCTGTCGGGCTTCACGAAAACGTCCATAACTTTAATGGTTTTCGATGAATTCCGCACATATTTTTAATGGTTCTGATTTTCCCTTGTGGTTGGGCAGATTATGTAGGATTATAAACTCTGTTAATCCTAATCTTTGGAAGTTGATTCATGATGGTCCTCACATATTACCTCTAGATGAGACCAAGTGGTCTAATTAGGATAAATTGAAGAACCATGAAAATGTCACTGTCTTGAGTTTATTGAAAAATGTTGTTGATACTCATATGTTTCCATTTGCTTCTTCTTGTAGAACGGTAAAGGAACTTATGGACCGGTTGATCAAAGCTCAAGAGATGGAAGGACAAAAAGGCCTCATGGCCGACGATGCTGATCAACACAATGATGAAAATGTTGATGAGATAAATTCTGAGTCTGAAGAGCTTTCTGTTGAGGAATGGGAATTAGCTTACGCTAATTTGTATGAAAAATGTAAGAAGCTCAAATCTGAAAATCAAACTCTGAAAAAGAAAACTAATGAGAATGTGCATGCTAATATTTCTTGTGAAAAATGCACATTGTTAGAATCAAAAATTGAAAGTTTAAAAAGTCAAAATGAACTTCTGGAATCCAAAACAAAATTGTTTGAAGAAGATATTTCTGACATGCGTGAAGAATATGCCATGCTTGAAAAATCTAATTGATGTTTGGATTCTAAAAATGAGTGTCATGAATTGCATGAACAAAATAAATCCTTGTTGTCTAAGATTTCATTGCTTGAAGAAACAGAAAAATGTCTTAGAAACAAGTTAGATTCATTGTCTGATGATGAAAAATTACTTGAAAAGCTTCTTGATAGTGAAATAAATAGCAAGAGCATCATGGATGAAAATGATGATCTTAAAAAGAAAAATAGTGCCATGCTAATTCAAATATCTTTACTTGAAGGTAGCTTAAAATATTTTAAAAATTTTGAAAAAGCAAACGTGTTGTTGAAATCTGAAAATAAAAAGTTGAAACAATTAAACAACGCCATGTCTGAAAAACTGTTACCTTTTGAAAAAGGGAAAGCTTTGGATGTCAATGTTGAATCTGAAAAACTAATTGTGTTGGAACAAGAGATTGAAAGCTATAAAATTACCAATAGAGTGTTGAATGAGACTATTGTTTGCAGCGAACAAGAAATTACAAGTTATGAGCTGCATATTACTTCACTTGAATCTAAAATTGAAGATTTGAATACTTCATTGTCTAAATTTGTGAAAGGACAAGACAATCTTGATAAAATCTTGGGGACCAAGGTGAATTTCCAACGGGAAGGTCTAGGGTATGAACCCACTAAAAAGAAGGCCTTTGGTCTGAAAACTGAAACATCTTTTGTGCATGCTTCATGTTCTACTAATGTATCTTTTGTTGAGAAACCCAAGATTAAAACTCAAGCCCGACCTAGGACCAAGAAATCTGCCATGTGCTATTTTTTTTGTGGTAGGGCCGGTCATGAAATGAATGATTGTGTTGTTATGAAAAAGGATGTTGAAAATGTATGCAAAGATAAATCTTTCTCCAAAAGACAATGAAATGTTTCTTGCTTCTATTGTCACAAACTTGGGCATGTAATGGATAATTATTTTGTGAAACGAAATGATGATTGTCGTGTCATGAATGCTATGTTTGATTTTTAAAGAAAATTCAGTGACAAACATACTTTTCGTGCTCAAAGGTTTACATATAATAAAGGAAAGTTCAATGGAAAAATTCACGCTCATAATGAAAAATCATTCCGTAAACCCACATCTCCTTGCTATTTTCATTGTGAGAAATACGGTCATGTTATGAAAGAGTGTTGGGTTTTAAAAAATGAAAACTTTCATGCTTCTAGAATAAATGATAGGTTTAATTTTGTTAGACCTAGATCTTTTGAAAATAGGAGATGGAATACTTTTGAAAATACTTTTGCTCATGAAAGAACATCTTTTGCTAAAAATGCTTCTCCTTAATATTTTTATTGTGGAAATCATGGACATGTGATTGAGGACTGCAAGATCATGAGAAATGATGACATGGAAACAATGAAATTGTGGAAGAATTCAGTTGGTGGTAATGCTACTAACTCCAAGGGATCCCAGAAGACTTGGGTTCTTAAATTTACAAAATGAGTTGATTTTCATGCAGGTGTGCCTTGAGATAAATAGAGAACAAAGGGGTTCCAATAAAAGGGAACAAGGCACACTCGTTTGGTAACACCCCGACTTTACTTTTTCCTTGTGAAATTGGTGTTTTTGATATTTTCCCTCTGCTACTTTATTATGCTTTCAATTGCAAGTTCTTTACAAGCCATTCATACTTTCATTGAATGAATTTTTGGTATATCAAATGTGATATGTGAAATGATAGATTAAGTCTCTCAGGAAGCTATCATTATGCGTGAGGTGATCTTAGGATCAAAGTTCTCTGCCTAGTACCAAAATTCAAAAATTCAATTTGTTTAGCTTATGAGGAATCATATGTTTAGAATGAAATCAATTTACCTTGATTTACATGTGCTTTCAAATTAAATCTAAAAATCTTTCTTGTTTCAAGAAGGCAAAATCTCTGAAAATCTATTTTTGAACAATTTATGAAAATAATTGGGTTGCATTGCTTGATTTTGATCATTTTTACACCCTTGTTCATAAAGGTCACGTCATGGAGAATGTTTGTTGTTTATCATTTGAATGTGAATGCTTTCATGTGCTATTTATCATGATAGTCTGAAAATCAAACTCTTGGATCTTGCTTTTGTATTGCATTGCATTGCATTAGAATTTATGCATTAGGTGCATTTAGTTAATTTAAATGAAAAATAAAAAATTTACATTTTGCACCCATGTTAAATTTTGCAATGCATTTAGAACATCCAAATAAAATCTGAAATTCTACATTCATGATGTATTCTACATTGCATTTTGCATATTTCCACATTGTGTGCTTGCATGTTAATATATGCTACAACCCCTTCCTTCAAAATTCTAAGACCATACACTCCCTTGAAATATAATGTTGCATCTGAGTCTTAACAAGTGTGTTTCTTGTCATACACTCAGGGGGAGTAAAGATTTGATAAGTGCAACTAGATAGGGGGAGCTGCATTGTTATGTGCTCATAATCTTTTCGATATACATGCTAAATCAAATTCGCACACTTCTTGCACAAAATGTGGAAATGAGTGTTAAACATAAAGATATAGGAATTTTCTTTCAACACTCTAGACATATTAAACTTGCTGCATGTTTGTTGAAGAGGCAGTTGAGGAAAAAGTTGCCTGCCTAAATTTTGTTGAAAAAAAAAAAGAATGACAGAGCAATGTTTAGTCTCACTGAGGAAATTGGGCACATGTCACCTGAGACGTGATGTGGTTCATTTCAGAAAGGTGTTGTACTAAAGTATCTATGTTCAAAATGAAGTGAAATGGTTCAATACTCTGAGTCACTGGGGAGTCTGGCATGAGTTCCATGTGTCTACTCGCGTAAAAAAGAATATTTGAACTTGATCACTCTTGAAAATTTTGATTGTCATTATGAAAATTTTTGAATTGAAAAATTCTGAAAATCTCATTGTGGTAGTGCGTAGCCTCCAATACGTTGTTCTCATAAATTGAAGTGCAGTTTGTATGATCTCTCATTGTGTTGATCTGAAAATCTGACTATCCATACTTTTGATTAATTCACCTATATGATTGTACAATCCCCTAGGTGTACACATGAGCATTCTGGTTTTACTGACTCACCTGCACTTTTTGTGCATGTCATGCCCTGATGCGGAATATCGGGACTGATAGTAGAAAACGCTAGTAAAGAAAACATGCTAAGCTAAGAATTTTCATAATGTCATGAACAGAAATAACTCTAAATCTATTACAATAACCATCAACCGACTTAAACATAATCAAGCATAACCTCAACTTGACTCCGTTACAATAACTAACACAAGCTCTAAGGCATAGCTAGATGTAAAACAACTATAACAATCTCAACATATCTACTAGCTGATACACTCCAAGTCATCACTCTGGCCCATTCCCATCCATCTGTGAATCTTCACCTAAGCTGCCTGGAAAGGGGGAAAACAACTATATGAGCGAACGCACAGTAGGTAACAACAGGTAAGTGTAAGTAATTAACCAATTAATTACATGTTTATATGAAACGGAAAGAAAAGAAATGACGATCGGATGAAACAACATAAGAAGAAAGTGCTAAAGAACGAAATGGAATAACAATATGGCAGGATGATATAACTACAAGAATTGCAAGATTATGATTAAGGGGTAATTGCATTAAATTGGCCAATCAAGCAAGAATATAACCAAGTCACACACGATTCAAGTAAGAGATCAAGAGATCATTGTCATAGACATCATGATAGTCATGCACTCAGTGCAATGCCTCACCATGTCATTACAAACTCCCATGGACACAAGTACTTTTCGGGCGCTCTCCCCAGGACCAGACCGGGCCCTTATGATGTGTTGGCATTGATTTATTGGATCCAAGATCCCAAGTTGTCTAAACTTTAATCAAGTTACAATGGCCAATTACAATCAAGTACAAACTTACCTCGGAACATCCCAAGGCTAAGTTGAAGAGATACTGTCCAGAATTTCTGTCCAGGAGTTCAAATTATCAAGAACCATCATGTTGTTGGATTCAAAACCATAAAACATGGAGAAAACTCATCTCTGGATGATATGCGGTCAGTACTGGGCCGCTCAAGCACTTGTGCGGTCGACTCAGGGCCGCACTACTAGGAATAGGGTTGGGTTCAGCCTTCGCGAGGTCAAGGTTGAACGGCTGATTAAGGGCCGCTCTTAACATGAACGGTAAGTATTGGGCCGCACAAGGCCAGAAGTTTTCAAAATCGAAGACAGGATATGCGGTCCTGACAGAGCCGCTCATTAGTTGAACGGTCTATTAAGGGCCGCATGTACGATGTACGGTCCATTACTGTCCGCACAACACAGGGCCTAACAATAATCTAGAAATTTGCCCAAGTGGGCTCCCGGGCTGCCATAAGCTGGGTGGAACTGAACCAGAGTCCAGCCCACTGTCTGCTAGTCAGCCTATGGTCTACTGGGCCGATCAAATCAGGAATTTGGCCGAAGATGGATCAAGGATAATCGAACAAAACTAATTGGCATTATCCAGGGATGAACGGTCTCCAGAGGGCCGTTCAAGGAGATATGCGGTCCACTAACGGTCGCGCATGTCTCGGTTAGTCCAATTCGGACTAACTCAATCACAGCAGTTCGATTGAGTCCAAATTCAAATCTAGTGGATAATAATGGTTCATGATTAACGGTTCAGGTCTAAGGAGTGTAACAAGTGTAAACCTAATAGCCATTTCAATTATAAATGATTCACAATTAAGATTGATATTCATTGGAAAGATGAATCAAGATCAAGCTCTAATTAAATAAATCAGCAAGAATTATTTACTGTCATGAATTACAGTTTATTAGGTGTGTTACTAACATGCCATTTACCACTAACCTACAAACATAACATGCTCTAATGACAATTATTCTGTTCTATTATAGATGTGCGGTCGGTTCTACACCTTACTTCTCCATAGACGGTCACAGATAGGTCGCGCATGCCCCCTCAGGTCCGAAGGCCTACTGGAGATGGACGGTCGGTAGGGTACCGTTAGGAAGGATGTGCGGTCTGCAACTGGCCGCAGGACAGACATGTGGTTGGTATTCGGCCGCACATTCCAGGGAGACGATCAGAGATAGAAACCTTTAAATGGTCAACAACAGGCCGCCTGTCTTGGATGTGCGGTCTATCGTGTGGCCGTACAAGTCTAGACAGGTCACTGCCCCTTTCACCTTGCCCGACTCCGGCGAGGTTTCTAGGGTTAGACTAAAATATGGAATTCGCATGATATAAAGCATTAAATTTGGAGCTTTTACTATCAACAGAAAGAGCACGAAAAATGCTACAATATGCATGAATCAATTTTATGTTTACAGCCTGAAATTACTACTTAATCGAAAGAGAACAGTTATAACCCTAGATGTGACATGCTTCTACTAAAACCAAAAATTCTTACAGTCAACTTGATATAATTTAGGGCTTTCTACATCAATGAAAAGCTAACACGATGATGCTTCCAACTATATATTATTTTTAGGGTTTGGCTTGCTATCACCTACTTGAATCGGATGAAGAAGGAAGGAGAAAGAAAACGCAAGGCGCTAGTACACGCAGCCCCTAATCGCTGGAGATCTCTCTCGATCCAGCTCCTCTACAACCGCCACTGGTTCTAAACGATTCAAGAGTTAGAGAGCTTCATTTTTATAGGTCACACACCTTCTAGAGGGTTCTATGCGCAGAGTATTCGTCCACGCAAGTTGGGTTAATGTGAACGCCATCGCAATTGTTGACGCGATCCAACCTCCGCCGATTGCATCTCCTAGGGTTAGGGTTTCGGGAGATTAAGAGAGGAGAAATGATCCTCTCAACCTGGCCTTTCATTTGCCACTGGTTTGGGCTCATTTGATGGAGTATTGGGCTCGAATTTCGTGTTTCAAGGTATGGTTAACTAAGTGTTTAATTTAGGCTTAATCCACCAATTCGACCTACTTACAGATTTTATTTGGGTTGGTCACAGAAGATAAGTTTGTTAAACGTGTTATCCTCTACAAGAATATAATTTTTCTGGATTTTTATAAAATGGTCAAAATTTAGCTTATTCTATTTATTAAGGAATTTCTAATTAATTTCTTGAAAAAATCAGGGTATTACAGTACACCTATCCCTTCACTTTAAATAAAATGGGGGAGCTATATTATATGAATATTGTAATATCCCAGACCCTTCGGATCCTTCTTCTTGGGTCTCGGATCAGCTTTCTCGGAGTGTTCGGTTCCGTTGTGTCCGAAATTTCGTTTCGGAGATCTTTCGTGTTCGGATCGGCGCGATCCGAGTTGTTTCGGAGGCCCAGAGTGTGTCCGCAGCTTTTCCGCGTGTGTTTTCTGATTTCCGGTATGTGTTTTGATAATTCCTTCGAAATCTCGTTGCGGGTGAACTGGGTCGTTCACCTAGGCGAGAGTGGTACCGTTACGATCGGTGCGTCCCGAGGATCACGGAAATGTAATTTTTAATTTTTTAGTATTTTCTAAATTTTACAGATTTTCTATAAATACCTCTCATTTTTCTCTCTCCCCCACCCTTCTTCTTCTTCTTCCTCTTTCTTTCCCCCCAACCGTGAGCGCCCCTCTTCCCCTCTCTCTCCCATTTCGACGCGGCGAGCCTCTCTCCAGCTGCAGACGGCGTGGCGACGTGGGTGGCGGCGAGGTGATCTCGTGGGCTGCGGTACTCATGGGAAGCGTGAAGGAGCGGGGTTTCCAAAAGCATTCTTTGTGGTTTGAGCTCGATTCGGCGGAGCTTTCGCTCCATTGAGGTAGGGGGATGAATCCCTATGCTCATCCCGTCATCCCCCGTGATTTGTAGGCCGAATGGGAGCCGAGAGGGGTGTATTTGAGCGGGTTAGGGCAAAACCTTGATTTTGGGAGAGTTCGCCCGATCTATGATTTTAGGCCATGATTTCATGTTTTGATGGCTTAGAAGCATGTTAGGGGTCCCCAGGGGTCTTCCCCTTTGCTTTCCCCCTCTCCTATGGAGGCATGGGGGCGTGGTTGGAATTTTTAGGCGTTTCACGCCGTTTCACCGTCGAGTCGGTGTGACGATCCTTCCAGTGACCATCACACCATCTGACGCGCCCAGATGGGTGCGTTACAGCCATGTTTTTGGCCAACTGGGGGTCTGTGGGCTGTGACGGTCCCACGATAGACCGCCACGGCGCTATGACGCGCCTGGGTTGGACCGTTAGGGACGATTCGACCGTTGGCTTGACCGTTGGCTTGACCGTTAGTTTTGACCATTGGGGGTCAAGGCCTGTGACGCACCAGGACTGGCGCGTCATAGCCTTGTGACGCCCCTATGTGGGTGCGTCAGAGCGGACGCATTCCCACCCTGTAACGCACCAGGGTTGGTCCGTTACAGTCTGTGACGCACCGAGGGGCACGCGTCACAGTTTGTTCCTTCGTGCCTTGTGACGCACCAGGCTGGGTGCGTCAGGGCCTGTGACGCACCAGGGTAGGTGCGTCACAGTCATTTTTGCACCGATGGTCTAACGCCCCTGTGTTGGGCCGTCAGATGGCTGTGATGGTCCAACCTTAGACCGTTAGAGGCTGTGGCGCGTCTAGGGTTGACCGCCAGGCTCAGGATTGCTCCGGATGGTTTGCAGTCCCATTTTCCTTCTGACTGTGGTCACCGTGCGATGGTGCTGGTACGTGGGATGGTCCCCGTACGTTATCGGATACGGACGTGGTTTTCCGTTGACTTGAGAGTCTACTCCTTCAGTGATCCTCCACTAGTCGTAGCCTGCCTGCACGCGAGTGGACCCACCAGGGAGTGGTGGAGAGGCTACCCTGAGGACGGTTTTTAGACTGCTTTCCGTCGGTCCCCTCGTCGGTAGCCAGAGTCTGGCTCCAGGGGAAAACCAGTTAGAGGCCAGACCTAGGACGCATGGTCTGTGTGTGCACACATGGTTGGGGGCAGTGGACACACGCTGACGAGCGTGACCCCAGCTAGTCACTTGCTTTGTGGTTACTTGTACGGGGTCCGTGCCTCTGGTAGGCTTGACCATGTTAGGCAGGACACCTACGGTGCGGTGTAAGTCGTCAGGGGATGCTACCGACTGTGCTTCTTGTGGGAGGTACTCCTGTCGAGTTTAGAGTGACTTACGACTTCGATCTTTGGGTTTCGTCGTGTTGACCGTTGTGTTTCGGTCGTTTCACCGTGGCATGTATGTTAGTTTTCGTGCCGTAAGATCGGTGTTTTGTAGATGGCAGGGCTTCCCTTTCTGAGGTACTCACTTATTACTAGCGTAGCGGTTTCTCCGTTTACGAGGTAGGGTTCGAGTCATCCCTACTGAGTCTTGTTCTGAGACTCATTCCTTGCGTGTTTTCACCATGTTTCAGGCGAGGCGCGGCTTCAGGGGAGCACGTCTGAGGCTCATCGCAGTTCGGGTGCCCAGCGTTAGTGCCAGAGGTCAGAGCCGGGGTATGTCCCATGTAGCTGTACTTTTCTTTTTATCTCTGTACTAGTTGTGGACTACTACTGTTGTTATTTTATTGTTATCTTGTGGATCATGTATCATGTAAACTACTAATTTATTTCCTACTTAATTATATAACTGTTTAATTCTTGCAATTATTTGTGATACTTGTGTAGTCTCCACACCATCATTTTAACCCTTCCGAGTCTTCGGACTCGTGGGTGGCGGTGCGAGTCTCGGGTTATCGGGCCTTCCCGGTAATCGGATTCTCGGGTCGTTACAAATATACTTTTATCTTCTTGGAGGTCAATCATACATGATCATTCTACTTACACTCTGCATGTCCATATTGTCCATACTTGCATTTCAAATTTGTGCAATTAGTTCATGCATAATGTGCATATTGTGCATACTTGGCATTTATAGCATTCACACGTGCATATTATTGAACATATTGTACATATGGATCTCTTAATAACCCCATTGTCCGTCGTGTTTTTGTCAATGACAAAGGGGGAGAAAGCAATGTTATTTTTGATTTGCTGCTATCATGAATTTTCCATGATGATCCCCATTTCTGATTATGTCAAAGGGGGAGAGAGCATTAATGGGTAACACTTTGTCATCATCAAAATGAGGGGGATTGTTGTGTATGTGATTTTGATGATTACAAAAATGACTTTGTCGCTTGGCCTTGTGCTTGAATGGTTATTCATGTTTTCATGTGCTTGAATCTCCTTATCCTCTTGCTATGAAGTTTGAAATGGTTGTGGAGATTTAATAGTGAGATTGCTTAGTATTAAATGATAAAGATTTTGTGGATAACATGCATGTATGAATGCCCATCTACATATGTGTGAGATGCATGTGAAAACAATGCACCTCGTGAAAATAATACTTCATGAATGTTAGTTTTTATCAACAAGAATGCCATTTTAATGAATGAGTTCCCATGCTATTGTACATGCCTTTGCTTTTGGCATGATTGTCTACATGTGCGTGTTGAAGCATTTGAGTGTTGAAGATTTTGTAGATACACGAATGCTATTTGAATGTTTGAGCTTCCATGCCTTTATATTTATGCCAAAGCTTGTGGCTCATGTTTTTAAGGAAACATGTACTTGATGCAATGTTCATTTGGATGTGTAAATATATGGAGTTGGATGTGGAAGAATCAAATTAAGGAGAACTTAATTTTTGATACATAAACTAACTTGATGTTTGTGTGTTTTTACAGGTTCAAGGATGATTTATAAACCCTCACATGTCAAGTGGATGATGGTAACACCTAACCATTTTTTGTGCTTGAATTGAATGAGTTTGATGTTGAGTTATAACCCAAACAGGCAGGGGTCGACCCTCTTAGGTTCTCCTGCAGCTGGGGTAGCTGGGAGGCTGAAAACTACATGGGTCGACCCCTGGGGTCGACCCCCCTTCATGAGTCGACCCCCTTGGGATTGGGTTCTGTTTGGGTGTCCCGAGGTGAAAAAAACTCAAGGGTCGACCCATGGGGTAGACCCTTTCCGGTCGGGCTTCACGAAAACGTCCATAACTCATTCGTTTGGCCTCGAAACATTACCAAATTACCCCCAAAAGTTTCCTAGACATATGAGGGTATTTTTAACATGTTTTAGGATGGTTTTATGGGTCATTTGGCCGGCCTAACTTGTATATATACATCAGCTCCAAATTTGCACAGAAGAACCCTAATGCTTATTTTGCTCTATCTTGTAGGTGAAGAAAAGGGGGGAAAGGAAGAGGAGCTCTTGCAAGGTGGTTATCGTCTACATCCATGAAGATTTGGAGCTCGTGGTAGAAGAAGAAAAGAAGCGGCTCGAGGAGAGGAAGAAGATGACGTCGGAATCGTGATCATCCGACGACGAGCCAAGAAGAACCGGAAGAATAGGAGAAGGTGGAGCTTTACTTTTCATATATGTTCCTTGGTTCAATATTTAGAAGTTAATTTGGGTTTATTGTATCCATTTCTGAACACTTCATCCATTTCTGAACGATTACTCTGTGTGTGGGTTTGGAGAATGGTTTCTCCGAGTGGTTTGTGTTGACGCTTGTGCGTCGTTTGCTGCGGACATATCTTTAGTGGAGGGATCTATTCACCCCCCTCTAGATCCGTATTCTGCACTACGGGACCCCAACAGAATTGGATTCCATCAGCTCTCACAAGTCACTTTTATCTCCCAGGTTGTGTTGGAACAATCGACACATCGATCGGGTTAGTATTTTACATCTTGGACTCCCGAACCCTGAGATTTATGAATTCTTCTATACTAAGTTACTTTTGAAAACTAACTTAGTTTTCAATTGAGTTATTTGAGCATCGGGCTCAAACCGGATATCCGATTTGGATTCCATCAGCTCTTACAAGTCACTTTTATCTCCCAAGTCGTGTTGGAACAATCGGCACACCGATCAGGCCAGTATTTTACATTTTGGACCCCCGAATCCCGAATTTTATTAATTCTTCTAAACTAAGTTACTTTTGAAAACTAACTTGGTTTTGAATTGAGTTATTTGAGTGCCGGGCTCAAACCGAATATCCGATTTGGATTCCATCAGCTCTCACAAATCCTGTCTACCTCCCAGGTCATGTTGGAACGATCGACACGTCGATCAGGCCTATATTTTATATTTTGGACCCCTGAATTTTTTGAATTCTTTTTTGAATTGAGTTATTTGAGCGTCGGGCCCAAACCGGGTATTCGATTTGGATTTCGCCAGTTCTCACAAGTCACGTCTTCCTCCCAGGTCGTGTTGGAACGATCGGCACGCCAATCAGGCTAGTATTTTATAATTTGGACCGCCGAACTCCGAATTTTCTGAATTCTTCTAAACTAAGTTACTTTTGAAAACTAACTTAGTTTTGACTTGCGGTATTTTAGCGCCTGGCCTAAACCGGGTATCCGATTTAGATTCTGGATGTTCTCACAAGTCACTTTTATTTCCCAGGTCGTGTTGGAACGATCGACACGTCGATCAGGCCAGTATTTTATATTTTAGACTCCAGAACCCTGAATTTTATGAATTCTTCTAAACTAAGTTACTTTTGAAAACTAACTTAGTTTTGAATTGAGTTATTTGAGCGCCTGGCCCAAATCGGGTATCCAATTTGGATTTCATCAGTTCTCACAAGTCACGTCTACCTCTAGGGTCGTGTTGGAACGATCGACACATCGATCAGGCCAGTATTTTACATTTTAGACCCCCGAACCCCGATTTTTATGAATTCTTCTAAACTAAGTTACTTTTGAAAACTAACTTAGTTTTGAATTGAGTTATTTGAGCACCGGGTCCAAACCGAGTATCCAATTTGGATTTCGCCAGTTCTCACAAGTCACTTTTATCTCCCAGGTCATGTTGGAACGATCGGCACGTCGATCAGGCCAATATTTTACATTTTGGACCCCCGAACCCCGAATTTTATGAATTCTTCTAAACTAAGTTACTTTTGAAAACTAACTTTGTTTTGAATTGAGTTATTTGAGCGTCCGGCTCAAACCGAGTATCCAATTTGTATTCTGCCAGTTCTCACAAGTCACTTTTATCTCCCAGGTCGTGTTGGAAGGATTGGCAGGCCGATCAGACAGGTATTTCAGATTTTAGACCCCCGTACCTGACTTCTTTAATTTTAAACTAAGTGCATTTACAAAATGCACTTTTCAACGCTGGGCCCAAACCGGGTATCCAATTTAGATTCCGCCAGTTCTTACAAGTCACTTTTATCTCTTAGGTCGTGTTGGAAGGATCGGCACGCCGATCAGACTGGTATTTCAGATTTTAGACCCCCGGACCTGACTTCTTTAATTTTAAACTAAGTGTATTTACAAAATGCGCTTTTGAGCGTCGACCCCAAATCAGGTATCCGATTTAGATTCTACCAGTTCTCACAAATCACTTTTATATCCCAGGTCGTGTTGGAATGATCGGCACGCCGATCAGGCGAGTATTTTATAATTTGGACTCCCGAACCCCAAATTTTCTGAATTCTTCTAAACTAAGTTTGTTTTGAAAACACACTTAGTTTTGAAAACACACTTAATTTTGAATTGAGTTATTTTAGCGTCGGGCTCAAATCGGATATCCGATTTGGAATCCGTCAACTCTCACAACTCACGTCTACGTCCCAGATCGTGTTGGAAAAATCAGCACGTCGATTAGGCCAGTATTTTACATTTTAGACCCTCGAATCCCGAATTTTCTAAATTCTTCTAAACTAAGTTACTTTTGAAAACTAACTTAGTTTTGAAATAAAGCATCTAATAGTGGATAGGTGGAGTGAGAACATTCCCTTTCTCTGGAATGGGGGTGCACTCTCCCTTCTTCCCTGTTTGATGACTTGGTTTCATAAAAAAAAAAATTGAGTTATTTAAGTGTCGGGCCCAAACCGGATATCCGATTTGGATTCTACCAATTCTCACAAGTAACGTCTACCTCCCAGGTCGTATTGGAACGATCGGCATGCCGATCAGGCCAGTATTTTATATTTTGGACCCCCGAACCCCCAATTTTATGAATTCTTCTAAACTAAGTTACTTCTGAAAACTTATTTAGTTTTGAATTGAGTTATTTGAGCGTCGGGCCCAAACCGGATATCCGATTTAGATTCCGCCAGTTCTCGCAAATCACTTTTATTTCCCAGGTCATGTTGGAATGATCGGCACGCCGATCAGGCCAGTATTTTATATTTTGGACCCCTGAATCCTTAATTTTATGAATTCTTCTAAACTAAGTTACTTTTTAAAATTAGTTTTGAATTGAGTTATTTGAGTGTCGGGCTCAAACCGAATATCCGATTTATATTCCATCAGCTCTCACAAGTCACTTTTATCTCACAGGTCATGTTGAAACAATCGACATGTCGATCAGGCTAGTATTTTACATTTTGGACTCCCAAACCCCGAATTTTATGAATTCTTCTCAACTAAGTTACTTTTGAAAACTAACTTAGTTTTGAATTGAGTTATTTGAGCGCCGAGCTCAAACCGGGTATCCAATTTGGATTCCGCCAGTTCTCACAAGTCACTTTTATCTCCCAGGTCATGTTGGAAGGATCGGCACGTCGATCAGACTGGTATTTCAGATTTTATACCTTCGTACCCGACTTCTTTAATTTTAAACTAAGTGCACTTATAAAATGCACTTTTCAGCGTTGGGCCCAAACCGGGTATCCAATTTGGATTCCGCCAGTTCTCACAAGTCACTTTTATCTCCCAAGTCATGTTGGAAGGATCGACATGCCGATCAGACTGATATTTCAAATTTTAGACCCCTGGACCCGACTTCTTTAATTTTAAACTAAGTGCATTTACAAAATACACTTTTGAGCGTCGGCCCCAAACCGGATATCCGATTTTGATTCCGCCAGTTCTCACATGTCACTTTTATCTTCCAGATCGTGTTGGAACAATCGGCATGCTGATCAGGCGAGTATTTTATATTTTGGACCCCCGAACCCCAAATTTTTTGAATTCTTCTAAACAAAGTTAGTTTTGAAAACACACTTAGTTTTGAATTGAGTTATTTTAGCGTCGGGCTTAAACCGGATATCTGATTTGGAATCCGTCAGCTCTCACAACTCACGTCTACCTCCTAGGTCGTGTTGGAACGATCGGCATGCCGATCAGGCTAGTATTTTACATTTTGGACCCACGAACCCCAAATTTTATGAATTCTTCTAAACTAAGTTACTTTTGAAAACTAACTTAGTTTTGAATTGAGTTATTTGAGCGTCGGGCTCAAACTGGATATCCGATTTAGATTCCATCTGCTTTCACAAGTCACGTCTACCTCCCAGGTCATGTTGGAACGATCGGCACGCCGATCAGGCCAGTATTTTACATTTTGGACCCTCGAACCCCTAATTTTTTGAATTCTTCTAAACTAAGTTACTTTTGAAAACTAACTTAGTTTTTGAATTAACTATTTTTATAATTGAGTAATTCTGTCAAAATAAAAATATAATAAACACTCACCTGATGGGCATGTGCCGTGGGGGTGGATCCATGAGGGAGAATTTTCGCCTGGTAGAGGAGGCCAGTGATTGCCTGCAATATGTTTGCCTGCTGGCTAGACATCTCTGCTCTCATCTGCCGCTGCAAATTAGAGATCTCCGCTCGGACAATGTCTCTGACGTCGCTGGTAGAAGTACTGGGGCCAGGTGGAGGTATACTGAAGGCACTACTACTAGTTTGGGCAGAGCCTGAACTCGCACACGATGATATCACCGCGGTAGAGTCTAGGCTCTCCCCAAAACCATATAGCCGGCCTTTCTTCGGTACGCCAGCTGCTGCCACCCAATCCGCCGGATCCAACTCCGGCTATTGCGCGTCTCCCTCTGTGTACTTCTCTGTCACAGCTCTGCTATATGTTTCCTACAAATTGAATAAAATAACTAGTCAATTTCATATGAATCAATCCGATTTAAATCAATGGTGGAAGTTGCATATGTAGATAAACTTACCGTTACTGAGTGAGCTCTCTCACTCACAAATTGATATGTCCCCTTCTTTTTGTGTGTTCTGTCTAACACCTAGAGGAATGACGGAGCTCGATTAAACTCCACAGCTTGTTATACAATTCATAGTAAAAAAATGTCATATATATTAATAAAATGTAAGAAGATAAATTGAAACATTACTTATCATTTTTTATTTATGAGTCGCGAAAGAGACGGACCCACCCGTATGCGAATTTGCGTCCGATTGTGACGCCATGTTTGCTTTGGTTTTTCAGGACTTTTCTATCCACTTATCTTCGGCAAATTTATCACATGCTATGTCCCAATCCGCATGTCTCATCCATAGAGGGCGGTGCTCCTTCCACAGCTGTCGATCTTCACTCCCACCAGCCTTTCTTTTAGCCTTTTTATGAGCCGCGTGTACTTTCTTTCGGTAATTTGTATGTACAAGAGACTCCCAGGCAGAACGACAACGCGCCGCGTCATGTCCACTCGTGAATCGATAACTCCGATGTAAATAAAATAGGTTTCACAGTTAGTATACTGTTGTGAATTGAGTTTCGAAAATACTTAAATTAAATGACGTAATTACTTACTAAGAACATGTCGAACATTGAATCGCGGACGCCCATCAAAAATTCTTTGAAAGACAATACTGGCCCGGGCACATGTGCCATTACTAGATCCATAGAATGACGGAGAGCATCGAAAGGTTCAAATTTAGAACTACAATTGCAAATGTCAAAATATTCACATTAGATAGTTGAAGGCTAAATAATGAATGTAATAACCTTATAAATTTACCCGGAGATCCAACACGGGCGACGTCCATCATGGGTCGTGCCTCCCTCGTGACGACTGCCGGCATCGTCAAGTGGCTGAGTGGTGTGGGTGTACCCTGTACAAGTGGGAGGTGGTGGGAGGGCACTGGGACCTGTAAGAATTAATTTTCATAAGTAAAATGAATATTTTACTAAAAATTAAAATATACATACCTGCAGCAGGACGTTGTGGGGGTGGCGCATGTGGTCATGGTGGGAGGGGACTGTGAACTGTAAGAATTAAATATCATAAATAAAATAGATATTTTACTAAAAATTAAAATATACATAATTGGGAAAGCATTGGGACCTGTAAGAATTAATTTTCATAAGTAAAATGAATATTTTGCTGAAAATTAAAATATACATACCTGCAGCGGGAGGTGGGGGTGGCGTCTGTACAAGTGGTGGGAGGGCATTGGGACCTGTAAGAATTAATTTTCATAAGTAAAATGAATATTTTGCTGAAAATTAAAATATACATACCTGCAACCGGAGGTGGTGGGGGCGGCGTCTGTACAAGTGGTGGGAAGGCACTGGGACCTGTAAGAATTAATTTTCATATGTAAAACGAATATTTTGTGAAAAATTAAAATATACATACTTGCAACGGGAGGTGGTGGGGGTGGCATCTGTACAAGTGGTAGGAGGGCACTGGGACCTGTAAGAATTAATTTTATAAGTAAAATAGATATTGTACTGAAAATTAAAATATACATAATTGGGAAACCACTGGGACCTGTAAGAATTAATTTTCATAAGTAAAAAGAATATTTTACTGAAAATTAAAATATACATACCTGCAGCGGGAGGTGGTGGGGGTGGCATATGTACAAGTGGTCGTGAGCCGACACTTGGACCTATAAAAAAATTCTTCCCCTTAGCTAGTAAATAATTAAAACATCTATATAGCTAACTATGGAAATATATATACATGTGTCCGAAGAAGGTGCCAAAGAAGAGGGAGTAGAGCCCATGTCACTGCCCTGTCTCCTCCCACTCCCAGTACGACCTCCTCGGACCATTTCTTGATTACTAACAAAATAATTAATACATGTTAATCCATAATTATATAAGGCTAGACAAATGTTATTAAAAATTATGTAAAAAGTAAGAATATCTTACTAAATTATCAAAATGTGCCTCCCTCGTGCTGATGATATATCTAACTCATCATCATCTTCGTCATCCATAGTAGCCTCATCAGATTCGAACTCTTCCTCTTCATCTGATTCCTCCTCCCCTCTAACATCAACATTTAGCTCCGTCGGATTTACTTCTTCCACTTAATCTCCCTTACGTAATGACAGTGGTTCATCATATTCGTCCAGATTAATATGCATGGAACCGACAGCGTCAACTTCGTCTGATTGAAAATATTCAGCATTGGCAACCTCTAAGACATTTTCACTCATATTTAACTCATAAGTGGGAAAGAGTTTTGCTTTAACCCTACAAACTGCCCACCAATCTTTATTCTTGGATGATGGATAGCTTGAATAACACACTTGCTGGACTTGTGCGGCTAAAATGAACGGTTCATAGGTATTAAGTTTAGACCTATATTTGATATCGATAATCCCATAAGTTGCGTCATGTCCAACAAAATTAGGATCAAACTAATGACACTTAAATAGGTATACATGATTATCTCGTCCCAAATACTGAAGTTCTAAGACTTCCTCAAGAATACCATAGTAGTCCAATTCCACTTCATTGTATACACTTCCCTTAACAGATACACCGATGTTCATCGAAGACTTACTTCGTCCATAATCCCTCATATGAAATCTGTATCCATTCACAATATATCCTGGATAGGCACGTGCAACTTTCGAGGGACCATAACTTATCTCTTGTACTCTTTGATCAGTAATGAGATCTTGTTCAACCTATATGTAAATTAGAGTACTTAAAATAATAACAATTACCTCAACACAAGTAAATATAAACATATATATTCAACGATCGACACTAACTCGATATCTGAGCCATTTGGTAAAAAACTTCTCGCATTCTTTTTTAATCTCCACATCCTAGATATTTGGACATTTTTGTGCTAATTCTGAATCAAATTATCTACAATATAAATACAATACTATTTCAAATGAACTGCAGAAGAAGTGTGAACAACTTATGGACTTGCTGAAAATGTGAGTTAAGAACTTACTCAACATAAGGTTCAATCTTGATACAATTCAGAAGAATATATATCTCAGCGGTGTACAACTCTCTATCTTCGAGCGTGCGAGTCGAACAACGTCCGAACGCACGTCCAGGATGCTTAAATATAGAGAGTCGATCAGACGAATCATCAACTCCCCCATCATCATTACGTGGAGGTCGAGTACGATGAGTTAGAATCTCTGGCTCAAAGTATATGGAACAGAAGTTCAAAATTTCTTCAAGAATATATGCCTCAGCAATCGAACCCTCCACCTTCGCCTTGTTGCGAACTTTCATTTTTAATTCATGCATGCACCTACAACAACAAGTCAGATGGAAACAACATGTACCGACCATGGACGACATATAACTTAATAAAAATTCTCACATACCTCTTAAATGAATACATCCATCGAAATTGTATTGGCCCTCCGACAATAGCCTCATATGGCAAATGGACGACCAGGTGCTCCATCGAATCAAAGAATGCCAAAGAAAATATCTTCTCTAGCTTGCAAACGGTTGTAACCACATGTTCTTCGATAGTTTGTACATCCCGAAGTCCGAGTTCTGATGCACGTAAAATCTTAAGAAATTGACTCAGCTTGGTCAGTGCTCCCCATATAGGTTTTGGTAACAAATCACGAAATGCAATGGGCACTAGCCTCTCTATGAACACATGACAATCATGACTTTTCAGACCATATATTTTCCCCTCATTAACATTCACACAATGAGCTATGTTGGATGCATATCCATCTGAGAATCTCAATTGTTTCAACCACTGGCACACTTCCTTGATCTGTGTATCATTAAGCACGTAAGTTACTTTCGGCTGCACAGTTTTTCCATTTATGTTATGTAGTTCCAGTTCTGGACGTTTACAAAGTATCTTTAAGTCCATACGCGCTTTGGCGTTGTCCTTTGTTTTGCCTTTAACATTTATGATCGTATTGAACATATTATCAAAAAAATTCTTCTCGATATGCATGACATCCAGATTGTGTCGTACAAGAAGAGTTGATCAATAAGGTAATTCCCAAAAAATGTTTTTCTTGTTCCAGTTGTGATCCTTTCCAAAGCTAGAGAGTTGTCGTGTGCTACCAGACAATTGTACTATATCTGATAAATTTTGCACCCATGTCGCCATATGTCGACCCGACACCCGTTGCAAGTCTGCTTCATCCATTTCAACAGTATTTTTTTAAACTAGTCTTTTTACCTTCGAAAAGGATGGTCACTTGGTTGCAACCGACGATGGCAATCAAACCAGCATGCTTTCCCACTATGTTTCAATACAAATGATTTGGTATCTTTCATATAGTAAGGACATGCTAACTTCCCATGTATGCTCCAACCAGATAGCATTCCATATACAGGGAACTCACTTATTGTCCATATCAGTACAGCCTTCATAATAAAATTTTACTTCCTACATGCATCATAAGTAACAATTCCATCAGTCCATAAAAATTTGAGCTCATCAATCAACGGCCTGAGATATATGTTCAAATTTTTTTCGAGACTTTTTGGACTAGGAATTACTAAGGACAAAAATAGATTTTCTCGCTTCATGCACATGTCCGACGGAAGGTTGTACGGTGTCATGAACACTGGCCAACAAGAATAAGATGCCACTGAACCACCGAATGGATTAAAACCATATGTGCATAAACCCAACCTAACATTACATGGCTCCTTTGAGAAAGCAAGATGAGTACGACTGAAGTGAGTCCAAGCTTCACCATCGGCAGGATGACTGATTATATCATCATCACGGCATACTCTTTCGGTGTGCCATGTCACATGTCGAGCCATCTTTGAGGACATATACAGTCGCTGCAACCTAGGCACAAGAGAGAAGTATGGCAATGCCTTGTAAGGTATATCTTTTTACTTTGAATTGTCTCCTCTCTTAGGTTTGAATCTGTCATGGTGACAAATAGAACATGATATCTTATCTGCATCGTCTTTGTAATATAACATATAGTGATTCGGGCATGCATCTATTTTCACATATCCAAGCCCTAGCTAATTGACCATCTTTTTTGCACGGTAAAAAGTTTTTGACAACTTCTCGTCTCGAGATAACATACTCTTGATCAACAGGAGGAGACGGTCAAAATAAGTCTCACTGATGTGAAATTCAGATTTCAAGTTCAAAAACTATGACACTGTAGACAACCGAGTGTGCTTTTCACAACCATCCCACAGCGGCTCATCAGCATCCCTAAGTAGTTCATAAAATCTTTCGGCTATCTTATTCGGCGCTTCTTCCATGTATGCATGTTCCTCATGAACATTAAAACTAGGACGAGCAACTTCTACAACCATATCCACGTACCAACTTGTGCCTGTAATATTGTCGGGCTCATACCTCAAGAATTCCTAACCATGACATGTCCAATTCGTATAACCATCCACGAACCCTTTGTTGTACAAATGATGTTGCGCATCCTATGGTGAACGTCACCTCAAGTTTCTACAACTTGAACAAGGGCATCGAATATGACCGTCGCGATCTATTGCTGCATTTGGATTCCACAATGCAAATTCAATGAAACTCTCAACTCCATGCTTAAAGTCATCCGACACCACCCAGTCAACTATTCTACGATACATCCATGAACGATCTGTCAACATTTTACATGTACCAAATAAATGTTAATACACAAATAACTTTAAAATCATTACTCCTAAAAATAAACTCAACCATTTCTCACATTGTTCATCATAGACCATTTGCAGTTGGAAGAGGACTATTATTTAGATTATCACTTTTAACACATCTATGAAAGTTTGATCGCACAATCACTTACTATATGTATTGCACGATTTGTTAAAAATTTCGACAGCATCTCCCCACACTTCTCCGATATACTAAAAATATTTATTGAGTTTGAAGTTTTCTTAAACACTTACAAGTAAGTGGTTAAGAAAACACTCAAAATCAATAAAGTATATCAGAGAAGAGTGGGGAGACGCAACCGAAATTCTCAACAAACCATACAAAGACATATAGTAAATGACTGCCTAAGTGCGATCAAACATTCACAGACTGTCCAAATAGGACAATTCAAGACTTTGAGGTAGATATATACATTTTCGTAAAAAAATGAGAACATACACATCAATCCCAAAGTCTTGAACGGGAAGGTTCATTGACACAGGTTTAACACGCTCTTTTGAGGTGCATGTAATGTTAGGTCGCACCCACGCATCTCAGCTCATAGGGAATATCCCATGTATTTATATAACATAAAATTAAATAACATCTCACTTATCATTATGCATACATCAAATTAAATAACATCCAATTTACAAAATTATTCAAATGAAGAACGTGAAAGCTAAATAATTCACATTTTTGAGTAAGATCAACATCAAATTTCTGTTAAAATTAGATTTATAAACACATTTATATGCAATTAAAATCCACAGTGTTTGAAATCAGAAGTAGAAATTTTGGGATATTTACCTTTTACTATAAGTCGACTGTTACAAATGGAACTCTATATTCTAAAAATAACAGTCAAAGTATGCTATTGTTTACTAATGCCCTTAAAGACAGAACAAGGCATTATCTGAATGATACGGTCAGATTTCTTGGCTTGTCTAAACAAATGCAACAATGTTAATAACAAGATGTAATTTTTTAATTTGGACAAATTTGCAGCCCAGCCTTGAGCCTGAATTTGTCGATTTAGATTTTATGTGCTGCTACTAGGAAAAGAGGCAATGTTCACAACCTGTTGAATCAGTCAATCTGATGATTTACATAATTTTATACAATTTTCTGTCCAGATATATACAAGTCCTAAAGGTACAGCTAAACAAAAAGAAAAGTACATAGTCTTGGGGCATACCCCGACTGGCAGAAGCTAAACGAAAATTAAAGCCGTAACTTCTATACAAGAGCACCTCTGCCAGGGCCAAAATACAGTCACCTGCCTCAGCCATGCCGTGGTCGCCTCGCGGCTAGCTGCTGCACAGACTCCTCCGAGGCCTGCCTTAACATGCTATCCTGTCGCTGATGCCTACGCCCTACACCACGCCGAGCCGCCTGCCGATGCCTCCTCCTGTTCCATCAGCGAGGACCAAAGACAGGGGTAGAGGATGCGACTAGCTCCTCCTGAACCATCTGAGGGAGACCCTGCTGGAATTGCAACGCCCGACCATGCTCCTGGGCGCGCAGCAGCTCTACCTCCAAAATCACCGCCGTCCAGAATGCTACCTCCACGTCGGTGACCCTGGACGCCATGAGGGTCCAACGAATCTCTGGCGTCAATCCAACAATGAACTGTTGAATCAAAAATCACGGATCCACCATCACCGATAGTGCATAACCGCTCAAATCCCTGAACCGTGCCCAATACAGGGCAATTGGCAATGCTCCCTGAGCCAATGCCATAAATTGGATGGACAAATCAAAAATATCCGCTGCTCTCGGTGCACCAGGGACCGCATCTATCGGAGGGGGCGGTGCTCCACACTGCACGTCCAAGGCCCTTGCGGCCAACTCTATCTGGGACCGCGCCTCCCCCTTTTTCGTCATCGCGGATCCTAGCAGCCAATGAACACAAAACGAAAATATAACTAAAGTTTAAAAAATGTTAAACATGTCTATCACCCAATGAACTGAAGAAAATATGAATTCCATTCAACTTCGCCAGACTTTGTAACTTTGGCTGTGTGTACTGATATGTTCAACCCAAGCATATCTTTCTACTTCACACGCCTAATTACTCAATGACTATTTGGAACTTTGGAACATTCAAATATTTTCCAGCTCGGTTAAGACAGATGACTTATTTTGCCCTTACCCTGCTTGATTAAAAAACTGACCCAAAGTTAAAAGGGCAGTATCTCCTTCTTCCCCCTTTTCCGTCCCTACATACATGGCTATATATGTCCTTATTTGCTCTCACTTCGATCTTTTCTTCCCCCTCTTCCTACATACATGGCTATATATCCTTTTCTTTTTTTGAAAAGGTTTGATTATCATTTAAGCTGATCATAGAAACATATGTACAAAAAAAGAAATAAAAGATTCATGCTTCAAGTATAATCCTGTAGCTATGAATATAAGAAATGGAAGAATAAGTTAAGAGGCTAAATAGTCATCATAAAATTTTTACTCAAAAAAGAGCCGCTTCTAGATATAGGTTGTCTCCATTTCGTGGATTCTGAAACAGCCCTCACATCAAATCTGGGACATTTTATCTAATCCTAGCTCTTTCAATCTGGTAGGTGGATCACAAAAAAAATACCTAAATTTGCATAAAATTTTTACATTTTCCACCCTCCTGGAGACCCCCCTCTTGCTAGCACCTCCCCCTCTTAGACCAACCTCCCCCGCCCCTCCACCCATCTTGTCTAATACTTAGCCTTCTACTTCCTTGTCTCAGCTAATTAAGATGTGCCATTCCTAAAGTATAATCCATCGGCCGCCTCCGTAGTTGCGACTGAGTTCCCAACCTAACGCGCCTCTTAATCTCTCATCCATTAACAGGGCCTTAAATGGGCCAGAGAGATCTGTGTTGTGCATCCCTTGGTTTTGATGATGACAATAGGATATGTTTGACTAATCTAAGTTCTATCTTGTTTCTTAAAGCAAATGGTTTGGTTATGTGTGTAAAGATAGTGCATTGAATTAATGCCTATTTGATGATGACAAATATGCTTTTATATACATTTGGAACTTCAAGTCAAATCTTATAAGTTAAACAAATTTCAGGTTCACTGAAATCCAAGTGGAATCAACAAATCAGTATAAGCGTGAAAGACTGTCTGTCGACCACTGAAGAAGCTATGGTCGACCAACGAACTCAACCAGAAAAGCATCAGATCATCTGTCTTCTGGAAGCACCTTGGCTGTCGACCAAAGCCCCGCCTCTGGTCGACCACAGAAAAGACAGAAGCAACAGACAGAACTGCTGGCCATCTGGAAACTGCCCCCTGTCGACCACCGACCAGGCTGTGGTCGACCAACGGGCGACGTGAGTTTCAGCCAGAAGAACCGGCCGTCTGGGGACTGCCCATTGTCGACCAGCGACAGGGTCATGGTCGACCACGGGTTTATATATCGTCCAAAACCGAACTCTAACCGAATTCTGTTTTGGTTCCTTAAAACCTGCAAATGGTTGTTGCAGGTTGTTGGGCTGCTCAGGAGATAAGATTCCGCACGGGAATCAAGGAAACAATCTTGCTTAGAAGTGGTCAAACTCGTTCTAACGATTGGATTTAAACAGATCCCTGTTTTCTAGCAGATTGGCGCTCGATCTGAAAATTGAGCGGGAAGAGTTTTACTCTTGATAAAAGGGCTGTATGAAAAACGAAAAGAACACACATCACGAACAAGGGAGCGGTGAGAGAGCACGAAATAGAAGCCAAGGAAGATATACACAGAAGAGGAAGAAGGAGCTCTCCACCAATCAAAAATCTGCAGAAAGGTTAAAGGCAATCTCGTTGCTGCAGAAGGAAGACTTAGCTCAAGACTGTGCGATCTCCAGCAGCAGAACAATCGAAGGCAACTGACTGGAAGATCAACAGGGAGTCTAGGCTTCTTCATAAGCGTGATCAAGTTCCAGGCTGAACACCTATTCTTCTACACACGCCAATATTCAGTCCTGTCTTTCATCACCTGTTCTTATCATCTTTTCATTTCTGATTACAATTATTGTCAAGCTGTGAGGCAGCAGAGTTAAGCTGTGTGTCAGCAGGTACAAGCTGTGTGTCAGCTGTGTTTTGATTGAGATCAGAGATTCTCATAGTGAAGCCTTGCTTGAGTTAAGCAAGGGGTGGATGTAAGTCTCAGGAAGAGACTGAACCACCTTAAAAATCCTCTCTTGTGGTGTGCTTGGGTGTGTTTGATTTCCTATACGTATGCTTGCATCTTCACTATCCGCATTAGTTCTATAATTCATTAATTACCAGTAGCTCATCTGGTCGATAGTTAGTAAATTATCAAAAAGGGGGAAAGATCTATTCACCCCCCCTCTAGATCTATTCAGTCCGTATCCAACACGTGGTATCAGAGCAGGTTCTCCAGATATGTGGTCTAACAACCAGGAGAGACTGGGCGGACTGAATTCTAAAAGCCTCATAGCTGAGGGGCACTCTGTAACTAGACCTCCATATTTTGATGGAACTGATTATTCTTATTGGAAAAATCGTATGCAGGTGTTCTTACGTGCGCAAGACCACGAGATGTGGAGGGTAGTGAGCCATGGACCTTTTGAGCTACCGGAAGATGAAGAAACCTGGACCAGAGAACAGGTCAGGAAATCAACTGTCAACTGGGGAGCCATGAACGTGATGCAGTGCTCACTACACCCCACAGAATTCTCAAGAGTTCCCCAATGCGCAACAGCCAAAGAAATGTGGGATCATCTAAAGGTAATCTACGAAGGTACTTCCGAGGTAAGAGAGACAAAAGCAAATATGCTAGTCTCAGAATATGAAATGTTTAGGATGAAAAATGATGAAAGTATTTCTGAGATGTATGCCAGATTAGTACAACTGACTAATGGCTTGAAGAGCTTAGGGAAGACATACAAAGAGCAGGAATTAGTGAGGAAGATTTTAAGGTCTCTCACATCGATGTGGCATACCAAGGCCACAGTCATTGAGGACTCAAAGGATCTCACAACAATGACAGTGGATGAGTTAGTAGGATCCCTGATGGCCTATGAGGTCAATCTGAAGAGAAAGGAAGATGAGGGCAAGAAAAAGAAGCAACTTGCCCTAAAGACTAAGACAAGCACCTCTGAGGTGTCTGACAATGATGACTCATCTAGCTCAGGTGAAGAATCTGGTGAGCTAGCCATGCTTACAAGAAAATTTAAAAAATTCCTGCGGAAGGAAGGTAAAGGATTCAGAAATCCAAAGGGCATGGTAAGGAAGTCATCCCAGTTTAAATCTGATAAACATAAGGCTCCTTCTAACAAACTCATTTGCTACAATTGCAGGCAGCCTGGACATATGAAGGCTGAATGTCCAGAAGCTCCTAAGAAATCAAGCTTCAAGTGGAAAGGCAAGAAACCCAAGGCGATGATTAGCACTTGGAGTGAGGAGGAAGAGAGCAGTGAAGAGGAAACAACTTCCGAGGAAGAAGAAGGAAAGCTCTGTCTGATGGCCAAGGGAGACAACAGTGATCTTGAGGTAAGTTCCCCATTTCAAGACTTCTCTAGTTCGGATTGGGAAGCAGTATATTCAGAATTGCTTGATACTTATGAAAGAATAAGAAAGGAAAATAAACATTTGAAGAAGAAGATCAGTCAACTGAATAAAGACAGCAATTCAATGGATAACAAAACTGAACTAGAAATGGAAATCAAGTCACTGAAAAACAAACTGAATCAAATAGACTTAGATGAAGAAAACCACAAGAGAATGTCCGAAGAGAATGAAATGCTAAAAAACGACATTGATGAGTTAAAACTAAAGACTCAAGAACATGAACAGGAAACTAAGTTAAGTCAAGAAAGAAACAATTCACTCAAGGAAGAAAACAACCAACTCCTAAGAGAAATAGAAAGAATTAAGAGTGACCTGAAAAACAAACAGGAGACCTTGGAAAAAATGACTCAAGGTCAAGAAAACTTAAATGCTATCTTGGGAATAAAAGTAAACTTTCAAAAAGAAGGGTTAGGATACAATCCTACGGCTAAAAAGGAATTCCAAATAAAAACCGTAACTGGGATTGCTGACTCAAAAGGAAAAAGGCCCCTGATTAATCTATACCAAGATAAACAAGAGGATGTAGCTGAATGCTCCTCCAAAAGGAACAATGTCACCAAGGAAGAGAGAAATTTTAAAGAGAAAACAGTCAATCAATATAAGATTCAAAATAATAAACAAGAAACCCAAATTCACAGAAATCACCAAACAAACCAAGGACTAAACCAAGTTAAAAGACATAAATCTGGAAAACAAGATGTCTGGAGACAGGCTGGTCGACAACAGACCCTTCATCTGTCGACCAGAGGATCTGCCAGAACAGGCGCTGGTTACTGGAGAAGCAGTGGTCGACCACAGGTACACCAGATGTCAACCAGAGGTGCTGCCAGAACAGACGCTGAGTTCTGGAGACGCGATGGTCGACCACAGACATACCAAAAGTCGACCATGGCCAGACAAGCAAACAGAAATCACAGATTTTTTCGGGTAAAACAAAATGAAAACTTGAATACACAAAGGTGGACTCAGATTAAAGAAGCTTTAGAACAAAAGCAACCCAATCTGAACAAGTTCAGAAATAAAAATTTACACTGCTCTAACAGAATCTGGGTTCCCAAAGGATTACTGCAGCAATTTCATAATTTCACAAGCTATCTTGGACCCGGGTGCCATTGGGGTCCAAAAGTTTCTGTGTAACTTGTGATGCAGGTGTGTCTAGCAGCTATACACAACAAGTGGTACTTAGATAGTGGCTGCTCAAGACATATGACAGGGGATAAGGCAAAATTCTCCGAGCTAAACTCAAAAGATGGAGGACATGTGACATTTGGAGGGAATAACAAAGGCAAGATCATTGGGAAAGGTAAGGTAGGTAAGACATCTACAAATTGCATTGAAGATGTACTACTAGTGGATGGCCTGGAATATAATCTTCTAAGCATCAGTCAGCTATGCGACAAAGGCCATCAAATAGTCTTTGATTCTAAGATCTGTAAAATTCTTGAACCAAATTCGGCTAAAGTTAAGTTTATGGGCAAGAGAGTAAATAATGTCTACATGATAGACTTGGATGATCCAGCCCACTCCAACTTGTGCCTCACCGCCAAGAAGGAGGACCTGACTTAGTTGTGGCACCGAAGGCTAGGACATGTTAGCTACAGGGTGCTGCACAAATTGGTTAAGAATAAAATGGTTTCTGGTTTACCTGAAATTTCGTTTGCTCAAAATGTCAAAGTATGTGAATCATGTACCCAAGGTAAGCAAACAAGAAAATCATTCAAAGGTAGAACTGAAAGACAATCTTCTAGGCCACTAGAACTTGTGCACATGGACCTTTGTGGCCCAACAAGAACTGCTAGTCTTAGTGGTAAGAGGTACGGTTATGTACTAGTTGATGATTTCTCTAGATTCACATGGGTAATGTTTTTATCACATAAAAACGATGCCTTTCATGAATTTCAGGATTTTTACAGAAGAATGAAGCAGGATGGTAAGTCCAAAGTGTGTTCAATAATATCTGATCATGGGGGAGAATTTGAAAATTCAGAGTTTGATGAATTCTGCAGGAACAAAGGAATAAATCACAGGTTCTCCTCACCAAGGACGCCAGAGCAAAATGGAGTGGTGGAAAGAAGGAATCGCACACTTGTTGAAATGGCCAGAACCCTGTTAGTTGAAGCCAATCTTCCAAGAAGATTTTGGGCTGAGGCGGTCAATACAGCATGTTATATTGTAAACAGGGCAATGGTAAGACCATCTTGTGCGAAAACTCCATATGAGGTGTTCAAAGGTAAGAAGCCATCTCTAGCTCATTTTAGGATCTTCGGTGTAAGGTGTTTTATTCATAACAATGACAAGAGATCATTGGACAAATTTGAACCAAAGAGTGACCCAGGAATCTTCTTGGGATACTCTGACCGATCAAGAGCCTATAGAGTCTACAACACCAAAGATCAGCTAGTTGAAGAATCCCCACATATCACATTTGATGAAAATAATGACTTTGACAAAACTGGACAGGTAGGCAAAGATGAAGATGGGGAATTTCTGGAAGGCAAAGAGGAACCAATGGAGACTGAAGCAGAACCAAAGCAAGGTGATTCCAATGATCAACCCGAAGGAGAGATCATCCCAGGTAACAATTCTGAAAATCTGAGATTTCTCAGAGATCATCCTCTAGATAACATCATTGGAGGAATTAATGAACCGAGGAAAACTAGATCTCAGCTTAAAACAGTTGATGAATTAGATCAGCTAGCCCTTGTATCTCAAGTTGAGCCTAAAAATGTAGAGGAAGCTTTAAGAGATGAATCTTGGATAAATGCCATGCATGAAGAATTAAATCAATTTGAAAGAAATCAGGTTTGGAAACTTGTTCCCAGACCTTCATCTCATCCTGTTATTGGAACCAAATGGGTTTATAAAAATAAGCTTAATGAAGAAGGAGTTGTTATGAGGAACAAGGCTCGGTTGGTGGCTAAGGGGTATAACCAAGAATTTGGAGTTGATTTTGAAGAATCATATGCTCCAGTTGCAAGGTTAGAAGCCATTAGAATATTGTTAGCATTTGCGGCGTCCCATGGAATTAAATTGCAGCAAATGGATGTAAAAAGTGCCTTTCTAAATGGCTTTGTAAAGGAAGAAGTCTTTGTGGAACAACCCCCTGGTTTTGAAAATGATGATTTTCCTAATCATGTCTTTAAACTGCATAAGGCTTTGTATGGTTTAAAGCAGGCTCCTAGGGCATGGTACGACAGACTGAGTTCATTCCTCACCAAAAAGGGCTACACAAGAGGTAAATTGATCAAACATTATTCTCCAAGACCCAAGGTAAGAATATACTAATTGTGCAAATCTATGTGGATGATATTGTGTTTGGATCCACTGAAGCTTCATTATGTACTGAATTTGCAAATCTAATGACCAATGAGTTTGAAATGAGTTTAATGGGTGATTTACAGTTCTTTCTTGGATTGCAGATTCTACAATGTAGAGAAGGCTACTTCGTAAATCAATCCAAGTACATAAAGGAGATGCTGAAAAAGTTTGGCATGGAGAGCTGCAAACCAATAGAGTCACCCATGGGGACAAATGCAACATTGGAGGCTGATGTAAAAGGTAACATGGTAGATGCCAAGAAATACAGAGGTATGATCGGATCCCTACTATATTTAACTGCCTCTAGGCCAGACATTCAGTTCAGTGTATGCATGTGTGCTAGATATCAATCTAGCCCTAGAGATTCACATTTAGGGGCTGTCAAGCGTATCTTTCGTTACCTTGCCGGTACCCAAGAATTGGGTTTATGGTATCCTACTTATTGCAAACTAGATTTAATTTCATATTCAGATGCTGATTATGCTGGTTGCAAAATTGATAGGAAGAGTACTAGTGGTTATTGTCAAATATTAGGTGGATGTTTAATATCATGGGCTTCTAAAAAACAGCATTCTGTGGCACTCTCCACTGCTGAGGCTGAGTATGTCGCAGTAGGGAGCTGTGGTACACAGGTTTTGTGGATAAAACATCAACTTCAAGACTACAATGTAGATCTTGGATGTGCACCTATTTTCTGTGACAACACTAGTGCTATTAATTTGTCTAAAAACCCCATTCAACACTCTAGGACAAAACACATTGAGATCCGTCATCACTTTCTAAGAGATGAGGTCTCCAAAGGAAATTTCATGCTTCATTTTGTAGAAACTGAAAAACAACTGGCAGACATTTTCACAAAACCCCTTAACAATGACAGATTTTCAACTCTAAGAAGGGAGTTAGGAATTTGTAGAATTTCCTCTGAAAGTTCTTGAAATAATAATATTCTTGGGTTCACTGTACAGTCTTTGTCTCTTCTGTTCTTCGTTGTGTCAACTAGGTCTTAAGTACTAGATAAGTCCTGATTTTGGAGGTTATAGTGTCGGGTGCTATTTCAACAAGCTCTGAGGAACTCTGGTTTATCTACGGATTACTTCCCATGGTCAACCACAGACAAGGCGCTGGTCGACCAAGGCATCAGGACAGGAAATAGTTAGCTCTGGGAATTCGCAGCTGTCGACCACAGGCGATCCAATGGTCGACAACAGGTTTGTCAGAACGCAGTCTTCTCAACAGGCAGGTTCTGTGACAACACAGAGGTCGACCACAGGCCACTCCATGGTCGACAAAGGACCTGAAAAAGGGAAATTAGATCTAGTCAGGCTGCTGGCTTTGGTGGGAAATCTTCTGAACTTTTTGGACTCTGAGCTCAGTTTTGCTTTACTCACTCATCCTCATTCACTTCCCATTCCTTGTGTCTCAATATCTCTTTGTGGTCAACTTATTGTTTTCTATCTTCAGCAAGGACTCACAAATTGAGGGGGAGTAAAAAGTGTAAACTCATTCCTTAATAAATCATTGAACAACCTAACCATATCTTACAAGAAAATCACCAAAGTCATCAATGAGAGTAAAGGTTAAGTGTAGTAATGAGAATTTGACCTGTACTACTGCAATAACTTCAAACCATAACTATGACTCTGACTCAAGACTATTGAGAACTTATGCTTTTAGTAATGAGACTATTTCTCTATCTGTGTCTGTGTTGGACAGTGAAAATAAACGCAGCTATAGCATGAATGTATATGGAATACGCCATAATTCTGCCTTCTTGGTAGAGCAATGGACTGAGTTCTGAGAAACTACTGTTCTCTATCACAAAGCAAAATTGGCTGAAAAATTAAGTGGGAGACATGTATGTCATGAAGACTCAATCTACCTCTGCCACTCTCAAAATTATTAATTGGGCATCCTGAGTAACTGGGGATATTGGCGTCTGATAAACGTATATCCTCACGGATAAAAAGTGTGTCCCAGTTAAAAGTGGAATGGTTAGGCATGCTAAGTAGCCGGGGTTTCTGGCGTGTAAAAAGCGTGTCTCCTCGTGTGGAAAAGCATGTGATAAACCTGACCACAGCTCTTAAATATTTCAAAACGAAAAGGCAACAAAAATGGTTGACCTAATGCACTATATGCAAATAGAGGCATAAAACACTGTTCAGCTTGTTCAGCTAGTAAAATTATCTCATGAACAATATTATAAGTTTAAGGAGCCGTGAGTAAGAAAGTGGATATGGGGAGTCAATTTATTGGGGCAATACTTTCAAATTCTTTGAACCACAAGACCCACTCGAATTTGTCACAAGGTGGTCTTTGAGAAAGGGAGGAAAGGTTACTTAAATGTCTTATTAAAGAAAGGGGGTACACTTCGATAATTTCCCAAAATATGAGTTATGCTGATTAAATCCTGACCGCTCGTTTGTTTCATCGCGTTGGTTCACTTTTTGCTGTTGACAAAGGGGGAGAGAGAAGCTTATGTGTCATTGTGTGCCTAGATGTGTGTCTAGATAGATGTGTGTCTAGATGTCAAGTTTACTTTGTCTACGTGTCCTCAGTGTCTTTATCCTTTTTTGAGTCTCTCATGTAATTAGTGCTATTGTTTTTGAAAGCCACATCAAATGAATTGTCTGAATGAAATCTGTGCTATGATAGCCTTGCATGCAATATCAAATGAATTTCATAATCTGTTGTTTGTCACAATGACTCATGGTTGTCATCATCAAAAGGGGGGAGAATGTTGTGCATCCCTTGGTTTTGATGATGACAATAGGATATGTTTGACTAATCTAAGTTCTATCTTGTTTCTTAAAGCAAATGGTTTGGTTATGTGTGTAAAGATAGTGCATTGAATTAATGCCTATTTGATGATGACAAATATGCTTTTATATACATTTGGAACTTCAAGTCAAATCTTATAAGTTAAACAAATTTCAGGTTCACTGAAATCCAAGTGGAATCAACAAATCAGTATAAGCGTGAAAGACTGTCTGTCGACCACTGAAGAAGCTATGGTCGACCAACGAACTCAACCAGAAAAGCATCAGATCATCTGTCTTCTGGAAGCACCTTGGCTGTCGACCAAAGCCCCGCCTCTGGTCGACCACAGAAAAGACAGAAGCAACAGACAGAACTGCTGGCCATCTGGAAACTGCCCCCTGTCGACCAGCGACCAGGCTGTGGTCGACCAACGGGCGACGTGAGTTTCAGCCAGAAGAACCGGCCGTCTGGGGACTGCCCATTGTCGACCAGCGACAGGGTCATGGTCGACCACGGGTTTATATATCGTCCAAAACCGAACTCTAACCGAATTCTGTTTTGGTTCCTTAAAACCTGCAAATGGTTGTTGCAGGTTGTTGGGCTGCTCAGGAGATAAGATTCCGCACGGGAATCAAGGAAACAATCTTGCTTAGAAGTGGTCAAACTCGTTCTAACGATTGGATTTAAACAGATCCCTGTTTTCTAGCAGATTGGCGCTCGATCTGAAAATTGAGCGGGAAGAGTTTTACTCTTGATAAAAGGGCTGTATGAAAAACGAAAAGAACACACATCACGAACAAGGGAGCAGTGAGAGAGCACGAAATAGAAGCCAAGGAAGATATACACAGAAGAGGAAGAAGGAGCTCTCCACCAATCAAAAATCTGCAGAAAGGTTAAAGGCAATCTCGTTGCTGCAGAAGGAAGACTTAGCTCAAGACTGTGCGATCTCCAGCAGCAGAACAATCGAAGGCAACTGACTGGAAGATCAACAGGGAGTCTAGGCTTCTTCATAAGCGTGATCAAGTTCCAGGCTGAACACCTATTCTTCTACACACGCCAATATTCAGTCCTGTCTTTCATCACCTGTTCTTATCATCTTTTCATTTCTGATTACAATTATTGTCAAGCTGTGAGGCAGCAGAGTTAAGCTGTGTGTCAGCAGGTACAAGCTGTGTGTCAGCTGTGTTTTGATTGAGATCAGAGATTCTCATAGTGAAGCCTTGCTTGAGTTAAGCAAGGGGTGGATGTAAGTCTCAGGAAGAGACTGAACCACCTTAAAAATCCTCTCTTGTGGTGTGCTTGGGTGTGTTTGATTTCCTATACGTATGCTTGCATCTTCACTATCCGCATTAGTTCTATAATTCATTAATTACCAGTAGCTCATCTGGTCGATAGTTAGTAAATTATCAAAAAGGGGGAAAGATCTATTCACCCCCCCTCTAGATCTATTCAGTCCGTATCCAACAATCTGGGCTGAGTTTGCCTCTAGGTTCTTGCCTCTTTAATTTTTTTGGATAATCGGATGGTGCCATGACTTACACTCTAAGTTAAGATATTTTGGGGGGCATTTCAAAAAATTTTCAAACAAAAAAAATAAAGATAACACACTAAGCCTTTCTCCATCTATTAACACTTGCATTTGCTATCCTGTTCCTTTTTTTTGTTTCTTTCTTCTCTATTTTTTTTCTTTTTTTTAGTGCCCACAACACCCCACCCCCTCATTAATTTAGTTAATATTAAACAAGACATCCTAACAATAAATCTGAGTAAGATTACATAAATTAAAATAAAATTAAATAACATATAAAAATGAAATTAAAATTTTACTTACTATTTATTTGTAAAAAATTCTCTGATTCTTTCATTCCCTTTCCCTCGGCCGATTATCCTACGATGAATACAAAAATATATTAAATAAAATAAAAATTAATTATTTTACCTATGTGTGTGAGACCACCCCCGGCCGGCAGAGGGGGTGTCGGGTGTGTGCGTGTGCCTATGAGGGGGGGGCAACGGGAGAGGGAGAGGGGGGCCTGCGGCCAACGGTAGAGGGAGAGGGAGAGGAGAGGGGGCCCTAAGGCGTGTGTGCGTGTGTCTGTGTCTGTGTCTGTGTGTGCGTGTGTGTGTGTGTGTGTCTGTGAGGGGGAGATGGACCACAGACAGGGGAAGAGAGGGCGGTGGAGGGGGAGGGCGGCCAGAGGGAGTGAGGGAGCGGGAGAGGGGAGAGGGAGAGGGATTGAGTGAGGGAGGGGGACATGATCGAGAGAGGGGGAGGGAGATAGAGAGAGGGAGAGCGGCTAGAGGGAGCGGAGGAGGGAGATAGGGAGAGGGAGATGACTTACCGGTGACAATGATGGCGAGGATGGGAGGAGGCTGGCGGCGACGGTGACGATGATAGTGAGAGGGAAGGAGGCCGGCGGCAACGGCGAGGACAGAGGTGCCTCCGGGGATGGCGAGGACGGTGGCTCCGGCGACGACGATGGCAAGCAGAGGAGAAAGAGAGAGTGAGAGGAAGAGTGGGGGGGAATGGGGGCGGGTGGAAGGGGTGGGAGGAAGGGATCGATCGTGGAGGGAGGGGGAAATTTTTACGATGGATATTCGGATGAAACTTATTTCCATCTGAAATTATAGACGGAATGTTTTCCGTTTGAATATCCGTCGCAAATTGAGACAGATATTCAGACAGATTACATTCTGTCCGAAATACAGATGGAATTTGCAACGAAATATATCCGTCTGAATTTACATACAAATTTGCGATACAAATTAATCTGTCGTAAATTTTCGTCGCTAACACCGCATTTTCTTGTAGTGAAAGAGCCCCCCTTCGCGTTCTGTGAACTGGGCATCTATTTATAGGAGTGTAGAAACCCTAGCCCGAATTTAGGAGATAAAGACCCAAAAATAAATATTTAGATTGATAAAGCTCGTGGATAATAGTGAGAATATATCTCCAAGATGGATTAGAATCGATCAAAGAGGATTATCTCGGAGAAAATGGATCAAACAAGGAGTCCAAGGAGTCCTTGGGCGAAGAAATCGGAGTTCAGGAGGTTCTGGACTCTCTGTCGAAGAAATGGTCTATCGTAGGGCCGCAACTTGAATTAACGGTCATGGGAGGACCGCCATTTGGGTAGAAACGGTCATATGGGTGACTGCCAGGGGATAGGGCCGAGCCGGGGCAATTTGGGCACAAAGAGGGAGGTAGCGGTCTTGGGAAGACCGCTATCTGAAGATATTATATATATATTTTTAAATAATGCAGGGAAATAGCGATCCTTGGTTGACCGCTACCTCCTAGTAGCGGTCAACCCATGACTGCTACTAGAGGGGGCTACACGGGTGCCGTCCGGTCGACTGTTTAAGCTCCAAATTGGCCCGAAATGGGTCCAAAAGTTGGGGAATTGAAGATAAAAGTTTCCAAATCTCAATGGGCTTGAAAAATGGTCAAGAAATGGGCTCGAAATAGGCTCAAAGAAGGCTCCAAAATAATAGTTAATTCAGGGCATTATAAAGGAGAATAAGAGAAATAACTTGACTTGTAGGCTGAAAACGGGTGTCAACAGCTACGTCAGGCCCTCTAGCTGGTTTTCCTCTCAGCCTAGACTTGAGCTGCCATAGTGGGAGGCCCTGCGAAAGTCAGCCCCAAACTCTCTCTCTCAAGTCTAGCTCTCCACTACTCCTAAGTGGATCGGCATAAGCGTACCCAAGCAAGCTACGACTAGTGGAAGAGAGGTCACTCAGAGTAAGGACCCGATGTGAAACTATCAACGTGTAACTGATCGTGGACACAAGCACGTCGCACGAAACACAAGACTGAGTTACAAGGCACAAGGCCGTCGAGTTTACTATCTCGGAAAAGCATAAACTATTCACATTCCCGCGCCATGGGATACACCCACATATTTTCAACCAAGTCATCGGGTGTCCCACCATGAGACAGCCATCGCGGGGTTCACATGGCTAAATTCTAGGTGATTTTATCCAAAAGTACTTCTATTTAAGTTTTGGAGTGAAAAATCAAGTTCTCAGGGCCGAAAAGGCCAATTTCTAACGTAGAACTGGGGGTTTCGGTTGACTAGCTCAAGAGGGTCGGTCGACTAGACTCCATAAGGGTCAGAAACCCAGTCGATAGGCCTTCAGGGTCGGTCGACCTTCCTACTGACGTAGGTCGGTCTGACCACCATGTTCAGCTACCAACTTAGCCCCCCTATATGCCTAGACGCGGTCTCTGGGTACACCACGTTTAAAAACCCGAAGCTAGACGCTATCGGAAGACTGACTGCATCCTCGCTTCCGATCCGAACAAGGGCAAACTGCCCTAAAACCCATCCCACTCGACACGATCGAGTAGCAAACCATACAAAACCCTAAATCCATCATTCATACATCCATATACATTCATTTGGCTCCAAAAAACATGAAGAAACCATGCATTTTCGCATCTAAATCAAGAGCATGAAAGAGCTCATGCCACATCAAAACCAATCCAAAGATTAAGCCTCCTAGTATGCGATTGATCACATAAATCCATAGGGAATCACGATTAGAGTGTGAGGATTCCATCCCCCTACCTTTTGGCGAAGAAATCATGCAATTTGAATGCCAAACCGCCGAGAAAATGCTTGTTCACGCAATTTGGATGCCAAATGTAGAGTCAAGGAGTTATGTTCTAGAAATATCACGAATGAAATTCCAAAGGGAAATATAATGGCATAAGTAACACAAGTGATATTCATGAGGAATATCAAGTCAATAGTACCTTAGACAATCCATTCTCAGACTTATAACCCATAGTCAAACCGTAGAAAACAAGCTCATGGAACTGGGTTAAACGCAATTATGAACAGTGCCATGATCATTAAAGAACGTGGTTGGTCATAAGGCCGCGACCAAAGCAGACAATCTAGGTAGGAGATCTCTTCACAGAACACGATCATCAAGAGCACCATGATCAGAACGCAGTCAGAGGGGCAGCTGCGATCAGAAGATTGAACGCGGTCTCTGAACATGTCATGTTTAGAACAGAGCTGGTAGAACCCAAACAGAACATCGTTCTATGGGTCCAAAGGCTGGTTGAACCTAGACCAACACCAGTATGACAAGATTCTCTGTGTTTTTATGGCTTTTGTGGTATAACCAGCTCGGCGTCCTTGTGAGAATCCAAGGCTCGCGGAAACTTACAGAGGACTTGATGAAGAAAGTTTCAGTCCAGCAGAAAGAATATCTGACGGAGGGTTCTAACTTCACAAAGAATTAGGGTTCAACATGAAACATAAAAACCAATCCAATAACTGTAGGTTAATGTCACCGGAGTAACACAAGCTTCAATTAATAAATCTATGATATATCACATGATAAATTCATGAACCCTCAATCAATATAACTATCATGCAATAAAGTTAAATCATGCTATGATGTGCCAATTTCAGGTTAACAAGAAGGCATCTACTCTTTTAACATGCTAAGAACTGTTGAGATAAGATAAGGACATGGAATCAAAAGAAAATATGAATATGGATCATAAACTTAGGAAATTAAGGTTTATACAAGTTCCCTAGTTTCTTTAGTTGGTTCAGATGACATGCAGACATGAAAACATGCATGTAGACTCAATAGCACTCACTTATCATGTTGGAAAGGGCACTAGGGTTCCTGGGAACCCGAGCCTGAACACGGTTGGGGAGGGGCAACGTTCATCAGATCACGATCCTCAAGTAGGCCGCGTTCAAGACAATTAATATATATTTATTATTTATTATAAATATATGTCATAGACACGGTCTATTGGGCGGACGCATTCAGAGACGTCGTCCATGTTTGCACCGCGATCATAAACAGAACCCCATTTCCGACGGGAAAACCTTAAACAGCGATATCCAGTCCATGATCTTTGAAATACATGCAATATAACACATGAAAATTAGGGAAAACAATGGAGAAAGAGAGTGGACATGCATATGAATGGATTTGAATCATTAATTAGGGAGTTAGCCTGAAAGAATACTTACCTTGAGTTGATTAAGGAAGAGGAAGAAGAATGAGGACTCCACTAAAAACTCGAAGAAGACCTGCAAATTCTTCTTCTAGCACGATTCTCCCATGGTTTGAAGCCTACTCCCACAAGCTAAGGTCGACTAGGGAGGCTATGGGGTCCTATTTATAGGATTTCTATCTCCTAACTTCTAGTTTAGGTTAAGGAACCCTAGATAGGATTAAAATCTAGAAAATTCAATTTTTATGTTTATCTAGGCCACCGAGCACCACATAAAACCCTAATTAGGATAGGGTTTTGTTGACACCTAAAATTCGGCATCCACAACGGGAAGCCTTGCCGAGCCAAACAAGGGCAATTAAGAGAAAACAGTGTAAAATGATGACAAAAATATTTTTGCAAAGTCCTGCATCGGACAAAGAAGAAAAGAAAGAAGATGAAGAAGAAAAGAAATAGAAAATGAGAGGTGTCGTGTCTGCAACTTCACCCGGCGTGTCATATCAGCACCCCCGTCGAAGCTCCAACTGGCCGCCCCAGCACCGGAAGAGAAGAAGAAAAGAACAAGAAATGAAGAAGAAGAAAAGGAAAGAATAAGAAGAGGAGAGAGGTGGTAGTCTCATCTGGCACCCTTTACTCGAGTCTTTGTTGACGCACAAAATTTGAACGCCACAATATATCACAATATGGCAGAAATTGTGAGAAGCTAAGGTGTTCCTAAGGTACATTGTCGTGGTCTCGACTCTAAAAATCCGGTAGCGAAAAACATAAGAAGAGGCCATAATGGCCAAATTTCAACACTAGTGATGCCAGTGATGTATCATATTTGTGACACCGTGTCATCGTAAATTTACGTCCCGACAGACAAATTGGATTAAATTGGATTTAATTGGACGAGGCCGAGGTGTCCATGAAGACATATCATCATGGGTCAGAGTGTGGAAGCCCAGACTTCGGAAAGAGGAAGAGGAAAAGCAAAGAAGAAGAAGATGAGAAGAATAAAAGAAGAAGATTGGATAAAAGAAGAAAGAAGAAAAAAAATGAAAAAAGGTGGGGGGTTTGTATCGGTAGGAGACAAAAAGAGAAGAAGAAGGAAGAAAAAGAAAAAAAAGAAAAAGAAAATAAGGGGTGTATCGACAGGGGAAAAAGAACAAAGAGAAAAGAAAAAGGGAACAAAAAAGGGAGAAATGCCTCATACGGCATCCTCTTTAAGGCTGAACCGACAGCCTCTTTAAGGCTGAACGGGCAGCCCCTTTAAGCTTGTACTGGCGCCCCTTTAGCCCTCATCCAGCACGCCCACGCGTGCCCTCATCTGGCACCTCCTCATACCTGAACCGGCGGCCGTCTTAGCCCCCATCCAATGCGCTCACACGCGCCCTCATCCGGCGCCCTCTTGTACCTCTATATAAAGGGTGAAAGAGGAAGAAAAATAAAGGGACGACAGAAGAAAGGCTAATCAAGAAATAAAGAGGGAAGACGGTAGAGAAGAGGAAAATCAGGCAGAAAAGGGGAGATACGAGGAAAAGTAGGACATCCGGGGAGGAGAAGAGAGAAAAGGAGAGGGAGAGGAAGAAGCCGATCCGTAGGTGGGTCAATCTATTTTTTATTTTACTTTCTTCTTTCTATGCTCGATGGAGGGCTATATCTCATGTATCCTCTTTTCTCTCGATTAATGAAATAACTGGTCATTTGGCATTGTTTCTGGGCTATCGTGATGTCCTGAACGTCTGCTTATTTTTGTGTGTTTATCTTTATGTAATGAATGACTCTCCCCTCCTCTCGCCGATGAGTTTTAGTTGGCCTAAGCTATCCTGGTGTTCCCCCCTTCTAGGCGCTAGTTCTTGGGGTTTACTCAGAGTAGTGAGTAGGGCCCTTGGATACAAGCTACCTGAAGTTCCCTTTGTTTCCCCATTAATGGGAATCTGGCATCGCGTCCTGCATCGTCATTTTCACTGTCGCAAATCCCATCCTTAGAGGGAGGTGAGGCCCCCTATCTCTCCTCTGCTCTACCTCAGAGGGAGAGGGAGGATGGCCAGAGGTCAACCTTAGTAATCCCTGTGAGTGCCCTCTCTCCGGGTCCCTCATGGTGATGAGACTATTGCGAGCCCCACACATTTGTTCCCTCCACCCTGAACCGGCATAGCTCTACCACATAAAACCCATGGATTTTTAACCCCTTTTTCTCCCCTCTGTAATCCATCAGAAGAGGGAGAAAGTTGCGAGAAAACTGGTCCTTCGCGCCTGTATGATCACCCTCTCCTTTGGCCTTTCATATACCGTTTCCCGTTTGATCTTATGATACTTTGTTTTGAAGAAACTTGAACTGGCGTGCTCATGACAGGTGATCGAGCATGGCTACGGCATGAAGTTTGAGGCGCCATTAACCCCTCTTATCCCCCCTCTACAGTCCATCAGTGGGAAGGAAAAGTTGCCAGAAATCTGGGCCTTGAAGCCCGTACATTTCTTTCCTTCTATGGCCCTTTATAACTTGGTTTATGAGAAAGAATACGATGCTATGTTTCTTGCATCGATGATGCGGCATACTATCACCAAGTGATCCGACACACTATTGGTATGTGATCCGATGCACTATAGCATGTTACCCGGCAGACGCTTTCACCATTTAATTATTTGTTTATTACTGCCACTATTCACTAAACTGGCTATTTCTCTCCGTTGGGCCGTTGTTTGTCCTCGCACTGTCGACCCATCTGTCCCAGGGCTAAAGCCAATGGTATCTAACACCCTACCAAGAGGAGGGGTCGTTTTGGCCTGCGGATGACCAGATATTGGCGAAAGAGCGGGCATTTGTGAATAGTAACCTTTAACTATTCGCCTTAGGCCCAATAGGAGTTAATTCCGATTTTCTTAATCTGGTGCCCCT